>OX453089.1:23764056-24444858 GCA_949708635.1 Hirtodrosophila cameraria
TACAAACCGTTAACTAACCGATATATGTTGTATCCTGTTTGCAGTTCATGCGGCAACCATTGAACGGCAGAAGACACGACGTGATAAGCTGGCAAATGCGCTGCGGAATAATAAGAAAAAGCTGCTCTGCCTTGAACAGGAGATCAACATACTGACCGAACCGGTGCCAGAGGGCGAATCCGAAAGACTGGATAGAGATATCAAGAAACTGACTGATGACTGTCAGCGGCTGCTCAATATGACAATTGGTAAGCATAATGAGCAAGCTAATCCTTAATTGTTTTTTTTTTGCTAACGCTTTCATTTCATCTGATTACAGATCCGCAGCTGAATGGCACTGCTGCCGCGCCAAATTCCATGAATCGTCAATTCTCGGCACCCGCTAACAATGGCGTTCAGGCACAGCAGCAGCCATTCCCGCGTCAGCGTGCTGCCCCTGGCAGCAGTCGTGCACAGGTGCCGCCCAATTCGTTGCGGCTTCATTCGATACCTGCACCAACGACGATACAATCCCAGCAAGATTTTGTGCAGCATCACAGTAGTGCGCCGAGCTCCGCCTGCCTGACGCCGCAGCAACAGCATCAACAGCAGCTGCAGCTAGAGCCACCGCCTACCTATGCACAATACTACCAGTTTCAGCAGTTTCTGCAGCAGCAGCGAGCAGCGGCGGCGGCAGCAGCAGCATTGCCACAACCACGTCTCAACGCCAATGAAGAGGAGGAAGAATCTCTGTCTGAATCGGAGTTGGATGAAGGCGAGGAGCAAATGGACTCTTGGGCCTGCAACTTGTGTACATTCCAGAACCATCCGCAATTGAACATTTGTGAAGCCTGTGAAAACGTTAGGATCCAGCCGGGTATGATACGCATTGTGCATAGCGACAGTGATAATGCCACTACCAATGCAACTGCCACGCCCACAACAGCTACAGCCGGCGCTAGCCTTGAAACCGATGGCAATCGGCAGCAGTCATACGCTTTGCACACGTGATCAATTGATCGACTGATCTAACTATAAACATATAGAATAAACCAACAATCGATTGATTGATTAATCGCTGGCTTTCCTGATAACCCATATACACTTGTGCTAAATTGTTAAGGATCCGAGCTATGTTCTATGTATAACCTAAAGTTCTCTAACATGCATGGCTTGCTCGTGTTGTCTCTACATGTTGGCAACTTTGAAACTGTGATAGCATTTTAATTAGACTTCCCAGTTAAGCAAATTATTTGATGCATATGTGCAAAGTCATAAGAGTGTGTTAAGAACCGAACTCATTGCTCAATTGAAAGACACGGATAAACTTAAAAAAACTTACTTACATAGTTATGTTTACCTTAATAACCATACATACATACATACATATGTACGTAGATTTATGCATAGTTATGTTTTATTAATATTTATGTAAATTGCAATTGCCTCATTATCTGTTATATCGATAGCTCTGTACTACTAAGCAAACAAAGTTTATTATTATTTTAAGCAGCTTGCATAAATAAAAAAGTTATTATTTAAATATATACATAATTTGTTATTGTTGCTGCTGCACTTGCTTGCATTATATTTTATTTTCATCTGTTTTAGGTGCTTTTCTAAATATAAATATTGCAATTGTTTTCTTGCAGCGCCGTTGCTCAATCGTGAGGACATACATATAACACTTTCACCTGGTGAAAATCGTAAGCACTCCAGAAAAGTTAAACTTGTTGCCTAACTAAATATTTATTTTTATATGATTGCAGGTGTTATACACTCTTGGATACTATCGTGACAGTTGGCCCAACTCTAAGAAGCAATAAAAAAAAGTTTTAGACAACACTTAAGAGTGTTTTATTAATTAAATAATCTATTTATTTTGGCATTGTAAATATGTATAATATATTAAATTGAAAGACGCTGCTGGCAGCGATCATTATATCTTGCATAGATGTATAAAATTTATAATGCTATTTGTTGATTTTCTGGCATTAAGAACCAAGACTTTAGAAGCACACCTGTATATTGAAACTAGTGAATATTAATCGTTAATTATGTATACAACATGTACATTTTGTAATTATATTTTGAGGGTTATTGTATTAAGTTTTCTACAAGAATCAGGAGCAAATATGCCGTTTTTGTAAGCGTTATATTTTTCAAAATTAAACTGAAGAAAATATTTTGTTCTCTTTTATTAACAATTTTTTACATTAATCGATATAAGTCAATAAACTGTCACAATTTCACCTGAGATGATGGTGATACTTACATTTTTTTCGTATGTATCTATAGCTTCTTGGGTCATTTTGAGTCAAAACTTCACTGGAAACGTAACACAATCTGGATAAGAAAAGTATGTTCTATGTTTTTTGGAATATTCTGGAGTATCAGCAGCTTATTAACAAGCTGTATCTGATAATATTTTAAACAAAGAGTTGACAAATTCAGTTTAATGTCTTCTAGTCATTTACTGAGAACAAAAAAGCAAAGACAATGGAAACTTATTTTTCAAAAAATATACTGCCTTTGATTTAATTAGATTTGGCACCGCTTGGAAAGCAAACATAGTTGTGTTCTGATTCAGCGATACGAAGATTTTAGTATTCTTCACAATTCTTAAAAAATGTTGCAGATTTTAATTTAAACAGGAAAGAAAAGTCATCGAAAGATACATATCCTTCAATAAAAGTTTTGCATATAAAAACCCAATTTGTAACAGATTGTTCCAATTGCAACTATAAGGTATAAACAAGCAAGAATTTGACAAAACTTAGCATGTGAGGAACATGTTAACATTGAGCACTAGCAAGTTTAGATGAGATATCTGTATAAACAAAACATATTTTCAAACAATTTTTCAACCGATTGTCCAAATGACATATTTAAGATACAGTCAGTCGTCCGGTTTTGATGAAATTAGGAAGCATGTATAAAATGTGCTTTAACTTGGGTAAAGTGAGTTTGGTTGAGATATCTATCATTCAAAAACTTATTTTTTAACCGATCTTTTCTATGGTAGTTATATCTTATTGTGGTTTCAGAAAATTAAGATAGCTCTAAAACTGAGAGACTAGATCGAATATAAACAGACGAACAGAAAGGAAGACGGACATGGCTAGTCACACGACCATAGAAAACGAATTCTGTTTTACATTTTTGTTTTGATTAAACACGGTCTAGAAAAATTTTGTTTTCCGTTTGTACACGGTTTCATTGGATTTAGAACGATTAAAAAAAGCTATGTTATTGAAATTTTAAAGAAAATTATTTGAATTAACTGTAATCTTTAAGAAATTTAGTTAGGGAATTCCTGTTTCTTGCCTCCAATGTGGTCGTGTATGTCAATCACACTGACATTGTAAACATCCTAAAATGATTTTTAATTTGTTTTAATTTATGTACTTTAAAAATTGGATTATGTACCTTTTGTTTATTAATTTACACTTGTACGAGCTTTCTGAACTGCTATATGTAATATTATATTTATGTTACTTTTACTTTAAGATTTGAATTAAATTTTGTTTTTATGAAATAAACTGTGCATTAATGCACATAAAAATTTAATTTGACTATTATAAAGACTGTCATAATAGTTTTTTTTTTTTGTATGAATCATTTTATTTTAACTATTTTTTTACAGGGTTGAAGGATATGGAACTAATCCCTTTTTTCTAAGTACTTCATGTATTTTTTTATCGACCATGGAAAAACCAAATCAGGTGTATATTATATTATTATTGAGTATTATTAGCAGTCGGTTGGCGCAATTTTCGAAACAACGCATCATTGATGTCTATTGACCAGACATTTATTAACTTTTTTCCCACTTATTTATTTATAATTTGCATATTTACCCGAAATCCAAATCTGCACCTTTATTGTTTCAAAAAGGTCAACTTTCATTACAAATATTACCATTATTAAAAATCAAAATCATTCCGAACGCCGAGTTAACAGCTTACCGATGGACATACACCCACGAACAACGAAATTATAGCGGAAAGAGGGCAACTATAAGTTTTTGGACAAAAAACAAAACTAGATCATGAAATCATATTCACATATTATTCTTTTTATTTCAAAAATCACCCCCAAAACCATAAATTACTGCAAAATCCATCGAAAAATTAAAAATTATTAAACTCTGTTAACTGGATCAGCTGAACGTTGTGTTAACAGCTACTTAACAGCCCTTGCTTTTCTTTTGGGAGCGTTAACAGATTTCGTCTGCTGCAGTTGTTCCTCAGCTGTTTACGGCGCCGATTAGAGATGGAACTATGTGCTGACTAGGCGCAATTCACAGTGACAGATCCGCAGTCGCAGTGACTAATATTTATCGATAAGCTACTACCCTTTTACCGCGAAGTGTGGCATCGCCGGATTGCTCATATCGGCGTTTTTGTTTATATTGCTTGTTGGCAATTTCCACAAGACTACGTGCGTTTAGAGAAAGGGACAAAACTGATATTTATGTCAGCAATGTCACTGCCCATTAAATGGTTCATAATAAAATATACAAGCAAAGCATAAGAAGGTGTGATTCAGCCATAAAATGGCATTTCTTTGCGACTGTGTAATTGTGTTCGTCTCGCAGGTAAAATAAGAAAGTTTCATGTTTTTGTTTTTGTTCTGAACTCGTATTTCAATTTGGTTTTAATTTGTTGCAGATGCTGTTCTTTGCAGGCGGTTGGCTGTTTTTTAATAAACAGCTTTTCAAGCACTATGAGATACGTCACATATCCGTACAGTTGATCTTCTCATCAACATTTGCGCTGTCTATAACAATGTTTGAGCTAATAATCTTTGAAATAATTGGCGTACTAGAATCAACTTCACGTTATTTCCATTGGCGGTTGGGTCTGACGCTGCTGCTATTCATGGTGACGGCTGTGATACCCGTATACATTTGTTATTCTGTGATTCACAGCATTTCATTCTGTAAGGACTTTTGTGAAGACTATATTTAAGACAATAATTTTGTATGCTCGTTCTCCTCTACAGTTTCCGACAGATGGGTGCGCATTTTAACAACACTCTGTTGGTTTATCTTTCTGTATGGTCTCTGGCGCATTGGTGAACCCTTTCCGCTGCTCAGCGCATCGCATGGCATCTTCACCATCGAACAAGGAGTGTCACGCATTAGCGTTATTGGTGTGACAGTTATGGCCATATTATCCGGCTTTGGTGCTGTCAATTATCCCTACACCAGCATGGCCTATTTCATCAAGTAGTCACAGTTGACCCAACACAGTTGTTTTCTTATCAGTATTAATGCGTTTGTATTTATTTCAGGCCCGTTTCACGCAATGACATCATCTGCTTTGAGCGACGTCTGGCGCTGACTGTGGACATGCTGACAGCTAAGAAGCGGCGCATTGCCATGGCCGTTTATAATCACAATAAATTGCATCCCGCAAAGCCTAGAATTTGGGATATGCTAACGTCAGCAGTGCAACGCACAGCCAATAATGGAGAAGGTGCATTAACGTTTCCATATCCATTTGTATATTTAATTAACCGCTTCTTTGCAGATATCAATCAGCTGAAGCAGGAAGTATATGGCCTGGAAGAGCTACAACGCTCAGTCTTTCTCGAACTTAGCTCGCTGAAAACCATGGAGGAGCGTCAACGTTGGTCACAAACGCTGCAGGGCAAATACTTTAATGTGATAGGTCATTTCTTTAGTGTATACTGCGTCTATAAGATATTTATGGTCTGTAATCTGTGGCATATTACCTGTATGCAATTTCCCATTGTTTTCTTCAATTCCAGTGCTGTATTAATATAATCTTTGATCGTGTTGGTCGTAAAGATCCAGTGACGCGAGGACTAGAAATTGCCGTGCACTGGTGCGGTTTTAATATAGACTTGGCATTTTGGAATCAGCATGTTTCCTTTCTGCTCGTCGGATGCATTGTAGTCACCTCCATACGTGGTCTGCTGCTGACTCTCACAAAGGTAGGCCTTCCTGTTCGTTTGGGCATTGTTTAATGTGTTTTTTTTTTGCAGTTCTTCTATCGCATTTCATCGAGCAAATCGAGCAACATAATTGTGCTGATTTTGGGCCAAATTATGGGCATGTATTTCTGCTCTTCAGTGCTCCTGATGCGCATGAATATGCCAGCTGAGTATCGTGTGATCATCACCGAAGTTCTTGGCAATTTGCACTTTAACTTCTATCATCGTTGGTTCGATGTCATATTCCTGGTCAGCGCTCTGACTACCATCATTGTATTGTATTTGTCCCGCAAGCCTGTTCGCGTCGACGATACTGAACTGCACTAAACTGTCAGTGGGAGAGAACATGACATGGTATAATAAGCTACGCACCATTGATTAAGAATCATTTAAATAGCATAATTATTGCAAGCTTTAAGTTATACAGTTTCATTTTATTTATGTATATTTTTTAAATTTATATATACGTTAGTTTGTGTATGTTTGAGTAAGTATTCCATAGCACAAAAATCAAAGTAATGTTAACTTAAGTAAATTAAAGCAACGAACTGTTTAAAAAATGAATAATAATTACTTTGTCTTTGCCGGTTTTATTCCATGATGAAAGCTTTACAATACCGTTCCCAGTATTATAAATGCAAGTCACAAACAGTTGAAAAAGCTTTTTTTAGAAATGCTTTGGTAATGAAACTAATGCCAAAGCTTTGTACACTTTTGCGTTGCTAGGATACAAGTGTCCTGTTTCTGCTCAAGGTTGGCTCAAAGTTGAGTTTATTTTTCTCACTTGGCTGTTTGGCTTGTGTTCTATAGTAACTGTATCACGTTTACTTAACATTGCTCTGTAATAATTTGAGGTAAGCTGTTGAGAATTGTTGGGTAACTTGGGGGCGGGTACCGTCAGGATAAGGTGACATGGCATAAGGTGATAGGACAATTTGATACCCCAGCAAGGTAAGTTTTAATTTTTTCCGCTGTAAGGAAACTTTATATGGAACAGTATTATAGCTTACTGCGTTCTTTGTAACGAAATACTTTGAAATTGAAATATATTCTGCAAATATAGTTTTCAATAATATTTGTCTTTGTATTTCATTGCATCTTCAAAAGTCGCTTCTGTGCTAAAGTAACTAAGTCCTTTAACATTTGCTTTACCTCAATGTTTAATTCAGGTTCATGGCCTACTCTTGGGAGCAGTTTGGAAAAAACCGCGAGGACTGCAAATAAAAGAACGCAATTTCAACTAAAGCTGCAAAAAATGTAAAAAAAATAAACTCAAAAATACCAAACAGTTGCCAAAGGAGCTGTGTAAAGTTAGAAATGCGTGTCATTTTGAATCCTGCCCACATACATACAGCCAGCCTGTTTGGGGGCAACCTAATGCCATATTCCATTGCGTCCATTTGTAGATAAAACGCCATTAAATCGTTGCGGCAGATAAAACTGAGCACAAACATTTGAGTGTCTGGATGAATTAATCATGAAACACAAAATGTTTGAAGGGAAAGAGGCAGGTGACGTCACAAACCAAACTGCACTCTGCTTAAAATGTTACACAAAGGACATTCACAAGCAACGTGAACGATTTAATCAACTGTAAATTCGATAAGGTGTTAACAATACGTTATTCACATGAAGAAAGGGAGGACTAGAGATATTGCACATACATATATAAGGAGATTGATGATGAGTCAAAATATTCTTGTTTGCGTATACTTAATATTTTTCTTTGCATAACCATTTTTGTCGTGATTAACACGATTAACACAGTAAAAGTGTGACTTCCTTTGCACGGTATCTTCTCTAATTGTGTGCGTCGAGGTCGTGCAAAGTTTACAGCCCGTATCGCAGTCGGGTTAGCTTATCGATTTCATCGATTAGTGATTGATAATTTGGGCTGCTTTAACAGTGCTGCTCTTGCTGCTTCTACTGTTGCTTTTGCTATGTCAGCTAACCTCATTGCCATTATGCAAATTAGTGAGCCAATTGATTTGAATTTTACTTACGTTACGTATACGCTGTGCCATATGCTGTGCCATAATTAATGTCGTACGCCGCAGCCGGCTAATTAGCATAAACTTAATTAATTTACTTGTTTACACTTGGGCTTCCATCGTGCAGCTGATTGACAACTGTAAGTCTTATGCCTTAAGTGAAGACGTCGCGGCATCTAAATCGCAAATCGGAGTCAATTGTTGAGTGCTGCCTCCTTCTCTATTCATTTCCATTTGAATCCTGCCTTGTGACTCGAAGAGCCTGACACTGTCATATTCCTTGCGCACGCATTTAGCATATTTCCTCTGTGACATTTGACCTTTGTTGTGCATTCATGTAAGAAACGTGTGCTCGTCAGTTTCGCACCTGCCCTAAGGTAATGGTGGTAACAACACCATAGTAAACTTGTGCTCTTCCTGTTATGGTTGCCTTTGTGTAGCCCCAAGGCATGGCAACAGCATTAGCATATAAGAACACCGCTCCAATTTCTGATGAATTTCTGACAGTCGCTGGGCCAATTATGCAATAAACTTGAGCGATTTTGTTGTATATGTTATGTAGATGAAATAGATATAGCCTAGCAATTTTAGATAATGCACAGTTAGGGGAAAACTAAGAGTAAGCTTAAAGCAATACCTTGATAATGGAATTGAAAATGACTAGATAAGAGTTTCCTAGAAATACTAATAAACAAGTTTCACAAACAAACTCAGTTCAACAATTTCTAGAAAAGTTTTCTCATATTCATGATACACTCCACTTTAACTTTTAGTTCTGAGAATTGCTTGACGATACATACATACATACAAAGACTTTATTTAAATTTGTGACCAGAGCTTTAAATTTATCTCACAAACCTTATTTGTACTGCCGACTCATGAAAATATACCATCCACTATAAAATACGCCATTGCTACAAGTATACAAAATTCAAAAAAACTTAATAGCGCTTACAATTAGAAAGCAATTAGTTTCTTACATATTTAAATGCAATACTTGCGATTAGCTAATGGTTTTTGCTTTCCATTTCAGCAGTAGCTTTTTGCCTTCCTGCTCTAATGAACCTCGTTTGGTATCCATTAACCTTTAGTTTTGCACTTTAGTCTCATTATACCTCATCGATTGTTACGCACAGTCCGTTTACTAATTAAGTTCTTACCTGCTCCCCTAGGCGGCAGCAGGTGGGCATGTCTCATTAGCGTGGTCTACACATAATTAACGCTTTAGTCCAGTACAAATAAGCTAAATAATGCAATGGCTAAGCAATCAAAGCATTTTCAATTATTACTTTGATTACAAGATGAAAGCCACGAGCAGCGCACCACGTGCAAAAATCTTTTACAGTTCGTGGTTAATACACAGAGGAAATGGAAGCGCCTCAAAGCACACTTCATTAGGCATGCAGCCAGGGAAACAGCGAGGTAAATAAAGATAGAATATGATCATAACAGCTAAAAGTAAGGTAAAAAATTTAAACAACTTTTAACAATACACTACACTTTTTGAATACATACATACACTTTTTGATATATAAATGTAAACAATTTTATTATTATTCAACATCATCGAAAGACCGCTTGCCTTTGATGCATTTTTGTACTCTTTTTTTAATTAAAAAAAAAGAAAAAAAAGTATATTGGGTTTGTGAAATGTCCATCTGTCTGTCCGTCTGTATGAACGCATTTTTTTCCCACATTTTCGAAGCTAGATCAACCAAACTTGGTATACATGTTGATATATACCATAGGCAGACAAAGTGATAAGATCTTCCACACACCCCCTCCCCCACAAGCCGCAAAAAACTGTGTCTTCCACAGTTTTACACTTAGAGTAACGAAATTTGACACAAGGTCTACTAACCACTTCCTGGATTGCTCTGACTAAAAAAAAATTGAACACATTGAATAAGCAAAGTCTGTATCTCCCACACCCCTTTAGCTAGAATCACCAAATTTTGCAGGTTGGCTTCTGTTGCCCAATGAAATAGATTGGGTAAAAATATGTTTGGTACGCCCACTCCTTGCAATCAAGCAATGTTTGTTTTTCCCAAACCTGTTGAACGGGCCCAAACAAATTAAAGTATATGACAAGGCTTGAAAGATTTAAGCAAAAATACAATTGCCGTGCTCACTTCTGACTCCGCAAAGCGTCGAAAAAAAGAGTATATTGCAGTCGGGTGTATCAGACTGCAACGTTCTTACTTGTTACGCCCTGTATCCATGGAAAATTAGTAAGAGGAGTAATAAAGAACAGCAAAGGTAAGTAATAGTAAATTAAGGTGTATATATTCTTGATCACCATCAACAGTCAAGTCGAACAAGCCATGTTCGTCTGTGTCCACTTGTCTCAGTTGGCAGAATCAACACTTTTGCAGGCACTTCACTCACTAAGTGCGCTGCTTGCTTGCGTTGCCACTGAACTGCTTGGGCAAGTAAGGCACTGCTTGCGTAATGCACATGTATGTGTAATTGAGTACAAAGATGTTGCTGTGATGTTTAGAGTTGGGTGCAGGGAATCTCGTAGTCGGGCAATCTCGACTAGGGCTTTCTTACTTGTTAATATTGACTCAGGACTTCTAAATTAAAAGTTCTAACTATGAAATAAGTATTGTTTGTTTGGTTTGTATTTAAAATTATGTTGTCTAGTGTGGCATGAGCTGTTATTTGTTGCAGCACCCTCTTAAATATAAAATGGGTCATGGTCGCTGTCGCAACTTGAAACTATTATTCTTGACCAGGTTCGAGATGAAATCCTGTTCAAACTAATGAATGCTTTTTTGTCTGCTCTGCACAAAGGGTCAAATTTATAAAAAGAAAATGTACATATATATGTGTTTTTAGTATGTGCGACTACGTATTGCAATGCAGATTGCCAATCAAATTATTTGAAATATATGCATAAAATATTTAAAAGAGCTGCAGTGGCTAAGGGCAGGTGGAGATTGACAGGTACGCTGGTTGGCATCATATATATACATACGAGAATACAGGGTGTTTAGTTGAATGAAATACCACTTAACATGATTGTTCTCCACCTGAGCATTCTGTATGTTTATGTACACAGAAACATAACATAGCACAGCAAATTTACCTTTTTTGTAGCTCTCACTTTATTATATACGACAAGCTACTATATACAATTTGTATGTATGTATATATCTGTGTGCTGATTCCCAGTTGGGCACAGCTGAACAAAATCATGGTTGTTAATAATGCTGATGATGAGGCGGCCACTGCCGAGCCGAGGCGTTGTCCGTGTATTGATGAGGACTCAATAATTCAATGCAGCTGCTTCAGTATCCATTAAAGTCAGTGGGCACCACGAGGACTCATGTGCTAGCAAAATGATTCGAGTGTGCTGTTGGAATATGCGAAAAACTATACAGAAAGGTCAGTACTAATAACGTTATGCATGCTTTTAGGCGCACACAAGGACACGCCCAAGGCGAGCGAGCGGTGAGTGTTGAGTGGTGATTGGCAGGGGAGCGGGTGGGAGAGGAGGAGCGTGGTGGCACAGGTTGAAATGTTACTTGTTGTATGCTCTGCTATTAAATTTATCGTTGAACAGCATCAGCTCTTCTGCGACACGCCCACAAAAGGGCAACTGCAGTTGTTTATTATGCATGTCGTAATGCTCACAGTGTACCACTTCCCACCCATCCACCCCTGCCCCCGCTGCATCACTCACTCTCTATTTAACTGTGCCAAGATTATTGCTCTATTTTGTGCTTCAATGATTCTTGCGCCAGTTTACGGCTTGGCTAAGTTTAATACCTACATTTGAATATATATATATATTTATTAGTATGAGTGTGTGTTACCTGTATTTGTGTGTTTGTGTGAGCCTCATAAAAGTGCCATAAATGTTGATAAGGCATGTTTGTCAGGCACCTGATTGTTCAAAGCGTCAAACTGATAGCTGAGGTTGTAGGTTGCAGGTCGTAGTTCGTCGTTTGGAAAGTGGGATCTGCTGTCGTTTGGCAATTTGTTGGCCTAATGATAAATGCATTGACTGGCATTATACAGATTGTTGTATTACCTTTAATACGAGCACACATGCGGAAGCTAATATGTATGGTATTCAAGTGGCTATAAGATAGTTTATGCAGCCATAAAAGTGTGCGCATTTGTTATTTACTCAACAATTTGTAAGCTTATTATGGTAAGCACAGCTTGCAGCATTACTTAGCTCAAATTGAGCTTGACTGCAGATCGTTACACAGTTCCATACAATCAGTATTGAGTCTTCGTACGCCAATTGTGTTACCAGAGCTCAGAGCCCGCTAACAGTTTCTGTCTGAGCTCATTTATGTCCAATTGTGATAGCCATCATCAACACAGGGTCAACACAGACGATTGCTCTGGCCAGTGGCCATTTGTTACCAACTGGCAACTGGCAACTGGCTGACAGACATTGCGCCTCCGTAGCTGTCATTGATGGCCTCAATCAAAGCCGTCATATGCAGCGACATGGCCTTTCAACGCCAATGTACAAGCTGATGAACCTCATCCGTGTCGGCTGCATTCGCATTCCATCAGCCACATTACTCTTTTGTCTTTCATTTTGGACGTGTCGCGTTGCCATTGACTACTTTATGTATGGAATTTATGCAAATCAAATTGACTTTTGCATTGTCAAATGCGTTGGCTGATATTTGTGTTTCCAAGTCAACGAAATATGATTAAAGCATGACTTTTCATATCAAATGAAAGTAATTGCTTATATTAATAATATTGTCTTAACTTTAACTTTAGCAAGGCCAAGTTAAAATAAAAAATTCAAATGATCGCCAAAGTTATATTCATTACGGAAATAAAATTCGGACTGCATATCGAATACGTCGAGAGAGATCCAAATGTGAAATGTGCGTTCAATTTATTTGCACAAAACTACCATCTTCATAAGGAAAGCTTTGAAATACTTGCAATATACGTCGGATTTCTACGACTTGTCATTATTATAAATCTGCATTGAGTACACGCTGGCCAGCCAGCAAAACATGAAGAACACCGGATAGTGTCCGAAATATGCGAATAGTTATGTATCAAAGTTTAATCCAATTTGATATCTCACGTCATCATTTGGCTCCGAAAAGTTGCAGCGACAAAAATTATTAAGTCCCCAGAGCAGTAAAATGATCAAGAAAATTACGTATATTTGAGTTGTTATGTCACCACCAATGAAGAATACGTAACCCTGTATTTAAGGTGCTCCTCCTTCAATGCTGGCATCACAGCTGCTGCATAAAGCATGGTCCATAAATAAAATGTTGTTAGGAAAAACCGCCAGAGCACCACAAATAGCCGTACTTTTGTGACACAACAATATTTTTTGGATTAATTAAGATTGTTTTTTAAAAATGTATACAGTTATTTTTTGTTGAGAGCTCTCAATTTTCCGTTAAATCATTCATCCTTGCCTCAACTTAAATGGCAGAGTTCAATCGGAATTTAACCAATATACGACCATTTATTTTGGCAGCTGCGAATGTTTCATTAACACACACATAAATGATCCAACTACCATATTTTTACTCCTTGTTTCCATTAAAAATGGGGAAAAGGGAGTTATAAAGTACTTCAAATGTGTGTAACAGGCCGAAGGAGGCATTTTCGACTAAAGTATATATTTTCTTGATCAGCATCAACAGCGGAGTCGATATAGCCATGTCTGTCTGTCCGTATGAACACACAGATCTCGGAAACTATATGAATAAGAGACACCAAACTTGGCATGCCGGTTTCTGTATACCATACGCAGATCAAGTTTATTTCAAATTTCGGATACACCTCCTGCACCACCGCAAATCGAACAAAAGAACCACAGCCACAATTTTTAAGATAAAGCATTGATTTTTGGTACACGTATATTTTTTATCAATGTTGCTCAGATGCTTAAGTATCATTACGAAGTTATGGAAGAATCTATTACCTCCGTCTCAGCAGGCAGAAGTAACAGTTTTACAGGCACTGGACAAGTTAAGTGCGCTGCACCCTGCACCAAGGAAACGAATAACGAAGAGTATAATAAAGTGAAATTTGTTGGTATCCTGAAGAGCAGACCTTTAGCCTAGTAAACTATATGAATATTTTAAATAACCATCAACAGTCAAGACTATATAATTGGGTCACATTTTTAGAGATTTGGCCTAGATTTGAAATATTGAAAAATTGTAATTCAGCTAAGTTACCTGCAAGTAAAAGTATGTAGTTCCTTTTCGGTAAGTTAGCTGTGTATCATGCATTTGTTATTAAAAAAGCTATTTTGTATATTTTTCAATATTTACAATAGTATATGTGAGTATTAATGCGTTTAAGGGAACTCCAGGTTATCTTTTTGTCGAGCACTCAGCTACTTACGCACTCATGCTCGTGTTCTGTATGTGTGTATGGTCAATTATACAAAAGAACACATATATGCTTACGTATTTGTACATCATAGCCTTGCGTATACGAGCTGTGTAAACTTTTTCATTATGGTGTAAAAACATTTGATTTTTCATGTTTGATTACGTGTTTCTGTTTCTGTTTCGGCTTCGGTTTCCTTTCCTCTTGCTGTTGTTGTTCCTGTCGCTCTTTTCCGAATTTCTTTTTCCTCATTTATTATAATGCCGCAGGTGCTGTGCTGAAAAATTGCACTCAGCCGTAAGATTTCTTCCTTTCGTGTGTGAAATCGAATGGACCTTAAAGATTAAGTTATGGGAAATTCCTTTTGCATGAGAGCACTTAAGGTATAAACGGTTTGAGCTAAAAAATCAATTTAAAACTTTGTACAGAGGCTTTAGATAAGTTTACGCAAGCCTTGACCAATCAATATATGTATGTACATATGAGAATTTTAAGTTAACTGTGACAGAATTTAATTTCATAGGGCATATCAACAACGAATTACATTTGATAAAAACCTCAGTTAAAGTCTTAAAATGAAACTATATCAATTGGCTCTGGCATTCATTTTTATCATTCTACACAATAAGTCCGGGAAGAAATGTCCCAACGGCAAGGAATGGAATCAAAAAGCCCAAAAATGTATTAAATATTATTTGGGCACATAATCATGAGTAGCCAGCACAATCTAGCACAAAATGATGATACATAACATAACGTTATATACACAAAAAACGCATTAATAAATGTATAAAAAAAAGGTGCGAGTCGACCATTAAGCAGAATGACAACTAATTTTTGGGTTAAGCTACAACACAACACAGCAGACAACACAAAGTACAACTGTCATTTATAACATTTAAAGACAAAAAACATAAACGCCAGAGAGTAGGCCACAAAAAATAATGAACAACATGAAAAATTAAATGCCATTTTTTTTGGGAAGCCAGCAAAATGCCAACCAAGTAAAAAGCAAATAAAAGGCATCAGCTGCAAACAAAATGATGTCCTTTGTAGTGTATCAAGCAGCGGGGCTGAGTAACTGTAAGCAACTTGTCAGCACAGGAACAGGACAGCACAGCACATCACACAACGGGTATTTTTCTGATCTGTCCTTGTGGTTAATCCTTTGTCAGTAGTAACAATAAAGTGTTCAATATGCCGTCGACGACCAATACTTATAAATACAAATGGTGTTTTATAAAGGTCCCCATTCAAACCTCCATCAAAAGTTGCACATAAGTTCAAGCGACCAGCAAAAAGAAAATGAATTGTGTAAAGGGTTACATTTTTGGTTCTACTCTTTTTGAATGGCACATTATTTTTCTCACTGGATTCTTGATTACTGACAGTATATTTGGTATGTCGGCCACGCTGTCAACCTTTCACATAGAAAAAACCAACCGTTTTCATCATTTTTTTTCCTAAAAGCATACTATAATGTAATGAAAACAAATTTTACTTCAATTTAAAGGGAATTTCAAACTAAATATTACAAACAAGTAAGAATGCTCTAGTCGAGTGTTGCCCGACTACGAGACTCCCTGATCCCAACTTGCATTTCAAGCAGTTCAGCGGCAACACAAGCAAGCAGCGCACTTAACTTGTCCAGTGCATGTCAAACTGTTGTTTCTACCTGAGACGAGGGTAATAGATTCTTCCATAACTTTGTTGCTATATATCCGATCGTAATGAAATTTAAGCAACTGATCAACCTTGATGAAACATATAAGTGTACAATCAAAGCTGTATCTTTAAAATTGTGGAAGTGGGAAATTTTTTCGATATGCGGTGGTGCGGAGAGGGGGTGGGGGGGGGTGCTTCCGAAATTTGAAATAAACTTGATTTGAGTACGGTATACAGACACCTACATGCCAAGCTTGGTGTCTCTAGCTAATCTAGTCTGTGAGATCACAGTGTTCATACAGACAGACGGTCGGACTGACAGACGGACATGGCTAGACTCGGCTGTAATTACAAGTAAAATAAATTCTGGTCAAAAATGTAATTTTGTTTTTTTTTTGTTTTGCGATATTGAGTGGTAAATGTTTTTAGGAATTCATCGACAGTAGCATTTATTGCTTTATAAATAATAAATATTAATAAACAAACACAAAAATGAAGTTCAAAATATGCAGCGATAAAACTGTACAACAGCACGTATACGCAATCAATTTTGACTGTCCATCGCAGACATTGGCGCAACAATTTCAATTTATGCGCATTAGTTTCATTATTATTATCTGAATATTTGCTGCTGCCATGTGCAAATTGAATAATAGAGCATGGCAAATTGTTGTGGGTACAGCGTGTATTGATTAGAGGGTAGCAGTAATTACAGTCAGGTGGTAGCACCACCCACCTACTAAACCACAACATACAAACTTGATAGTTACTGGCAATATAAATTTAATAATAGCTCAATAGTAGTTTACCTCCCATGATATTAAATAACATTAAATAACATTGATTATTATTTCGACAAAATGTTCTACCTTTAAGTACACAAATCGCAGCTAAACGCTCTTTTATTTGGAATGCAATGTAATCCAATACATTAAGTGCATAAAAATATGTAGGTTACTTGTAGGTATATTATAATGCCGATGTTCGCTTCTCTAATTGCTTTTCGCGCGTCGCTTTTCGATATAGTTCTGGGCGCATACCCATATCGAATGCTAAATAGGTATGCTATAGTCTAGCCAATTTCATTATATATTTACAACAGCAGAAGAAACATTTAACTTAGTTTAATAAGCATTTCAAATGAAGTTATTACTTTTCAGCAATTTATTGCTTCTACTCGTGCTGGTAGAGACCGAATATCCAAAAAAATGTCCACGTAAGTAAAACATTGTTAAGTCAATCAATTCTAAAGTACTGAATTCTCTTTTTGCACTTAAAAGCTGGCCAGGACTGGTACGAGGATAAACAAAAATGTGTCAAATTTGATATAATCGCAACTGGACCGGAAGGTGCCATTACTAAACAAGATCACAAGAAGAAAACCTGCATGGCTGGTTTTGTGTGGGTAGAATCGAAGAAGTTATGCGCTAAGAAACCAAGAATTTGTGATGACATACACTGTCACTCCACGACTATCAATCCGAATAACCCACCAAAATGTAAAAAGTCACGTGTATTTGACATGAAGCAGCTCAAGTGTATACCAAAGAATTCTGTTGCAACTGTGGGGGATAAAGTTGTATCATAAACAATAAAAGTAGAGCCATCAGTATGAAACACATTAAATGATATTTGAACACAGGAAGTGGTCAAAGCCAGCATTAAATTGAACTATATTGTGAAAAATGAAAAGAATTAATATATAAAACTGCAAGTAAAGTTTATTTTCTATTTTTGTGTAGCTTTTTATCGGTTTAGTTAATGATTTGAGTGCTTTTTTATAACAAGTCTACCATTGACAATGTTCACTTTCTCTTGTAATCGACAATCGCATTTGTCATTTTGTTGGTTAGTGCCTGACCATTATAGACTTAAGTTGTCAAAGCATAAAATATAGAGCAAAAGAATAAACTAAAATCAATAAGTTGCCTTTGATGCCAGCTTAACCCAAAAGCAATAGCTACTACTAACAGAAATAACTTGAATGTCATCAACGTTCAACTTTTATACTTTAGGATTAAAACTTAGTCAATAGAAAATAATAAAAAATCGAAATTTTTAAAATACTTGTTCGGAAATAATTTAGCCCCGGGATACAGTTGTTTAGCGTACACCATAATGAACAAAACTGGGGGTGGCAAATTGACTAAGAGAGGAAGTGTCGTAGCAGTTGGCTAACAAATTACGTATACGCCACGCTCGCCGCTGGCCATGCAGTGTCAAGTGAGCTGCGACAGGCGGGCTGGACAAAAGGACAGCCAAAAGGACAGCTGTCGTCTGTAGAGCAGCCAAAACAAATGAAGTTGAATGACAATCGCAATTGCAGCTAACATTCAAACTGTAGTTGTCGCTGGCAAATAATGACTCATGCTCATTCCACAAAACAGTTTAAACTGAAATGCGCCTGCATTTCAAAGTACACGTATTATATTTAAATTCAATTTTATTCAAGCAGAAGTTGTAATAGATGGTTTTAAAATAAAATAAATGGTTAATCCACATATTAAATTTGAACAAACTAGCTTAAGAACAATGGACAAAACATTGATGGTATCATTAAATATATCGATAGTTAAAACTCCTCTTCACTATCGATGGTTTAGTTCGATATATAAATGGTGCCATTTGTATAGTTTTTTTTTAGCAAATAGTTTTAACTATTATTTTTAGTTACATTCTTTATATTTAGAAATTATTATTATTATAATTTATTGAAATTCCATCATTATACTTTGTTTTTAATTAAAAAAAGAAAACAGAGTATATTAGGTTTGTGAAATGTCCGTCTGTCCGTCAGTATGAATGCAGTTTTTACTTCCTGTTCCCATTAAAAATGGGAAAAAGGGAGTTATAAAGTACTGCAAATGTGTGTAAAAGACAGAAGGAGGCATTTCCGACTATATAAACGATATATATTCTTGATCAGGATCAACAGCCGAGACGAACTAGCCATGTCCGTCTGTCTGTCCGTCTGTCCGTATGAACACAGAGATCTCAGAGACTATAAGAGCTAGAGACACCAAACTTGGCATGAAGGTTCGTGTATACCATACGCAGATCAAGTTTGTTTCAAATTTCGGATACACCCCCCCCGCACCCCCGCAAATCGCAAAAGACTCCCACAGCCACAATTTTAAAGATGAAGCATTGATTTTTGGTACACATGTATGTTGTGTCAATCAACCAATCACGATCGGATAAATAACACCAAAGTTATGGAAGAATCTATTACCCCCGTCTCAGCAGGCAGAAACAACAGTTTGACAGGAACTGGACAAGTTAAGTGCGCTGCTTGCTTTAGTTGCCGCTGAACTGCTTGAAATGCAAGTTGGGAGCAGGGAGTCTCGTAGTCGGGCACACTCGACTAGAGTATTCTTACTTGTTTCCAACGGTTTTAGAGCTAGAGCAACCAAACTTGGTATTCATGTGGGTATATACCATAGGCAAAGTGTCAAGTTCTCCCCCCACCCCTCCCCAACAAACCGCAAATAGCTATATCTTCCACAGTTTTACAGCTAGAGTAACCAAATTTAGCACAAGGGCTATTAATAACTTCCTTGATTGATTTCCAAAAAAAAAAATTGACCTTGCCCACCTCCGCCCCCACAAAAAATCAAAGGTTGTATCTCCCACACCTCTTTAGCTTGAATCACCAAATTTTGCAGGTTGAATTCTGTTGCCCTATTAAATGTATTGGATTAAAAATATTTTGCCACGCCCACCCCCGCCCTTGCAATCGAGCAAAGTTTGTTTCTCCAAAACCTGTAGAACGGGCCCAACCAACTTTAAATTGATGGCAAAACTTGAAAGATTTGAAAAAAATACAATTTCCACGCTCACTTCTGACTCCGCAAATAGGCGAAAAAAAGAGTATATCGCAGTCGGGTGCATCAGACTGCAACGTTCTTGCTGTAATTTAACAAAGAAAAAAGACAAAGTGTCAAGATCTTTATTTATGCGAAGGTAACATTTCGATGTTATTGATGTTTTAGCACAGGTGACTACAGTCACCTCTAGTACTTTCTTTACATAAATTCATACCATTAACATTAAAGTATACTTTTCGCATGTCAATCGAATTCATGAAATAGTTTTTATTCACGAATTTGTTGAGCTCACTTCAACAAGCATGGCATAAACGCAGTAAATTTCTCACATGTTTCGCAATTGAAGGGGCTGTAAGTGCATTAGTAGCAGAGTTGCAGTTGCAACCGGTACGAGTAACCAGTAACAGTTACAATTTTAATGCGCTCAAGTGCGCCGTTTACAGTTAAGCGTGTCGCAGCTTGTACTACTCAAAAATGGTGTCCTTGTGAACAAGTTTGCATGTGTGCATGTAAGTGTGTGTATGTATGTGTTGGCGCAAACGTTGGCATATTTTGCGGTTGAAATCCACACAAAAGGTGTGAAAAGCAGCAGCCGGCGTGCGGCTCTTTTGATTGGATGCTGTTGCTTATTTGGCACGGATTTCATTTGCCTTCCGGTCGCCCCACTCAGCCTGCCTGCACTCGCTCAAAAGTGGTTTTAGAAATTGAAATTTGATGTGTGTTGCAACTGCAAATGTGCGATAAATGTTGAATGCAGTAGGTTTAAGCGGCTGCAAATGAATGATAGTCGTTTTTACAGACACAACCGCTTAAAATGCTAAATAGCCTTTAAAGTGGAATTTTTAAAATATATTCAAGTGTTATATCCCTTTTTTTCTATACAGGGCTTAAGTATGTTGAAGTATTTATTACTTTGAAATTTATTCAAGGCTGCAAAGCGGGCTTGAACCAAACCAGTTCAAGCACGGAATTCTAGTTATTTTCCTATCCAAGCCAATCCAGGCAACGTACAAAAAATGTATAATATAAAATAATAATAATCAAAAAAAAAATTAATAAAATATCAACCTGAAGAATGACAGAAACATAATTAGGTTTATGTTTGGTAAAGTCATGGAAATCAAACATCTATTGGAGGTATTCATATAATACCCCTTTTTATTGTATGTAAAATAAATAGCATGGAACAAACCAAGGTTTATAGCAAAGTTTCCACAAACTAAACCTGGACGTGAGACATTAGTTCGATACCTGAACCGAATAGCTGAAAACGTTGAAAATCGTGTGGAAATAAAATATTCGGCTAGTTCGAATTCAACTTTTAAAAACTAAGCTACAGCGCAATCTATATATTTTTTCAAATTAAACATCAGCATAAATAATTTGTATTCCTTACTGCATATGAGTAGAGGCATTGTACACTTAGTCGCAGCACGTTTATATGCTATGGACACTTATACAACGCTTTGTTTTTTAAGGCCTCATAAATTGCGCATACGCCATGCTGCACACAAGCAATCCATGTACAGGCAGCGAAGCTCTCCAGATAGATAGCTTACACTTTTATCAAGTTTTTTTTGTGTGTAGACGGAAGCGCATAAATTTGCCACTGAAATATTTGAGAGCCGTGAAAAAGTCAGTAAAAAAATAGTTTACTGAATGCCGAACGCGCAGTTCCAAAGCACTTTAGTCCTTGCAGTCCTTACAGTCCTTTGCTGTACATAGGAGCTCTGGGAACTAAAATTGACATGCAATCGCAATGGCATGCAAATTGGTGTTGCCACCGTTCGGTGTTTCTTCTGCCGGTGGCAAGTTCAATTTGGTAGTCACACCTACGTCATGTGGCACTTGTTCAACTTGAATGAACTCTCCGCGGATTTCACCATTTTGTTCATTTTTAATTTCATGGCTTTTTACGACCTTCCATTTTATTCGTTCAAAACTTAAATATTTCAATAAAATTGATATTTATGTCCAAATGCTGCAAAGTTGCTTAAATCGCCTTCACTTTAATGTCTAAAGTGCTTCACTTGCCTCAACTTACCTATACCAAATTTATACAGCTGCTGGGTTTTTGTAGGTCAAGCCTTGGCTTTGCTGTCGTCCTCATCACGCTGTTTTGCTCTTCATTTTCCATTCCCCATCAGCATTATCATCATGATCATCATCATCATCATCATTATCATCACCATAGACGTCAGCGTTATGTCATTGTCAAGAAATTGTCTTGTGCCAAAAGTGTCAGTGAAGCTCACGTCCTAACCTGCTTGACTCTTCATCTCTTCAACCTTCACTTTAGAACTGATGCTGCCTCTGTCACATAAAGAGCACTACCTGTTCATCGTATTAGCCAAGCACTCAGTTGTTGCTGTTGCTGCTGCTGTTGCTTCTGTCTGTTGTGCAACCGCCTTACCCATGTCCAGTTGTGTATTTTGTGCCATCAATAGAATTTCCAATGATACAGGTTGCCAAGCAGCTAATGGCGATTTTTCATTCTATTCTCGAACAAGTTTTGCATATTTATAGCACTTGACTGCAAGTTGAGATATGGTTTTTGGTCTGATTTGGTAATGCTCTTATTTATAAACCACAGTTTCCGCTTTAAATGCAAATGTCAAATGCAACAAAAGACCTTGGTTAAAAACAGACGCCTCGAAAGAGAAGACTGCCGATGTTTTTTGGTCCACTGTTGCGTAGATTTTCTGGCTTAAGGCATTTCAAGCAAACCCAGCAAAAAAAATCGTTGAAACAGTTGGCCATGTTGACACTGCAAATCTTAGACACGGTCTGTACTTAGAGGGCTAAAATAAGTACTAGAGTGGATTGAAGATGTGGCTGACAGTGGCAGTTAGATGAGGTTAATGAGTTGGGACGGCTTTAAGGGGTTAAAATGGCGCAGTTGTGGTGTGCAGAGTAAAGTACTTATATAATGTTTCTACATATATAACACAAAATGAAAAAACTAACTTCACTTTAAAACGAACTTACCTCAAGCTTAAGTTTTTGTTAAACCATAGTAAAGAAAACTTTATTTTTTTAGCATTTTATCAAGTTTTATTTATTTTTATTACTCAATTAAAATTTAGTTGGGACATTTTTTGGTTTTTTACTGATTTGTTGTTGGATGTATATGCTTTATGGGCTTTCTCATTTATTCATAAATATTTGTTTCTTACACCTATTCACTTTGGTTTAGTGTATTTTTTTTTGTATGCTTTTTAGTAGAATTTTACTTTGATCTCTAATATACTTTTTATGCTTTTCATTGTTTATTTATTTATTTAGTAGTAATTAATTTGAATTTTAAACATTTGTTTGTAGTTTCTTCTGTAACAATTTTCTTTGCTGCATTTTTGTCAGCATTTTTAATTAGTTTTTGTTTTTTTTTGTTATTTTTTAAATTTTCTTTAATACTCGTACGTACGTATGTATATATATATATATATATATTTTTTTTTTTATTGATAATATATTTTCAAGTAGACAAACTTGTAGTACACTTGGTAGAAAAACAAAAATTGTGCCACCAGATTAGTTTTGAGTTCTTGTTTATCAGTTTAAGTAGCTCGCTGAAAAAATTTGTTGACGTTTCGTAGCTGTTGTCGCTTGAGTACCCCTAATATGCCTTGCGGGCTTCTTCCCTTTAATTTAACATCGAGTATCAGTTAAAAGTTATATTTTGTTCATTGTTTTCATAATTTTGTTTTTCTTGGTTTACTATATGTAGGTACAACAATACATTGTATTTTGGGTTTTGGCTTTGGCCAGACAAACCGGTTAAATTTCAAAAATGTTTCAGCATTTACCTTGTGTTTGTCTTCATTGTTTTGCCCTACAATTAATTTGGAACATCGTGCCTTTTTAACATGCTTTGCAAATTGCTTTAATAACACTGCCTTTCCATTATTTTTGTTTTAAGTGTTTAAGGTTTAAGTTTATTAGAGCTTCAAATTTTTGTTTGAAAATTAAACAGTAAATAAATTTGATTTAAATATACAGCATTTGAAACTTCTATTAATTTAAAGCAAATTCAAATTGAAATTTTCAATGCGTTTTTTTGCAAATAACAAAGAATTTTAAAAAGCGGTTACGAAATTTTTCTTTAATATTTGGAAGAAAGTTTGTCAACTTATAAATTAAATGTTGGAAAAGGTAATGGCTACAATTTTTTAGCTAATAATTGGCTCGGGTCGGGCTTACTCAATGCATGCACAGAATTTACAAAAATTCTAGCAAATCATTCCTTATAAGTTATCCTTTAATTTTTATTTTTCAAAATACAGATTTTGTAGCCATCTGTTCGCTAAGAAAATTCCCTAGTGCTTTTATAGATCTTTAAATGTTTTGCAAATCATGTCAAATGTTAGCAAATCCAGCGATTGAAAACAAGTTATTTATTGCTTATAAAAAATTAATTAATATGTATTTGTATATTATCATGATCTTGCATTAGCTCATAAATATTATTTTCATTTAATTAACATATTTACTAAAAAGTTTACAAGAGTGCAGGCTTCTCAAAGGCTTTACACACTTACATTATTACCAATTTTATATTTTTTAATTTTTTTTTTTGCGGACTGCTCTGACAGCCGGCACCAACAAATTCAAATTCAAAATTTTGAACACTGATCATCCTAATCAGTGGTTTCTTTGCGAGTCTTATGGCCACGGAATGAGGCTTGGATCTTGGTAGCAGCCTTGTTTAGCTCCGGATCGGTCAGATCAATATCCAGTTCCTCGGCCACCTTCTTGGTTATCTCCTGAATGTCTTCATCCTCGGGCACATCCTTATTGACCAGCTTGCGTGCCAAATGTCCACGGAAAGTGGATTGTATCTTCAGCGCGGCATGGCACAGCTCTGAGTATGAAAGTAAAAGAGAGAGAGAGATCAATTTATTAGTTTTCGCTATATTGGTCTTAAGTGGCCACTTTACGAACACTTCAAAATGAGAAAAAACAATTTAATTTTGAAGTTTGCAAAGTTTTAGGTCAGTCTAAGTGCTCTCTGTTGACTAAATTAAATACAAAATAAGCTCTGTTTTCTTCCTTCCCTTACCCATGTCCAGTTGTGTCTTTTGTGCCATCAATAGAATTTCCAATGATACAGGCTGCCAAGCAGCTAATGGCGATTTGTCATTCTATTCTCGAACAAGTTCCTTCACTACTTGAAACTTTGTGCTTAACTAAATCCATTTTAGCTACTTTTCATTAGCTGCTGTTCTGTCTCCGTTTCAAACGATATACTCGTAAATACTAAATCGGCTTATTATTTTCTGTCAATCCAAACTTATAAAGTAATTGACAGTTAACGAATTTTTGACAGTTGAAAATTACTTAACAAAAATTGATGTTTGTAACTAGTGCGATAACTTAAAAGCACGGTTACCAAAAGTGGTACATTATTTAGTCGTTGGTACATTGGGAATCTTTTTTACTAAATGGTACATTTTATCTTGTGTTTATATTTTAATAAATATTGTGAAAAGTACATAAGCTGTTTTTTAATTGTCCTACACACACGATCAATTTCATTTCATTATAGGGAAGTGTAAATGTATATAATTTAATAGTATTCAAAACTTAGTATCGAAAATGTTGGTAATTTTTTGATCGAAAATGGTACGTTTCTTGGTACAAATTATTGTAATTGGCTTAAAAGTCTTCGTGTTAGGAATACAAATAAATAATATACAAATAAAAAAAAGTTGTTTCTTTTAAATTCAATCAGGGATTTGTTTAAAAGACAACAAAATTTGGTATGCATAGTAAATACTGCTCTCAACAATTCTCACAAATAATATTTCTATCGCATATATTCAAAATAGAACAAAATACAGTTTACATGCAATCATTCTGCACTGTCATGTGATACATTTTAATAAACAAAATATAACGTAAAATGTTTATTCCCTTTGGATATTACACAATACACAGCAAACGCATTTTGTCATCCGGATTGTGTGTAAAATCCGCGATGGATATAAATATTTTCCATACGCTCACATACAAATAATCCGAAATCAAAACGAAAAGCTCCCCAAACGCTCTTCAAAGCAGCACAACTAGCCAGTGGGCCCGTCAAGATACTGAAGCGACAGCTACAAATGCGGTTCGGGGCTAATCACATTACGCATACGCAATGTGTTCGCTGGGTCCAGCCCAGGGGAAACAAGTTCTGCACTTGGGCTCATGTTGACTGCATATTTAATGTGCGTCGAGTGCACAAGGAATTCGTTAAAAAAAAAAGAGTCGGAAACAGAATTAAGCTTCATTTATAATGCGCAGCTCAGTGGATGCATGTGAATGTGACTGACGTTTGGTCCAGTCAGGAGTACGTGACTACAGAATATATCTGATTAAGATGGATAAAGGGGTGCAGAAGTGCCCGTAATGAGCTTATTTTTGCAGTGACACCCAACCTAATTAGCAATTAATTGTGTAAGAGCAGCAGCTGGGCATCAGTAAGTTGCAGTTCAAGGTTGAGGTTGAATTGAATATTATTTTGTTTAATTTAGATTTTATTTAACTTAACTTAAGGTATCAAGGTAGCAACGTTTTAGATTTTTATTTAGTTCATTATACTTTAATTTATTGATGGAAATTAAGACTGCTTTGTATGTATTTCAGTTGTCAAATTCATGCTTTTATTTTATTTTATGTTATTAATGTATTTATTCATGACATTTGCCATGCTGCCTAACAATTCAGAAACACACAATCATGTCGCATTCATTCCGTTTCTAAGGAAACTACTTTAACATTCATACAACATTCTTCTCTTTTGCCTTACATTATAATCATTTCTATGCACAATTTAACTACAAGCTACGTTTCTTTCCCCACACAAAATTATGTAACTGCAGTTGCCTTCCATCTTTTCTTCATTTGTTTTTTTATATTTTGGTTGCTCTGCGCATTTATGCAAATGTTAAAAAATTCTCATTTCAGATTTTCTGATTACATTTGAGAAGCGACAGCAGCTCTTGCTGGGATTTTCTTTAACGCTACAAAGTGCATATTTATTTAAGTTAGCAGATTCCACGAGGACCTGAAGACCCGCACAGCCCAACATTCAACGCAATTAGCCGTTAAAATTAAATTGGCTACAGCCGCTGCTGAACTCACATTTTGGTTTTTTATATATTTTTTTCTCTTTTTAGCTGTGTTAATGCGTTAAGCTGCTGTCCACGACTAATTGAGGTAGAGCACAGGCAGTAGCAGCATTGTCAGAAAATGTTACATAAAATACGTATACGCCATGTGAGCAACGTGACCGATGTTTAAGTCACGTAGCACGTCGACTGTGCTGCATTTATGTTTATTTATAAAATATTTAAAATAACTACAAGACGTGCAAATAGTAGCTCGTAATGCCATGACATTAATAGGCCAGTCGCACGACTTCCAAAGTTGGGTAGAATCAAGTGACAAGGAATGTACATACTTCATGAATATGTATGACTTAAATTCAGATCCTGTGGGTTAATTCACGCATGTAATGCCTTGAATATACATGAAAGTATAGAGCTGGAAAATAATCGATATTACTATCAAAAGTACCAATGATTTTTAATAACTCAACAACCAGAGTTATTTCACTTTCCAATTTCTTAATTTCAATTTCATAACAGCCTTTTACTTGATCACGATGTCTGTTTTTTAAGTTTTTTCGTTATCGTTAACTTTCCATTAAACTATATTAATTTTTTAAATATCTTAGCTTGTGACATTCGGGTGACAGTTGTCGAAATTGAGGCGAAATAGATTCTGAAAACTTTCAGGCAGTAGCTGTTTCGTGCCTGTCACGCTTTGGTTAAGGATTTGAGTCAGAATTTTGTCTCCGCTGTTGTCGGCGGCAATGTAACACATGTTCTGTACCCGTACACGTACGGAGCGTGTCCTGTCACAGGACATGGCCAATGCCAGCCAACACTGCAAAAAATCTTTGCATGCAAATATTCTGTTGCTGTTCTGCCACCTCTGCTGTTAGGCCATATAAATTGAGTTTGTATTTGCCAGCCTGTCTGTCAGACTGCTTGCCTGCTTGATTTTATACCTATTGCCAGTAGGTACCTGTGGCTAAAGACACGAAACTGCAGCTAACTTGATGTTTGGCAAGTGATTTGCATGTAAAACGTTACCAGGCAATCGCTGTCTCCGCCTGATTGACTGACTATCGGCAAAGTTTTGGGTTCTGCATGCTATTACCATACTATTACGTTAAAGGATTTAGCTTGAGCTAGAAACGATCTATTTTAAATTGGATAATTTTGGTTACTTCATGCCTAAGCATAGCATATCTCCTAGTCGAGTATCCACGTTTGGGACCTGCTTACTTGCTCCTTACTAGTTCAGCATACGTTTTCCATCATCCATCATGAAAGCACGTTCCATGAAATAATTTTTGCTATTTGACTACTTCATCTTCGTTTTGGCGCAGACATCCATTGGCTTGTTGATAGCGGATCAGTTAACCTTCATGGCTTTTCTGGTCTTGCCAACAACTGGTAGCTGAGATTCCATCAATAGCTGCCCAATGCCGAAAAGTAATCAATCATTCGACGTGAGAGCGCTGCAATTTTAACTCAATTCTTCAGCTGCTTTTTCTGCTGCTGCTGCTGCTGCTGTTCCCTGTTGCCCTTCGATATAATGATTATTGGCAGTATTGAGAGTGCTTACTGGCCAACAATGCCACAAAATACAACAACGCCTGGTCATATGTTGCCACTTTTATGTGGCATTCAACGCTCTTGACCCACATTCTTAGCACAACAAAAACAATGCAAATTTATATTAAAATAAAACAATGCAAATGTATGAAAGGCACACATAAGATTTTCGCAACTTTATGTGAATGTATGCGTGTGTGCGTGTATAAGTGTTGCTCTAGGTGCCATTAGCAAGAGTGAAAATCTGTGACGTGTCCTAAGTAATTGTGTCAGACCCAGACACGTGCATAATGAGCACATAATGTTTTCAAAACAAGAAAGGGAATATTTTAAATTGCAATGACGAAGTAGAAATACACTTATCGCAAAAAGAGCTTATAAGACATATTTGTCATACGTTTAAAACGCCAGCTTACAGCTTACAGATACTAATACTTGTACTTTAAAGCATCATCCACATTGCCAACTGATAAATGCCAACATAAATATTCATACTTTATGGCCTCAAAGATGCCAAATTTGTTATACCCTCTGTCAGAACATGAGTCCTGTATAATGACAGGCTAAGTGTATTTGTAGCCATCTCACATTCTCTCATTGTCCCCTTCTCTGACATATAATAATTGTGTTCTTGTCTCAGCATGGCTGCGTCTGTCATTCATAAGCAGCTGTCATAATAACTTTGTTAAGTCTTTGTCATAAATCTGCATTTTAATTACTTCAGCTTCACGTGCGCACACAAACAACAAGCACATACAAACTTATTTCTAATAACTGTAAGCGACACCATTTTGAATTGTTGCACAGCGCAAAATGGCCGCCATTTTGACGGTAGGCTGTTAGACTTCAAGCTAGTATTACTGCATTTATGATATGGAATGCAAAATTTCGTCATTTTATAAATTAATAATATTATCTAATTGTAATAAATTGTGAAATTCATATAGAGGATGCGGTTAAGTTAGCTCAGCTTTTTAATTTCTTAAATATTTCAGGAACTTATAATTAATTTTTATTAACAAAACGAGCTTCTAATATTCTAGATTAAAAATTTTCAAATCTGTTCTATAAAAAAATAACATAATTAAGTATACCTCTTGTTTCTGGCATACAGGGTATGAAAACGACAAATTGTGAAAAACGGCCATCTGTAATAAACTCGCTAAAAAGTAGATGAAAAACAAAATGTTTGCAAAAGTTTTTGTGACCTCACTCTAAGCAGGCTAAAATGCTTGAGTTCCCTTACCCTTCATACACTTCTTTCAATTTTTGCTGGGCCTTGTGGCTGCCAAGATTTTAGCCCTGGTCGGCATTCTTGGGCCTGACCCAGCACAAAAACTAAGACCATTTTTCAATTTCCGCTAACTAAGTCTTGTGGTTAACCGTAGAAGCTTTGTTTCCATTACCAGTTACTAACAAAATTGCCTAGATACTTCTATTTGTTTTTGTTTTGTGTGTTTGTAAGTTCTTGGACCGTAAATAAATCTTTTTTGGCAATAGCTGCAGAAACGGATGTAACTAAAGATAATTGCGCATACGCACTGTGAGACCTCAATTAAAATGTTCGACTGAAACTGTAATTCTTGGACACTTTTCATTATTAAAATTAATGCTTTTGGTTGCACGGGCACTTTGTCCGTCTTCCTCGTTCTTGTCCAGATTAAGTGATAATTTGCACGTAAGTGCCTGTCACATAAATTTGGAGCAAGTTGCTAATTAAACTTCAAACACGTATAAATTCTCTTGTGGTAATCACATTTAAGCCAACCGAGTATTGTGGGTCTAGAGTCCCATTGGTAATTTGTGGACCTGTACGGGTTCTGTTTGCATATGTATTTAGCCACACCCACGCACAATCACAATCACGCACTCACACACACACACATACAGATACACATATGCATGAGGCCATGGCAAATCAAACAAAAACTTTAATTAATATAAAGCTGTGCACAAAAGCGGCTTATGGCTTATTGTGGCATTCAGATTGGGTTAGTGTATTTTCTGATCGGTGCTTTGGGCTGAAAACTAATTAAGAGTCAGCGATGCTTGAGCTAACGTATAAAACAAAATTTATGACCTGCTTCAGAGTTAACTTAAATACACATTCTACACTTTAACAAAATAGGTGTGTAGCAGATTAACTAGTTAAATAATAAGATTACAAAGGTGTGTAAATGAAAATCTCAAAATAATTTTATTTTATTTAATGTTTCAAAATCTAAAATATATAGTTTCATTTTAAGCTTATCTACTACAGCTTTGCAGCTTAAATTGAACTCGGGCTTAAAAAACACAATCCTTAGATTCGAATTTTGCATTTTAGTTAAATAAATAAATTTCATTTTTACATGTAAAATACAATTTTTAATCCTTAAATTCGAATTTTGCATTTTAGTTAAGTAAAAGTTTTCATTTCTAGACTTGGTTAGCAAACAATTTAAACCGCTTTACAAAAGTTTAACCAAGCTTTGGCTTAACAGACCATAAAATGACTTGAGGCTTACTTCAGCTGTCCAAAGTTAACACTTTAGGTAAACAAACCTAGTTTTCATTTAGCCAGTAAGTAAACAAATATAAAAATTAAGTATTGAAACCGCAATTAAATATTTACAAAGTCGAACTTGACAGCAAAAATAAACTCGTTTGTGTATCTGGGTAAAAGGTGTTGTTGTTTGGACGCTTGGCATGCCACCCACAAATACAAACATACATAAACATATACACAACAAGAAGCTTGAAAAGGTGCCACATTGTTAAAATATTTAAAATGCGGCCAACGACAAGGCGACAGGGCCCAAAGAACTTTTGCAAAACGTTTAGCACCGACTAAATAAATACAAAACCAGCTGTCATGCATACACAAGCACACCCAAAATACACACACACACACACACACACAAACACACACACACACACACACACACACACACACACACACACAGAGAGTGACAGCCCAGATACAGATATACACTGGTAATCTATGGCTGCATCTGGCCACTGTGCATTATAAATTAAAGAACCGAAAAGGAAATGTTCTCGTCTGTTTTATTTCCGGCCACGCTGGAGTTTACTTTTGTATTGCCTACATTGCGGCGCACCTGAGCTCGCGATTGTGTGTGTGTGTGTGCGTTTGCGTGCGTTGGTTTTGTATGTATGTATTTTGTATGGATGAGCTGCAAAAAGCGCCAATTCAGCGTCCAAAATGTTTTCGGTTCATGCTGCTTATTGCGTGCTTTAGGTTTCTTTTTGTTGTAGTTGCTGCTCGGTCTCTGTTTTTCTTTATTTTGCTCAGTTGTTGTTGTTGCTGTTGTTGTTGTTGTCCTTACTGCGCGTGTTTTCCGGATCCGCCTTTTGTTTGTGCTGTTTGTGGCGCAGCTGTGAATAAGCAACAAGAGCAAAAACAACAACACGAGCAACAACAGCAACAGCACACATAACATTGTACTTAAATGTCTCGCCCTGCGGCGATGTTGTTGTGGTGTAAATGAAATTACAAGCGCGCTTAAAGCTGAAAATCCAATTAGAAAAGCTGTTTTATCGCAAATTTTGTTGTTCTTGATATTGTTGTTACTGTTGTTGTATCCAACATCCGACAACACGAACCGGGCAAAAACTGACAGCCAAACCGTAACCCTGCTTGTTGTCTGTAATTTTCGAATAAAACTTATAAGTAGTCTGTCAACTGTCTATATCAGCGATTTTCACTTGACTTAATACAATTATACAAAACACAATTAAAGCCAGTCGAACATACTATTGGGTATTCCTTACAAATTGAAACAAGATTCGTAAAATTGGAATATATGTATTACTTTCTCCTGCTCGAAATACATATAATGCTACACAGATAATGAAAATTCTTTCCTAGAAGATCTGAAACGAACAACATTACAATTTATAGAAATAGCTACTATAAACTGCAATTATATCATACACATTAGAGCACCAACAAATTACTACACTGTACTACAGTATTATGTGAAAACCAATTAAATTTTAATCGTTTGCAATTGTAGCTCTTACCAATAAATTCAAATTCAAATATATACTGTAAACAGCGATGCAATATTTACTTGTTATCACAACAAGCAAATACTACGAATTATACTCAAAGTTACGCATACGCAACGTTGGGCCCTAGCATGAGGTCAAAAGGCATTTAACATGGCAAAAACTTTGCCTGCAGTAAACAACAATTAGTGAGCAATGATTATGCAAGCGAAATGAGGCCAAAATTGCAATCGGCCTGGCCACAAAACAAATTGGCAGACAACTGGGCGACCTTCAAAGGCATTAGGCCAAATGTTTATTGCGTTTGTGTGCGTAATCTGTGTGTCTGTTTGTGTTTGTGTGTGTAGTTGTGTTGTCTGGTAAATGAGTCTACTTTATGCACAAAGCAAATGCTTCTAATGCCAAAAAGGAAAACATGCGAGTGCAACAAGAAAATCTTCTTTTATACCGCTTTGCCTGTCGATACTTTTTATGTCCTCCGAACGTGTGTGTACTATGTGTGTGCATGTATGTGTGCTGGTATTTGCATATGGTATGCCAAAAAGTGTTTTTGTATTCGCTTAAGCCAAGCACATGCTATATAATTTGCTACGGCCCCAAAGTTCTTGTTATTGTTGCTTGTTAAAATTGTGCAATATGTTGGTTGCACATTTAAAAACTAGGCCAACACCAACTGTTCGTTGTTTTTGTTACTTTCATGAATGCCAGCTTGAATAATGATGAAGTTCTAACTGCCGGTTACTGGGTGCAGTTAGTAACTGCTTGTGTGCAGGTGTAAACCAGCTGTGAAATTGTAGTGCAAAAAGCAGAATAGTTTTTAGTCCAACGGAAGGGAAAGTGTAACAGGAAGTCACTAGATGAAACACATACAACATGAGAAGCGTAACAAATTTCAAAGAAACACTTGAAGAAAAATTTAAGTCTCTTTAAATATGAAAAAGAAAATAATGAAGATAGACAATAGCTTTTTCGTATATTGCAAATGCAAATTTTTAAAGCACTTGTAGAACTGAAATGTTAAAACAACTTGAGACCAAAATAAATTCAGTAACAAATAAATATACCGTAGCTAGGAGGGGATGAGTTTGCATTTTATACCAATCTTTATTTTCAATTTGACAAATATGGGGCCATAAAATTTTGAGCAAGTTTTTGTTCTCAGACAATAAAAATTCCAATCAATATAGTCGAAAGACGATAAAGATAAAAGCAATCAAAAAAGAAAAACAATTAAGTTTTTTTGATGTTTATGAGAGTGTAAACTAGGAAGAAACCACTAATTTTATTATATGTTTATACTCTGTTTTCCAAAATGGAAAAAAAGAGTATATTGGGTTTGTGAAATGTCCGTCTGTCCGTCTGTCCGTCTGTCCGTCCGTCTGTCCGTCTGTCCGTCCGTCTGTCCGTCTGTCCGTATGAACGCAGGTTTTTTCCACAGTTTTGAAGCTAGAGCAACCAAACTTGGTGTACATGTTGGTATATACCATAGGCAGACAAAGTGTCAAGATTTCCCCTCCACCCCCACCCCTTCCCCCACAAACCGCAAAAATCTATATCTTCTGCAGATTTGCAGCTAGAGTCACCAAATTTGGCATGAAGACTACTGATGTCATTCTCGACCGACCTGTAAAAAAAAAAAATGCCACGCCCACTACCGCCCCTGCAAATGAGCAAAATCTGTATCTCCTACACCCTTATAGCTAGAAACCCCAAATTTTGCAGTATGAATACTTTTGATCTCATCGATAGTTTGGAGAAAAAAATTTTGACACGCCCACCCCCGCCCCAGTAAACAGAAAACAGAGTATATCGCAGTCGGGTGAGCCTGACTGCAACGTTCTTACTTGTTTGATCATATTTTTTGTTTTTAATGGAATCTTAATGCCAACAATTGCAATTCGTTAAAAATTAAATTTTGATATAACTGTTTTGATAACAACTTTTAAATGGGGAAATTGAAGAAAACTTTTGTGACATAATTATGTTTTAGAAATTAATCAACATTGGAGCTATAAACCTAATTGATAACGGTTATTTATCTGATTTTTGATATATGTGGCTCTTCGATCTAGCTAAGATTGTAACACTCGTAATATGAGAGCTGTGCACATATCAAGGTGACAAAGTAGCAAAGTTGACACCATCTGAACGAGTATAAGATAAAAAGTAGAACACACTCGACTACACATGACCTTCTCAGGCAGTGCTCTTATTTCGCTTATTCCGTTTTTTCCTCTTATTCCGCCGTAATTGAGTGCAGTAGTAGAAGAAGCAAGTCTTAAGTCTTTTCATGCGTTTTCACTCGCTTTGACATATGAACCGCGTCTAATTAGCCTTTGCAGCCCATTGTTACATTTGTAAGGCATATGAGACAGCTGTGCCAGTGAGACACGGTTCTTTTACCACATATGTATACATATATATGTATATTATTTTGAGCAGGATAATTAAGCTCTACGGCAATTGCTCCAGCCTGGCCTCGTTGGTTATGCGCCTTGATGACGATGACAAGCTCTATGTTAAGTTTTTAATGAGCAGCCTGCCAGCTTGGCTGTCGTATGGCTGACTGTCTTATTGTAACACTGGCAAATTATGGCCAAAAATTGTCAGTGGCTGGTGTGGCTTAATAGGGTTAAACGTGCTAGCAGGAGATCCTTTGCACCAGTACAGCTAGCCTGTTCCCCGGGGTAAATGCCTGTGTTGCCTGAACATTTTTGCGTTATTTATGAGCGTTGCGTATCTGTCAGAGCCACGATTATAAATATACAGTGGGCGATAAAGAAGGAGGGAGGCAGAGCTGCAGAGAGGCGGGGCTGCTGTAAAATTTGACACGCCCATGCGGGCGTTGCTGTCATTCGCAGGCAACTTTAAGCTGCCGGTAGGCAACTTTTGTTGTTGCCAAGTGACAAATATTTTATACACTTGAAAATACTTGCATACAAATATTGCGTAACGGTAATGCGAAAGTTTTCATTACGCTCTGCAAAGTTGCGCAAACTGTAATTCTAGCATGTAGTTTGGCTTTGGGTGTAAAGTTGCTGATTTGCTGACAATGTGTTAGGAAGGATGTATTCTCGGAGCCCTAAGGACACTCTGCTGAGGCTGCCTGCATGTATGAAATTTAAGTGTGAGTGTGAGAGTGATAGTGACGTTAAGTGTCAAGTAATATACATGATGATTTCGGCAAGTTTTGTAATGATTAATGACATTACTATGAGAAGGCAGGTTAATAGCATGGCACTTAGTCGAAAAACTTGCAACTGTGTTGCTTTATATATATAAAACTGAAGTCTTAAGTTGCAGTGTGATAAAGTGAGTTGTTGTTTTAATGTGTCACATTTCTTGGAATTCATTTAAATGCATCCAAGGTTTTTTGCTATTTCCAACTTTATTCTTAGCGAATGACCCTCAACCATCTCATGTGACAGAATTCTGTTCGTCCATCGTGTATTTTTATTTTAACTTTGTATGTCCTTTATTGCTTGTTGCTTTTGTCAATCCTTGACTTGGTCAAAGTAAATATTTGTTGACCGTAAACTAATGCCACTCTATCGAGTCTTCTCTTCAATATTATTTAACACTTTGACCGTATATAGTATATTGTACATTTAGATTTGACTTACCTTTGTCGTTCGGATCGAATTCAGCCTCGAGCTCCGCTTTGGTGGGATCCGCAGATGACGAGGCTGCCTCGGCGGCGTCGTTGCCAGCGTTGGCAGCGGCGGCGGCGATGGCGCTGCCATTGTTGGTTGCAGTTTTGGTTTCCGATTTTTTCATGGTTTCTCTCACTTTGTGGCCTCGAAATACGGCTTGAATTTTTGTTGCGGCTTTTGCTGCAATTAAATTTACAAACAAAATCTATTCTTAAAAACTGCTTGTCATTGCATATCTCTAGAAAGTTTATTAAAAAGTTTGATTTTTAATAAGATGCTCCACAAGTTGACAGTTACATCTTTCCTCTTAGCTATTTTGTTTTTTACTTTAGCTTAAACTTTTCCAAAGCAATTAACTTGAACAAGCGACCAGCCCGTACCAAAATCGATCGATTTCTGATTGGGCCCGCAAAATGCTTGATATGTTTTGGGCATTTTGCCAACAAACTCGAACGGAAGAGCTTTGCTAATATACTTGAAGCGTAACTTTTGTGCGTGTCTGAGTTTGGGGCTGGGAGCATGCAATAAATTGAAGCAGAAATAAAACTACTTTTGTAGTTGCTGAACAATAAAATACCCTATGAATTGAACTGGATATGGAATGGGAAAAAAGTATAATGTTTTTTTTCTGTATTTATAAAAAAATTACCTTAATAAGACCTCAAAGGAACGCTAAGGTTAAATGCTCGGTACCACGAAGGACGCTCCAATCTTAGATGTCAGTGTCCCTAGGCGCTGTATATACAATATACCCAACATCACACTATTCGGGCAACGGATCATCATGAAAGTGCTAGGACATACCGATGCTTTTCATATGCTATATTTGGCCAGGTCAGCGTACATTTTTTATGCTGTTTTTCTCGCAGATACCAAAGTGCTGGCCTTGAATAAGTTATAATAAATTGACACGTAAGGCCTTTTGCCCAACACTATCAGTAAAAGCAGGGCAAGCAAAAGCAAATGCAAAAGCAACAGCAACAACAAATACAGCCGTAATCGAAACACAAACAGTTCTGTGGCTTGAAAAATTGTGTTGTATTGTGCATTTCACAAGGTTGCTTCGTTGAGTTGTGGCCACACACAGTGGTGGCAAAGTGACGTGGCAGTCAGGCAGGCGTTTGTACAAGGTGTGGCAGGTGTAACAGGGTTCTGGCCACATTTATGTCGATGGCTTTGCTGGTGTCAGGCGGCGAGTGTGGCTCTTTTGGTAGTCAAACAGAGCAACCCAAAGTGCTGAACCCAAAGCATTAAATCATTCAATTCAAGATTTGTTGCACACTTTTTGGCGCAATGTTGGCAATTAATCAATATACAATTAAAATAATAATACAATATATTTTTATGTAGCAAACTTTGTACACTGATTAATTGCATTTTGTGGCCATGATTTGACTTTTTCGACAGAAATTTTCAATTGTAATTTACTTGAATGCTTTCGGGTAGCTTTAATTTATAATACACGCACAAGCATTGATTTTTGTTTAAAATTCTGTTTAAAAATGTTGCGCACATTTTAATTTAAGCTTCTGACTTCATGTGTGTTTATAGCTCTATAGTTTTTATATAAAAAAGAAAATTAAATTGTTGTCATGAAAACAAAAACTCATATTTAATTTTATGTTTATTGCATATTTTAAAATGTTACTATTAATTTGCATTTATGAAAACACTCGATTAAAATTGTAAAATTTTAATGACTCTTCAGTTTAAGTCTTCATCATTTTGTAGCCTCGATTTAAGTGCACTCATAAAGCCAACTAAATAAAGCGTGTCAAAGTTATTAAATAAATTTTGCATGCGGCTCATTAAACCTGACACAAAACAAAAATGAGCCGAAACCAAAGCACTCGAGCGGAAAATAAAATTAATAACCACACACAGAGATACTGCACAGGTAACAAATTTACACCTGTGCCTCAATACCCGAACACCCACAAAATGACGGAGAACAAGTAAGAATACTCTAGTCGAGTGTGCCCGACTACGAGACTCCCTGCTCCCAACTTGCATTTCAAGCATTTCAGAGGCAACACAAGCAAGCAGCGTACTCAACTTGCACAGTGCATGTCAAACTGTTGTTTCTGCCTGCTGAGTCGGGAAATAGATTCTTCCATAACTTTGGTGCTATTTATCCGATCGTGTTGAAATTTACACATCCGAAAGACATTGATTAAACATACATGTGTACCAAAAATCAAAGCTTTATATTTAAAATTGTGGCTGTGGGAGTCTTTTGCGATTTGCGGGGGTGCGGGGGGTGCATCCGAAATTTGAAATAAACTTGATTTGCGTATGGTATACAGGAACATGCATGCCAAGTTTGGTGTCTCTAGCTCTTATAGTCTCTGAGATCGACGCTTTCATACAGACAGACGGACACACAGACGGACATGGCTAGTTCGTCTCGTCTGTTGATCCTGATCAAGAATATATATAGTTTATATGGTCGGAAATGCCTTCTTCTGTCTGTTACACACATTTGCAGTACTTTTTAACTCCCTTTTTCCCATTTTTAATGGAAAATGCCACATGAAAACCCGCACGCAACCAATTAAAGAACCGTATAACAGGGCGTATGCGCAATTTGCTGGCAGCAGAACATGCTCACCAGCTGCAGAGTTATTTTATACCTACTTAATGCATAATTACCCATTTCCATATATACCGCCAAGTTATCTTCGAGGCCAACAACTTTGAGACAATCGTTTCCGTTTCCTGGTGCTACAAGGAAATCTGATTATGCTTGTCAAGTTCTGCTTGTGTGCGTTTTTCTTCTGACCTTCGCATTGTTGTTAGGTTTCTTTAATTTTGTAATTTTTCTTAGCACTGAATGACAACTGCGGAAGGTAACGACTGCTCCGAATGGGCACTAAGTGCCCAAGCAAACTTGTTTACGTAATTGAAATTCATTTGCTATGATATCTTTGTTATTGCAGTGGCTGTAGTTTTAGCTAGATACTAGAAAATGATTATGGCAGCAGCATCCTTGTTGTTTGCCATCCTGTCATCACCATGACGCTGTGTACATTGAGCAGAGTTTTGCACTCATTAATGCATTCAAGTAATGTGGTTGGCAACTGGGAGGCGTTGCTATGTTATAATACCCAATTATACAATTTGCATATTCTGCTTTGATATGAATTATAAGCCAAAGGATTAAAAAACCACACAAATGCTTATGAAAATTCCATTGAAAAGCTAAGTGCTAATTAAGATATGAGATTAAGTTATAACGCTTTATCAGCTGCATAGTTATAGTAGTGAATCCTTCAAAATGTTGTTACAAATATGAATTTGTCAATTAAACAACGCAGTAAACTTTGTTTCGTTTATAAATAAAGTCTTTAATTTCCGATTTTTCAATGTCCAAATAAAGTCCTATATAGCTATGGTTCACATTAGATTATGTTTTAGATTAAGTGTCACATAAGCAATTTCAATTTTTCAATTCACTTTTAAATTTTTGTATCACGTTAACATGCGAATGGCAAAAATTGAAAAGAAGTAGCAACAAAACTGTCAGAACAAATGATTTTTTTGTGTCAGGTGGCAACATTATTGGTGCACTATTTTTGAACTCGTCACTTTCAAACCGATATTTTAAACGTTTGTTGTTAAAGATGTTACTGTCATGCGATAAACATATTACAAAACTAAATTTGCATTGCTGGACTTTGATCGAAAAGTATCCCTTTCTGTTTTGGTATATATCAGACTTGTCACCGCCTGTTGATTTTATCCGAATGAGTGCAGTCAATCGCCTTATTATCTTAGGGAATCTGGCAATGTGATAAAATATCCGCATGACTTCATTGGACTCTCCAAACTTTATGTAACCCTTGCACAATGAAGTAATGGCATAGGAAACTCTTTTTCTATCTCAAATTCCCACAGGCATTAAAACGCAATGAAAATATGGCATAGTTCCTAAATAGTTTCAACTAACCTATTTGTACTCGACTCTATTTATTTATTTTGATATTTGTATTCAAAATAATGAATGTCGATCTTGAAAGGCGGAATCTCTCAACAAAAGCCGTTTCATCCAAATCCTCAAAAAAGTTTTGCCTGCAATGATATACTCGTGGAGTGTAACTCGAAGTCATGTCTTCATCCGAATCAGAGGATGAAGATCTTTGTTTAAATTTAAGGCCAATTTGTATTTTTTATGAAGAGCGGCAATTTAAAACTCTCAAAATTCACTGTGAATGACAAAATTTCATCAGCTGTTTTTACCTTTGTGGCACTTAACAAGCCTATATGGCCCACTTATCACTTATGTGACACATATCGTTTTTAGATCCTAAGTGTATTAAGTTTATCTGGCACATAGTGTTTATTGGGACATTGAAAAATCGGCCATTATAATTGTAATATAAATATGCAGCTTAACTTTTTGCGGGTTTGTTAAAGGTCCATAGCTAAAATCACATTTAAATGCAATGGCTTGTAGGCCAAACCACATGTTATTTTACAAACTATACAAATCATGTATTTCAAGCCAAAAACCTAGTAGAAATCAAATTATATATCGACTTTTCCATGTTTATTGTCGTTTGCTGGTCTTGGCTCTAACTGTAAATTGCGACATTACTTTTACTGTAAACGTTGACCCATTGATTGTTGACTATCGACCAATGACCACTGACCCTGGGCCTACGCCAGAGCCACGTAATCGTTTTTCAGGCTATTTTGCAGACAATTTCCCAGAAGACACTTAAGTGTAGCTCATCCTTGGTGAACAGGTAGAACAAATGGCATGCAATTTATTACTTTAATTAAATTGTAGACGTTGTGCTCGCTTTGCAATTTTTTATTGTGATTTTACTTATCTTTAAAATGTTTACCCAGGCGGTGCCCACAGCGCTATTTTGCTAGAAGTTCTATCCGTTTTATACTCCCTGTAAAGGATAACAGGGCGCAACAATGCCTGGAGAATATTAAAACGAATGAGTTATGCACAGTGAGACAGAGGCGCTTGGTAAAACTTTGGCCAGCTGTTTCCACTCCTGTTCGTGTTCCAATTCGTAGTCCTTGCCCCTACACCATAAACTGTGCGCCCAGCCGTGCATGCACCTTAATGACAGTCTTAAATAAATAAGCAGCCGCAGGGGTCTCCACCCTTTCGTACCGTCTTTAGCAGCAGCAGGAGTCAGTTCAACCAAATGGCCACGTTTTGAATTGTGCTTTTTAGAAAGAGAATTTCAATTTGTTGCTATGCAAGTGGCAAGCAGAATGTAATTATACGGCAAACTGCATAACAAATCCAATTTATAAATGTTTAAAATGTAATAGCATATTTAATGCACATGTCAAAGAATAAATTTGAAAATTATTTTGTATTAATTTTTTTATATGAAATTTTAATGTCATTAAATAGTAAAATTCACTTTGCTGTAAACTTTTATATTTGCGTTTAATTTAAGTTAGAATTTAGTTGGAGAATTGATTTCTATTTCAGTTTTTATTTGTATTTCTTGCATAACTAAGCACACACAATATATTATGTTATTGTTTTTGTTCTTGTTCTTGTTGTTGCTACAATGAGTATCACGCTGTTATCGTCACCATGGATTTGGTGTGTCTTAAATCAACACACGCGCTCTATGCCACCCAATATATATTGGCACAATTGTAGCAATGACTAAAACCAACAAACAACAACCACAACGGCAACAAACTGCTGATACAGTGACTATTGATTGCATTCGTGCCAGAAGGTCGATGAAAATGGCACGCACCTGAAAGAGCGGGGGTGTGAAAGGAAATGAGCTGACAAACAACAACGAAAAATGGCAAACGTTTCGTGGCCAGAACCAAAAAGCCAGGCCATAAATTAAGCAGCCAAACTGGCAGTAGCTCGTTTAAATGCTTGAATGCTTATAACACTAAAGTATGACAAGTTGACTCATAAATAAATGGCTTCATATGAGAGTTATTAATTTCGTTGGATGACAGCATCAAAAAATTAACATCAAAAAATAATTTCAGGGGCTTAAACGAAAGTGCATTAAGCCCAACGAGGTGTCATAAACCTTTGTGCCACAATTCACTTGCCACAGATTTGTGAATACACACTCATGATGCCCCTAAGTGAATCTTAATGTCATAAAGTTTTGCATTCCTTTATTTTGGTTTGGTTAATAAAGCTGAGCAAACGAAAATAGCTCTTTGGGGACCTAGTTAGTAATGTTTCGAAGGTATGAAAAAGTCAGCTTTGCTGTTTTTAGAATAAATATTAGCTTAATGGAAAACAAATATTTACATGGTACGCATATTTTTCATTTTTTTTTTTTCTATTTAAATAGTTTTAGCCTTTGATTTCCCTAGTGTTTGCGTTGCGGCTTCATCTGCATAAAATATCAGCTAAAGTATAAAAACATCATTAAATTCACAAAGGCCACAATTAGGTGGCTTATCATCCACAACAAATAAATGCTGTCCCACTGTGCGTGTCTCAACAATGGGACAATTAATAGAATTTATGTGGAGTAATTTGTATAACTCGGCTAACTTAATTGTTCACCCTGGTCAGATCAAATTAAATGCACGCACACAGATTGCGACTAAATATACACACATGTGCAAAAGTCAAATGCGTATATAAATTACATATAAAACTTGGCCATTTTTAATGGCCAGAAGCATCGAGAAGCAAGCTGTGCTCATAATAAGCTAGCTTTGCATAATTAAACTCGTATTAATGGGCATTATTTGTATGCGGGTTAAAACTGCTTTTATGGAAATATATGTGTTTTTCGAGATAAAGGCATTATTATGGTCAGACTGTTGACAATTGCAGTATTTTAAATTATATTCACAGTACTGAACACTGAACAATTAATCAGTACTGCATTACAGCAATATAATGAAATTTCCAGAAACTCTTTTTTTTTATACCTACCGATAAGCAATTAAAGCACAATTGCATTTTCTATTTGCATCATGGCATAAATCAAAGATATTTTAACATAAATGAAGGTGTATAAAAATATGCGAATTATGCATACGTTCAATTTCAATTATGCAGCAAGTTGAGCGCGTTAATTCGACAGTCAACACTCGATCAATGCACTGATTGACAGACTGTGTAAACTTTCGACAGCTGTTCGAAACTCTTTGCCCCATGGCATTTGAATGCGCATACGTTCCGTAAGCCAGACAGCCTGAGAGCCTGCCATTCTGCCAGCCTGCCAGTCAGTAATTCAGACGAGGCATAGAAATTTCGAAAGGCAAACAAAAGGCAAACTATTTGATATGCAATGCGCAGTGCTTTGAAAATTATGAGGATGCCTTTTGTAAGCCCAAAGCAAAGCTTAGCGTACAAGTGTCTTAGAGCCTCTTGTGGCACAGGGTCACGTTGGTCACGTGCCAGCCCAAAAGAAATCCATTTGTTGACAATTTGATTACGTGTTGTGTGCTGCTAAGCTTTAGAAATTTGTCAGCAATGAAATGAAACAATCTTGAGCAAAGTTTTAATTTAGACAATTTGTTTTTAGTTGTTAAGCAAAATTCTTCATTTCGTGTTGTAATAAGTTTTGGCTTACACGAATATGCTTTGAAATTCCATTGCCTAAAAAACAAATAAAATGTAATTACAATCAATTTGTTTTATATCATTCGTATAAAGTTTTTACCAAGTTGAACTACATTAGCATTTCCAAAGCATTTCCACAAGGTTGAAAATACAATTTTCTACTTCCTTTGCCGTTCATTACAGTGTTTCCGGTCTATTCACGAATACCCAAAAAAAAACAACAAATTTTTGCCCCGTTTGCGATTCACATATTTATTATTAAAATGCTGCCCAAAAACCTAACACGGAAAAGTTTTCAACAAAATTAAAACTGCCCGCAGGCAATGTTCGCCAACGCAGCACAAAAGTTGTCCAAAATAATATTTCTGGAATTATTTTTCTTTTTTCATTTTACAGCTCGCGCACAAGCTAAAATAAACTATGTGGCTACGAAAGCTCTCAAAGTTTTTTGCAATACAATATAAAGTATAACAAGTAAAAACGTTGCAGTCGGGCTCTCTCGACTGCTATACATTCTATTTTCTGTACGTTTAATAAATTAAATTTTTGTAAGGACTAATTATATACTTATAAATTGTCCATAAACTGAGGTAAAGTCAGTTTGGTTGAGTTATTTAAAAAAAAATAAAATTTTCACAAAAACTTATTTTTCAACCGATTGTTCCTATGGCAGATATAAGATATCCTGCGTTATCTTGAGAAACAAAAAAGTTTTTCATACAAAAACTTATTTTTCAACCGATCGTTTCTATTGCAGCTTTATAGATCTGGCCGATCTTACCACTTTTTCTGCCTATGGTATATACCAACATGTATACCAAGTTTGGTTACTCTAGCTTCAAAACTGTGGAAAAAACCTGCGTTCATACAGACGGACGGACGAAAGGACAAACATTTCACAAACCCAATATTTTCCATTTTGCAAAACAGAGTATAACAAGTAAGAACGTTGCAGTCGGGCTCACCCGACTGCGATATACTCTGTTTTCTGTTTACTGGGGCGGGGGTGGGCGTGTCAAAATTTTTTTCTCCAAACTATCGATGAGATCAAAAGTATTCATACTGCAAAATTTGGGGTTTCTAGCTATAAGGGTGTAGGAGATACAGATTTTGCTCATTTGCAGGGGCGGTAGTGGGCGTGGCATTTTTTTTTTTTTACAGATCGGTCGAGAATGTCATCAGTAGTCTTCATGCCAAATTTGGTGACTCTAGCTGCAAAACTGCAGAAGATATAGATTTTTGCGGTTTGTTGGGGAAGGGGTGGGGGTGGGGGGGAAATCTTGACACTTTGTCTGCCTATGGTATATACCAACATGTACACCAAGTTTGGTTGCTCTAGCTTCAAAACTGTGGAAAAAACCTGCGTTCATACGGACAGACGGACAGACGGACGGACAGACGGACAGACGGACAGACGGACATTTCACAAACCCAATATACTCTTTTTTTCCATTTTGGAAAACAGAGTATAAAAAAGTAACAATATACAGCTAAAAGAACACGACTTAAAGATACTACGTACTCAGCACAGCAAAATGTGTAAAGAAAGTTGAATATTTGTACTTTAAATGCTTTCAAATTTGCACAAGTTCATCATACCTTTAAGTCAAACAATAAAGGGTAAAAAAAGCAGAGACTAAAACACTCTGTTGCTGGTATTAATAAAGTATATACTCAAATGCAAAAAGGGAAGTGGTTATGGTTATGGTTACTATTGCAGGAACAAGTACCATTTGCTACCGGCTCTGTTCTATCTTTTGTGCTCGGGCTTATGTCCTTTTGTTGCTGGCGTGGGTAAGGACAATTGAAATTGAAACTTATTACGCCGTTGACGCCAGAAAGGGCTCATAAAAACAAAGTGCAGTGAGCTTAAACTTGATTCTAAAGAAAACCAGACCGGGCAGTGAAAGGACAGAGTTCAAGTGAGCTAACTTAGGTAACACGGCTGGCATGCCAAAATGCAATTTGCTGCCCAGGAATCATATATCGTAATGTTTATGAAATTGTGAGAGAAAATTGCAATTGAAAGCCTTGAGCGGGGTGGCATATTCATAATGTGCAATGTGTTCCGGAAATCACACTCTGCGCAAATACGACATATGCTGTATAGTATAAATAGTTATATTAATTGATGTTTAGACTTGAATGCTAAGTTAAAAATATATTTTTTATTTTACAAATTGAAATAACAATGCTAAGATGTTTTGACTGACGCACATCCATTTTAAATGTGCAACACAAATCCTTAGAATACTATAAAATGATTATAAAAGCACCTGTTGAGGTCCTTTTCAGCACGTGTTTCCTCAAGGTTTTCCATTACGCAATGAGAGTTAGCAAAAAAATACAATTAATTCAACGCTGACATGCGAAAATTTAATTTTCACATCGTATAAAACTTACGACGCGTCACGCTTACGTGAAAAATCTTCTACTTGTTGTTGTTCATTGCTTTTTGTACACTTTTTGTTGCACGCTTTTCATTTTCACTGCTTTTCATTCTCACTGCTTTTTTGCTGTATCCGTTGCCTTTTTGTATTGTTTTGTTTTCAGACCATAATACGAAAGGCGCCTGTGCGTAAGAACATTGTTGTTTTTGTTCTTTATAATAGTTGTTTTTATTGTTGTTGGGTTTTTTTAAGTTTCCTTTATGGTTGCCCCGATGGCTGAGCTTATATTTATTGTGGTAATTTATACTTCAACTTGCGCCACGTGCACAGGTTTCCATTACATTGTTTTATGTCGCCATTTAGTATAAAACTGTCAGTTACTTATATTTGTGGGATATGTACGTATGTGTGTGTATGACTGGTGTGTATGTGTGACAGCCCATTGTATTATTTTGTGGACACTTATTTAAATGTCAGTCCAAATTAACAAAGGTTACATTTCAAAATGGGTTAGAAGACGTCATGGCTGTTAAATTGCGGTCATTAAATCAAAATTGGATAATAAAGCTTCTATGAAAGATAAAGATAGTGAGAGAAAGAGAAAGTGTAATGAAGTGTAATTATGGCACTAAATGAAGAAACAGAGAGGGTAACAATAGATAAAACTAAACATTAAAAGTGTAATTATTAAAACAACTGTGATCAAAATGGTAAGGATATTAAACAGAAATTTATGACTAATTAATGAGAAAACATATCATTTATATTAAGAAATTAAAATTTACTGCTGTGAAGTTGAAATTGTATTCATAGAATTGTCTATAGACAATTAGACGAGACTACAAATATAATAATTATTAAGGGTATTCACGGCACCCTGGGTAGTTGCGCAGTTGCGTACTGCGTACTTTTTTCGAACTTCTCAATAAAAAAATGAACTGACAAAAAACTCCTCAAGTGTTTAACATCAGACCTACTTTACAGAATGAGCTGTGCACTTAGGTTAACCAATTCGTTAACTAACACTGGCAAAGTGGCAACCTTTTATTAAAGAAGTTTTTGGATGTTTAGTAACGAAGTGTCAAAAGCTAAGGAGGGGGTCGTGAATATGCCTATTATAAGTTTAGATAGTAGTTGGAAACAAGGCCTTTTTTATAATATTAAAACTTAACCGTCTTGGTCAGTTGCCAGAATGACTCTACAACTTAGACAACTCATCGATTGAGACGGCAATAATCCAACAATTTACCAAAAATTCAATCAAAATTAATCCATTTATACTTGCACAGTTCGTCATACTAATTAAAATTGTATGCTGTATGGTGTTACACTTGCAAATAAAGTTAAAAAATAATGCAAAAAAGCAGTAAGAGCTCTGCTAGTAGCATTTAGCATCACTGAAACTTTTTCCTAATTTAAAACTTAGCTGCTACATTTCATTTCCATTTGCTTTTATACAACTGAGACTTGACCAGCCACTCTTATTAATTAATTAAGCAAGAACACAGAATTAAATTAACTCGACGATGTTTTGTTTTTGCCCAAAAGAGTCATAACAAAGTGCTCATCCCCCAACCCCCCGTTAGAAGTGATGGGTGGTGTTGTGCAAGGCAAAACACATTCAAATGTAAACAAACATGCTGAAAGAACTAAGCCGGTCTCAAGTGTCGTTTTGGTTCGCTTGTAGCAACAACAATGGAAATGAAAGAACAACTGCTCATCAATAGACCAAGACAACAAGCACAACAAAAACAAGTTAGAGTGCTCTAGATCTAGTCTAGTGTGTTCGACTGGATGATACCCATAACAAGTTACAATATGTACACTAAAAGTTATGAACTTCAATTAATTCAACGCAGTGTCAGTAGCTCGGTTATATCAGATCTTCTTAAATTAAGTACGAAAATCTTAAATCAGTCTTTCTTTGAAAGCGCATAATTCTTAGTTACAGACTCTCTAATGACCGATTGCAGTAATGAAAATTTGAGTTTAAAAAGGAATCGAATGAGGCCAGAATGGCTAAGGTCGGCGGAATGCAGTCGTAATAGTTGGTACTCAGAGTAAGTTTTTTATATTTTTGCCAATTTAAGACAAGGAATCGACAAGTCAAAGGATTACTCTGTTGCAAGACGACAGGCTCGTGGCGCTTGAACCATCTTTTTTGACTATAAAAGACCGATTTCTAGTTGAAATCATGTAGCTTTAAGCATACCTTTTGCAGTAATTTTGGGATATAGGGTATAACGAGCCACGAGACAGACATAAAGCGCCAGCGCATCATCATAGCAAGCGAGTAGATGGGATTGTGTGGTAGTTGTAAGAACCAGAGCATTCCAATTTGATGACTTTAAAATAGGCAAAGTGGGAAAATCTTTATGGCACCGCCAACTAATTTTCGCGCAATGCCGCAAAGTGGGCAACATCAAGTGGCAAGTACTAAAATTTAGCAGCTGCTTGATTACGAACTGTGTGGAGTGCAAACTAATCTCACTGCTATTTGTATTTGTCTTTTTAAGTATATGTATACATAAAGTGTAGTAGTGTGTGTATGTGTGTTTGTGTGTCTGTGTGTAAGTCAACATATAGCTGGGCAGCTCAGCTCAAAGCAAATTTGTGTGTCACTCAAAATGTTTGCCAACCGTTTGCAACTGGCAACAACATTTTGTGCAAATATTTGCAAGCATGCGAAGCACAAAATTTTAGATTTCAATTTGCAACTTAATCTCAATTTAAACTTTGTGCAAAGTTTTTGTAATAAATAACAAATATATTATTTGATTAAAGCAACATAGATAATTTATACAATGGATTTTTCGAAATAATTGCATTTGTGCTGCAATTTTAATGTTAAACAATATATCTCATCTTGATTTATGCAGCTCTTCTGTATTTTAAGTTTCATTGGAAATTGATTTCATGTTCAAATTTCAGTCTTCATTTTATTTGCATTTCTTGTTTGCCCAATTAAATATTAAAATCAATTAAAGCCCTTGAGCTATTTCCACGTCTTTGCATCTTTTTCGTCTGCATCTGTTTGCTTTGCAACAAGATTTTTTGTGTTGTGCCCCGTTGGCCATTTGAGATTGGGTTTATTTGCCATATAATGCTAAATTGCAGCTTGCTGCTTTGATTAAAATTTTAAATGACCAAACACACAACAAATATGTAAACAGTTGTGGGTGTTCATTACCCAAAATTTGATTAATAAAACGTCTGCTGACGTCAGGGAATCTCTAATGCGACTTGAGCAGGAAATGGAAACTTTGCTTATTAGGATGAGATAATGGGAATTGAGCTGGAAACATAAAGTATTGATTTTGAATGGTTGTAAATAACTAACGTCGATTAAGTGGATTATTGTAGTTGCACTCAAATTTGTAAGTGCAATAATGAATAAATGAGTTGCAACAATTTGGAAACCCTTGACTGTTTTCACTTTCATAACGTATTTCAATCAATTTAATGGCTTCATAAGCTGGTTTAGTGTACGACCCTTATCATGCTTTATGGCAGCATGAGACAATCATCCTCTATCATATTTTCACAACCAAATTTGGCAAATTGTTGCCAATTAAAGCAACATTCAAGCAGCTTTATCCCATCCACACAATTCCACACAATCTCTATAACATTCTAGTATGCCATAAATCAGTGTCTTAGTTCGCACATAACCATAACTATGTTGGAATCATATATGCTATTCATTTATGCCCCACTTCGCCAATGAGATCCACCAAGCTGACGTGGCACATAGTTGCCATTTGGTATTTGCATGAATTGTTGACCTTTGCTGGTTTGTTGCCATAATAATTTTTAGTTGCAAAAGTCAGAATGCTTAGCACAAAAAATAATAAACAAAATAGCTTCGAGTGGTGCCGACTTTCCTCGTTCAGCTTTTCAAGTTTATGGACAGCGGCATGCAATGAATGTGAGCGCCAAAATTGTAGACGCTGTCTCGAGAATTGTTGTGTAAAGCAACAAAATATTGGGAACAAATGTTAAATTAAAAAGTTGCTGGACCATGAGATACTCAGCTTGAGCAAATTTTATATACTCAAATAGTTTTTATACTGACAATTCTCACAATTGATATGTAAAAGCTCTTCAGATTGACTAAAAGCTATCAATGAAATCAAAGAAATTTTATAGTACCAACTTAGTTTATTATAATTAATTTTCAAGTGTTCAATTCTCATTAAAATCATGCTACTTTTCATGCGGGATGACTTCTTTGGCGTATTTAACTCTTTTTGCCTTGAAGCTAGACTCTAAGGCCCGATTTTTCAATGTCCTAATAAGCACTATGTGTCACATATACTTAATAATAAGAAAATTTCGTTTTTTCCATGTGCACTTAGGACCTTAAAACAATATGTGTCACATAAGTGCTATGTGGAAGTTCATTTGCCATATACACAGGCTTGCTAAGTGCCACATAAGTAAAAACAGCTGATAAATTTGGTCATTCACTGTTTATTTTCACAGTTTTAAATTGTCGCTCTTCATAAATATACAAATATTTATCTTCATTCTCTGGAAGATTTGGATGAACACATGACTTCGAGTTGCGTTACCCGAGTAAATCATTCCAGGCCAAACATTTTTGACGATTTGAACGAAACAGCTTTTATTAAGAGACATTCATTATTTTGAATGCAAAAATCAAAAGCCATATTGAGTCGCGTACAAATAGGTTAGTTGAAAGTTTTTTCATTGGGTTTTTATGCCTGTGAGAATTTGGGATAGAGAAAGAGGTTTCTAATGCCATTACTTCATTGTCCAAGGACTACGTTAAGTTTGGAGAGTCCAATGAAGTCATGTGGATATTTTATCAAATTGCTAGATTCCTTAATATTATGGGGCCACCGACTCCACTCATTCGGATAAAATCAGCAGGCGTTGACAATGCTGATATATACCGGAAGAGTAAGGAATACTTTTCGATCAATGTCCAGGCAGTATGCAATGTAAATTAAGTTTTTCAATATGTTTTTCGCGTGACAGTAACATCTTGAACAACAGCCTTTTAATGTATCGGTTTGAAAGTGACGAGTTCAAAATAGTGCACCAATAATGTTGCCACCTGACACGAAAAATCAATTGATTTCAAAAGTTTTGTTGCCACCTCTTTCAAATTTTTAGCCATTCGCATGTTAGCGTGACACATTAATTTAAAAGTCGCTTGAAAAATTGAAATGGCTTATGTGCCACTTAATCTAAAACATAATCTACTGTGAACCAGAGCTATGTAGGACTTTATTTAGACATAGAAAAATCGGCCCTTAATTTATAATTAAAATTACAAGCTCATCGGTAGAGTTGAAAGTCGAATGCCTAACGAATTTTTAACTAATTCCAACACTTCCCACATCATTTTGTATCTAGTTTTTGTTTATCTATTCATTATATACAAATCAGCTGCAGATACCCTTTATATACATTTTGATTAAGGGGCAAAAACACAAACACGCGCACACTCAAAATATGTGGCAAGCACTTTGGATTGCCTTTGGTCCTTCCGCCTGGAGGGGCCTGCTCATTTTAAAAGCGGATAATAAAAACGGATTTACAGTTATGGGCGCAAACATGCTGTAAAGCAAACACATGAGAAAGAAATATCAAGAAAATTCCCTCAAGGGCGCTGGCGTACTTGTGAACCTGGAAAATAGTTGGCGCGAATTTCATGCACTTTGCCATGAATGGGCGGGAACTAAAGAGCCCCAAAAAACCCGAAACCTCAGGCAGGTGTGGGTGCGTGACCCCGGCAACTAACTGACGACAATTCAAATCCAATTAAAGTAAAAGCAATTTGCGCGCTAAGTACATATGTATGTATATAGAAAAGTGCAGACATAAGATTCAGTTTAGTTTTGCGGTGATAGTGAGAAATTAGAACGCTCTGAAAGCTCTATTTAATTAGACACTTAAGGGCTGACAGGACAACAGGACCAAGTTTGTTGAGGGTGCAGTTTACAAAGCCATTGTCGCATTGTTTCACTGAAGAGGCCATGGACAACAGTTGCATTGTCAGGACATGCAACATTAGCGACATTGAGAGATGGGAATGTGGATACGCTCATATGAATTTTATAAATGACACATTTTATATGCTTTCAGATTGTCTATGTCATTGGGTTTGTTTAATAATAAAGGTTAGCGGCAAAATTTTACTCAAATTCTGTCAATCAAAAAAGTTTGATTATTTTTAAAAATTCTATAAAACACATTTTCCATTTCCCTGGACTAATTCCGAGTCCAAATATGCCATCTTCCATCTGCAGCAAGCGTATTTATTATTCGTGATGTTTTGAAATATTTATGCCATCCTTTTATTGAGTTTATTTGAATTGCCTCCTTATCGAAACGGGGACGTTCATCACTATCAGCGCACATTAAAATTGCAAGTGACACAGTCAAGTCGGCGGCGGCGGTATGTGGGCGGCAAATGGGGCAAGGGATACAGGGCTAGGAGTCCTTCAATGCGACACATGCTGACAAGGGCCACATAAGTACGTAAGACTTTCAATCAGAGTGCATTGAAACGGAAATTCTGCGCTGCAGCGCAGAAAGGAAGGAAATATATGCTTGAGTGAATGACTGACTGACTACTTGTTTGATGGACGTATTGATGGTCGGATGGGCAAAGACTTGCAGTCGCTCTCTGTGTAAGCTAACTGTATCAAATAACATTCAATGCAATGCTTCGAGAGCTGCTTAAAAGGCTGTTTATAGATGCCACCCACCGACTTTCCACGCATTCAGTTTTACCCTTTAACCGAAAATTACTATGTAGAGTATATTGTTATGAACATGTTTGTAAACAGCTTAAGCGCTTCAGATTTTTGTGAAATTTACGTTAACAGAACATTTTTGAGTTTGACATCACAAAAAGCTAGATTAGATAAAGTTTGCTATACCAAACATTCAACTATTTTTTCAAACTTTATATATGTACCTGTCAATAATTAGCCTAGATTTTTTTCAGCCACTCTCCAATTTTAAAACTATCGATAAACAAAAACTGAAAGTACTCAAAACAACAACTTAACAAGTAGGTTGATCAAGCGTTATAGGGTATTTTAAAGCTAATAATTTTCAACCAACGCACTCATACTATCATGGTGTAGCTTTTGTTACAATCTAGCCTAAGGAATAGTTGATGTGACGTCCATAACAAGGTTGTTTCTGTCAGTTGGCTTTGGGATGGACTCTGCTTCCGAGTTTGCATACTTTGAACTTTGGCAATATATTGTATTAAAGTTGGCCTGTTGTCGGCAGTGTTATTATTGTATCCTTTGCAAGCTTCTTGCAGTTCATTTTCCAACAAAAAGTCAAGGAAAACACATTATTATGAAATAGCAAAGTGTCTGTTGCCAAGCTCTAAGTTTATAGACTGAGCCAAAATCTCAATTGAGTTTAAGGATAAGTGAGTAGCTGAGAAGAAGCGAATTCGTGCTTTTGATAGCCTAAACAGCTCTGTAATTTCCTTAGTTCTTCAGTAGCTCTTACAGTTGAGTGCTTATTTAAATTACCAAGATAAGAAAAAAAAAGCAGAATCAAAGAAATCCCAAAAACCATAAGCAAATACAACCTTACGCGCAAATACATTTGAAATTTTGATTTCAATTTCCTGGCTGACTGAATCAATGCTGAATGATGTGCTGTCTTTGTGGCTGAATATCAAAATTCAAGGATCTACGCACTACCAATTGCCTTGTCCTTTTCCGATAAGAATCCATTTAGACATTCAAGTAATGACCGAAAATCCGTAACTGAAATAAATTTGATTTTATTGACAGTGAATCAGCGGCAAAGCATTCACAATGCCCAGACAATGGGCCACGCAAAGGAAATTACATTTAGGCTTCCATTGTTGTTTATCAGCCAGGTAAAAGGCATAGCAAATGAATTATGATGTGCCCAAAAAGGGGTTTTTGTTTCTACCCATGCCAGTACACCTGTCTCGTACAAATTTGGCCTGCTTGTCAACGGGGCGTATACATCTTGGGGTCACGATTACGGCTCGTTAAAACTTTTCGTGTTTTTGTATTATCGTGTTTTGTGTTGTGGCCCAGTTCAGTTCATTGTTATTAAATATTAAGGTAATTTGGAGATTTACACGATTTCTGCGTTGTACAACGTGGGTCATATTTATGAGCATGGCCGAAACAAATTCTGTATTCGTGTTCTCAAGCATTTGTGTAATTTATTAGCCTCGTGTTTCAATATTTAATTGAATACGCTGTCGCAGCATAGATAAATGGCCACGTTGTCGCCACTGTACCTCATTCTGTGTCCAATGTCCTGCGTCAAAAGTGTGGCATTAAATTGTCGGGCACTTAGAAACCAGGACAATCGGCTGGACAGTCACCCCATGACAATTGGTCTTTTATTAATAGCCAGACACAATTTGGTAAATAACCGAGCTTGTATCCGAAAATAACATGCTTAGCATGCAATATCAATGAGTACTGAATCTAAATTAGTTTTCAACATTGGTTTCAATAATGTAAGGCTATGGAAAAGTTCTCAAATCATAATAGTTAGTTAAGAGCTCAACGACATTTTGCTCGCATTTCAAAAATGGATTTAAGTCATGCACCTTGAACAATTTCACCAATAATTCCAATAAAAAATTTTCAGACACGTCTAGTTGTTTTACTGTTTGAAAAGATAAACAAACTTCTTTGAAAACACGTAGTATAAGATCCAAAAAATAAACAGCAGCGGAAGGTGTGCATGAAAATAAAATCATTCAGCAACAAAATATAAAATTACAAATACTCGCTCACTTGACTGCTTTGTTATTATTCATTTTCTTTCGGAATTTCTATAAACGATATGTGGCTTATAAAACCAGATATTCACTTTTAATAAATTTATTAATTTTGATTAAAGTGTATTTGACAAAATGATGATGCCCCACTTAATCAACCGAATTTAACAACATTACCGAAAAACCTTTTCTTTACCTGAATAACCTAATTCTTTAAGATATTATAATAATATTACTTTAAGTTCGAAAAGCTAGGCAGCTACTGTTGCTGGGTCAAATTAAACTTAACTTTCCATAAAAGAATATACCTTCAAATTTACTGCTTAACTCACAAAAAGTTTCTTAAAGAATATGACCTCCAATTCCTTCTATTATGAAGCTTTAAGTGACTATAATAATGCACGGCAGGCATACTATGCCAGCCTTTCATAAAGTTAACTTAACTTATGCCTGAGAAAGCAGGCAACTTACTTAGGCACTTTGATGTAAACCGCGGGCCCATGACAAGGCCAAGTATGACTTAAGGAATGACACTTAAAAGTCACAGCTATGCACTTTCCCATATGCAAACATATATATATGGGTACATATATATGTATTTGTACGTTTGTATATGTAAGTGGCACAGGACCTGGCAGGCAACCATTAGATATGCAAAGTCAAACACACCTATGCAAGCAGCGGCCAGCGGCGCTTTTTTGCCCAGCGATGGCCTCAACTTGTTGGCACATGGGACGTATGCGCAATGTGTGTATTGCTGTTGAACTTGTGGGGCATGGGTGTGTGTGTGGGGCAGTGTCCCATCAGCTCTGAGCTGAACTGTGGCAATTTCGCGCCTTGATTGACTTAATGAACGGACAGTTGTGGGGCAAAGTGGAAAACAACTGTTTATTCTCGCATTAATTATGAGTGTGGGTTGATGTGTGTGTTTGTGTGTGTGTGTGTGTGTGTGTGTGTGTGTGTGTGTGCGTGAAAAATTGCCAACTACAAGTTTCGTTATGGCAACATCTGTCAGGCATTAGGGATTGACAATTTGTTACATGATTTGACAGGCTTGTTTGCGTTTTTGTTTCGTTTATTGATTTGAATAAAACATTTGTGTGTGCACGTTTGTATGTATTTGTATATCAGACAAACGCACCGAGCATGATATGCACATAAGTATGCTATTTATTTGATCTGCATGAATTTTGCTGGCATTGTATATTTGAAATTGAATTATATCTAACTGAATACGCAACAGAAGTCAGAGTCGGAGCCAGAGTTGTGTATAGACAGTATCAGTGCACGGAGCAAACACGTAGCCAATTTGTTTTCAGTGCTTGTGGCCAATCTAAGGGCTTCACTGTGGCTTGACATTTGTATGTATAAACAGAGACATATAGAGAAACACGCACACACCCACACACACACACAATCACAATATGATATATGGTCGGGGCACTGACAGGACAATGAGACTGTGTCTTTGCTTTTTTGTGTGCCTGAATGATTTCTTTTGTGGAATTGATAACTCCATGTGTGGGTGTGGGTGACTCTGTGGGTGTGCTGGTGTCTCTGTGTCTATGTGTATATATGTCATATTTAAAATGCTTTGGCTTTGGCTTGGCTTGACTTTGACTTTGCCCATGCTGTGCCCTCCAGCCTTGGGGATTATAACAAATTAAAGTCGTGCTCTGCTGCAGGGCTAACAGAACTTTGACAAGGACTGTAAGCATCATCGACAAATATATCTCTGTATATTGAGCAGTCATGTGGCAATATAAGTAAGCTATAGATATCTGACTACTTCAGTTGCTTATGTAAGCATAGTTGTAATGTCATGCTCGACAGATTTAAAACAAAAAAAAAAAAAAGCCAAATAGTTTTTCAATTAGTGCTAAGAACAAAGCAAAATGTTACTATGCTAAGTTTCTCTCCAGTTGTCAAAAACTTTCGGGGGCTTATTGAGCATCAGTTAAAGGGCATCCTTGTTCCGTATTCCAACACAGAGTCGATTTTACAGTCAATTTTGTAGCATTCAGAAGCCCTCATTTTTCATTGGAATTTATTCGGAACTGGACTGATAGACGAGTTTGCAATTCGACTTTTGGCCAGATTCTGTTTCCTTAAATATTGCCTTTTTCACTTTAAAAACGAGTTTGCGAATTCAATTTACTTGCATTTAATCTAAGATTGATTTCAGTTCACAATAAGATGGGGTTGTTACCTTAACAGCTGTAATGAAAATCCAAACATTTAAAGACATTTCACTTCTTTAATATTTCTGATGTAGGTCGAATCCGGAACAGTTCCAACAAATTTCTATAGCCAAAAAAAAAAAATCATCATCCCACAAATTACAAAAAAAATGTAATTAAGTTGTCTTATCAAATTCAGACAAACTTAACTCTGTAACAAAAATAGCTGAATACGAATTCCTTCCTAATTGAGTTATAGAAGAAGAATTTATAAAATTGTGCTTTATTTTAATACAGACTTACTTAGAACTCAAGCTGACTGACAATAACATTTAAAAAATATTTTTGTAATTTTTTTTGCTTAGTTTCCAAGACCTAAATTCTTATAGTATGACTATAGCATTAGCAGCCTTCGTCGCTAAATTTTGGTAGCTGACACATGTGTATATTAACACATACCTTAGCAGAAGCTTAACGGCTTTTTAAGTACTCACTTAGCTGGCACATTACAAAGTGAAACTTGCAGCAGTAGCAATGTCGACGCCCCCAAAAACCAGCAAAATAAACTGAAGGAATCACGCAATAACAAAGGCAATTTACAGCCAGGACTATAAACATTTTTGGCTAACCGCAAATGCAACGCCCCCCAAAACTGTCTGAAGTAGCGGAGCCAAGCAGCTGAAAAGCTGAGGAGCAACAGCAGTTGGGGCAAGTACTGGCCACGTGCTGATCATAAACTAAGTTTAGAGCTGGTGTATCCCTGCTCAGGATAAGTTAAATATTTGCAGCTTCCTCGTAAGGCGAATCTTTTTTCGCGCGCATGCAAACAATTTCGATTGGAATCTTTTATAAATCTTTCTTGAAATAAAACTTTTCTTATATTTTATTTTATGCGTTTGCCTTGCCATCCATCACTTTCATTTATTTGAATAATTTTTAAATGTGATTTAAACTTTGTGCATAACTCATAAATATTATTCTTATTACATTTTTGCAAATTATGCGCTAAATTGTAGTTGGCAATGATTGATTGGCAAGTCAAAGGAAATGTTTTTCATTCCTTTTCACTTCCCCTGCCACCCTGGTTGGCATGTTTGCTTTGAGCCGCGCACCGCACGTAAAGCAAGTCATAAAAATATTTCAACAAAAGTATAAAAAAAAAGTGTGCGGCAAAAGAAATAACAACAAAACGTTGTAGGTCATGTGTCATTCTCAGAGTTCTCAGTTCCGTTTGGCTCCATCCAACATCCGTGTTGCATGTTGCTTATTTGTTTGCACTTTGTTGGGGGGCCCGAAAACTTTAACAACATTTATTTTTTTTTTTTTTTTTTTGTTTATCACGACAGCCAGCTGCTGAAATTGAATATTTAATTTTTGCTTTGTCTCTTTGGGTATTTGTTCAAAGGCGCGGGTGGTGGGAGGTGAATATTTAAGCCAACGTGGAAATTCGTTGATGAGTTTTAGCAGCTGATGGGAAAATTATGTTGGCTGTGTGGTAGGTGGAAAATATTTGAGCCATCTTAAATATTGCTAAAAGCAAATAACTTTGAAAACAAAATATGCAAACTTTATAAAGCATAAGCATTATAAGCGATACAAAGCTTAGTAAACATTTTCTACATTGAAATACCAAGGCTATATAGGCCTTAAGCTTATATAAACAGTATATTCTAATCATCATCTACTTGGCACGAAACTGAATATTAGCATACATAAAAAATTATTAGTAGGTACTCTTATAATGACTATCTATTATCATACTGCTCTTTATTCGTATTAAAAACACTTGCGCTTATTTTAAAATGTTTATCTAATGCAATTTAAAATTGTAAAAGGTTCTGCCATGCTCAAATTAATTTTAAATAGAGACTTAGACAACCCAGTTTACTTAATATTTTGCTTTAGCACTTCCGACCTTTTTGGGCTGAAACAAGCGAACAAATCCTTTTTCTGTTTATTCAGTCCACCCTTTCAAATTAAGCTAAGCCGTTGGCTAAAAGCCTGACGTCCATTTTAACACCACTTAATTAAACTACGCGGTTCATCATTCTACAGCAAAGGGGTCACAGGGCCCATACACAAATAGAGTCATGAAAAAATCTATAATAAAATGTCAACACTCAATCATTAATAGACCAACATTAAAATTGACTGCTTCAAAAATTGCTATGCTGTAAATTGGGTCAGCCGTTGGTTCAGGCCAGGATGGAGTTATAAAAAAAAGGGATAACTTTTAATTGCCATCGTACATCGATACGCGACATGCAAAATAATAAAATCAAATATGCGAGTCTGTTAACGGTCAACAGAGCCATTTTTAAAGCTGATTAGATGCAAATTGTTGTGATATAAAGTCAAGCGGAAACCATGCTAAAGCTATTGCCCCAACAAACTATACACGGAGCACCAATTGGAAAAATATTTCAAAGCCCCAGCCAGATTTTATGTTATTTTTTATGTTGAAAATAAGGGCTAAAAGAAGAACATGATGTGTGTGTTTGTGTTTGTACACAAACACATAGACCTTATTTATTCATGGGCACGGTGACTGTGCGCCAGAGCTACCCAGGACAGCTAGCATTTTTCAACTGGGCGCACAAATTTAATAAAAATAAAAAAACGGAAATATCTCTTAAAATATGGCACTGTAGATTTTAATGGAATTTCGTATTTTTATATTCTGGCCACATACCTGCAGCCCGTAAAATGATATAAACAAACGAGCACAACACGCGGCTCAAATGTTAGATTGAAAAGCGAAATTTCAAAATAAGACATAAAACATAAAGTAAAGCAATAAATCTGAAACTTAAACTTAGCTCGTACCTGGTTTAACTAGTTGTACCTAGTTGTCAAATTCACCTCAGCACTATTGTATGCAACACTTTTAGAATTTCAAAATATATGCTTGAGTCGCGCGCACTTTCGCTTTTAAGCTGAAGTGAACCTATCGAACCGAACGCCTCGCTTGATTTGTGAAACTGGCCTCGTTTGTTTCATGGGTTTGGTTAAAAGCCAACATATCTGTTAGCCCAGTTTAACAGTCGTGTTTAACCCGAAGTTGTTGGTTAGACGAACGTTCCTTTTGGCCACTGTTAACTGCCGTTGACTTGAAACAAACTGGAATTGAAACACGACGCAACCCTCGATGGGGCCACTTCAAAAGTAGGTCTAACTTGTCGGGGAAACTGAGTGAAAACTCAAATGCTGTATCGTGTGAAATCTCTCACCTCGAGGCTGTTCCTAACTATAGTTAAAAGCTTGAAAGCTTTATTTAAAGCTTTGCTATAATGGGAACAATTTCAATATCAAATGTTGCCGGTACTTAAAATTTATTAACGGACAAATATTGGTTAATTTAAAGCTCCAAATACCTGTTATATATATATTTATATTTTTCACTGCCAATATTTACCTGCAAATAAACAAGTAAAATATAAATTAGTTTGATAAACAAAATAAAGCATTTCGCAAACGGAAACTATTTAAAACCAAAATACACACATTTAAGCAACAACAACAGTTTGGATATACATGTACGTATTAACGAGCTTAAGGAAATTTGGAAGAGCTTTTAACAAATTTGGTTAGTAGAGTATGAAAACAGAGAGTAAGAAGAGAGAGCTTAAGGACAATAAAGCTTAGCACAGCTTTTTGAAAGCGTTGCCAGCTGCAATTTAGTTTTGAATGTTAGTTTCAGATGGTTTTTGTTTTCAGTTATAGCTTTGAACGTTTTTAGAAAAACATGCCAATTAAATATGCAAAATTATTTTTTATTTAAAAAGATTTAAAACATATTTAGAAGTGTGTTTAAGATATATGGAAACGTGCAAAGTTAGTGGGCTTTTAGGACAACTACTTTAATGAACAGCTCAACAGCAATGTTCAACATTTAACAACACTTAGTTAATTAGTAACACTTAGTTATATTTAAAGTAGAGCAACAACAACACAACACACAAAATATACTTAGAACACGTGCTCTCTAGGCCGTTACTATATGTAGTTATATAGGTTGCTAGGCTTTTGTTTGTTGTTGTTGCTGTTTTTGTTTTCTTTTTTTGGGTGCAATAATCACAACCATTTAAAAACAACAGCAACAACAACGAATTGCCTTGCTATCAAACACACACACCAGTTGATGTTGTTGTTGTTGTTGATATTTTTGGTGCTGGCTAAAACGAATTAACATCGAATTTAAAATCGAGATCCAAATTTTTCAACGGATTTCGACGGAATTTCTTGCTGCCATGATGATGATGGTGATGTGGTATATGTATCTCCACCTCCGGTTCTTCATCTGCAGTATTATCGTTATCGATTTATTTCGGATTTGGTTCAACAATTTTAATTAAGTTGTTCGTGTCGATTGTTTTATTATATAAATATACAAAGACAAATATAGAGAAAATAGCCATTAAAATCAAATATCATCACAATATTTTCAATTCTTTATAAATAGTAATATCTGTGTGAAGTGCATGAGCCATTTAGTAAGCGTAATATGAATACAATAACAAAGCGAAAGTTATGAAATTTATGTAGAAAATAAATTGTACAAGCTGAAAGTCAAGTCAAAGTTGTACAGACACACACACAATTGCACGCACGCTCTTTTATAATGTAATACAGCGCGTATGCGTTATATTTGCACATATATGCGACTCAATTTCCTGCTAACACGCACCGGCTTATTAGCATTGATTACAACCACGCAACTTTATAGCATATGCTCATGATTACACACACGTGTAAAGTGCGATTCACTCTTCTTCCCAATTCTACCACAGAATAGCACACCATCAATTTTCCAAATTCCCGAATAATTTCCGCAAGTCTTTGTGGCACACACAACTCCTTAATCATATATATGATATCTATAAAAAAAAAACTAAAAACGAACAAATAAAGTCGCATAAGGATGGCTACATTTCATACGCAACAGAAACTTATTGACGCGCCGCACACAAAAAAAAATGAATAAAAATAATAAGAGCGACATAATAAAATGAAACTATCCAAATAAAATACAAACTCCCAAAGTTGATGTTGAGTACTGGCCCTCAAAAAGTTATACAATATACAATAGGAGTACTCATAGTTATGGTAGTTGTGAAGTGCAGTTGGAGTTTAAGTTGGAGTTGAAGTAACTTCCTAAGTTCAGGGGCTCAAGTGGTTGCATTTCACTGCCACCTGAGTGCATGGATATGTCTGCTATAGTCTCAAAGTTGGATAACAAAGTATTATTACTTCTCCATGGATATGGTTTGCTTAAGAATATTTATTATTTAAAACTTTTTTGGGGTCAGTTGCCCTTACCGAACAAGAGCACATAAGTAATCAATTTTTACTCCCTCTTACCATTAAAAATGGGAAAAAGGGAGTTATAAAGAAATGTATGTAACAGGCAGAAGGATTCATTTCCGAATATATAAACATCAACATCCGCGACGATAGAGCCATGTCCGTCTGTCTGTCTGTATGAACACTGTGATCTAGAGCTAGAGACACCAAACTTAGCATGCAGGTTTCTGTATACCATACGTAGATCAAGTTTATTTCAAATTACGGATGCACCGCCCGCAGCCCCTCAAATCGAAAACAAAGTCCCACAGCCACAATTTTGAAGACATTACGATCGGATAAATAGCATCAAAGTTATTGAAGAATCTATTTCCCCCGTCTCAGCAGGCAGAAATAACAGTTTGACAGGCACTGGACAAGTTAAGTGCGCTGCTTGCTTGCATTGCCGCTGAACTGCTTAAAGTGCAAGTTGGGAGCAGGGAGTCTCGTAGTCGGGCACACTCGACTAGAGCATTCTTACTTGTTTATTGGAGTAAAATGAACAGAATTGTCATTGAATGAAATATGTTAATTATTTACTTTTATTGGGTTAAATTTAAATTACTTAAATAATGTTCAATATTATTTTTTTTAAGGCCATAAAATCTTTGCAACTATTTATTTTTATCAAGAAACAATTATTTGTTGAACGGCAACCCAAGCAAGCAGTGCACTTAGCTCGTAAACTGCTTGTCAAACTGTTGTTGCTGCCAGCTGAGACGGGTGTAATAGATTCTTCTATAACTTTGGTGCTAATTATCACATCCAAAGGACATTGATTAAACATATATGTGCACCAAAAATTAAAGCTTTATCTTTAAAATTGTGGCTGTGGGAGTCTTTTGCGATTTGCGGGGGTGCGAGGGGGCGCATCCGAAATTTGAAATAAACTTGATCTGCGTATGGTATACAGAAACCTGCATGCTAAGTTTGGTGTCTCTAGCTCTTATAGTCTCTGAGATCGACGCGTTCATACAGACGGACAGACGGACATGGCTAGTTCGTCTCGGCTGTTGATCCTGATCAAGAATATATATCGTTTATATAGTCGGAAATGCCTCCTTCTGTCTGTTACACACATTTGCAGTACTTTATAACTCCCTTTTCCCATTTTTAATGGGAACAGGGATTAAAAATGTTAAATCCGAAAACAGTTATTCATTGTTTAATTGATACAATACATATAAAAGTGTGGCTGAATAAAATATTTGGTGTTGCTAACCTTAATTGAATAAAATGTTTAAATAATTTTTAGGCTTCATTCAAAAAGCATGGTAATACCTACAAAGGAACTGCTCGAGTCTCAAATTGAATAAAATTCTTGAATAAATTATCTGGCTTATTCAAAATGTATAGCTAAGCTTGTTAAATTTCAATAGCATGGCTCATTGGTATGCACTTCCAACGTGACAGCATCAAAAACTTGACATTTTTTGGTAGCTCACTTCGTCCTGAAGGCGCACAAAAATGAAGAAAAGCTGACAATGACAAGGCTCACAAAAACACACACACACACATATATACACATATATACATACATGCTTGCTAAGCAGGCAAAGTCTGGTAAAAGTTAGACGTCTGTCAGACGTCTCTTTGCCTGCCTCAACTTGTTTGTGCAGCTATTCAAAAGGAGTTGCCCGCTTGGTTGGCTAAACTTTTAATCAGCAAGAAGAAGTTACGTCCTGGGCGCACAATTATTGCCGAATTTCAGTGCCAACAAAAACATAATCAAGTTAATTGCATAAAGAATGTTATGCAAAGGCTTTCAAGAGTATCAGCAACAATAAAAACAACAACAGCAAACAAACGAGGCAAAACAACAATGATGAAAAAAGCCGGCGCCAAGTTTATTGTCCTCGCGTCGCGAGTATAACAGTATATAGTTATACCGATACTTATATGTATGGCTGTTTCTAACATTGTTGTTTGTTGTTGTTTCTGCTGGTGTTAGCCCGCTTTTGTAATACAATCAATTTCCGCTTTTGTTTGTCAAGAAAAGTTACCAACCCATGCTCGACAACATTTTTTTTTTGTACTTTGACTTCTTTGCGGCACTTTGTGTTGTTTTGTTTTGTTGTGTTTTTTTTTTTTTTATTATTATTATTGGCTGTTTGTATTTTTATGAAGCGGAAGCAACAGCTCAGCTGCCATTTCTGTTCAAACATGACGTATACGTAATATGTTCCTACTACGCCCCTTACATTTTATTGATTGCCTGCCAATGCCGCTCATGCTCCTGCTGGTGTTGGTGTTGTTGTTACGCTGTTAAGTACACACTTTTTAATTAAATTTCCTCTTTATGATGCGTAATATCCATTATCATCTCTGTGAAGGATAACAATCGGTTCTCTGTATGACTGCTGTACGACAATTCTTGATATGTAGCGGATTGAAGCATTGGCTTTGTGCAATTAGCTTTTGTTTTATGTGCTTGATTAAGCCAGAGCAAAGACACGCACACAACCCCAAAAGTCTGATATCTACCACAGAGCGTAGAACAGACAAAATTTCTAACTAGGTCGAGTAAAATTTTGACATTGCCTTTGTCTGCTTCGGTTTTTGCTTCAAGTCTTTGGAACAAATTACACATTTCTCAATGCTTAAAAGAAAAGTAAACCTTGGCCTGTACTTTACTCGACTTTTATTTTAAAATAATTATATTTATATAGTACCTATGTTCGTAAGCTTTGACTATTTCATAGAAAACTCTACGACACAAAAAGCTAAGAGCATCCCAAAGAATTTTGCTACGTGACATGAAGTTATAGATGATAAATGCTTTGCTATTTTATTTTGCCAACTTTTTGGCATAAAGCAAAACAGTGTGACTCAGCTCAATAATTCTTTTCATTTCACTGGTTTGCCATAAAACAGATAGATAGCATAAATATATACATACATACATAGGTATTTGTATATAGACACAGAGTATTTAAATTTTATTGCCAACGTTTTGCTGCAGTTGTTAAAACATTTATGATTATAAAACACCAAAATTCATAAGCCATTAAACACCAACACAAACGATGGCAATTGCCCAGAACATTTCGTTTGAAAGCAGGCGACCGATAATAAATAATCACTTCCAATTATTCAAAGTTACATGGGGAAGGGGGAGTCCATGATAAATTTGCAAAATAGTGATATGCCTGATATCGACGTGCAAGGACATCAGAAATATTTCTAAATATATGCGCATATATTTGCGACAAGTGACAAATGCCAGACGTAAGTGGCAGGCGGCAGGGAGCAGGGAGGGAGGCAAAACACAAGCAAAACACTTTGACTCTGCTGATAGACATCATAAATAATGTTAGGCATATCAATAGCTCTATAATAAATTCATAGCCAGCAGACGAAGAAATTGGCAAACGGCAGAAATTTTGGTATATCCTTTTTCAGAGGTTAGACTTGTTTTGTCATGAAATTTGTAACGCTTTGACCGAGTCGATATTGAACCCATAAGAAATACATATATTATAATTCAGTCATGCTATCCATGTTCATCTGTCTGTCTTTCTTATTTTAAGATGTACCTCAAAAGTCTTGGCATATTTTTTATAGTGTTTTAAGTTTAATCAAAATCCTGTACATTTATCACAAAACAAGTATAATTGCTCTAGTCGAGTGTGTCCGAATAGGAAACACCCTACTCAACATTCAAATCATCAAACACATCTTCCTGCTCACATAACATACGAATGAAGTTTGCACTCTAAGGAGCAAGCAAAGCACTTCGATTTGTATTTAATTCAACATTTACAGATAAGAATGACAAAATCATATATGTAGCTACCGTTAGCATAATCGTTTAAAAATTGACTTGTTATATGAAAAAGTTGTTGAAGTCAATACTGTTGATTGAAAAAGTAACTGACAATTGAATACAATATTTTGACTTGTTCTGGCATTGTGATTGCTTTCCCAATTATAAATTGTCATTGTGTATCTATCAATATATAAATTAATTTTTGTTTTAATACATTTCTGTCTGTGCTCGAACATGAAAACGTTAACGAGCGGATAAATAACGTTTCAATTTTTTCGAATGTTAAAATTGTGCACAATTCTGGCGATGCTCGAATTTCTGACAGAAAACATTTGACAGAAATTCATCAAAAGTAAAATAATACAAAAACTTGTCATTGGTTACTGTGGTAAGTCTTAATATACTTAAACTTAACCACAATATTAAGACGAAAGCAACGTTAGTACTATAAACATAAGAAAATTTAAGCTTAAACGAAAAATACGAAATTTACATCATCAACTTTTTGCATAATGATTTCTGTTGTGATGTGTATTCGTTAAGCGCTATGAAGGATTCTAAATAACTTTGCAAAGTCAATACGGGAAATGTTGAGGAAAAAACAAGCATCATAAAGTGACAGAAGCGTAAGTAAGACAGGAAATGCTGTAACGACAATGGCGCAACGGAAATCCCACGGGCATAACCAACAAATGTCAATTTATCATTTCCGTTTGTTAAAGCGTCGCAAATTGTGCGCTTTGCGAATGTTCTTTCGCGCTTTCAAAAGCCATTTGATCACATTGTGCCAACAAACAGCATTGGACAGAATGCTAAAATGGAGCAGGAACCACACCCCCCAAGATACGCTGCGCCTACAGCCCACAGCCCATAGCCCACAGACATTAATGGTGTACATAAAGATATGCATAATTTGTGCGTGGCGCCAGTTTTTCTCGATGTGCCCGTTTTCTTTTTTTTTTACACAGACAAAAAATATCAAATAACATTCTGGCACGCATTTTTGGTATTTGTCCGGCGCGTCCTAATGCGACTCTAGTGTCCAATTCTTTTTGGCGGGATGAGTTTTTTTCTTTCTTTATGCATTTCTTTCGTGTAAATATGCAGCGCTTAGCCACATGCTGATTCAACCCAGCCAAAGCAGCCAACCCTGGCGACTGGCTCATCATTTGGCTTTCATAATTTTGGGCAAGGCCGTTGCTGCCTATTTTTGGTCAGACGGACGCACCTTTTTGCGGCAAATTAAAATAAATGCCAGCACAAGGGCTTACCATGTCGTATACGTAATAATGCTATGGCCATTTGGCTTCAATTTCTGCTAAACGAGCTGTGAATGGTCCCATGTGGAGACGCTAAATTTGTATTGCAATGGTTATTTTGTGCTTCTTAAAATTTATGGCTACCAATTTGAGGCGGTTATTGTGGTTATGGAGTACGTGCGAAAATTTAGCGATAATAATAGAATAACAATAAAATTACTACGCTTTATATTTATTTTCTAGGTATTTCGAAATTCGTTGTTACGACTGAAATAACCTTATTCCATCTAATACCAATTTCTCAACAATCAAAACTGAAAGCTCACACCTTAAAAACTGCTTTTATTATCCAGGCAAATCAACGAAGCGAGCTGCGATCACATAAAACACGTCAACGCAAGGCAAATTGCCACACCTCTCAAAGAAAAGCTCAAAGCAAACAAAATATCAAATGGAAATCATTAGCCACCAATAAATCAAGCGGCTGTCGGGAGCAAGCAAAACGCCTTATTAACTCTCAATTAGACAGACATTAGCTGAACTTTGTCCAGTTACATTGAGCGGAAACTTAATCATGCCATAATTAACTATATAGATGCAAAGGGCCAACGGAAAGCCTATGATCCATGAGTGTGTTTGAGCTAATTGAAATCGTTTGTAGCAAAAAATGCTTGGACCAAAACTCACAGCGTCACAGTTTTAATTAAAATTATGCAAATATCTATGATAAGCTTAAAATGTTAAGCATAATCCCAAGTATCGATCGACCTAGCACCAACATAATTTTGTGTTGCCTACTTTTAAGCGCAAACTGGACTAAAGCCAAATTTATATTACATTCCTGGCCGCGGCTATTTAATTATACACTGCAATCAACACTGAAGGAATTATAACTTTTAGTATCAATTGGACATAGTTCATATAAAGTTTAAGCCCAAGTGTTTTTTCGAGCGTTCCAAAATTCATTAGAGCAAAGTGTTGGATTATTAGGGTTGAAAAGAAATGTATCGATCGACATTGTCAATATAAAATAAAGGTTTTCAACAGAATAAAATTCTTTTTGATTGATTCTATTGCACTGGGACTAAATTTTGATTCTAAAAAATATCAAAGCTTTGCATATATTTTGAAAAACCAAGAAAAGTTTTAAAAAATATCTATTTTATGCTCGGTTTTTCAGTACTAGCTGTATATCAAAAGCATTGAAATCTCAAAAAAGTTTAAAGCGAGCTTAATTGAAGTAACAAATTTCATTTACAGCTAGAATCTCAAATAAATAGATTACTGCTTTTTTAAGATTAATAAAAAACTAAGCGAAAAATGTTTTATACAAGCAAGCTCCCATAAGCCGCTTTATTATTTTGCAACACTAATCTGGCCTTTGTTATTTAACCAATTAAACTTCAGAGTATACACAAGTCGTGCGCATACGTTTTCTCTGATACAATCTTCCAAACGCTTACGAATGGCTTAATTGCTAATGTACAACAACTACAACAAGAATAACCGGCACTATAGCAACAGCAATAATAAGGACAGAGCTGAGCTGAGCAACAATGTGAGCACCTCTTGAGCGTTTATTTGCATTTCACATTAGCACAAAAGCAGCTCAAAGATACTTTACGAGAGGGCTTAGCACTAGGCATAGTGTTTTATTGTGCTTGCAGCACGCTTTCTGCTTTTTGCTTTAGGATGCTTATTTATTTAGGATTTTTGGGGGCACATTTTTGTGTGTATGTGTTGCGTAGATTTACGCATGAGTTGACAACTTTATTGCTAATTTATGTGCAGCGTTGTGTAATTTTTCGTCATGCCACGAATTTGGACAGGTAATGAGCATTACACTTTTGGGGCTAGGTAATGCCTTTCGAGGAGCGGCCGGCCATAAAGATAAGGTTAGTCCACGTATACGACTCATAATCAGCTTTTTAATTTATTAGTTGATTATGCGTTAACGGAGCCTTAAACATTTTTTTAAAGCCATCTTGGGTTGAATAAACTGCATTTGAGGTCCGTAGAAGTCTGCAACTATTTGCTGGCAGCGCATTTTTTTAATTTATTTTGATTTGCAGCCAACAGTGAAAAAAAAGAGCATACAGACTCCAAATGTGTTGAGTCTGGCTACGTGTTTATAATATGAATTATTTTTTCTTGGCACAGCTCTCGCAAAGGAGCTGAACATAAAGCGACGACAACTTAAAAAGCATTTGTATGACTAGCTTGCCTTACAGTAGTTATATTTTATGCATTTTCAGTTGCCTTTTTTTAATGTCGCTGGCGGCATATCAAAAATAAACTGCAGAGGAGTCCAAAAACAACATCTTAAAGCTTAACGAGCGACTATAAAAATTCATGAAACATAAAATTTGGGAATGCAAACAATGTTTAAAGCAACAGATCGCAACATAAACATTTTATGGCACTTTTTGTCTTAAACTTATCAATATTTTATAAAGAGTGCCTCGATTATTAACATTTATTTTAAAACATATAGGTCTGATTAAATTCAACGTTTTATTCGGTTTCACTGAAAACTGCCTAAATAAAAATCAATAAAAATAAAAAGTTAATTGTAAGTTTTAAGTGGCTCGCAGAGGCTATAAAGATTTGTATATCACTCATCCGCAGTGTTGGTTTATTTACTCAACTTTTAAACAGGAGGAGTTGACTTGAATTTAAATTTATTTACCCTTTAAAAATTGTTAAAACGGTAATGATCATATTCTCCCATATGCATTGCGAATTCTGTTATAGTTTTGTTGAACAATGTGTAAATAATAAATATATGTATATATATTTTATGTCCGTCTCCTTCTGTTTGCCGAAATGTGAAGGAAAAAATTGGCAATCGAAAATCTTGACAAAAAGCAATCAATGTTCAAGAATTAAGCTGAAAACGGTTGATGAATCTATGATTTCAAGAAAGCCCGACGAAAAATTATGAGTATTAGCATTTTCTATACATATCATAAATTCATTGCTGAGCCATAACTCAAACATTTTGTCGAGAATTTTTAAAATTTTTAAAGTTGACAGCTTTTGAAATGTGTTTGTTGATTTTTTTAAACAAAACTTACATATTTTGTTGAAATATTGAATCCTTATAGTATAAGTTATTAAGAATACTAACAGTAGGCTATAAATCAAATCTAATTGAAAACAAGTAAGAATGCTCTAGTCGAGTGTGCCCGACTACGAGACTCCCTGCTCCCACTTTGCATTTCAAACAGTTCAGCGGCAACTCAAGCAAGCAGTGCACTTAACTCGTAAAGTGCCTGTCAAACTGTTGTTTCTTCCAGCTGAGACGGGGGTAATAGATTTTTCCGTAACTTTGGTGCTATTTATCCGATCGTGTTGAAATTTTCACAGCAGATCAACATTGATGCAGCATATATGTGTACCAAAAATCAAAGCTCTATCTTTTAAATTGTGGCTGTGGGAATCTTTTCGATTTGCGGGGGTGCGGGGGAGTGCATCCGAAATTTGAAATAAACTTGATCTGCGTATGGTATACGTGAACCTTCATGCCAAGTTTGGTGTCTCTAGCTCTTATAGTTTCCGAGATCTGTGTGTTCATACGGACAGACGGACAGACAGACGGACATGGCTAGTTCGTCTTGGCTGTTGATCCTGATCAAGAATATATATAGTGTATATAGTCGGAAATGTCTCCTTCCGCCTGTTACACACATTTGCAGTACTTTATAACTCCCTTTTTCCCATTTTTAATGGGAACAAGGAGTAAAAAAACAAGTCAGAACGCTCTAGTCGAGTTTGCCCGACTACGAGACTCCCTGCTCCCAACTTGCATTTCAAGCAGTTCAGCGGCAATGCAAGCAAGCAGCGCACTTAACTTGTCCAGTGCCTGTCAAACTGTTGTTTCTGCCTGCTGAGACGTGGGATATAGATTCTTCCATAACTTTGGTGTTATTTATCCGATCGTGTTGAAGTTTACACAGCTGATCAACATTGATACAACATATATGTGTACCAAAAATCAAAGCCATATCTTTAAAATTGTGGCTGTGGGAGTCTTTTGCGATTTGCGAGGGTGCGGGGGATGCATCCGAAATTTGAAATAAACTTGATCTGCGTATGGTATACAGGAACCTGCATGCTAAGTTTGGTGTCTCTAGCTCTTATAGTCTCTGAGATCGACGCGTTCATACAGACAGACAGACGGACGGACAGACAGACAGACGGACAGACAGACAGACATGGCTAGTTCGTCTCGGCTGTTGATACTGATCTAGAATATATGTAGTTTATATAGTCGAAAATGCCTCCTTCTGTCTGTTACACACACTTGCAGTACTTTATTACTCACTTTTTCCCATTTTTAATGGGAACATGGAGTAAAAATGCGTCTTTATCAATCTCAACCAATATAAACAAATTACTTTTAAGCACACGACACATCAAAAGCATTTATTCAGCGCCAATTAGCGCAACCATCGTTTGTGTTATTTTCATGGAAAATGCTTGGAAAAGCAGCTGCGTTCCTTAAATAAACAGTGAAATGGAAATTTACCAACGCATGAAAAGGTTTGGCAAATTAAAATCAACCGACGTCGACAGCCACAAAAACAACACCAAAATTGCTAAGCAATAATCATAATTTGTGGTATTAAGAGAACACCAGGATGCCAGGACATAGCACAGCAGGATGGCAACCAGGGTCCTTTTTTTTGTCGTTGTCCTCGCCTGCACTTTACGAGCGCTGATAAAGTGTCGCAGAGCAATTTATCTGAGCAGCGCGTGAGCTGGGTGTAGCCAGACAGGGGGTGGGGGGGAGGCAGCACCCAGCTCAGGGACCCAATCCAACTAACCGAACAGGAGTTGCACTGCACCTGTCACCTGGGAAAACACGTTCTGGTAATTTATGAGTCATACTTTTTGAGTTCTGCACTTTTTATTTGGCCTCCGCTTTGCTAAACATACAACTCGCTGGCAAAATTTTATTTCCATTATTTGAAGCAAACAAACCGCAAAACTTTTTTGGTTGTGAGTTTCTAAAAATAACATTGTGGTTTCAGCTAGAGTAAGAGAGATAGTCGTTTAAATTTAAGCGAAAAGTTGGGTGTTGATGAGTTTAACGAATGTTATATCCAAAATTGAGTATTTTCATAAAAGTTTTGGCTGTCAAAAGTCAGTCCTTTTGTTCAAAGTTGTACAAAAGCTGTGAATGTAAAAGCGGAAACTAATTATGGAGTAATGAATAGAACTGTTGTGAATGACCTTGAGGGGCATGGTAAGAGTTGGAAATCAAAATGACATAACAAGAAGACATTGTGTTGTTATACTCGGTTTTCCAAAATGGATAAAAAGTATATTGGGTTTGTGAAATGTGTTTCTACAACAGTTTTGAAGCTAGAGCAACCAAACTTGATATACATTTTGGTATATACCATAGGCAGACAAAGTGTTAAGATCGGCCAGATCGGACCACTATAACATTTAGCTGCCATAGAAACAATCGGTTGAAAAATAAGTTTTTGTATTAAAAACTTTTTTGTTTTGCAAGATAACTCAGCCAAACTCACTTTACCTAAGTTTAAGGACAGTTTATAAGTATATAAGTAGTCTTTACAAAAGTTTAATTTATTAAACGTACCTAAAACAGGGTTATCCCGACTACAAAGTTCTTACTTGTTACTCCCTGTTCCCATTAAAAATGGGAAAAAGGGAGTTATAAAGTACTGCAAATGTGTGTAACAGGCAGAAGGAGGCATTTCCGACTATATAAACTATATATATTCTTGATCAGCATCAACAGCCCTGACGATCTAGCCATGTCCGTCTGTCTGTCCGTCTGTCCGTCTGTATGAACGCGTCGATCTCAGAGACTATAAGAGCTAGAGACACCAAACTTGGCATGCAGGTTCCTGTATACCATACGCAGATCAAGTTTATTTCAAATTTTGGATGCACCCCCCCGCATCCCCGCAAATCGCAAAAGAATCCCACAGCCACAATTTTAAAGATAAAGCTTTGATTTTTGGTACACTTGTATGTTTAATAAATGTCTTTCGGATGTGTAAATTTCAACGCGAGCGGATAAATAGCACCAAAGTTATAGAACAATCTATTATGCCCGTCTCAGCTGGCAGCAACAACAGTTTGACAAGCAGTTTACGAGTTAAGTGCACTGCTTGCTTGTGTTGCCGCTGAACTGCTTGAAATGCAAGTTGGGAGCAGGGACTCTCGTGGTCCGGCACACTCGACTAGAGTGTTCTTACTTGTTTTAAATTGGAATTGGTTAAAGGAATTAAAAGGACATTAAGTAAAGTAACAGGCAAAAAGGTAGCTTTGTCTAAACCATCGTCTAAATCATATATCTCAATATCTGCCACCTTAACGGCCAAAAAAAGTAGGCAGTGAATGCAGCTATTTATTTAGTTAATAATATTTATATATTATGCTTTTAACGCTGTCATAAATATATTATTATGTGGCTCTTCTTAGATAACATAAACAGTGAAACATGGCCAGTAATAATGCCATTTAGAGCAAGTTACTGCGTGTGGCAGTATGGACAACAGTGCTGCTACTTAACAAAGTTTAGTGCTGCACAAATTTGCCGAAGGGCATAACAATTTGCACAAAGCACACATATTATAAAGAAGATATAAAAATGCTCATATGTGTAGCGAAGTGTAATGTACTCGTAGTTTAGTGTAGTGAGCAATAAGAAGTCATGTATTCCCTATATGCACAAGTATTCCCAATATAAGTGGTAATGCATATACATATATGTATATGTGAAAGCAATACATATTTGCGAAGCCATTAAACACATTATTGGATTAGAATGTGAGCAAGAGAGCAACTGCGATAAGGATGTGACACACACAACACACAGTTGATAAATTCAAGCATAATAAATAATAATGAAGCTGCACAATGCACAAAACACAAAAGGAAACTCTCACACACACACACTTACTCGCAAACATACGCACATATCTATATCATATATGAATGTATTTTTGGATATTGGTTGTACATATACGAGTTTAAGTATGTATTTGAACTGTTCGCATTTACCTTCATCTTCAATATCATCGTCGAGCTCTGTGATTTCAGCCTTATCACATGAACGGTCTCCACCATTTGTTGCTGTCGCAGTTGCTGCGCTGCTGGATCCCTTGGAGTTCGCTGACGACTTGGCATCACCATTGGAGATAATTGAATTTGATTTGACGTGATTGGTATGATTGTTTGATGATTTTGGCTTAGATGAACCACCGCCATCCACCAGCTCCAATTGTGGAGCACTTGGCTCCGTCTCGCCGTTGCTCACGGCATCGATAGCGGCACCATCCTTTGTCTTCAGCTCCTGACTGGTGTTGCAGCCCATTGTATGTGTTGGCTTAGACTCTGTTGCTTGGTCTCTGTGCTTTTAGTTGGCCTAGGTAACCAGACTAGGCAGTAGCTGTTGTTTAATCAATTGTGAGCAGCAACAACAAAGTCGCACTCACACAGAAGACAGCACTTTTTTACGTACACTCACACACATACACACACAGACACATACATATACACACTAAAACGGGGTCTTACTTTTTGTGAACTTTGTTAGGGTTTGTTATTTGCACTTTGATTTATATTGGGCGAAACCTTTTTGTTTAAAAATCGGTTAGAAAAATATTACTTTTTATAATTGAATAATTGAATTATTATTGTGTTTTCAAAAGAACTACAAAAAGGTTCACAACCACGAAATTACCAGCCAGTTTTCTTAAATTTGTTAAATGTTTTGAAAGTTTTGCGAAATCGAAATTTTGGAACTTGAAGCTATGACGCTGACGCTGATGCTGACTTTGACTTTGACTGACTGACACTGGCACAGGCTCAGACACAACTGACAAACGCAAGCGACGCGTTCACACTAAGACTCAATTGTGTCTGTTATCCTGCAGGAGCAATGCTCAACAGTCGACAGGCAGCAGCAGCAGCAGAAGCAGTGGCAGCGACGTCAGCGTCACCATCAGCCGGCAGTCAACAACTAGCCAAAGGAGCCCCAGAAATCGAGGCGGCCAGCGTGGCAAAGAGCATAAAAACACCTAAAGCAATGAGAGAGCACAATTTCTGCTCATTTCGTTAGCTGCACAGTGGTACACATACTGCAAAAGTGGAGTTATTGAAAACTTGGGAGTTGCTTCGGATATAATTTGTTTTATTAATAAATCTCTATTTGTAATTTTAAATTTCTACCTTACTAATTTTTTTTTTAAATGTTGTTATTATTATACCCTTGCAGAGGGTATTATAATTTTGTCACGACATGTGTAATGCACATTCATGATCAGCATCAACATGCAAGTCATGTCCGTCATGTTCGTCTATCTGTCTGTTTATATGCGTTTTTTGTATTTGATCTAGAGCTGTCTTAATGAAAAATAAGAAGATAACATTTCTTTCTTATTTTTTATTATATATATTTATATATATTATATAACTTATTCTATAGTGATTTAAAGTTTCATTAAAAAATATACACATGTATATATTGAAGCCTAGATAATAGGGTGAATTAATTGTAGAGTCAAAGATTATTGTAAAATTCTGATTGGCAAATCTGTTGTGTGAACACTCCGGAGTCTCCTTCTCGCCCTCGCTCCATTAATACGTCGCGCTCTCAGGAGCCTTTACACCAGATGGTTCTGATGGCCTGCGAGCTTGGCCAAGTATGCAGTAGCTTGACGGTTAATATATATTTTATTGATTTAAGAGAACATTTTTTTTAAATTTTTCCAGCCTTACATTTTAAGGAACCATAAAAAAGTATTGTAAAATTATTTGTTTAGATAAAGATTTTTAAATTATGAGTCAAGCTTGTCTAGGTCATTCATAAATTGTAAGCTCTTTGTATTCATTCAACCAGTGTGCCAGTCAGAGAGAAAAAAAGAAAAGAGAGTGAGAGTGAGAGAGCAGCAGCAGCAAGGTGAGAGAGTACACCCAAAAATTGAGAGCAATGACAGCAACATCAGCTGCTGTCTGCTAATGTTATTGTTGCTGTTTTTGTTGCTGTTGCTCGGATTTTTGGCTGCGCAGTTGTTCGCAAATAAACAAAGCGACAGGCAAAGCCGACAGTTCACACACACACACACACACAAAACGGAAGCACAGCAGCAGCCATTGCTGAAAGTTGCTAAGGCAATGGCATCATCATCTTTTGGGACGCCTGCACGCACCACACACACACACACACACACAGATATATGTATTGCTGTACCTTTGAGTGTAGCCAGCCGTAAACTGCTACACAGAAGAAACCAAAAGGCAAATAATAAATTTGCCCATAAAAATATCAATGAAAAGTTCTTCTTCTGCTGTGTTTGCTCCCTTTGTTTGCCCTGAGCACCATTCATATACAATACCTAAGTAGATAACTAGTTTTTTCCTTTCTTTTATATTAATGCTACACTTTTTGCTACAAACTTTTCGCTGCTACTTTTTTTTCAACCAAGTATTTTTTTGTTGTTTTACTTTTTCGACAACTGTTTCGTTTTTGTTTCATTTGTGACTCCCATTGGGGAGTTGGTATTGTGTGTGTGTGTGTGTGTGTGTGTGTGTGTGTGTGTGTGTACGACTCCATTTACATGCTGTGTTTGTGTGAGCCACTCAGAAATGAATTGGTCTGCTCTTATTGTGTTTCTCCCCCATTCCCACTCCTACAACGCATTCCATTCCATTGCCATCCGCAGCTAAAGCACAGGGTGTCGTTATCATAAAGTCAAATGTCCGTCTAGTTGGGAACTGGCATATACTCGTTATCGTAAAAAGACAACTGCGTATATGTATTAGAGATACATATATGTAAATAGTGAGTTTGCCACTTCAAGTGACATTTGACTTAAAGGACGAAACGTGTGGCTTACTTTTGGGCACCAGCTTGCAAAAAAGCCTAATCAAAAATTACAGGAAAACACTCCGCCCTTATACATACAAATGTACCCTCAGAAGTTCTTCTATGCAAATGAGTCTTACGTTTGCCATGCTTATCAAAAATATATTTGCTTAATCAAAATGAATAAAACGGCTACAAATTGTAGACAGCTTAGACACCCTGTTTTTCGGCATGGTAAATATATAACAATTACGCAAAAATACTTGAAAGCTTGCAAAATGTCAGACACATGCCACACATACGTTGAACAATGAGTCAGTCAATTAAAAATATTAAATAGATTACAGCACACAAATTTTACACTTAATAATTGGAATTTCTCTTTGTTCAGCTATTTTAAAAATAAACTGTAAATCTGTACTCAACCAAACTATAGATAACAGAACTATAATTAAGCCTTATAGCTTAAATGCTTTGGCTCCCAAAACTATGCAGCACAATAACTTTTAACTTAATTTAAGACTCGAGCGAAAACTGAAGCTCTTATCTCGCCTTCTTGTTGCATTTTGTGTGTCGACTGAGTCACAAGACAAGTAAGAAGGCAACTCTCGAGTTTGATATACGATGTAAATGTCCTGTATTTGCAACTTAATATAGAACAAAACTTTACAAGATAAGATTTGGTAGTCCATTAGGAATTTCAATAATTTGGAAATAATCGATTTGAGCGATTATGCAGGCCGAAATTGTTTTTGGTTCCCGGGATTTTACGGTAGGCTTCAGTAGAGAGTATACCCACAAGAGTAAAACTACAACTACCGTACGACTGTATTCTTACATATATCTTCTGTTATAGCCATCTGATCAAATAAAAAAAGAATTCCAAAAAAAGATAATTCAACATCCATATATACTACCTAGAACGTTTTAAAATTTATTTAATAGTTTGCGTGTAATCTTTTTCTAAACTAAGAGATTTCAACATGTTTTTTTGAAAAAAATTTCAGATTCAATTGACTGCAAAAAATTGAAAATGGTTGAACAAAAATATTTGAACGTTCACGTTGTTTATTTATGAAGGATTTATAATATTTTTGAAACAAATCAATCCATTAGAAGCGAAGTTATTAGTTAGTGATAAGTTAGTTATTAATATTAGTGAACTTAGCCGAAATCAACAATTTATTTTTTTCATGTATTTAAGCTTATAATTTTGACTAATGCTTAAACATTAGCCCAATATTTTGAAAAAGGCAAGAATATTAACTTTTTAGTTTAAGGTACTAACTTTATATAAATCATATCAGGATAAAAAAAAACATTGTTTTTCAATTAATTGTTAAGGAAAACTTAATTAATCGATATTTCACAAGCATGTTTATTATATTTAATTAATACAATCTCTTTAAGACCCATTTTCAGAAACAATAAAACAAAACATAGATTATTTGGTTAAAAATCGATTATAAAAGATTCATAGAAATTTGTTTACATCTGAAGAAATCTGTTTCAGTGATAAAACAATACTCGTTCTAGTGGAATCTACTGGAATCCATAATTTATACGTTATTCGAACTATGGACTGCATTCATTGCCCAGAAAATGTATACAACTTCCAGGGAACAACTGCGTGAAAACAGCAAGAACAACAATAAAGAGAAGAAAATACTGTCAGCTGTCGCTTTCACACTGCACTCGCAAACATGGCGAAGGAACAGACTTGTGGCGCTAGAACTCAATGCGTGAATTTGTAAATTCCACCACTCCCACACTTGGGCCACGAACTAAAGGCGAAAAACAGGAAAAGCCCCAAACACAACCAAAATGAACAACAAAACACAGCGATGTTGATGTCAAGGCGTATTTACAACTAAAGATAGGCGACAAACATTTGGGCCGCGCTTCGTGTGAAAATGCAAGAGAAGTTTTCGCTGAAATTTCTCACACTGCTTGGGCAGAGATTTTTGGAATGCCTTCAGTGTTGTAAGGAGCAGGGGTAGAAGACGCATGACAAATGTACAAGCAACAGACAAACCCTTTTGTGAGGTTGATAAAGTGACAGACAACGAGTTGTTCCGAGAGTTACAGCCTCAGCCATAATTGGCGAAAATGGAAAGGAAGAGATTCAAGTTTGCGCACCATTTGCCCGCCGAAATGCAAAGTCATTATTTTGGCAGAAGATAAAAATACTCAAAGCTTTGTTTTCGACGCTGGCATCCTGATCAGAGCACACATTTCGATATTCAGGCAGCTTTCAATGGACCCGAAGGAGCACACAGAACGTGCCAAGCCCAATTACGTATACGTCGTGTTGCTATAAACTTTCGGCCTATGACACAAACACACACACACACACACATATACAAAAGGCAGGAACTGGCCCCTTCCTTGTGTATATGTATGTGTGTGTGTGTGTGTTTGTGTTTTTGGCTGCCCTCGGGACAGCTGCCAAGTGGAAAGTTTTGCGCGTCCTTTTTGTCTGAAGTTCAACGGTGCGCAACAACTTTTTGGGGCTGCAGAAATTGACAGCAGACCAACAAAAATGCTATATGAAATTTATGTTTTAAAGTGTCTGGCTTTAGATGTGGCTTTCGGCTAGCGGAAAATATCTCACTTGCAGCAGCTTATTCTAAAAACAAATAAAGTCAACGCCCAAAGTCAGCTTCTGTTTGCTCAGCCAAATCATTCTTTTGACCACAGTAAATGTTTTAAAGTTTATTGTTAATGTTCTTTGCAGTTTGCCACTGCCATAAAATTTTGTCACTGAGCTAAGCTGATTTGGATTTTGGTTTATTCTCTAGACTTATTTCATATTCAAATATGATTTATTTTGAGAAAATAACATATTTTTCGCTCTAATGTGTATAATTTTTCTTAGCACATTTTATCCTGCTGTGAAATTGTGACATTCTTTTTGACACCTTTTCACTTATTGTCCCTTGGCACATTTGCTTTTTGATTTGTGCTGCCTTCATCCTTGTTACACAAAAGGTCGCTTAAGTAAATTGAATTAGCGTTGACATGATATATGTTTCATTTGTAAATAGTTTGCAAAAAATAAGCGCTAAGTGTGTGTTGGTATATTAATCACACGCCCAGTAGTCTAGGCCACATAAAGTGGTTAAATTAAAATAAATGGCTAAAGCGCCTATAATTCATTAATTATTGGGAATTAAATTTATCTATTCAATAATAAAATAAAAAATATATATATATTTTATGTGTGACGCACCCGATTACGATATACTCTTTTTTTAGCCTCTTTGCGGAGTCAGAAGTGGGTGTGGCAATTGTATTTTTAATTTAAATTTGTTTGGGCCAGTTCTACCGGTTTTTGAAAAACAACCTTTGCTCGATTGCAAAGGCGGGAGTTTTTATACTCTTTTTTTAATTTTTCAAGAAAAAAAAGAGCATATTCGCTTTGTGAAATGTCCTTGCGTAAATTTGGTTACTCTAGTTGTAAAACTGTGAAAGATATTGGTTTTGGCCGTTTGTGAGGGAAGGGGTGAGGGTGGCGGTGGATCTTGACGCTTTCTCTGCCTACGGTATATATCAACATGTATACCAAGTTTGGTTGCACTAGCTTCAAAACTGGGGAAAACAACTGCGTTCATACAGACGGACAGGCAGACATACGGACATTTCACAAACAAATTGTGTTTTTCCTTTGTTTTTAAAAAAAAATAGTATAAAAACTGTAAAATGAAGGAAACCTTTTTATTTGGGTCATTTAGGACAGTAATATTACAGAATGTTAAATATGAATTTAGAAACTAGTTTATTGCTGTGCTCGCTTGGTTAATATTACTTTTCTGCTGAACGCTCCCTTATGTGTGCTATTTGTAATTTTCTAGCTATTACCTTAATTTGGGGCACACACCTATGCACACACACACACACACACACACACACACACACACACACCCACAACTCACCGCTTACACGTGTGCCAGACTTGCCTCATCGGCGTAATTGTTAATTAAAAACGCGCTCTGGTCACGAATTGTTTACATGGTGTCCTCAAAATGGTGGGGCGGTCATGAAACACACGGACCCTGGACAGTAAAGTTAAAGGTGCTGAATAATGCCATAAAGTCCGAAACTGGATACATGATATTTTTGTAAGCAGCTCAATTTTAATGGGGTTTGGGTCTTGTCTTATTGAATGGAGTTGCCCTGCTTTTTTATTGGCATCGTAAAATTGTTTAGAAAATAAGTTTATGACACACATAATACAAATATTATTTTACTTTAATACATATTTAATGCGCGGTGCGTATATTGAAAAGGCGTAGATTGAATGATACGACTAAAACGGATAAGTAATTGGGTAGTAAGGTCAATGAAATGTTGAAACATTTTGTGATTGGATGGCAACATAAACACACTTGAACCATGACATGGCATTAAATTGACCATCGAAATAGAAATAGAATAAAGAAAAAAAGAAACTCTTTTTGGGTTAATTTAGATGACATTTCATATACTATACTACTATATAAATCTGTGCACAAATCTTTGCCAACCTTGACAATTGTCAAGAAACAACATCAATCACTTGGCCACTTGGCATATACCAAAGCCACAAAATCATCAATCAAATAAACTGTGTAGGCATCATGGGTTAAAGAATCTAGCCAGGAAATGCGTGGCGCCTAAAAGTAGACTATGACATTGCATAGACACATAGGCACACCAAAAAAAGGAGTCCATCTGTAGTATACTATGTGTGTGTGTGTGCCTAAGTGCCAGACATGTCAGCCAAATTGAAAAATCCCATTTAAATGCAGGACGATGCCTCACCAAAGCTGTTGGAAAAACCCGTTGAGTTTTTGCTTGAATTTGAATTTGGAGAGTTTGGGGTTTAAGGGGCATTTGGGTGCTACATCTCTAATACCTGCGTGACTGCACGTAACAAGAGCTAAGAGCTCCCGGCGACTGTTAGAGTTGCAATTGTCTGGCTGCAGCTGGTTCGTGCGCCTAAATGTATCCTATTGTCCTGCCACATGGAAATACGAGTGCATTCACTTAGTGCAATGAGCAAAACCAACGAAAAACGAGGCGTATGACAGGCAAATGACACAAACACAAATACTGAGAAACACACACACACACACACACACACACACACACACACACACACATTTAATGCAAATAGTCCTTGCTGCTGTCTGTGGCGTGTATGTCATTCATGTAACCCTTTTCAATAAACATGTGAGTGGATTTGTGCAGTCGCCTACAGGCGGGGGCGTGGCTGCATTCAGTCACCACAACGAGGCAAGTAATTGAACTGGCTACCTTTATATATATATGTGTGCGTGTGTGTGTGTGTGTGTGTATGTTTGTGTATGTTTTGAATGTGATTTTAAAGTCAACATTGAGCACTTCTGACATACGAACTGTCAGTTTCGGTTTGCCGCTTGTCTGCCAGTTGGTTTTTGGTTTCGGTTTTGATTATGGCTCCGTGTCTGGTTGCAGTATCTGTCTGCTGCTTGTGATAATGTTCATGTTGTGTACTATATGATATGATATGATACCACCCATTTGCAGTTATCCCCTTAATCATCTACTGTTAGGATCTGCTCATATTGCCGGTTAATATTGTTGGCTTGGCATGCAGCCAGACTCAGACGCCGCCAGTCGTTGAAGTTGAAGTATAAAATGGAGTTAAAGGAAGGCATGTCACACAGCAGGATAAAGATACGTGTAGGGATATTGGTATTGGTATAACATATGAACACAAACAGTCATGTGCTATGCACGACACTTGTCAATACAAATATCTTTAAAAGGCGATGAACTTAATGTTGATTTTCGATTTACTGCATAGGTATATTTTAACTAAAGGAATATTAAAAGCCTCAACTTAGTTTAAGAAGGCACCATCATTTGTTTTTTTCGAAGAACCTGTTATAAACTATTGCACATCGTCATTATACACTGTGTACTGTTAAGAGTATAAAAGTAAATTCATTGTAGTCAGTTACATATTTGAAAATTTCGTACATCTATAGATTTTGTATTTTTAAGCATTTCTAGAATAGCTGAAAACAACAACGTAATTTCAATTAAAATGAACAATAAAAAAATGACAAGGAGCGCCGCCTAGGCGAACGAAAAATGTCCTCGAGTTCAACCCAAAGACTTAAATTTTAATTACATTGTTTTTTACACCTTTACGTGTGAAAGCGCTATGAAAACCAAGAAAAGTAAAAGCAATAACAATGTGTACAGGGTATAGCAAACAAGCAGTTAGCAAAGTGGAAATAACAACCTTTTAGACTGATGGGTTTAAATATACACGATATTAAAATACTCTGCACATCGCTGTATCCATTTATACATAGAGCTAACAAAGTGTATTTCCATTTAACTACAGTTACGATGCCATTTGCAAATGAATATGAACATATGTAAGAAAAGCATGAGTAATTAATTTTTTCCAATTTTGTGATAGTTATTTACAAAATCTTCATTTTCTATAAATTGTATACTATAGAATAACATAAGATACATAACAAGTTTTCAATCCCTACTTTAGTCATTAAAATTGGCGCATTACTTTATTATACACTTTTGACTTCATAAGAAGGGTATCAAAAGGAATGCAATGAAAATTCTATAAAATTTGTACAATTCAGCGTTATGACCTGGCAAACAGGTGACGCATTTGTCTGAATGTGCGTGTATTAGTGAAAGGATATGGATATGGGTACAGGTTAGAAATACCAACGCCTTTGGCGTTATTGCGCTTGTTTATTGAGCGCTGACCAAGTGACCGTTGGACAATGATAAAAACGAAACGATAATTTCCGTTGAATTTGCTGTTGGTTTGCTCGATTTTGTTTGTTTTGCGGCAGCAAAGTGTGCCTTGACATGCAAATTTTCATTTAGTGGAAAAGTTTTTTTGTTTTTTTTTTGTTGACGGCACAATATGTAAACTGGGTACGGTGTATATATGGACAGGCAACAGTTGTAATCGCTGTTGGATAAAGTTGGATGGTTAATAGAGAATCCTTATGTTTTCAAAACATACAAATGACTTTTGCTTTAATTATATTATTTATACTTATATTAAGAGCTTGCAGCATGTTTTAAAGATATCTGCTGAAAGGTCCAGGCAATTGCCCAGCGTGTGGTTTGTCCTTGGTGAAATTCTGTGGTGCACACATTGCTAATCTGACGCTTACGCAGATAGTCCAATATTTTGCGCACATTAGCTTTAACGCCCAGCATGCTGGTAAAAATTCTACAAGGATTCAAAGTTAATTGAGTTTTAATTGGATGCATTAATACTTACAGCACACGCTGCTTATACAGCTCGCTCTCCTCAATAATGCGCTGCACAAACTGCACTTCGCCGCCAACGCAGGTTAGCTCTTCGGCAGTGCCAGTGCGCACATTGTTAGGCGCCGGACGACGCTCTGGATTGCGCGTATTGCCACCAAAAGGATTCACTGCATTCGAGTCAAAGAAGGGCGGATTGCAGAGGCAAAAGTGAAACTGTTTTTCAACTGCTTCAGTGGCTGCATCAAAGTTGCTTTTGAAAATGCTTTGCTTATCCGGCTGTGCATAGACCTCGACCAGGTCATCAAGCTCATTCCGTTTAACATTCTCGCGGGCATATTGAATATTTGCTTGCTTCGATTCCAATGCCAGCATATGCCATTGATTCTTCTTGGCTGCAAGCAGCGAGTAAATGCACGAGGAGCCGCAGCCTGCAAACATTTCATTAGTAGAGGGTTTAAGCACTTAGTACACACAACTTGCCAATGTCAATGCCACGCACTGTTTCCAGTTTGAGTGGCGCCAGCAAATCCTCCAGCCACAAAATATAATTCAAACGCGAGGCCAAGGTGGGCACCAAACTGCCCGGTGCAAAATCAACGTGTAGATCAAAATATTCCAGCAGAAGCATTTTGGTCAACTCACGCAGTGTATGTTCATTACGAAAGTTAAGCTTTACTCTGCCATGAAGCTCCTGGCAAGGATAAATAATTAGATTCTAGTTCACTGTGCAGTTTTAAAGACTCACCAGTTGACACACTTGTCGAAAGTTCTTGTACTTGATGGCTAATTTGGTGTAATCTGGAGCTGTGCGCAGCACATTGCGAGGATGCATAAAGAACTTTTTATGTTTATTTCGTACCATTCTGCCAAATCAAACAAAAATAAGCGCATTAAAACGTTTAAATTGAACCTATGTCACTAAGTGTGACCGTTTTGTGATTTGGCAAACATACGAATTCTTAAAAATACCGGATATCCATTACTGTTGGTAGCTGTTAATTAACATAGATCTGTTAATTCAAAATTAGCCCGTTGTAAAAACAGCTGCGCGTCAAGATAGCAACACGATTCTTATACATTTTACACGTACTTCATTTTGAATAATTTAGGAAGAAAAAAACAATCAGTAATCGTGACACTTTTGTTTTTCAAGAAACGTTTGCGATTCCGGTTTCAAGCGCTCTGGTAATCGTTTCGATTTTGTTTTTATTTATTCACTTTTTCATATCGTACATGTTTACAAATGGGCTGTAGGCCTTGTATTTAATTTTTTTACTGTAACTTTATAACATATACATTGCAAAATTTTTAAAAATGGTAAGTTAATTTAGTAGGATTATTAACTTTGTCGCCCCCTATAAAAGTAAAACTATTCACCAGCAGCACCATAATCAACAATTTTACCGGTAACGTATAACTCTATTAACAACGCTTACACGTTGGCGTTTTGTCATTTTTAAGTCGATTTTCAATATAAATTCTAATTATAATGCATTTAAAAAAAAAAGAAATGGAATCTCGATAACATTCCATGGAGTTTTTCATTTCGCGAGCATTCTATCTGAAGTCTACATACGCCTTTACCGAGATGTATAAAAAACGCCATGACTTTAAGCCAACGTTAAAAACAGGTCTAAATCGAAAACTGACCGAAAATTGCATTTTGATTGTTCTTTTTTTTATTTTCATATTAGATAACTTTATCGGGTAAAATCTTAATAGATGTCTGGTCACACAGCATAAACAGTTAGCAAACGAACGAGCAAATCATTTTGAATCCTTCTTGGCGTCCCCGTGCTTTTGCGAATTTATTTTGGTAAGTGTTCTTTATTAATAACTTTAACACAACTCATAACTGCAGCGTTTTGGGCAATAGCAGTCTTTTTTACTTGCATATATTACATTACTGATTGCAGTTATATCCCAATAATAGCGAATAATGTACATATGTATGTGCACATAAAGTATATATATATATATATATATATATATATATATGTATACATGTAGATTCTGTATGTACGTAAGCGCCAAACACCAAATTTTACAGGATTGTTTTTTATAGGTTATTTCTTTGAAATTTGCCGCCGTGTTTGTTGCTCTATGTAAATACGTATGTATAAAATTGATCTTTAATAATTGGAATGTAGACGAGTTTTACATTTGTGTACTTATTTATATGTAAAAAAAATAAAACCTAATGTCGCTTACGTTACGTTATTGTCGCGTTTATGTATGCACAAATAAATTTTAATTATGGGCTTTAGTTAACTAAAGACCCAAATTTAAATACATACAATTATTTGGTCGGTCTCCGTAAGGGACAGCGCCACAAAAAAATATTTTGTTATTCTATTGTTCGCTAATTTTACATCCAACTACCACAGTGCGGACACCATTTTGGTTTTTTGTAAGAAATGTGCAAATTATATGTGCATGTACAAATTAAGCATATATGTATGTATATAGGAACATTTTTACATTTTACATACATTGTAACCTTACACTTATATGCTTAATTTTAATTGTTTTTCTATTTTTATTCTACTTTTATACATTGCAGAAATGAATCTAATCATCGGAAACGTAAAACGCTCTGTAAGTATTTTAATGAGCATCATTTTGCTGATGAGATCTTGTTTTTCTAATTTGTATTTTATTTTCTATAAGACCCGTGAAGTAGATAACTACAGTGAAACACGCTACATTCGGGGCGTTCGTCAGCCTAATCGCTTTCCACAACGCCTGCATCATGCAAGCAATAACTTTCTAGAACGTCTCCAGGCGCGTTTGGCAAACGGTCCTCCTCACGCCCGAGGCCTCGCTCTACAACGCTTCCAGGAGAATGTGGCGCAAGTCCGCGGTCGCTTTCTACAACGCTTCGCGGATAATGCCTCTTTTCTGCCCCGTGGACGCGGTCAGCACCGTGCACGCTGCTGTTTCCGGAATCCGAACCCTATGCGTGCTAGAACATGCACGGCTGAAGCAGTCCTAACTGCAGCTGGTCCAGCTGAATCAGTCCCAGTTGAAGCAGATCCAACTGAAGCAGATCCAGCTGAAGTAGGTCCAGCTGCAGAAGGCCCAGATGCTGCTGATCAGGCTGCTGCAGACCCAGCTAATTATTTCTATAAAGTTTACTTTTTCATTTATTATATGTAAATAAAGTTCAAAGACTGCGGATGAATAGATATATATTTTTATTTTGATGAAATATTTGGCAAACCTCCTAATAATCATCTGCTGCTGATGTAAGTCCAATTTCATCACACGATGGATGAGTTGCAGAGGATCCGGTGATGTCAATACAGATCTCGACGTCGGTTTTTGATTTTAAATGTGATGAAGACGTATATTGATGGCCAGCCATTGATCAGCAAACTGCCTCGAAGGCGATGGATGGTGTTGCATGAAACTCGGTCAACTTATCCGTCTCCTTAACGTGCTTGTATAATAATAGAATGCTGTACTGATAGCAATAGCTAGAATCTATATATGGGGCACTCGCTGAGAAAAAAGCAGCCCCGAAATTTAGTATTGTTTCCAAATAGCATAACTTTTTAGCCAAATCAAGGGTTTTAAAAATCTTTTCAATATTTACTCCCTGTTTCCATTAAAAATGGGAAAGAGGGAGTTATAAAATACTGCAAATGTGTGTAACAGACAGAAGGAGGCATTTCCGACTATATAAACTATATATATTCTTGATCAGGATCAACAGCCGAGACGAACTAGCCATGTCCGTCTGTCTGTATGAACGCGTCGATCTCAGAGACTATAAGAGCTAGAGACACCAAACTTGGCATGCAGGTTCCTGTATACCATACGCAGATCAAGTTCATTTCAAATTTCGGATGCATCCCATCGTACCCCCGCAAATCGCAAAAGACTCCCACAGCCACAATTTTAAAGATAAAGCTTTAATTTTTGGTACACATGTATGTTTAATCAATGTCTTTCGGATGTGTAAATTTCAACACGATCGGATAAATAGCACCAAAGTTATACAAGAATCTATAACCCACGTCTCAGCAGGCAGAAACAACAGTTTGACATGCACTGTGCAAGTTGAGTACGCTGCTTGCTTGTGTTGCCTCTGAAATGCTTGAAATGCAAGTTGGGAGCAGGGAGTCTCGTAGTCGGGCACACTCGACTAGAGCATTCTTACTTGATTTATTGTAGTTTCCTAAACTTTTAAATAGAGATCTTGACATTTTGTCTGCATATGGCATATAGCAAGTTTAATTGCGCTAGCTTCAAAACACAAAGGACTAAATGGCAAATTCCCACATATTTCTTAAAAGTACACTTAAATAGGTATTTTAATCTCTTCAATTTTAAAATTAAATTTGGAAAGCCTTTGCTGGATTCGAAAACATGATGCTGTTTAAAGTTGTTACACCCCTGGAGAGCGTATTACAATTTCGTCACGAAATGTTTAACGCATAATACATTATTATCATATCTTATAGTTTGCTGTCCCAAATTGAAATTTGAAAGATAAAAACTGATAGGCATAAATCACATAACTCGAAAACGGACGATGATATCTGGACTGTTGCCACGGATCCTCGGCAACATACCTATCTCTCTCTGAAGGGCAATCAAAGCTTCTACATCATTTGTTGAAACTGCGTTGGAGGTGCTCGAGTATATGTATACCAAATAAAAAGTAAGAAATATCTATAAATTTACTGTCTTTCTATTTTATTCAATTATAATAGTAGTTATTATAATAGTAATAAATATAATAATAATAAGCTCGGTCTTGAGCCCACGGGCAACGTTCCCAATTAAGGTCACGGTACTGACGATTACTGTACTGACGTTCACGGTACTGACGGCAGGCACAATACTCAGAAGGGGGATGCACCCAACGCTGCTGGCGGCGTTGTACAAAGCGAGCCCCATTGGAGCGGTTCTGCATGTAGGGTAATCCATTGTAGGTTTCTATTACAACGGTCTAATGGAAGATAAAAGATAATATAGAACAATGAGCTAGTGCAGTTGATCAAAATACTTACACAGTTGTTTATGATTATTGCTTGATTCATTTCTGCAATACATAGAACAATATAGAATAAAACTATTAAAGGATTACAAAATAATAATAGAATTGTAAGGTTAAACTGTATATAGAAGACATTGCAAAAAAGTAAGAATGCTCAAATCAATGCTGTATCTTTAAAATTGTGGCAGTCGGGGTTTTAAGGGGGTTTAAAGTTTGGTGTCTCTAGCTGTTATAGTCTCCGAGATCGACGCGTTCATACGGACAGACAGACGGACATGGCTAGTTCGAGTCAGCTGTTGATGCTGATCAAGAATATATGTATATAGTTTATATATTCGGAAATGCCTCCACCTGCATGTTACATGAGAACAGAGAGTAAAATTGTACCCACATGCATTATTATGTTCATTACATTCATCAGTATACGGACGTGAATGAACAGGCTCACACCGCGGGGTTCCTAAAAGGGCTCCACATGGGACATGCACATTTCTTACAAAAAACAAAAATGGCGTCCGCATTGTTGGATATAAAATTAGCGAATATATGCACATAAAATAAAATAACAAAATATTTTGTTATGGCGTTGTCCCTTAAGGAGACCGGCCAAATAATTGTATGTATTTAAATTTGGGTCTTTAGATAACTAAAGCAGATAATTAAAATGTATTTGTACATAGTTTGTACGTTCATATGTATCGCGCTCTAAACGCGACAATAACGTAACGTAAGCGTCATTAGGATTCTTTTTTATTTTTTTTTACATATAAATAAGTACACAAATGTGAAACTCATCTACATTCCAGTTATTAAAGACCAATTTTATGTATACATACATGTGTATTTACATAGAGCAACAAACAGGACGGGGCCATGTTTCAAAAAAATAACCTATAAAAACAATCTTGTAAAATTTGTTCTTTGGCACTTACGTACATAAAGAATTTACAACTATATACATATATATATGTATATATGTACATGCATACTTTATGTGCACATATGCACATTATTCGCTGTTATTGGGATATAACTGCAAGCAGTAATGCAATATATGCAAGTAAAAAAGCATGTTATTGCCCAAAAAGCTGCAAATATGTGTTTTGTCTTAAAATTATTAACGAAAAAAAAACTTACCAAAATAAATTCGCAAAAGCACGAGGACGCCAAAAACGATTTAAACGATTTGCTCGTTCATTTACTAACTGTAAATATTTAGTGTGACCAGACATTTATTAGAATTTCACCCGATAAAGTTTAGCGGCGTAAATATATCGTAAATAATATCGAAAACAGAACAATTAAAAACAATTATCTCAAACAACTGTGCATGCAAAACACGCGAATTTTTGTTTATAGGATTTGAAAACTTTAAACGAAGTTTACTTAAATTTTTCTGCAAAATAGCCAATTTATTAAATTTTTCCGCATTTTTTGAGACCAAAACCAGAATTTTCGGAGTTTTTTGAGTGGAGGAAATGAAGTAATGAAACTACTGATTGGTTGCTAGCTTGACGCAAATTAAATTTTCTGTTAATTTATCATTTTCTGTTAATAGGTTGCGCTTCTTCTTTCTCGTCCAAATGCACAGCTGCTTAAATCGATTCTACTATAAATCGAGTAGTCGATTTTGATATCGATAATAAATCCAGCACTAGCGCATTGTGACAACAAGCCGCATTTTGCAAGTTTTTGTTAAAATATTTAAGTAAAGATGTCGGAAACTAGCTCCAAGGAGAATGTTAAAACCGCAATGACATACATTTGTGGTGGTGAGTTACAAATTAATACTTTATGCGGCTGTAAACAAGACCAAAGCAATACGATTGACGCGCACATGCTTGCGGCCACAACAACAAATGCTATTTGTTTATTAATGTTCATTGTTCTAATACTATTTAAAATAGAATGCCATCACGAGAATGAGATGCGTCCACGTGATCCCATACGTTGTCGCGAGTGTGGCTACCGCATCATGTATAAGAAGCGCACCAAGCGTCGTAAGTGGAGCGTCTCTGCTCAGAGCTCGCGGCGCAGTCTGCAGTGCCTCGCAAACTGTATGCGACTAATAAAATTTCCATTTTTATTACAGTTGTCGTATTTGATGCACGTTAAACTTGGAACACACAATGGAAACTATTTTAGAGTTTAGCTTTTAATTGAAGAATATTTTCTTAAATATAAGAGAATTGTAATCCTAACAAAATATTGTTTTTATATTGAAGCAGGGAAGTCAAAAGATGAAGCGGGATCACACAAGTATGTCGACCCCTTTTAACGAAATTATCGTATGTGTCAAATACCAAATTGTTCAGGAGAGCATTTTTTCTGATTTTATTTGCTTTCGCTGGCAACATCGTTAACAAATTTCATATATGCTACAACGTTCGATTTATTTAACTAAACCCATTATTGTTTTTCGCGAAAAATTTATATTTTCCGAAAACCCCCATTTTTGGCCATTACGATATTTTTGCCCACAAAGTATTGTTAATGTGTTCGTTAAGTTTCGTACTTACAATAAGTTTCAAAACAGTTAAAAAGCCATTTAACCTTTAAATCAAATGTACATCATACTCAAATTAATTCATGATATAAATTTGAAAAATTTACTGATTGTTTTTTTTTTTTATTTACATAAAATTAAACTAAAGTGATTAATAAAGTCCAATAAAATGACAATCTGCAATTGACTGAACGAATCGAAACATTTTAAAGAGGGCTACGTAAGACTTCATTTTTATTTAAATAATTATTTAATTTGTATCAACTAATCTACCAAAATATGATTTTGTATGGAACATACGATAAATTCATCCTCTAAAAAAAGACTGGCACATACGATTAAATTAAACCTTTATTATCGCCGTAAATATAGTGACAATAGCCCTAATATTGTACCGAGTGATAAGTTAGGGGCTTTAGAAGAAATTTTGCATCAAAAAGGCAATTTCGTTATAAATGGCAAATACGATAATTTCGAGCAAGGGGTCGACATGGAAGGAAAATTTTAAAACCTTTATGAAATTGTAATTATAGAAATTTAAGCCACGGGAAAAGTTCTCTCCGACTATTTACTGCTCTCCTAACTTAAATTGTTTTGGAATATATTAGACAAGATGTGGTAAAAGCTGCAGATTGCAGGTAGTACATATGTCAAAATCAGCCGAACCGGACCACTAACATATAGCGTATAGCTGCCATAGGGACGATCTGTACAAAATTTTGTTTTTCTAGAGAGTTCGACTAAGTTAACCAATTCTGACTATTAACATTTTCTAACCGTGTTTAGAAAATTTCAACAAAAGCGGTCAACTACATCTTATAGCTGTCATAGTTGCTAGTACTAGTACTCAGTACTTTTTACTCCGTGTTCCTATTAAAAATGGGAAAAAGGGAGTTATAAAGTACTGCAAATGTAGGTAATAGGCAGATGGAGGTATTTCCGATTATATAAACTATATATATTCTTGATCAGCACCAATAGCCGAGACGATAGAGCCATGCCCGTCTGTCCGTCCGTTCGTCTGTAAGAACGCGTCGATCTCAGAGACGATAATAGCTAGGGACACCAAACTTGGCATGCTGGTTCCTGTATACTAAACACAGATCAAGTTTATTTCAAATTTCGGATCCACCCCTCCACATCCCCGCAAATCGAACTCCCACAGCCACAATTTTAAAGATAAGGCTTTGATTTTTGGTATACATATGTATATGTTTAATCAATGTTGATCAGTCGCGTAAATTTCATTATGATCGGATAAATAACAGCAAAGTTATGGAAGAATCTATTACCCCGTCTCAGCAGGCAGAAACAACAGTTTGACATGCATTGAAGAAGTTAAGTGCGATGTTTGCTTGTGTTGCCACTGAACTGCTTGAAATGCAAGTTGGGAGCAGGGAGTTTCGTAGTCTTCGTGTTTTATATTCAAAACGTTGATTTACCAAATGTTGAAATATATTGAAATTGGAATTCTATTCTTGGTCAGCAGTAGGAAATAGGAAATCTTTAGTGCTATTCTGAAAGTTTGTAACCTGATTAAATAAATAGCATAAGTTCGGGTGTTGGAGGAACTTAAGGCTCAAAATGGGCTACACAATAAAGTTTATGCTTTTAGACCGCTTGTTTTGGAATCAGCATTGCTTTATGCTTATTCTGGAAAGGATTGTCTAATCAAAAATAAAACAAATTGTTTTCTATATTTTAAACTAGTTTACTTTTATTTGAATGTTTTTTGAAATATATTTTTAAACTAAAAACACTTATATTTGTTTTGTTTTTTTGTTTGTTTATATTACTCATTTATTTATCTTTATTTTGCAACATGTGCTTAAATAAAATGTAAAGTAATTTGTTATTTTTTTAAATTTTTTTTCTTTCTTTACTCATAAATGTCTTTTTTCGTCTCAAAAATTTTGTCTAAATGGCTTTTGTCATCCAAAAATTTACTTTACTTAAGATTTTGTTCTTTGTTTTTTTTTGTATTTTTTTCATTTCCTTTAGTTTAGCGTTTGGTGTAATAAATTTACGTTTAAAGTTTACCACATTTAGCAAAAACACACATTTTACACTAAAAATTGTTTACACCATTTATTATAGTTATTATTTATTTGTATCTTTTCTTAATATTTTCCCCTTCCCGACACTTTTCAGTCAAATATATTCTTGTTCAGTGTGTGGTAAAAGTTATTACTTAATTGTGTATTGTATATCGTATTTTTGTTTCTTTGAGTATTTTGTATTTTTTGTTCTCGTTTCTTTTTTCTTTCTTTGATAAAATCATAAATACAACTACACGTACAGTTATGTTTATAGATTTGTTTTCTTTTGTTTTTCTTTCTTTTTCGTTTGTATAATAACATATTTAAATAACCGTGTTTTTTGCCATAGCAATTTTTGTGAGTGTGGGCGTTGTGGGCGTGGCTGTTGCTCAAAACTAAAACTAGAACTAAGTGTACATAATATGTAATGTTCATGTTTAAAGCTTAATTTAAAAAATAAGGCAAAAAGGTATATTGAGGTTTGCATTCATTTAGTATAAATTATATATATGTATGTGTGTATGTATGTATGCATGTATAAAAACACAACTTAAATAACTAGAAACTTACATTCGTGTTAATGTAAACAAATGGCAAAAATGTACTCGCATTAAGTAACTAAAAAAATTAAGTTTTTCTTTTCTTTGTGTAATGGCAAATTAAAGCTATTTTACTTCACAAAATGATTTTGCAAACAAAATTGAAGACATTTGATAAATGCTCATCGAATATCTTGAAAGTGTGTATTTGTAATTTGTAAATATATATTAAGTGTTGTTTATAAATATTTAAGTGTTAGCTTTGTTGTTGTCTTTTAAGTTAACACAAAATGGTGAGTATTACACAAAAATGTGTGTGTTTTGAGAGTGATTTTGTGTGTGGGTGTGTGCTTTTACATAACCTCAATTATATAACTAATATATATTGTGAATTTCATCGAAATGGGGCGCAGTTTTCTACAATATTTTTTGTTTTATGTTAAAGTATGTTTTTTTTTTTTTGTAAAGAGAAATCATATTTCAGGTACATCACAACTTAAAATTTAACAAATAAATGCAATTTATTTTAATGAATTTTCAAAGTTTATGTCTAATGCATAAAAAATGTATATGGCAAGCAAACATTTGCTAATTTAAATGAGAAAATCACTTCTTAAACAGAGAGAAGAGTGTATATATGTATGTGTGTGTGTGTGTTTAATTAAAAGAGCACAGTTTTACAGTTTGGCATGCTTCAGACGGCGATGCAGCTGCAAGCTGTAGCGCCGCTCAAACTGTGCACTGCACTGCCTACAATTGCGAGACGATGCTTTCAAAGCTTGATGCTTCCAAAATCTATGCAGCGCCAGAGAGCCAAGCGTATGATAGTTAAAGCTTATGCCGCCGCCATTAAGTCGCTTGCTAGCTGCGCAGCTGGCGCAGCCAAGCTTTTGATGCACCAGCCGATTGAGATGCTTGTCGCGCAGCATGGCCACCACGGCCTCGGGTGTGAGTCGTATTTTCTTCGGCTGTGCTTGCTTGCGCGAACTGCGGCCAGACTCTGCCTCCGACTTTTTGCTAAAGTCAAGAGGCGCTGCCAAATACTCTTGCTTGCTGGCTGCGTCCGCAAGCAGCGGCAGCAGCGTTGCCAGCTGATTAAGTGACTTGCGAGAGGCGTTAACAGTGCAGTTGTTACTGCTGCTGCTGCTGCTGATGCCGTGACTGCTAATGTTGCTGCTGCTAATGCAGCTGCTGCTGATGCCATTGCTGATGTTATTGAGGGTATTTTGAATAGCTGCTGACTTTTTGGGACTTTTGCGCGGCATTGCCAGATCCAGCTGACGTTTGAGCAGCGACTGCGACTGCAGCGGCGGCGCTGGCGTCGACTTTAATGCTACTGGCGCGCTGCTGCTGCTGCAGTTGTTGCTGGGCAGCTTGGGCGTTATGGTCAGCGTTATGTCCTCTTTGTTGCGCAGATACTCAATGTACTCCTCGGTCTCACTCAGCAGACGACGTCGTTTGCTGGGTGACAGCTGTTGTTCGCGCTCTCGCTCTGCAATTTGCTCTCGTTCTCGCTGTTGACCTGTTGTCGTCGCCGTGGGCAGCGCTGCAGCGGCGGCGGCGAGCATAAGCGGCGTTTCGGCCGCATAATATTTGTTAATAATATCCTTAACATAATTCTGGAATTGTGTGCCAATGCGATTGAGATTCTGATATTCCATTTGTGTGAGAAAGGGTGTGGTTGTGTTGTTGTTGTTGTTGCTGTTGCTATTGTGGTTGCTGTTTGGCGTTGCTGTTGCCGCAGCAGCAACAGTTGCTGCAACCGCTGCTGTTGCTGCTGCTACCGTGACTTCACTGCTGCTGGTGTTATTCTCTTTATCATCCTGGCGATGATGTACGGCATTTCTGTGGGTTTTCTCTTTGTAATAGTTGTTGTTGTTGTTGTTATTATTGTTATTGTTGTTGTTGCTGTTTAGTTTATACGCGGGAGACGATTTAATAAGCTGCACTCGCTGCTGCAGCTGCTGCTGATTCTCTTGATCTTCGTCATACTCTATTTTGAGCTTTCGCTTGCTGGCGAGCAGCTCGATGGCCGTTTGTTCGTAAGCTGCTGCTTCCAGAAATGCCGTTGCCATCATTGCCTTGTTGTCGCTCTGCTGCTGCTGCTGTTGCTCTTCGCTCTCTTCACCAGCTCGCAAGTTTTTGCCAGTACTACTGTTGTTGTTGTTGCCATGACGCGACAGTTTCATAGGAGATGTTGTTGCCGACATGTTATACTCATCGCCCGAGTACGAGGACGATGATGCCGACGAAGGCGTATTCTCATCATCCTCTCCCGTTGAATGCTGTCGTGCACGCATCACGCCAAACTTTTGACGCTGTAACGCAATGTTGCTGCTGCTGCTGCTGTTAATGTTGTTGCTGCTGTTGATGTTGCTGTTGCCATTGCCGCCCATGTTGCTCAGGCTGTGTAGCAGCGCTGCAGCCTCTCGTGTCGTCCATTGCGAAGGCAGTTTATTATTGAACAGGAGTTGATGATTTGCTGGTATTTTCAACTCGTGCACGCCTCCCGCTTTATGAAAATCCTGAGCGACCGAAGCTGTGTTGCGACTTATGGCGTCCATTTTAAGCAGACTGTAATATTGAGAGACAAAAGGATAATGAGTTTAGCAAGTGGTTCGCTAATTTCAATAAGTATTCAAAATTTGTAAATAACTTTGAAAGTTTCAAGTGAAAAATGGCAAAAACACAAAACTTTAAATAAATTTTACAATTTTGGCAACAACACAAAGCAAAAGTAAATAAAAATTGTTGAAATTTTGAAAAAAATCAATAAAATTAGGCAACAATGCGAAGTTTAAAAAAAGAAACAACAATGAGTAAAGCAAAAAAATGGCAGCAGAATAAGAAAAACAAGGGCACAAACAAAGTAAAAGACAAACATCGAAAAAATATACAAAATGATAAGGATATGATATTGGCGTCATTAAATTGGCAAATACCGCGCATAGTCCTCCGGATCGCTGCCCTCGGCTTCGAGGTATTGAAATAAACGCTCCGAGCCGCGTTTTTGTGTTGCCGCATTCGGCAGTCCGCCGGTAAGTAGATCATGCGGTGGTATCAAAGAGCCATTGGCACTGAGACGCCAGCCCACCATCGATGTGGGATTCACAATGATCTCCTGCAAGGGGCCACCCGTTATGTTGCCGCCACTGCCGCCGCCTCCAGACACGCCCTCATTGGTGGTTGTGGTATAAATGGTAACGGCACCACTGCCGCTCACATTGCCAACAGTTTGACCACCGCCGCTGGACGAGCTACGAGGAGTGTTGCAAGGATCACAATGAGGGCAAGAACGAGTTAAGAGAACAAGAACGAGGGTAGTAACTAAAGTTTGTATAAGAGTGGGTTTGGAGGGGGGTCTAAGAACGTTACCCAAAAGCATTGCCGGCATTGTGAAACTGATTCAGCTGATTATTGGCCACCAGCGTGTTGCCAATAGTACGCAAGACGTTCAAATTTTGGCTATGCGATGCATTATTGTTGCCATTGTTGTTGCTGTTGTTGTTGCCATTGTTGTTGCCACTGTTGTTGCTGCTGTTGCTGCGCGCTGGACGATTATCATGCGGACTGAGCAAAGTTCAAAGATATTTTAGAGAAATACTTATATAATATTGGAATGATTGCATGATAGCACTAAGAGGTAACATAATCGAGGAAAGTTAATAACAATAGTTATGAAAAGTTTATAAAAAAAACACTGTACATCAATATTTCACTTAAATTAATCAAAAATCTGTGATCCGGTTTCCATTTCCAGTGAATTTATCTTCGATTTTCCGATTTTCACTTTTATTAAGATTTTGAGGAATGAAAATACGTTTAATTTTCCGCTTGAATTCACTTGGCTTTGGATCTACGATTTTACTCACTCGCCATAGCATTAAGATTAGGGATATTTGACTATCGACATTTTAATGAAAAACATCATCACCTTGGTTCGATCAGATAATGATATACATATTTTCACTTAATGTTTTAATTTAATTAATAGTCAGACCGGTTCCCATTTCAAAGAAATTTTCATTCCGAATCGTTTTTAATTTTGTGTTCCTGTTTTCGAAATCATTCATTATTTTCAAAGATTAATTCGAATACTTTTCAGAAAGAAAACATTCTAAATTGAATTTTCCATTGATATTCGAAATACAGAACAGTTAATAATACCTATTCCGAATGTTTTGATCGGAAATGGGAACAAGTTTGATTATTTTGAATACCGATACCGATTCAAACCGATGAACTTTTTGAAATAAAAAAGTTATCTTATTTTTTTTTAGTACCAGCTGATTTTGTAAAAAAAATTTAGTTTAAACTGAACACTTTTTGACAATATTCCTAGATAAAATTAGCTCTAAGACAATAGTGAAAATCGGAAAATTGTAGGAAATTTCAAACAGACCTCGCTTTAGGAGCTAAAGATAGATGTATGTTACTTACTGCACATCACTCATGTGAACCTGGAACTCCTCCTGCGTGTCAGCCAGATAGGAGCACTTGCTGCATGCGCGCTTGTTGTGTACCTTCAGCACATGGGTGGCCAGGCGCTCCGAGCGCGCGGCCTTGTAATCGCAGAGCAGGCAAACGAAGGGCTTTGTGTGGGTGTTGAGATGACGCTTGAGACCCCACTTATCGGCACCCGACCAGGGGCAATAGCAGCAGGTGAAACGCTTCTCACGCTTCGGCTTTAACAGACCTGATCCGGCAGCGCTGCTGCTGCCGGAACCGGAACTGGAGCTGGCCACCGGCTGTTGAGCGCTGTTCATGATGGCACTCACATGCAACGGCAACACGGAGCCATCGTCCAGTTTCTCCTGCTTGAGGTGGGCGAGCGGCATGTCTGCGGCGGAGGCAACGGCCTCGATGGTCTCCACAATGCTCATGCTGGTCGAGGTGGGATGTCGCTGTGCCTCCAGAAAAGCATTATCAATATTAACGCCCGCTGCATTGATCGTGACATTGCCACGTCCGCCCGCATGATGGACACTGCCACTGGAGTTGCCCGAGGAGCCACTGTTGGCGGGCACATGACGACGTGTCTTGTTGATATCATATTGGAGCTCGCGATGCATGCGCAAAAAGTGTTTCTTGACGTGATCGGCACGATTGAATTGCTTGAGGCAGGCATAGCATTGAAAGGGTTTCTCATCCTTGTGTATATTCTCGTGTCGTGTATATAGATCCCGACGATCTGTCGAATAGGGGCAATGTGTGCAGGCATAGCGTTTAACTATGTGCACACCATTGGCCGCTGCAGCGGCAGCAGCTGCCTGTGCTTGGGCGGATTTCTTGCGACTGCCGCCGGAGGAGCTGCTGCCGCCGCTGCTGCTGCTGCTGTTGGTGGGCGCTGAGGTGGGCGTGGATTGAACCAAATTCTGTGCCTGTGCATTGGCCGATGTCGAGGGGCTGGCATAAATTAGCTCCGCAGCATGCTCCTGACGATGTTTTCTAATAATATACAAAAAAATATCAATGAATATTTAATTGGAAAATTAATTTTCTTTTTACTTACTTGGACTTGGGCGTGCTTTGATGATGTTGCTGCTGCTGCTGTTGTTGCTGCTGCTGTTGTTGTTGTTGCTGCTGCTGCTGCTGTTGCTGCTGACTCACCTGCGCATAGCTCTGCAGCTTTCCGCCCGTTGTCCACTGCACCAGCTGCGGCTGCTGCTGTTCAGCCGCGGCGTTGTCTTGCGCCCAGCGCTGCTGCTGCTCGCCGGCCTTAAGCAGACCCGCCTGGCTGGCGGTAAAACCGTTCTGCATTAGTGCGGCCAGGCCAAAGGCTGTGCTCAGATGATCTTCTGACTTGAAGCTGCCCACGGCGGCGACGCTGGGCGCCGGCACCACGGTGGCGCCGCTGCCGGTGGCACTAACCACCACAGAGTTGCCAGACTCTGATTGCTGTTGTTGTTGTTGCTGCTGCTGTTGTTGTTGGATTACATTGGCCTGGGTGCTGGCCACGTTGTTGCCGCCGCCCGCAGCACCACTCGCTTCGTATTCTATGCTGGGGGCTGCAGTGCGATCGATTTGTTGCTAAGTATAAAATTGATTTGAAAACAATTAGTAAATGGCAAGTTATTTATGGAATCTTTTCGATTTTGTATGCAAATATTAGCCGGTGTTGCTCGGTTAACTTTTCCAACCCTTTTCGTTGCTTGCAAACTTTGCAAAAAAATTATAATTTCTAAACGTTTTAAAACTTTTTTTTTTTTTTTTTTTTTTAAAGAAAAAAAGAGTATATTGGGTTTTGGGAAATGTCCGTTCGTCCGTCTTTCCGTATGAACGCAGTTTTTTTCCACAGTTTTGAACCTAGAGCAATGATATATACCATAGGCAGACAAAGTGTTAAGATATCCCGCCACCCTCACCCCCACAATCGGCAAAAAACTGTATCTTCCACAGTTTTAAAGCTGGTGTAACCAAATTTAATACTAGGGCTACTAATCACTTCCTTGACTGATCGACTAAAAAAAATTGGCTACGCCAACTCCTTTCCCCTCAAATGAGCAAACTCTGTATCTTCCACACCCATTTAGCTAGAATCACCAAATTTTGTAGGTTGACTTTTGTTGCCCTATAAATAAGATTGGATAAAAACGCCCACCTCCGCCCTAGCAATCGAGCAAAGTTTGTTTTTTCCAAACCTGTAGAACGGGCCCAACCAACTTTAAATTGATGGCAAAACTTGACAGATTTGAGCTTAAATGCAATCGCCACGCCCACTTCTGACCCTTCAAAGAGGCGGAAAAAAGAGTATGTATATCGCAGTCGGGTGCATCCGACTGCAACGTTCTTACTTGTTTCATATAATTAATGAAAAAATTTAGTTTAATTTAAATTTTTCGAATGAAACAGCATTTTTCTATGCATTTTTCAAACTTTTCAAGGGAGTTATCAATAATACTGTCAGCTTTTTACAATTCTTACTCATATTCAATGAAATTTTTAATTGCTATTTTAGATTAATTAACTTACCAAATTCGTAAACGAGCGCTGCTCGCCTTCGGGCACCGCTGTGGGTCCACTGGTGGCCACTTGAGCCACCGGTGTGCCGAGCGTATGCAAACCGTTGCCGGTCTCCTCGCCGTATAGTTTACGTGTAATTTCTTTGAACATATCTTCATATGTGGCCTCAACATTGGAGGACTGTGCGCTCGCTGGAATGGCTGAGGACGCTGGGATTAGCGTTGCCATTGCTGCGACTGTTTGGCCTTAGCTTGCGGGCGCGTTGCACTATAGTTGCGTCGACTGCTTCTCTCGCTGTTGCCACCACAGATGCCCTTGGAAAACTGCAAGAAACCGAAACGCAAAGAGACAGAAAAATATTTAATAAGAGAGTGCTGTGCATAAAGAGAGCAGCTAAAAAGTTAGTCAGTGTGTCTAAGTTGAAACACATTCACATCCGGCACACAAAATACCCAATCGACGACGACGTCAGTTCTGGGAATTGGCCATTGACACACCAGCTTCTCTGCTCTGCCCTGGAACCTGCCTACCTTGGGGCGCTTGCATAGGGGGTGGTGGTTTACGCGGGGATTTTCGATTTGATTGCTGCTGCTGACGTCGCGACGCGACACGACGTTTTAACGCAGCATCAGCTGAGTCAGCGAATCGAGCACAGTTTTTTTGGTTTGTTTATAAGTTTCATATTCGCCGCTTGTTTGACAGGCGACAAAAGTGTCGATAATGTTTTTGAAATCGGCAAATTGTATTACAATAATTTGTGAGCTAATTTTGTGACTAAAAGTGCTACTTAAAAACTTAAAAGAACTATTTTAAATACATAATATTTTCATAGCCGTTCTATCTTGTTTTATCAAATTGTGGAACATTTGAAAATGCACTACTATTTAAATTTATTTAAATAAACAAACTAAACGAAAAACAAGCAAGCTTAGAACTAAAAAATAGCTTATACAAGATTTTAAAATAACTTCATAGAAATAAAAATAATTTAAAATTTTGAATCTATTTATTGTCAACTAATAACAGTCGACTCAAGATATAATGATTACAATAAAATAAAAAATTATAAAAATCTAAACATAAAGCTATAAAAATATAAAAAAAATTTAATGAAAATTAACTGATAGTAATTATAATGAAAATAAGTCAAACATTTGTTGCCAGCAAAACCCAACCCAACCAAAAGTAGTTAAAAATATTTAATATTTTAATTTTGTTAGTTTTTTTTAATATTTAGTTTAAAACAGTTCTTTAATTTTACGTCAGAAAAAAAACTTTTTATTATTTAACAATAATAAATAACTTGTTATAGTTTATTTAACATAATAGCTAATGAATTTTAGATAATGATATATGAAACTTTTGTCGCCTGACACACCTTTTTGTGTGTTGTAGGCTCAGGTTGTGCGCTTGGTGTCTTTTTTGGCGCATATATTAATAAATTTAGCACAACAACTGCAAAGATAACAACAACAACAAATACAATCGCATGGCGAAACGATGACAAACCCACCCAGCTAAAATACAGGTAAAATAAAAACCCATTGAGAAGTTAATGCGCCGAAATTTCTGCTTTTGGCGGCCGCAAATTCGAGGACTTTGAAGCTCATCTCATAAAAACACAAGACAAATTGGCAACAGCAAAAACAACAACTGCAACAACAAACTCTTGCCGTTGTCATTTTTGGCGGCACTTTTGTTGTTTTTGTGGGTGGCTGTTCAATGTTCTTGTTGTTGTTGTTTTTGCTGTTGGCCCACATGTTGCTGACAGCTGCGCCTCGTTTTTCTAGCAAGATGCTGACATTATAACAACAACAACAACAACAACAAAAGCAACAGCATACAAAACTTTTGTGTGGTGACAAAATTGTTGTTGTTATGTGGCATGGGCACGTTTTGATGGCCCATCGCCAACAGAGCCACCCACATACACGCCCAGCCCAGGCCCCTGACGAAGCAGCAGGGGGGGTAGGAAATGGGGAGTAGCTGGCATAGGGAATGGTACAATTGTGTGTGTGTGTGTGACCAGACCGAAGCGTGTTTTCCTTAGTTGCTTTTGAGTTCATATTTCGTATTTGAGTTGTTTGTTGTTTTTTTGTCTCGTTTGCTTTTTGCATATTTGATTTTATGCTTCGTGTGCTTTTTACAGTTGTTGCCCACACTTTGCGCCATTTGGGGGCGTTTGCGTCTTTTGCTTTTGCTTTTGCGTTTTCTTGTTTTCTTTACTCTTTTTTTGCATTGCTCTGCTTTGGCTTTGGTTTCTTTCTTGGGTCGGGTTGCCTGCCTTAGCCTGCCAGATCTTCACCCTCCCCTTTTTGCCGCCGTCCTAAATCTTTGATTGAATCTCTGCGTGTGGTTTTTGCAAGCCAAGGGCATTGTTTTTTTTTGTTGTTGTTGGGTGGGATTTGACTACGTCTCAGCTCAAGATCATCATACATCACTTTTATATACATATGCATGCATCTATGTGTGTGTTATGTTACAGAAAAGTGCAAGTGTCGAGCAGAAAGAAAAGGTGAAAACTTTTTAAGTTGTTCGGAATATAATCATCGCATTAAAATTTAAAAAATTAACTCTCAAAAACCATTTAGAGTTCATTTTCCATTGTTGCCAATCAACCATTTCCGATTCCGATCAAAACATTCGAAAACGAAATTATAAACTGTTCTGAATTCAGCAATTCAATGTAAAATTCAATTTTAAATGTTTTGCTTTTTCGACAATGGAATCTTTAAAATGGAAGTACGTTTTCTATTTCAATCCAAAAACAGGAATACCAAATCGAAAATCAGCATGAAAAGATCTGGTTGAAAATCAAAGAAAATCTTGGCTAACATTATATTTATTTAAATACATTTCCCAAAAGTATTCAAAAAGCAGCTTTCAAAATGTATCATTTATAGCAGATTTAAAAATTAACTTAACTGCATTATTTAAGCTCTCTTCTAAAATGTACTGTTTTATTAAGTTTTATATAACTTTTATACACTCTCCAAAGTATTTCACACTTGTTAAAGTTTTTAAATTAAAAACTTTTCCAAAAGTTCATCATTAGCTGCGATAAGCAACGAGCCAAACGTTGGGGTCAACATTTGTGGGCGGGCAAAAGGCAACACACATACGATACATACAGTGCCACAACAACAACAACAACAAAGAGTGTCATGCGTTGCCAACAACAACAACTTTAGCAACAGCTACAGCAGCAGCAGCGCGTGTGGGTGCTTTGTTGGGGCCAGGCAGCAGCAACAAAAACAACATCCGCTTTGCTAATAGCAGGGAGCAACAAAAACACAGAAAAATAAACCCAGAGGCAACGGCGTCAAACGGGCGCGTCAGCGAGTGGGTTGAAAATGGGCGCAACAGTCGCTGCCGTCGCTAGCAGCAGCAGTGGCAACAGCAACAACAAAAATCAATTTACAACAACTCTAACACGCGCAACATCAAGAACAAATACAACGATCAGTCGCCGTCAGCGCTGCCGCCTGTGGTGGGTGTGCAAAAAAAAAAAAAAAAAAAAAAAACAACCGACAACAGCTTTGGTAGCGGCAGCAACGCAGCAGCGACGCCGCCACAATGACAACGCTATTTGGGGGAGTCAACGAGAGCGAAAGAGCGCGCGAGAGCGAGAGAGCGCCAAAACCGGTTGACAGCTGAACACAAAAAAATGCCGGTTGGGAGCTTTGCAGTATGAAACAAGAGAGTAAAAAGAAACATAAAAACAAGAGCAAGGCGCTCTTTGTCCAGCTGTCGGCTGTTGTTGTCGTTTACTATGACTTGTCTGTTTTTTTTTTTGCAGATGCCGGACGATCGGTTGTTAACGGTAAACGCATTATTGGGTGGCTTCTCTTCAAATATGGCAGCAATTGTTGTTATTTGTTTTTCTCGCTGATAATAATTGTCAGAATTGCGTTGCGTGTGCTGCGCCCGTTAGGGGGCGGGCGTCAAAAAGCTAAATTGCCAAGCGCACTCACTCCGAGGGAGAGCTTTAAGTATGTGTGTGTGTGTACTTTAAGTACATACACACAGGCACATTTAGCTATTTCAACACCCGTGGGCCGAGCCGGCCTGATGGCAGCTCAGGGTGAGCCACAACATTACTTGCAGTTGTTGCGGTGAACGGTGAAAGGCCAAGAGACGAGACAAATCGAGACGAGAGCTGAAGAGTGGCAGCAGAGAACGGGGCAGCGACTACACAGCAGCAGCAGCTAATGACATGTTAACTCCAAGCAACAGTTGCCGTCCATTCCAAAAGCAACACGCAGTTATTAAAAATCGCTTTTGCCTGATGGCGTGCACAGTGGGGCGAGTTAATTGATAGGGTGGCGCGTTAACAAATGAAATTAGTTAAACAACACTTTTAAGTACATGCATTTTTGCAAATTGTGCAAGTTGCAACTGTTTTGTTAATTAATTTAAATATGTTGTTAAAAATGTGGAAACACTGTTAATATAATATTATATTTGTATAACAGGTGTAATGATAAGTAAGCATACTCAACCTACCTAACTTACATTAAAAGACATTAGACATTCTTTCACTTAGATGATGAGTTTGTATTGCATTTACAATTCTGCACTAAATCAAAGTTGATTATGCTTTGAATTTGTAGCTACTTGTACCACTGTGCCCAGACTCTGCCATTAGCAGCGTGATGTTGTTACACACTAGCAGCAACAAAAACAACAGCAGCTAGTTAAAGTGGGTGGGTGTCTAACGGCTGTGGTGTCCAGCGAGCAACGATCGACCGACCGACAAATCTTCAATTTTATATGCGCGTCAATAGCAACAGCAACAACAACACAGCAGAAGCAGCAGCAGCAACGATTCTCTTCGCTGCTTCACACGCCTACGCAGTACAGGCGCAGCAGCAGTGGCAGCAGCAGAGGCAGCGGCAGAGGCGCATGCGTGTGGGCCGTTGTCTACTGTTGTTGTTTTTTATACTTTTGCGTGGGTTGAAGCGTTGGGGGTGAGGCTTAAAAGTAAAACAAATGTGATACAAATACATTTTATTATCGATAGTTGTAGTGAAACTAATTAAACACTTTGTTTTTCTATGTTTTATTCTCTTGTGTTAACATTTGATATTAACATGAATAATTATGATTATTTATAGTACAAATGTATTGTTTATCGATAGCATCACTTATCGATATTTCAGTGTATGATCCCTATCGATAGTTTTGCAACTTATACGTAAGTGCTGCGTTTACAAATCGTCTTTGTTTTTGCACTTTTGGCAGCTGCGCGCAGACATCCGCCAGCGCTGCGTTGCGTCGCTTTGGGCAGCAACAGCTCTGCGGGCGCTGTAAATTGTATATGTGTGGGGATGTGTATGTGTATGTGTGTAAAGGCGCAGAGGGCAGCTTTATATGGGCGGCAGGTGGTAATTTTCTGTGGCCAGCCAAAAGACAACAACAGCCAAACGATGCGACGGCAGCTGCTGTTGCTGCTGCTGTTGTTGTTGTTGTTACTTTTTTTGGCGTCTTCTTTTTGAACTGAGCTTTGCCCAGACAGACAACAAAAGCAATAAACGTTGGGCTTTAAAGCTGGTTTTTATATATAGGTTTGTATGTGTGGATGTTTGTGTGTATGTGTATTTGAGTTTTGGGTGGTGCTGGTGGCATTGCCTTGTGGGCGTTTTGCAGCAACAACAACCACAACTGAGCAGCAGCAACATTCACAGCAGCAGCAGCAACATCTTCAAGGGCAGGCATCAGTTGAAGTTGAGTTCGGTTTGGTTGGGTTCGATTCGGGCCAAGTCATATAGCATTTAAACGTCTCTGACTTTAGCTTTTGGCTATGCTTATTATTATTGCTGTTGTTTTTGCTGTTGTTGTTGCTGGCAGCTGTTGGCAGGTGCGCGCCCTCATAAAACGTCGTCAGACGACCCAAAATGCAGGCGCTGCTGCTGCTGCACATGCTCAAAAACAAGAAAAAATGGCGACGTCTGCGTCCCTCTTTCAAGTGTCAGTTGCGCACACGCACCGCACCCTACTCCTCCTCCCTCCTCCTCCTTGTCGTCATCCTCCTCCTTCTTCCTTTTCTTATGAAATCTTTGCCTTTTACTTAAAATGCTGCTCAAGCAACATGTGCAATGCTTCTGACTCTGCTTCTGTCTGACGATCTTTCTGCCTTTCTGGGGTAGAAATTAATGCAGTTGTTTCCATTTCAATAGGGGTGGTTTTTTCTTTCTTTTATGCCTTCACTCACTGCAAGCGATGCCAGATAGTTTGTGTTAGGGTTGTCAAGCAGGTTGCAGCTGCCGCCGGAGGCAGACTCAGCTCAGCCTGTTGCTGCTTTTAATTCGAGTGTGTTGGAATGTTCTCTGTCTGCACTTGCGCTTAGGGGTTGAGCTGCACCACAGCACCTCTGCACCACCTTACCAGCTGACAAGTGGATAAGCCATGTTGCAGGTATGACCAATTAAGGCATCCACATGCATACATATGTACATACATATGTATATATATATTGTATCTGCGATTTGTTACATTTGAAAGAAGCTACTTCAATTTGATTTTGAGTTAGGATAAGCTAGATATGCCAATTATGCTATTGTTATGTTTTGACTTTGGTTCGGGTTTTTTTTCCCAATATTGTTAGATTTTAATTTAAAATGATGCTTAATTCAATTAAACATTTTGTATATTTTAAATTCTCATTTTGTAAACTTTTAATGTTTTCTGCGTCGACTGCTATTAGACGACATTAAGTCCTAGATAATATTATAGAAATAGTAATATCTCGTGGAAACTTAAAGATCCATGACACAAAATTCAAATATTTGGGTCTCAATACTATCAAACAGTTTCTAATTTAAATTTTTTAAAAGAATTACTGTATGTACTGATTGAAAAATTAATTTTACATCCTATGTACAAATCTATATAGGGATTTTCTGCTTTTTACAATGTGCTCGTGCTGTTTAAATTTGTGAAAATTTAAGAGTTGTCTCTAGTCGTGTTCCAGGTTTTTCGCGATGTTTTTTTGCGGTTTTTTTTTAAGAAAAACCAAGAATTTATCTAATTTTTTTTCTTTGTTTGTCCTACATATTTCGAGCTCCGTCGAAATTCGTCTTCAGGGCTAACATAACACATGCAAATAATAACAAACTTTTTATAAAAACGACTCTAAAATTAGCATTTAACATTTATATATAAATTTTTGACTCGGAGGCTCGGAGTGGAAACCGGAACAGTCATGATTATATACATATGTATATATGTATTATAGATAGTTGTTATTTTGTCTTATTCTGGGCTGTTTATTTGATCTATTGTACTCAGTTCTGTTGCCAAAACTTCTTCCTCAGAAATTTTAATGCAATGCTTTTCATAAGTTTCGAGTTTTAAAACTGCCTTTAAGACTTCAATTTGGAATAAGCCCAGGATCGTTATTGGGTGCATTCTGATAGTTTGATTTTGAACAGGTTTAGGGATGTTGGAATAAGTCTACTCTACCGCATACCCAATACATACGATAGACGATTATGTATCCGTTTTGTGTATAAGTATGTACTCTAAACCCAACCCAAAAACCTAACGTTAAAATGTTGACGCTGGACGCCTCTTAAAACTAACAACGACAACCGAAGAAGCAGCAGCAGCAGGCAGTCACACACACATACATATACACGGTAAGACTCCGACGAAAGAGACCCAATCATGAAATTTCACAACAACCTTCAAGCAGACGTCGTCTTCAGCGTCGCCGTCTCGTGTGTGTATGTATTTTGTTTTTGGGCCGTTCCAATGTTGAATATTGAAAAACGGTTGAGGTTTTTTAGGCAAATTGTAGTAGGAGGAGGCGATGGCAATGGTGATGCGCCGGCAGCGTTGCCGAGACCCCGGCCCCATAGAATGAGGCAGCGAAACGCAGATAATGATGATCACAAAGCACAAAGCGACTCAAGGGGGACGAAGACTGAAGGCGAGTTTCTCGTTTTCGGGCCACGCCAACGAAGAGACAGGCCCAATAAAAAACAAAAAACTGAAGAAACCAAACCAAAATATAATCAAGCCAAGAGGTATACCCCTCCTACAGCTACAACTGCTACCCCTCACCCAACCCCCTACTGCCGAGGACAGTGAGAGGCAAGCCCAACCCAAGTTTGAAAGCAACGAATGGTCCACAAATGAAATGAAATCCTACGCAATGGGGTGGCTGGAGCGACTGTTGCTGCTTCTGTTGTTGTTATTGTTGTTGTTGCTGTTGCAAAGGGGACGCCACAGGTAAAAAGTAGAAACCTTGAATGCTGCAAAACAAACAGCTGCTGCTGCTGCTACGAAACAGGTAAACTCTCTTGGGCTGGCAGGTAACTTGCACGGCTCACTTAGGGTCGAAACGGGCTGGGCCAGATCGGGTCGGGGGAGGCAACGCGCTGTAACAGGAAATTCCTATGTGATTTTTGGTGAGATTGCTGGGGTCGATCGTTGCAGTAAGCAGCAACCCTCATGGCAGGCTGCTTGTTAATCAGGCAGGTACCCGTTAACCGATCGACCCGTTCCTTTTCCGTTGTCTGTTTCTGCAAGCCACCCTCCCCTAAAACAGGCTCTCCCTCCGTGCATTGGGTCCGTCCTCCCCGACGGGAAGTGCGTAATTTAGTTTGTGAAGTTTGCGCTGGCTGCGTTTTGGGGTCGCGCCATTGTTCATGGGAACTTGAACTTAAGCGAGCGGTGCAGGGCGGGGACACTCTTAATGTGTGGGTTGACTTGCCCTCTCTCTCTTTCTATCTCTGTTTCTCGGATAGGGTGTGTCAGTTTATGCATAGATATTTTAGGATCGGCAGTTGTCTTATTGCCAATAGGGTTAGGGTGCAAGTCTAGCTTGTGATAGTTATATCTAGGCAAACTACAGCATAATAATGAGCTAATTCCGACTGCTAAATACTCTGTTCGTCCTCAGACTCGAGTTCGTTTTACATACTTATGTATATAAAATAACATTCATGTAAAACTGTTGCTAAAATAAACTTGAGCATAAGGATTATAGGGTTTATAGAGCATTCTGAACCCAGATTGTACCAATACAAATTTTAAGAAAAAAAAGAAAACCGTCACCATATTAGATTTGTTCGATTTTTGCCTTAAAATTGTGTTAGATTTGTTTAAATTCGAGGGCAGCGTGGGCGTGATAATATAAATACAATGCAATGTAAACGAATTTAAAAATATTGAAAATATGGCTTTAACCAAATAAAAAGTATTCTTACAAAATATACTCTTTTCCGCGTTGTAAACAGAGTAAAATAAGCGATACCGAAGTTAAAACTTTAATTTTCGCTCTGAAATTATTTTAATTTGATATTTCCCTGATAACTTGTCGGCTATGCACGTTACAGATCTTGAAGAGCGGTTGGCCAATCACGCTTCTATTTTGCAAGATTTTAGAAAAAATCAAGGCAAATCAAAAGTTACCTACGCCACTGGAAATTCATATGTTATTATTTGACTGTATAAAACTGTAACTTTCAGCCTGATAGTCAAAGCTTAGCTCATAGAACTCACTCTTTCAGATAAGCTTGCAAATTTAACGCTCAGGGGTTAAAGCTTACACATATAAATATACATAAACATTCATACATATGAATGTATGCACATGCAAGCCAAGCTGATCGCTGCATTGACAACTCCTTGCTTAAAATGATGAAAGCGCAGCAGAAACTGCAAACAAAAACTAAACGGAGAGAAGAGAAGAAGAGACGCTGCACAAACAACAAAATGTGAACAACAACAAATTATAGAGGGCCGAATTGTGTGGGGGCGGCAACGCAGACAGAGACCAAGCAAAGCAAATCACAGAGCAACAACAACAAATGTATGCATGCGAAGGGGAGGAAGAGGAATGCAAAAGTCGTCGTTGGGTGGGTGTACGAAATTCATCAGAAGTCACAACCAGCAGAGGCGCAACTGCAGGCAGACAGCAGTGGGCAGGCAGCAGAATTTGTGTGTGATAAACTAACAGAAGGGTGTGAAGGCAACAAAACAAAAAAAAAAATAAAACAGAAACATTGAAAAACGAGGGCCGAGGAGGGCCGCTATTTAGGCAGCGAACGCCAAAATAAAAACCTAAAAAAAATCAACAAACGAAACAGCAGGCGGCAGAGGCAGAGGACAGCGGCAGAGGGCGGCGACAGCAGCAGACGATAGGCGACGCGTCGCGTCGGTCAGTCGCGTCGTTCGCTGAGAGAGTCTGAGAGGGAGTTGAGCCATGCGAGGCGGCAATTAAAGAGCGCAACGGCCATGTGACAAAGCAAAAGAATAAATAGGGCTGAGGTAGGCGTCGCTACGCGTCGTTTCGACTGCCTGCTGCCTGCTCCCTGCTGGGGAGGTGGAGGGGTAAAACGGGCCGGCAAGATTTTAAAACATCACCCACTCACATTGTGTGTGTATAACAGTTTGAGTTGAATGCGTTGCGCATTTGTTAAAGAGAAACACGAGAGTTGAAAAGAAAGTAGGATAATGTAGGCGCAGGGTTGCCAGGCCGCATTAAAAATCGAAGCTACAAGTGTGCGTGTGTGTACATGCGTCGGAAAGGGAAAGAGGGCGGCAAACAGTCAGTGTGGGAGCGAGACACGCAAGCTGCCAAGGATGTTGCTGTTGTTGTTGTTGGTAGTGGTGCTGGTGGTGGGTTTCACATCATTCATTATCTTTGCCCCTTGCAGCGCGACGTCGCGACTGCGCCAAGCGAGGGAGGGCCAACTGCGATGGCGACTTCGACTCGTTTTTTTTTTTGTTGCTTGAGGTATTTGCTTGAGTGTGTGTGTGTGTGCTGGCATCTCTTTTGTGATTGCCACAGGCGGGCCCCGACCCAAGCCACCAAAGGGGTGCCCACTCTTTGCGGGCATTCTTTTTTTTTTTGGGAGTGTTGTGTGAGTGTTGGTGCGTTTTTTTTGGGCGTTGGAGTGGCTGTGTTTTTTGTAGTTGTTGTTGTTGTTGTTACTGTGTCTGTGTATAATTGGAAATTGGGTAACCGGTTTGTGAGCCGCTAGCTACCTGTGGGTTGTTGGCTGTGGCCTTCGATATAATTTTTGTCGATGGGTCTATGTAATGCATGTTAGTATTGGTGGGTGTATATATATGTATATGTATGTGTGTGTCTAGATGGGTTCTGTGAGCCAATTCGTATGTGTCCAGCGAAGGTTCAAGGGGAGTCGCAGCAAGCAATGACAATTAGTGTTTAAAGTAGATCTAAAATTATGACCGGAGATTATAGGTATAAAAAAGCAGCCAATACAATGTTTTTTTTTTATTTTTTTTTTTTTATCGATAACGGTATCTACAGCAGCGACTTCCGCAAATTAATCATCTGCAAATCAATACTATTCAATTTCGAATTAAAATTAGTTTTTTTTTTTTTTGTTCTTTGTATTAGCATTCTGACACTTTCCTTTCTTGCTTCCTTCGCAGTTTGCAAAGTCTGGCAACGTACTTACAAAATTTGGTCACATTTAAATAGATGTCAAGCATAGACACACACACATACACACACACGCTATCCCAATGACCCAATATTGAAATATGCCAAAGTATTGCATTCTTTTATTAACTTTTTTATAGCTACCTTTAACTGCTGCAATTTGGCCGTTAAGCCATTTCTAAGTGTGTTGCCAAGAGTCCTTGAGTTTAGTTGTTTTTTTTTGCAACTTATTACACGCACAATTTGTTCACTTCGTTGAAAGCATGCAATTAATTGCGAATATGCAGAATTTAAGATGCACTTTAATTGATCAAACACTGGCCAAAAAATCTTTGGAAAAACACGCACCGGCCAATAATATAGAAAAGTGTTTCGTTGTTGTTTCCGCTGATGCGCGTGAGTGCGAACAAAACGAACCGAACGCCACGAAAAATTCCAACAGACTGCGAGAGCGTCACAGAGAACAGGCAAAATGTGGGAGAGAAGCATGGAACGATGACGCTGCTGCCAGCTGCTGCTGAAGCCGACCGACAGCGTCAGTGGCGTCGCACAGTGGACTGAGTCGATGAAGACCAATGACCAAAATTGTATGTTGAAGCTCAGTTTGTAACCAAAATATGGAAGGTGTTACATTATTTAGTCGTTGATACATTGGGACCCTTTTTTACAAAATTTTACATTTTCTTGAATATGTATTTAAATAAATATTGTGTTCATAAGGTATATATTTATAAGGTATATGACACTTAAAGTACTTTGTGATTTACCCTTAACTTAACCGAGACTATAATAATAGTTGAGAAAATGCAAGATTAGATTACTCCAATAATTATTTACCAGTTATAAAGCAACATTTTTCAAGTTATTTCGATCAAATTTAAGTGAATTATTAAAACTGATCATCAAAAATGTTGGTATTTATTTTTTATCGAAAAAGGTCATTTTTTTGGTAAACATTTAATGTATACAACATTATAGCTTCATTTCATGATTAATTCTTCGTAATGTTAAAAAAAAGTGTACAAATTATGATCAATTTGAATTGCTTTATGCATAAAGCTTATGCAAAGATCGACAAGTGTAATTTCAATAAAGCGGCCCACTGTGCACAGCCGCCAGGGGGCCCAAGCAGCCACCTTATACAGCGAATGATCGAATAAAAGAGAAATTGCAACAAACAAGCGACGGAGCCGCCGGCGTCTCTGTCTCAGTTGGCGTCAGCAGCAGCAGGCAAGGCAAGCCACCCGCTCATTCACGTTTTTGCTGTTGTTGTGTGGGCCGCAGTGAGAGCGCTAGAGAGCGAGAGTGGGAGCGAGTTAGTGTGAACGTTGTTGTTGCTTGTTGCGTAGGGTGGTTGGCTTGTAGAATTTCTGGACACTGTCGTTGTTGTTGCTGCTGCCGCTGCTGCTCATAAAGCGACAGCGCAGTCGCGCAGAAGCAGGTCAGTTTGTGTGGCGTCCGCTGCGCAACTTGATTTTTGTTGTTGTACTTTTTATGCGCAGCCGTCGGCGTCGGCGGGTTGACTGTTGGTAATGATCTTCGTGCATGTGGGTTGCTGCTTGTGCTTGTTTTTTTTTGTGATTGTTGCTGCTATTGCTGGCGTCGGCTACGGGGGACGATTGACTGTTGCGTTCATTAGCGCGGCCGCGACCGCGGCTTTTTTGGGCTCGTTTTCGAGGAGGTGCTGATACAATACATAGTCCAGGTAGATACAGCACATACGAGTGGGAATGTGTTTCTGTGTGTGTGTGTGTTGACATGTACATAAGGTTGGGCAGGTAGTTGGCAGCTGGGTGGCGCTGTTCTCAAATTGAGGTTAGGTTGAAGTTAACCAAAGTAAAAAATCAGTTTCCCACTTTTCTTATATATGCAAATCGCATGACTCACATGGGAAAACACCTCAATAGTGCAGAGTTGCATACTACTCGTTCAGCAACTGCAATAACAAAAACGCGAGCTCAATGAAATTGAAAGTTGATTGCGATCAATGGTTGAACATAAGAAGATTGCCCTACTGCATCATCATTTTGATCGCAGTAGATTGTTGCTACGAATGTGCTTTATGGTTGTTGCTCGATACGAATTTATGACTGTGGGTTAAAGAGGATTCCAGTATTAAGGTAACGTACAGTACAAAACTGTTAAACTTATACTAAAACTTGAAATTTCTGAATTTGGTTAAAGTATCTACTCAATTAACAATAGATTCTAAATGGGTTCTGTTTTGATTAAAGTTGGTCAATACGTATAAAACATAGATTGATTGAGTTTGGCAGTCAAATGTTATAGTAGTTCGATCCAGTCGGTTCCAAAATGTATACTGCCTGCAGTAAAAAATCATTTGAGTTCAATCTTATGGAGAGCATTCTTAATAAGTTAAAAGCTGATTTATTGTTATCCATTCAAACTTAGATTCCATTTTCTGCTTTTGGGGCAGATTTTTCGAGATTGTTTGATCAACTGGTTCAAATCTGCAACTCTGTGAAAATTATTATTATAGTTTTCTGGCTTTGAATTATCAATCTGTCAGCCAGGACAGACAGAATTATATATAAATTATGTTTAAATGTTGTAAATTACAAAAACAGAAGGTACAGAGATAAAAGATAGAAAGAATAGATTAGAAAGAATAAGAGGAAAATTACATTTTTTAGAAATTTTGCCCATTTTTTCTAAACAAATTGTCTTAACAATTTTGTGGATTTACAAAAATGTAAAAATTCTTTAGATTTTTTAAACTTGCCAACTATTTTTACTGTGTATGTTTTATTTGTTTCAAACTAATTTTGTTACCTTTTTTACGACTCCCCCTTGCCACTACTTTCTTGCTCCCTCTGCAGAAGAGCCCGCATAAATCGGAAATGCCTTGAATGCAACACACCGCACCAGATCGAAGAGAAAACAGGTTACTCAGCGAAATGGAGCACCCTACTTTTAAACTTCATTGCCACTCCAGTGGCGAGCGGATGACGCGACCGTCGCAAAGGAGCAACCACTGAACCGGTTTGCAGCAGCCCTGTCGAGACTGAGATCAACATATGGCCCACTGGCCAAGGAAAGCAGCCGCACAGCCAACAAAAGTGTTCACAAGCGAACTCAAGCGATGTCCAAACAATTCTCTGTAATCTTTAGGTAATGTTACTTTTGTCGGGTGCACCATGTTAACCTCTGCCCATCCTTGGGACATACGAACTTGTGATATAACGAAAGCTGCGTAATGAGCAAAGTCAATTACAAAATGCCAGAGCAACACATGGCTTCGACCTCCGAACGAAACCTGTTGCCCAGTGGAAGCCCTTCTTTGTCGCAGTCTGTGGGAGAAAGTGTCGCTGAGTAGGGCTTCATTTATAAGGCGCCAACTAAGACTCAGTTCTTCTGAGATCGTCACGATTTACTTGCACTTTGTCACGTCTCATTTAACACAAAAAAAAAACTGAAAGAATGAAGTAGGAACAGCGAAGAGGGGCCGAACCTGACCCTTTAGCCGGAGCAACAACAGACAATAGCCACAGGGTGGGTTGCGATCATCACTCGCTGGTTGCTCACACATTTTCAATATGGCGTCGCCCAGCGTGGGTTGAGATCGGGAGTGGAAGTGGGAGTGGGAATGGGTAGGGGTATGGGAGTGGGAACGGTAACGCTTGCGCAATTTGCTGACTACAAAAACTTTAGAAGCGTGGGCGTGGGTGGGCCGTCCATCTACTATTTATGTCTGTCTGTCTGTATGTCTGTGTATCTGTTTGTATGTTGCGAGCTTGTTGGATACAGTCCCCGCAACGCTTTTGCGGTTGTGCTGTATTCGCTTCTGAGTCACGGGTCTCTGCTCTATGGGTGTTTATTGTTTTTGTTAGTGGTGCCAGGTCAGACTGGAATTAAATTGAATCAACAGGAAGTGGTCAGTAGTTTAGCTGCCTCCGCCTTACCTCTTAAATTTAACTATTTTAAAGTAGGTTTAACTAAAACTCCTCAGAAGTGATTCAAGTAAGCCAACACAAGGCCAGTATATATTAAATGTAGATATGGCAATAATTGTAAAGTCTTTACATTATTTTAATGAAGATAATCCACAGACTATAAACTAATCGAAATGTTTTTGAAAAGCTGCAATTTCTTTTGGAAGTATAAAAACATTACTATACAGTATTTGTTAAAGAATAAAAATTGTAATTATAAATCGGTTTTGTAAATTTACAAGATTTTGATCTCTATCTGCATTTGAGGTATTCGGGTAACTAAATATTGACATTCATTTCACTCTCGTCGAGTGTGCCCGACTACGAGACTCTCTGCTCCCAACTTGCACTTCAAGCAGTTCAGCGGCAGCACAAGCACTCTTGTTTCTGCTTCCTGAGACGGGGAGAAATAGATTCGTCAATACCTTTGGTATTTGTAATCCGATCGCAACGAAATTTACACAAATGATAAAATATATATGTGTACCAAAAATCAAAGATAAACAGTTAAAATTGTGGCTGTGGGAGTTTTTTTCGATTTGTGGGGGTGCGGGGGGTATATCCAAAACTTGTAAAAAGTTCTTGCAAGGACGAAAATTACGTTTTAAGGAAAATTGGTCTTTTTACTCCCTATTGCCATTAAAAAGGGAGTTATAAAGTACTGCAAATGTATGTAACAGGCGGAAGGAAGCATTTCCGACTATATAAACTATATATATTCTTGATCAGCATCAACAGCCAAGACGAACTAGCCATGCCTGTCTGTATGTCCGTCTGTCTGTCCGTCTGTCTGTTTGAACGCGTCGATCTCAGAGACTATAAGAGCTAGATACACCAAACTTAGCATGCAAGTTCCTGTATACCATACGCAGATCAAGTTTATTTCAAATTTACATCCCTTCGCACTCACGCAATTCGCCAAAAACTCCCACAGTCACAATTTTAAAGATAAAGCTTTGATTTTTGGTACACATATATGTTTTAATCAATATTAATTGGTTGACTGAATTTCATTTTGATCGAGTAATAAGCCCCGAAGTTGTTATAGAATCTATTTCTCCCCGTTTCAGTAGGCAGAAGCAACAGTTTGACAGGCACTGCAAACTTAAAGTACGCTGTTTGCTTGCATTACCGTTGAACTGCTTGAAGAAGTGGCCAGTTCGATAGATGCCATAGGATCGATCGGTTGAAAATAAGTTTTTGTGCAAAAACTTTTTTGTTTTTCAAGATAACTAAGCCAAACTCACTTTACCTATGCTTAAGGACAGTTCATAAATGATGTCAAAATTTCATCTAAATCGTACATCTATATCTTGTAGCTGGCATAGGAACGATCGGTTTAAAATATGTTTTTGTATGAACAACTTTTGTGTTTTTCAAAATATCTCGACCAAACTCACTCTATCTAAATTAAAGCACGTTCTACACATGTTGACCAAATTTGATCAAAATCGGGTCACTATATCTTAAAGCTGCCATTGGAACAATCAGTGCGAAACTTTTCTACAAGGGTATACAAGTTTTTCGTATAACACCTTTTGGAACAGATTGTTTCTATGAAAGCTAGCGTTATACCCTATGAATAAGGGTATAAAAAACTGGACTTCTATTTCTCATATCAAAAATATACAGACTGACATTCCTAAACGACATTCGATAGAAATACATACATACAGACATTATTTATTGGTTATTAAATGCTGATCAAATACAGACATAATTATGTATGTATATATAATGTACATATAACATAGAATATATGTACATATGTATTTATTTATTACATAACATAGTTATTTATTATTTTTATAACTATTATTCCAAGGGGTACCGGGAATAAAGCTGATCTGTTGTGACTGCAGCTTTTATGAAATAAAACTTGAAAAATATGTACTATGTATTATTGTGCTATTGTCTGCTAAAGCTTAAATACAATTTTTCGACTTTATTAAGAGCAAGCAAAAGCAAATAAGTCATCAACCTATCAACCTGAAACAGCATATTAAATATGCATTGCACCAAAATTATTCTACGCTCTTCTCACACCAAGAACTTAGATATATTTGTGTATATAGAAAGTTTCAACATACATACATACAAATGTAACATGGATACATTGTATATTCATAATGCAATTGTATAAAGCTTTGCATTTTATATAAGGTATAAATCGTGTACGTAATACATCAATAAAATTTCAACACACATACAGATGAAAAACACACTACCCTTCCTACTCTATTTAACTTACATTGCCTAGGCAACTAAAAATATTGAAAAAAGAAATAAATAAATATATAAATAATACATAGGCCTAATATTAAAATCCAAATTATATAATAAAACAAAGCACACATACGAATGTCAATTTGCATTTATACATGTGCAACATATGCCGCATATATTGCATAAAAAGCAAAAGCACGAAAAAACCATATGCAATAAAACCCCCCAACTACGCCCACAAATGTTAAATAGTGTGTGAGCGAGATAGAGCACTGCAATTGCAGTTGAGAACGCAGCTGGGAAGAGAGAGAATTTAAAATATGTGAAGATATGCGAGTAAAGAGAGAGCGGGCAGCCAAAAGTGCAAAGCTCAACGCATGATTTGCTCTCTCTGTCTGACTCTCTCTGTCGAGTCTGTTGTGAAAACTGCAACAATTCCTGTGCAGTTGTTTTTTTGTTGTTATTGATGCGACAGACGAGGGCGGGTGGCAGGGGTAGTTTAACAAAAATTGTTATAGACACAAAATTTATGATATGCGTCGGCCTGGTGGTAGGAAAAACAACCACCCAACCCAGTGAGAACATTTTTGCTCGCTGGTAGTTTTCAAATGCCAAAGCAGCCAAAGCTTCAAATTCAACTGTGTGCGTGCGTGTGGGAGAGTGTGTGTATGCTTGTGTTTGTGTGCGGGTGTGAGTGTGTGCATTGTTTTGGGGGTTGATATTTTTGCTGCATAAAGCGCCTGCTCCAATACTAACATACCAACATACCAATACCAATGGAGAAAGTATTGATAATGGAAAAATAGAAGTTGGCGCTTTTTAGTTGTGGGGGTTGTTTGGCTCCCGATAATAGTTGCTGCTGCTGTTTGTTGTTGTTGTTGTTGCTGGTGGTGGTGGTAGTGGGGTGTTTCTCTGGAAAAAGTGCATACCGAAAAATATACGCATACAGACAGACAGTACACTCACATATACACACACTCATACACGCAGTGCGGAAAAATCAATAAATCATTTGTTGGAAAAGTTTTTAATTGCCTTTGCAAAAAGTTTTTAGTTTAAATATCATTTTATTGACTTCATTTGTAAAAATTACTAAATATTTTTTTTTCATTTTTATAATATTTTTTTCTTCAACATATGCATATGCCGTGTAACGGTATTTTTGAAGTAATGACTTGAATTTAAAGAAACTATTGCATACTTTAATGCGTTTGCACTTACCAACATGTTCGTAATGGTTTTCACAGCCAGCTTAGAGGACGACAACGAGCTGCGCTAAGGATTTACAAGCCTTACGCACAGGGCTATTTTCTAGTTCTTCCTTAACTCTTTTGGTTGAAAAACACTGCACTTTGAAATTTGACCGTTTGTAGATTACTAAGCGCTTTTTGATGATTTTCACCGACACAATGGCTTTTTACAACTAACCTCATCAACACTCACACACTGAATGAATTCTTGTAACTGAATGAATGGGAGAAGAAGCTAGATAGAAGGCTGCTCCTAAAATGCAAAGCGCCGACTGACGAGCAACATTTTTATTGTAGCCCTGGCGTCGGTGCCAACGTCGCGACGTTGGAGGCGGCGCTAACTCCCTCTTTCCGTCCCCCAACAAATACGCATACAGTCGGACAATTTAAACCGTTATTTGCTTTGTAATCGTTGGTCTGTGTTTTGTTTTTGCGGCTCAGCGTTTTTGCTGTTGTTGCCGCGCCGATTGCCAGTCGCACAATAATTGCGCTCTGAGTTGTGCAATTGTACAAAAAGCTTCCTGTTTATAACACACTTTGTTGTTGTTGCTGCTGCTGTTGTTGTTGTCGTTGTTGTTGTTGTTGTATTTGCCTATTCAAAAAAGCGCGCGCATTCCAGAGCTCTCCCACACGCATAACAAGTGAGCGGTCTCTCTCTTTTACTTTTTCATTCGTCTTAAGTGGCTCTCTGGCTGGCTCATACCATGGCCGCCATGTTTATTTACAAAAAGTTTACCATTATTCGTGCACTAAGTAATTCAGAGTCCTTGAGAATTTGCAAATACTTGGTGAACCTGTTTCCTTAAAGAATTATTATCAATAAATCTGGAAATTACGAAGCCTTTTAATATTGTTTGTAATAACTTGCTCAAAATAGTTACAATCGAATTAGTTATTTTAAAATATACAAATACATACAACAATACATACTATTTTATTTTGTCTGTTTTTATTGTGCTTTATGTTTATTTACTGCATTTAAATTTGCGCGCCTCTTGAAAAGTCTGGCAGCACTAAAGAAGCTTTGCGTGGCGTTGCCACACTGACAGCCGCGACAGCAACCGCTTGTCTATCTTCAATAAGCTGCTTGCTATGACACTCACCATGTTCGCAACAAGCAGCTTATATTAAACAAAGGTATAAAGAATAAAATTTCAAGCATAGTCAGATTTTTAAAATTTTTGCGTTTTAATTCTTTTATACCATTGTGTTGGGTTTTAAAATGTTGTCACAGGTCGAACTGGCCATGTCCGTCTGTCTGTCCGCCTGTTTGTATGCGAACTAGTCTCTCAGTTTTAAAGGTATCTTGATGAAACATGGCATAGACGCTTTTTATACTCTGTTTTCCAAAATGGAAAAAAAGAGTATATTGGGTTTGTGAAATGTCCGTCTGTCCGTCTGTCTGTCCGTCTGTCCGTATGAACGCAGTTTTTTTCCACAGTTTTGAACCTAGAGCAACCAAACTTGGTATGCATGTTGATATATACCATAGGCAGACAAAGTGTTAAGATCTCCCGCCACCCTCACCCCCACAATCGGCAAAAAGCTGTATCTTCCACAGTTTTACAGCTAGAGTAACCAAATTTGACATAAAGACTAGTGACCACACCCTTGACCGACCTGCCAAAAAAAAATATGCCACGCCCACTACCACCCCCGCAAATGAGCTAAACCTGTATCTCCTACACCCTTATAGCTAGAAACCCCAAATTTTGCAGTATGACTCCATCTGAACTCTTCAACAGATTGGAGAAAAAAATTTTTACGTACAGAAAACAGAGTATATCGCAGTCGGGTGAGCTCGACTGCAACGTTCTTACTTGTTTATGCTGCAAAACGTACATACATATGTACGTATGTCAGAATCGGCCGGATCAGAGCACTATAACATAAAGCTGTCATAAGAACAATCTGTGGAAAGTCAACCAAACTTACCAATTCTGAGTTTTAGCATTATCTAAACATGTTTACAAAATTTCAGCAAAATGGGACCACTGTATATTAAAGCTGCCTTAGGAACAATGGGATGAAAAACAAGTTTTAGTGTTAACAAATTTTTATTTCTCAAGTTATCTTAAACAAACTTACTTCATCTAACTTTTAAAATATTTTTGACATGCTGATAAAATTTTATAAAAATCTATATTTTATAGCTGCAATAAGAACAATCTGTCCAAAAATGAGTTTGTGCATGATAATCATTTTATACTCTTTTTAAATTTTTTTGTATAAAAAAGAAATGTGAAGTGTCCGTCTGTCCGTCTGTCCGTCTGTCCGTATGAACGCAGGTTCATGATAGAGCAACCAAACTTGGTATACATGTTGATATATACCATAGGCAGACAAAGTGTCAAGATCTCTCCCGCCCCCCCGGTCCTTTTTGTTTCTATACCCTGTTCGATTGTGCAAAAGGGCATCATAAAATTGTACGAATGTAATGAAATCTGATCATGACATCAAATTCTCACACTTTCAATATCCCTCCACTACAAATATCTCCCCATAATAATACAATAAGGTTATCCCTATCTCAATCCCTACAATTTTAGTTATGGGTTAACTCGATGTGAATTCGAATATGTGTTAGGGACAGGGTATCTTCTATCCGAGCGCTTTGGATTCTGAATAAAAATCTTACATGGTTTTAGTTTGTTCCAAAAAGTTTTAATCAAATTGCACATGTGACCAAATAAGCAGTAAACCACCCAACCACCCAACCACCAAACCACTCAACAACTGGCCTCCCACTACTAACCTAATTTTGTTGCTGCTTGCTGTTTTCGTTTTTTTTTTTTTTTTGGAATTCTTGTAGTATTTTCATCAAACGTCAACTGTCTCAAAAAGTTTTTAATCATCATCAGGCTGTAATTTTGTTAGTTTTTTTCATACTTTTTTTGGTACTTAAGATTTCCATATACAGTCAAGTGTTGGTTTTATTATGTGGGTTTTTTTTGGTTATGTTAATTTTTTGCTGATGCTGGCCCCGATTTTTGTTTCACAAACGTTGCTGGAAAATTGTTGCTGGAAAATTGTACACCACCGGCGAATTCAATGCAATTAAAAACAATTCATAATGCGACGTAGTTGTTGTTGTCGTCGTTGTAGTTGTTGCTGCTGGGCCGCTTTTCCATATGCAGCTCAGTTTTTCACAGCCCATCGGCTTTCCCTCCTGTAATTTGTCTTTTATTTTGAATGGGAGCTGAAAGCCGCCCAACGCCCAACCGCACTCTACTTGAAAATGTAACACTTTTGCTTGTTTGTTTTACAAAAATGATTTTTAATATAACATTTAAGAGGCGACGGGCTTTTGGTTTATGCATTTAATTAAAAGAAGACCCCAAAGCCAAAGCCAAATGAAAATACAATGCAATAAAAACAAAATAAATAAATGGACAGACAGACAGACAGAAAGAGAGACAGACAGACAGACGGACAGACAGACAGTCGTACAGGCAAGCGGGTTTGGTTAAAATATGCAAACAAGAAACGGAAAAACTTATTTAGACGCCGCAACGAAACTAGACAAAAAAGCGCAACGGCAACAACAACAACAATAACAACAACAATAACAGCAGCAGCAACAACAACAACAACAGCGAATAGACAACGGGGCCAGAGACAAAATGTTGCCCCGGCTGCTTATGAAAATGGCGTCACAAACGGAAAAACTCAAACACATACACACACACACACACACACACACACACACTCGAGTGCAACGTGACTCCCACGCGTGCTTAGCTCTGCCCCAAAACGTTGCACAGTGGGCGGCCAACATTTAAAAGTTCACAAGCGCATAAATATAAAACAATTTATATTCAATATTTTAAAAGTAAACATATAATACTGAAATATTACACAGTTCATTTGTTTAAGCTTTGACCTCTGTAAATATATTTTTCATCAATGTATTTCATATTTTTAAATAAATATATACAATGTAAACATATAGCCTATGGGTATTGTGTATGAAAATTACTATTGAACAACAGCGCTTCATCAGAAAAAAACAGGTTCGACTTTAATTTTATTTTATGGGGTATAAGTTGGCACAATATTTAAAATTAAGATATTTATATAATTATTAATAAATAAACTTCAGCTTTGAGGAAACTTTGTTAATATAGTCAAGCTTAAATGTGCTTTCATGTTAATGGAATAATATTATAAGATCAAAGCTTGTTTAAGTATAAGTAGAAACTTTGAGAAATAATATAATATAATAATAAAAGAAATAATATTCAACTTTAGTAATAAAGTCAAGTCTTAAGCTTTAATGTAGCTTGCCCTTAATCAAGCTTTCATGCGTTTTTGAAGCTCTTGTAGCATTTTCAACATTAAAGAGGCTATGTCTCAGAAAAATATTGCGGCTGACTGCTATAACTTTTATACCATTGTACTTGCTGTTGTCGACATGCTGTTGCATGTGGCAAAATACTTTGCCCGAGTGCCAAGCTGCAGAAACTTTGTAAAGTAAAAACTTTGAGAAAGCTTTAAGGAGCTTTCGGCGATGTTTTTGACATACAACAATTAAGCTTGCTGATAATTAAAGAAAATAAGTCATCTTAAGCTTTAGTAATAAAGGCAAGTCTTAAGGTTTAATGTAGCTTGCACTTAATCAAGCTTTCATGCGCTTTTAAAGCTCTTGTAGCATTTTGAACATCCAACTGATTGTGGCTTAGAATAATATTGGCGCTGACTGTTTCAACTTTTATACCATTGTACTTGGCGCTGCCGACCTGCTGTTGCATGTGGCAAAAGACTTTGGCCGCAACAGCCCCCAAAAACCCCATTTGATTGTTGTGTTACCAATGGAAAGCATTAAAAAATTCTCTCACCATTGTTGAACGCGTGGGAAGCGTTTCAATGTTTTGTTTGTTTGAAAATTTTGCCGCTGCTTTTGTTGTTGCTGTGCAGCGCATAAATTTTGCCCATCTCCGGATCTGGCAGTAGTACTATCCTAGCCAGCTCCCCAGCTTGCTTGAATTACAGTTTATAAAGCCACTTGCCATCAGTTGCGACTATTCCAGTTTTTTGTTTTTTAATTTTTTTGTCTTAAACTTTATTTTTGCCCAATTGCAGCGCAAGACGATTATTAATACATAATTCATGTTTAATTGTCTGTTGTTTTTTAATTATTCGCCGCAAAGTTGGCAACACTTGAGAGCCAAGGGACAAACGGAGGGGAAAACGTTCACAAATGGCTGCCAAAGTTGATAGAAACTTTCGCTGATTGAGTTGCATTTAGTTTTAGCGATCAATGCGCGATGACAGACATTTCAATTAGCCCAAATTGCGGCAGGTCGTTGAATGGGTTGATAAATGTTGTTTGGCTTTTCGTTTGGGGCTAAGACGATTGACAGTTGGGCTCTTTTGAAGGCTAAGGGGCTGAACTCATCAAGGTTGAAAGGGGCTGAGAAGGTGTCAGTTACAAACATTTTGAAAGCTGCAGGCTAAATGAAAATTAGATGAACCTGTTGACGAGTTGAACGCTATATGAGGGTTAGCATTAAGGGTTACTCAGGGCGAATGACAAAGAGATAATTATATAAACGAGGGCGGCTTAAAAAGTGAAGGTAAAAATAAGTTAAAAAAGGCAGCCTTTCATTGAGAACCAAAGATAATCTGGATGAGAATACGGATAAGTATAAGGATACTCTTAAGTGAAGTTAGAGAAAAATCAGCTTTTAAGTATAAAGTTGCAACACTGGGAGAACTCTATGCTGAATTTAAATTATGTACTGGAAAAACTAATTATGAATTTCCAATTTCAAAGTAATTTATGCATAAGATAGTCATAATCATAAAATGTGCATTGAAATATTCAAATTATGCATAAGTAAGATCAAATTATAACGAATAACTATTAGCCAACTATCAAAATTCAGACTTGTGATTAAGCTAAGTATGAACTCTGCCCAAAATTTGTCTCCGGAAGGACTAAAAAGAAAGTAAACTTTATTTTGGAATGGTTTAAGATTTTGAAAGAGTAAAATTATAAAGAAAAGAAAGCAAGCAAAGGAATATTAAGCATTTAGAAGTTGTTCAAACTAATATCTTTAGACTGTTTGTTTTTAGAATTGATAAATCTATGAAACGCTCATCCTAGTTCCAACAATTCAAATTAAAAAGCAATGCTGGCAGTAAAACGATTAAGAATATCGCATCAAACATAACTAAGTATTTGCATGCCAAACATTAACTTTTAACAATTTGTGGAAATAAATATTAACAATAATCAATTGCTATAAGTAGGTACTTCTAATGTTCGTACTGCCCTCGTATAGAAATATTTATCGAAACGCTGCGGGCTAAAAAGTTGCGCGTGGTCACGGTGCTCAAATCGGAAGCAAGTGCAACAGCTGCCTCTGCCACTGCCTCTCATTCCCCTTTCTCATTTCCCTGCTCATTCGTTTCCATTTCCTATTTGTTGCTGTGGCTGTTATAGTTTTTGTTTTTTTTTTTTTGGTTTGCTTAAAAATTTGAGCAGAGGCAGGGTGCTCTGCGGGCAGGTTAAAAGTTTCAAGTGCAACCAAAATGCAACAACAATCGACGTTCAGTAAATTTTACTGCGTGTCGAGAGGAGTTATTGCCCCCGGTCCGCTTGTGTCCGCGTGTCCATCCCCTGTTTATTTGCCTTTGGCATTATTCTGATTCTGAGTTTGATTCCCTGTGTATATTTTCGTGGTTGCAAGCAGCGTCAAAAAACTCGGAATTTATTCTACGCTCCGTGGCTGCAATTTTCGGATACTTTGTGTGTGTAAATGTGGCTGAGTGTGTGTGTTTGTGTGTGTGTGTGTGCCTCTGTAGACGCTGCGGGTGATTAATTTGGTGGAAAAAATGTGCGCCATACAAAATTATAGTTGGCTTTTCATATAGTTCTATGTTTGTATGTAGAGGAAGGTAATCAGTTTATGATTGGGCTGAGAGTTGAAAATCAAGGGTGGGAATCATGTGTTGATTGGTGCTTGGCCAAAAAAATAAAATCAAACTGTTTGAAAACAAGAAACAAAATGTTATCTTCGGCGTGCCGAAGATATATACTCTTGCAGAAAAGATTTGCATTAGAAAACTTGTTTTCAACTGATTGTTCCTATGGCAGCTATAAGATATAGTGTTCCGATTTTGATAAAATTTAGTCAACATGTGTAGAACGTGCTTTAATTTAGAAATAGTGAGTTCGGTCGAGATATTTTGACAAACACAAAAGTTTTTCATACAAAAACATATTTTCAAACGATCGTTCCTATGGCGGCTATAAGATATTCGTCCGATATAGATGAAATGTTGTCATCATGTATAAACTGCCCTTTAACTCAGGCTTAGTAAGTTTGGTTGAGTTATCTTAAAAACAAAAAAGTTTTTCATACAAAAATTATTTTTCAACCGATCGTTCATATTGTAGCTATATGTTATAGTGGCCCAAGTTTCATAAATATAGCTCTAAAACTGAGGGACTAGTTCGCATATAAACAGACAGACAGACGGACAGACGGACATGACTCGGCTGTTGATGCTGATCACGAATATGCAAATTTTTTTTCTGCGAGGTCTCCGTCAATGCGTTACACATTTCGTGACAAAATTAGAATACTCACTGCAAGGGTATAAAAAAGGATTATTCGTTAGAAACAATAAAAGTAACTGTTGTTAGGGATATTAAACTTTGAAACGATTAAAATAAAAGCTGGGCTTAAATTGTTGAATTATAATCTAATACGATTAATAGTTAAAAGTGCTTGGCTAGGAAATACTCTGAACATAATATATTTATATATTTAAAGTGATACTAAATATATAATATGATTATTTGCAATATAATATTTTGTTATATAAATGTGGTCCAGATAATAAAGCTTTAGTCTTGAAGTTGTGATTATAATGCGTTTTTATCTGTTTGATGGAAAGCGGGGAAAGGGTAAGCAAAATCAAAATTTTGATGGCGACACAGACAAGAAAATCTCGACATGACAAAGAATATATATATATACTCTATAGAATCGGAAATGTTGTCATTTGCCAGCTAGATTCATTTGTACAACTTTATGATTCTCATTTCAAATCCATTCTAAGAAAATAAAGTATAAAAAATATGTTCTGTGTCAAATTGAAATATTAAATTTGTAATAAAGTTTTTATTTTTTTATATAGAAACAATTCCGTTTCAAATAAAAATCTGATTGCTTGGCTGCATGTTGTTTGTGTACAACAGGTTGTAGGTTTGATTGGTGTTTGCAACTTGAACGTGCAACATGTTTGCCGCTACTTACATCGCTTGTCTAACTTACAAACGCGCTTGGTATGATATTATAAACCGTGTTCGTAAAGCTGCGTAGAAGCGTGACATATGTAATATACAACAATATTGAGTTTTTTTCAATTTGAACATACAGATTCCAGTATTATACTACAGTTATAAGATAAAGCAAATAAGTAAGTAACATTCAACTTTTTAGTTTGAACTGTGTCCAAATTATACTAATTTATAGTACGTATAAGTTGCACTACATAGTTGTATGTAATGTTTTGTTTAGATCCAAATGCTAAAAGCGAAAGCAACATGTGTCAAATTATCTATCTTATTAAATTTTGAAATCTAAAAAAATAAAAAGGATTCGTATTTAACAGAATACCATATTTATAAGTTATATAAACGGAAAGAATAATTGTTAAGTCTCAAATATGGATGGTAAAACGACAAATTTTGTTTACGTATAAAGGCAACTTATACGCATACTTTTTAAAAGTTACAGTCAAAATTGTTATATGCTACACATACGATTTGTATTTAACCTTATATTGGTCTTCTAAATGTCTTATACAGAACTTATACTACTATCTTGTTGCAGACAACTTATAAGTATACATTGTAAAAGTGACTGGCAGAACTATTGGTCTTCTTCACGTCTTATACTGAACTTCTACCTGTACTTTGTTACGAACATTTTCTAAGTGGTCGGCAGAACTGGATGTTAACAAGACTGTTCGTTTATTGGTCTTATAAATGTCTCATACAGATCTTATACTACTTGTATCTTGCTGCGGGCAACTTATACGTATACATTGTATAAGTGTCGAGCATAACTGTTATATACCACGCAAACGAAAGGGTATAAGCAAAACTTATCCTATGTTGGTATTCTAAAAGACTTTTACAGAACTTATACTAACATTTTGTTATATACAACTTATACGTATACATTGTATAAGTAGCAGGCAGAACTGTTATATACGCATACAATTTGGGTGTAAAAATGGCTAATCCTATATTCGTCTGCTCAGTGTCTTATACGAAACTTATACTAGCATATTGTTCAGCGCAACTTATACGTATGTGTATGCTGTATAAGTAGAAGACACAACTGTTATATGCTACTCATACGATATGATTGTTTAGAAGAGTATTCTTATATTAGTCTTCTAAACGTCTTCAACAGATCTTATAGTTGGCATCTGAATGTTATTTTTTACTTAATCGATATAGTTTTTAATTGACAACTAACTCTTTAGAATTACAACAGGTAAAACAGTTAAAAACATAGTTATCAACAACTTTTAAATTTGTATAAGCTGTGTATAAGACATAATAGAAGACAGAGCGAGCAGTAATAGCTGCTTATATGCTACTCCGCTACGCATAAACACGGCTTATAATTAATTTCCATGAGATTTCGAAATAAATTCGAATATACGACTTATAGCTCTAATAAGTTGTGTATAAGTTCGATTAGTCAAGACATTAACCAGCTATGCAACATCAACAAAACATGTTTGCCATCAAACATAACAATCACACTTACAACTCGTTGTAAGTTAAAATAACGTAAATAAAACAAATAAATATTATAAATAATTTGCAAATTTGTGAAAGTGATAATAAATTTCAGAATTTTTGCTCCAAGTTGTTTATAATCAAATTTACCATGGCAGAGAATTAATGGAGTTTGAGTCGGTTTTTGACCGTAAGTGGCATGCAACTCAATGCAATGCAATGCAGCGCTACCATGCCCCAACCCCAACCCCAACCCCATTTCACAGCTCAGATGCCTTAGCACGACTTTTGACTTTAGTCTGCAGTTGTTTTCAGCTGTTTTAATATTTATGAAAAATAAAAGGCAAAAGGCAAAAGGCGAACGACGAGCGTTGAGCGTCGCGTATTGCAAGCCGCATAAATATCCACTAAGTCCCATGCACACACACACACACACACACACACACACACACACACATACACACACACAGTAACATAAACGCACACTCACTCACATACTCATATATGTTGTATGTGCTGCTATGTGCCACCCTTAAGTGAAAACTGAAGAAGACCTGACAACAACAAAAACAACATCAACGCCTGAATGTGCTTCCCCCTTTGAGCTGCTCTCGGGGCTGTCAAGCGTAAATTCAATAAATATGAATATAAGATCACACATATACACTTACACACACACACACACACACACATTTCATATACATAGCACTTGTTGTTACATTTTTCACTCACTTGGACTAACTTGGCTAACACCCCTACCCTCAACCCCAACCCCATCCTCCCCTTTATCCATCTTGGCAATGACGATGACGCTGACGTTGTGAAGTACAAACGGCTCAAGAGTTTTTCTTGTTGTTGTCATCTTATTTACTCGATATCGAAATCTTTGTTTGTGCTTATTATTTGTAGCATAGCTCGTCTTTTGTGTGCTGCTACAGAAATTTTACGATTGACAATGACAAAGAGCGATTGACTAGCTGGAATGTTGTAAGTGAGAGTGTGCTGTAAAAGCCAAGAGGTTGGTTTATAAAGTGTATGTTCTTGAAACTCAATCTATATGATGTTATCCATAAGATATTAATCAAATTTAAAGACAGACCGACTTAATATAGTCAGTAAAATAAACGAATATTGTACTGAAATTTAAGTTAAACTTTTTCTTACATCTTTTTTGATAAAATTCCATAATATTCTCAACTTATAACTATATGTCTATTCGAGTTATACGACTCTTTTATCTTTTTTTTGGAAAAGATCAGTATGTTCAAGAACTTCTCTTGAGTCGAAAGCATAAGTTTTTCCACTTTTGTTACCCACATGCAATTGTTAAACTACAAACAATTGAATTTTGCATTAGCAATTTCTAGACTCATCTAGCCATCACTAGTAAGTTGCATCCAATTTAATATAATTTAACTCCATTTACCACATAATTAAATTGTCTTTAATGAAAAAAAACCTTTTACTATAAAGCTGTGACTATAATATTCCATAATTTGCATAAGTTACATATTCAAATAATGCTGAGCATAATGGACAGACTTTAAAAGTATTTATTTAAAGCTTTGATTGATTCATCTCAATGATCTCATATTGAACTGCCCTCGGAGTTGCCGTCTGCCTGGAGAAAATATGAAAATAATTCATTTTACTCGCACCATCGTCAGCGTCATCGTCCGTTCTGCAAAACTGAAAGTGTGCAGCCGGCAATCTGGCAATAAAGTCAATGGAGCTATCAAAAATCGTCAACGCAATGAAGCTAAAACTTGCGAAAGTGCCGCAGCGCATATGTGAAGAAAAGTTCGGCTAGGAAGTATAAAATAGGAAGCAGGGAGTCGCAAGTCGGGAGTGTGCAAAAGGATTCGCAGCAGCTTCTGTGCATGTGTTTTAGTATATGAATGTTTATGTCCACGAACAGTTTGAGTTAATGCAATAGCCAATGGCCAATGGCGAATGTCTGCCAGTCGCTTGGCTAGTAAAAGTGACTACAAGTACTGCATTGATGGTTCCTTGGGCTGCTATTTCTGCAGATATGAAATATGTAAGCAGTGAGTAACGGCTATTGCCTGGCAGTAGGACATATGATCAAGGACGAGACTGATAAAAGGGGTTACGAGATGGTCTGATGCTTCGCTGATGAGCAGGCGACTTAATATTCCTAATGGCAGTGGAAAGTTATAGTTATAAGCAAATGAGAAAGCGGCAAAGAAAAGGGTGAATTTGGCAAAATATTAAGAAGGGAGGAATATGAAAATGGCACATGCTTGTTTTACACAAGACATAGTTGCCTGTATATCTTTATAAGAACAGCTCCTTCTGGTATATCCCGATTACAAGTTTTTTTTTATAAAGTGCAATTTAAATAAGCTTACGGAAGTTAAAGACATGGCCATAAAGCCATATTGCATGCAAGATTCTAAGTAAATAAAATAAAAACACAAGAGGGGTGCCATAGACTAAGACAATGACTTTACTTCGTGTAGCAAATTTGGCAGGCAAATAGGGCGAAAGAGCATGAAAGGCCAAAAGAGAGGACATATGGCGAATGGCGAATGGCGAGCCAAGCAGGGGCCAAGATAGTTGTGAATAGTAGTCAAGACTAAGGGTTGGCAAAGTTGGCCAATGCATTGGTTGCTTTGATGGCCAAATTAAGCTAGAGATAGGCCTTAAGTGCGGCGCTAAAAACAACAGAAGCAATTGTTAAAACGAGTAAATATATTGCAAATAAGAAACTTAAAGTCATTCGAGTTGCCAAAGCAGGAAAGCAAAAGGTTTTAGCCAGGCTTAAGCAGACCAAACTTTCCGAAGCAAAGTAGCTGCTGTGGAAATTTGCTAAGAGGATGCAGCTAAGTAAAAGCAGCAACAAAATGAGGCGAGAAAAAGCAAAGTTTGCAATAAAGGATTTTAAGGAGTTTGTGCTGAATCAATTGCCCAAAACTTGGCTTTGCCACTTTAAAGATTCGTATTGAACTGAAAAAATTGAACTGGTAAGAACTTAATTAATAAGGATATACAATAATTTTTATTAATAACGAACGAATATCTTATAGCTGCCATAGGAACAATCGGCTGAAATATGAGTTGTTGTTTGAAAAACTTTCTGCTTTATAGAAATATCTCATTTTGTATGACAATAGAAAATCGGTCGAAAATTAAGTTTTTAAAAGCAAAACTTTGCTGCTATGGTATATATCTTTGACACGCCGAAATAACTTTATTTCCTTGCTTCATCATATATCATGGTTAGAAAATTAGGAAATTACTTACTATATCTTAAGTTTATTATTTCTTAAAATTGATCAATTAACAATATTTATGTACACGTGTCTTCTGACTACTTCAACTCCATAAGCTGTCATCATTTTGCCTTTAACACAATATGTGTATATCCGACCAGGAATTAACATTGGCATGCAGCCAATTATAGCGAAGGACGAAAACCAGCAAAAGTCCAGCTGAAGGGTTCGACTTGGATCAAGCGTCGACCCCAACGAGTCTGTAAGCGACAACAACGCATTAAGAACTTCCCCAACAAAAACAGGCAATCCTTTCCAACTGCTGCCTTACCTTTGCCCACTAAGCCCGCAACTAAGCTCAGTTGACGAGCACATTTTCAGGGTTACTCTTTTTTTTTTTTTGGGAGTTTAGTGGGGTAGTTGGGGATACTGCTGTTGACATGCAGCTGAAGGGTCGGAGTGATCCAAAGCAGCAGCAGCCAGGCAGACGCTTGTCAAACCCAACTCGCAAGTTTTTTTTTTGAGGAGTGTGGAAGTGTACTCATTCCTAAATAGAGCCCATAAATAGCAGGACAATTTTTTGTTGTTACCAAATAGAAATCTGTAAATCTGGTAAACAAAGTAAACAATTGCACAAAACTCAACGAAGGGTTGCAGCAAAAAAATATGTAAAAAATGTACATAGCATAAAAGAAAAGTTGCTGGAAATAAGTAAAAACGCAGGGCACGGAAGTTGTCAGTTGTTGCTTTTGTTTTCTTGATGTGGCTGGGCACTTTGTGGTGGGTTGTATACCAAGAAGAAGGGGCAGAAGCAGAAGAAGACTAGACGCAGACAGAACTTAAAATTGAAATTGAATTTAATGTGACTGTAACTATGTCTCTGCCATGGCTATTTCTATTTATATTTCTGCTCTCTATTTATATATTAGATACTTTAGTTTTGTTTGTTTGGTTGAGTTGGTTGTGTTTGCTAATTTATGACACGCGCCCTTCTAAGCCGATGTTCTATAAAAGAAAAGTAAATATTTTATTACACACATTTATGACGCACTTTGGCGCAGCGCTGGCGAAAAACTTTTGGGACGCAAAACTGCCAAGTAGAACTATTAAAGCTGTAAAAAAGTTTTCCAACACACAAATACATACACACACAAACATATACGTACATGGCAACTCGGTAGACCCCAGGCACAGTGGGCTAAGCAGGGTTAAGAGAGAAAGCGAGATAGACAAAGAATGTAACAGAGAGGGGCACACAAACATGCGGCTGGCGTTGTCAGCAGTCGCGTCGTCGTCATTTTGACCGGAAATGCGCAGTTTTTAGTGAAGTGCATGCCATTTTGAATTGCCAACACACAGATACGCACACACACACACACACACACACACATACACACACGCTCTAACCATTGGCGTTTGTCAACACAGTTCGCGCTCACTTTGGCTAAAAACAAAACGAGACCATCTCACCCACAACAACCCCCAACCCTCCCCACAGCATCGTCAAACGCTTGTTCACTGCATACTGCACTCAGTTGGTCAATATGGCGGTTTTTTTTTTTGGACTTCAATGCGTTAGATTTTGCTGGAACTAAAGTTGCCAGAGTTGTGCGCGTGTCTACTGATATTTTATTGAAGATTTCAAGTCTTTTTTCCTTTCCTTATTACACTTTGCGTATTTCGTCACTAAAGGCAGTCCTTTCTAGCAAATTAGTCATTAGTCCCAGATAGATTGCAGCTCTCCTATATTAGCTTCTGTACAGAATATGCCTTTGACCATGTCTCTGAACTAACAGTGCAACACATTTCCCACAATCACAGTTGCCACATTTGGTATACATGTAACAGGCCTGGCACGTTACAATGTCGTTTCTACATTGTCCCTTTTTACTCCCCGTTCCCATTACAAATGGGAAAAAGGGAGTTATAAAGTACTGCAAATGTACAGGCAGAAGGTGGCATTTCCGAGTATATAAACCATATATATTTTTGATCAGCATTAACAGTTAATACGAACTAGCCATGTCCGTCTGTCTGTCCGTTTGTCTATCTGTCCGTCTGTCCGTATGAACACACAGATCTCGGAGAATATAAGAGCTAGAGACACCAAACTTGGCATGCAGGTTCCTGTATACCATACGCAGATCTAGTTTATTTCAAATTTTGGATGCTCCGCCCCACACCCCCGCAAATCGAAAAAAACTACCACAGACACAATTTGAAAGATTTAGCTTTGATTTTCGGTACACATATTTTTTATCAGTGTTGATCGGTTGCGTAAATTTCATTACGATCGGATAACAAACACCAAAGTTAGGAAAGAATCTATTACCCCCGTCTCAGCAAGCAGAAACAATAGTTTAACAGGCACTGGACAAGTTAAGTGCGCTGCTTGCTTGTGTTACCGCTGAACTGTTTGAAATGGCAGTTGGGAGCGGGGAGTCACGTAGTCGGGCACACGCGACTAGAGCATTCTTACTGGTTCTTTACAATTTTAAAATTTGTTATATAAATAGATTGAGTCGGGTATTTTTTAATTGTCCTAAATAACACAGAAAATTATTGGTGATTATCATTGATATTTATCGGAACTAACGTCTCGACACTCATTTAAATCATAATCATTTGAATTTCTTTTATAGCAATCTCTTGTGGTAGCTCTTGCACTTAAGTTCTCTGAGACAGACAGACAGGCGGACATGGTTGATGATACTGATCATATTAAACTAAAATTGATTGCGAATTCAATCCAATCAAATCGATTGCTGCTTCATTGAAAAACATAAAATCGAAATCAGAAAAGACTTAAATATCAGTTAATATTTTCTCATATATTTTTCTTTCAAGTACTCACGTTCCTGTTGTCGTGTCACGGTCACGATCACAACACTGTCTGTGTGGTCAGTGAACCTTTTGGCCATATGTGTGTAAGCTGTGAACTGTAAACTGGAAAACTGTGCGACTGTGCGACTGTGTCGCTGCTAACTGTCGTCTGTTGTTTGCTGATGTTGCCTGTGTAGTTGCAATGCTTATATCGACATTTCCGTTCAGGATTCATTTTGTTGCACAGCCGTTAGTTGTTGCTTTTTTCATGCCTTTCATGCTGCATGTGTGTTTATTGCATTTTGACCCAGGGATAATTTTCAACAGCGTAGCCCGATTCACTTTGCGCTTCTTTGTGTTTTTTCATTTCATTTCGTTTTTTTGTTTGTGTTTTATTTGCAAAACTGCAAATCTTCTGAATTGCGCATGTGGTTTCAATTTTTGTTTTGTGCTGCAGCCATCCTTTAGAAAGCCAGGAAGCAAAATAAACTCAGTTAACAGCTGTTGTTGCTGTTGTGGTTGTTGTTGCCCGCCAGGCAAATATGAGTTTGTGCAACCATATTAATTAAAACGAATAAAAAATGAAAATAGAGTGCAAAATGAAATTAATTGTAGAACACGCGCAAACAAAATCATATCAGATATATTATTATAACTAAAAATAAAAAACAAGTAAGAATGCTCTAGTCAAGTATGCCTGACTATGAGACTCCCTGCTCCCAACTTGCATTTCAAGCAGTTCAGAGGCAACACAAGTCAGCAGGGCACTTAACTTGTCCAGTGCATGTGAAACTGTTGTTTCTGTCTGCTGAGACAGGGGAAATAGATTCTTCCATAACTTTGGTGCTATGTATCCGATCGTGATGAAATTTACGCAGCTGATTAACACTGATAAAAAATATGTGTACCGAAAATCAAAGCTAAATCTTTAAAATTATGGCTGTCGGAGTTTTTTTTTCGATTTGCGTGGGTGTGCATCCGAAATTTAAAATAAACTTGATCTGCGTATGGTATACAGGAACCTGCATGCCAAGTTTGGTGTCTCAAGCTCTAATAGTCTCCAAGATCAACGCTTTCATACGGACAGACAGACAGACAGACGGACATGGCTATATCAACTCGGCTATATAGTTTATATAGTCGGAAATGCCTCCTTCTGCCTGTTACATACATTTGTACTTTATAACTCCCTTTTTCCCATTTTAAATGCGAACTGGGAGTAAAAAAAATAGCAAGGATTTCATTAAATAGTTTCAAACTGAATTAATAAATTTTACGCTACGCTTTTTACTCACTTTTTAAAGTGCAAAACCAATTTGCCAACAATTTTATTTTGAATTATTTAAATTGCTAAATATTTTATGGCTTCATATTATTTACATTCCTACAAATAGGTTTATTGGGGAAAAAAATTAGTAGTTAATTAGGAATTCTCAGAGTATAAATAGCTCGGAAAATGTTAAATATGCAAATCGGTATTTAAAAATAAATAATTACGTTTGCTGATCAATATAAATATTAAAAAAAATGGTGTAAATCGTTAAAATATTTATAAGTAAATACACAATAAAGGAAAGTAAAAATGCTCAATGCAAAAGTGCTCGACCAAGAGCTACCCTGTAACCTTCGGATGGTACAGATGGTTTGATTAATGTCTTTGTTTCTTCTCTATCTAACAAACTTATGCTGTACTTGCTTTTAATGATTTCAATAATTACTCTGCTATTAAACCTAATATCAAAATTGGTTTATACCCTTTTGACCCAGGGTATATATAGTCATCAATTAAAACGTGACCGGCAGCTCAATATAAAAAGTTTAAATACAGATTAAAGACCACAAATTTAAAATTTAAATCGCTGACTATAGAGAGGCGAACAGTATTGTTTAATAACTGTGAAGCAATTTGTTCGTTAAGCTGCAGCAACAAAGCAAAATCCATTTATTGCATTTCAGCGTATCAATTAGATATTTTTACAATAAGGTGGAAAAATAGCGCTGGAAAATTGCTCAAAAATCAACAGAGTCTCACAACATCTCTCAGCGAAACTCTCAGTGGCAAGCGGAAAAATCAACAGAAGCCAGCCAAAGTCAACGGCAACGGATTGGGACGGACTCCTTGTTGGATAAGAGCGTTAGTGGCAACAGCGGAGGGGTCACGGGGACAGAGGGTGTGGCAGGTTAGCGCAGCTGAGAGCCAACGTAGCTTGGCAGCTTATTAAAAACTACTTGTTAAGTTTGTTGTTTTCGCTGTTTTTCTGTTTTTTGTGTGAGTTTGTTTGTTTGTTTGTTTGGCCAAATTGGCGGTAGAAAATAGAAAACGCATAAAACGAAATGTTGGGCTAAGCGAAGGGGAAACGAAAGAGGTAGAAACTGGGAAATTGCAGCATAATTGTTGCAAAAGCTGTTTTCATTTTTTATTGTTTTTCTTTTTGGTGTTGTTGACTTTATAGAAAATCGTAAAGTTTATTGTTTTTTCTATATGTTTGGCTTTTAAGCTAAGATGGCAAAAGAGACGGAGAGGGAACAAAGGTCGCTGCAGGTCATTGATGTGTGCAAGTTTTGATTAACATTTAATTGAAAATAAATGAAGCCCATGAATGCCAAAAGCAGCGATTTACAGTTGACTAAATAAATTAAGTTTACTATATATATTAATAGTTTTGATTCAAAGGAGCTCAAAGGAGTTGGGCATTATTTAAATAGGGATATTTGTAAATAAAATGAACAAAAAACTGAAATATGTATACTCAAGCATTTATATCTCATATTGTATTGACTACGCTTAAGTTTCTTCACGTATCTCTCTCTGCATAATATTTGCTCAATCACTTTCCTTTCTTCAGTCTTTAAATATTCTAGCATTACAAAATCCCTCACATAACAAAATAATGTGTCACACAAGCCTCTTCTAAATGGTGTTAGTTCGGTTTTTCCCAGGTGTATTAGCATTGTAGGCTAACGGGTACCCAAAAACGTACGACTGCAACACAATAATCATGGTAATTAACATGCAAACGAAATTATGAACGAGAGCAAAAGGTAAACAGATGACAAGACTCGACTCAACTCGACTCAATGAAAAATCATTGTGGAAAACACCCGCAAGAGAGGCTGTGGCAATGTTTAAGTAAACATGACACATAACGTGGCCCTACAAAAATGAAAATGGAATGAATGCCTTCGATGGGATGTCTGAGAACCAAAAAGGCGAGACGTGATGCGACAGATGCGATGCGGTCTCTATTGGCATTGTCATCTCATCTCTTCTCATCTCAGTCGAGCAGGGCAATGATTGGCAAAGAGTCAAAGTCCCGACAACGCGACCTTTGTGCGTGTATGTGTCTGTATCTATGTGAACGCGTTAATTAAGCAAAGTGAGTGAGACACACGTAGCCCAGAAACAGGGGATTGGGGTTTTTGGGTTTGGGTACAACTGCAACTCTGAGGCATTCAAATAAAATGCATAGACACAATCGCACAGGACAAGGTTAAGAAGCAAACACACACACACAAAGGACGAAGGCAAAGATGAAGTCGGGGTTTGTCTACCTGCAGTCAAGTCGCAGCCAGGTTAAGAATGTATATATATTATATATGGTATATATAAAAAATGAGGAACGTAGCAAAGATGCATTGAAGCGTAAGGCAGTGATAATCACGGCAAGGCGACGCCTCAACACGTAACGTCAAATGCCACGACACGAGCAAGACAGGAGCAGCCAGCAGCAGGCAGGAGCGGGCAAGAGCGGGCAGGAGCGGGCAGGAGTGGGCAGGGGGATGGCTGTACCTATTGTCATTGCCAGCCAGCGAAATTGCACGATAATCACAGCAACTTGAGCTCTCAAGTGTAGTCAGCGAACAGAAAATATAATGTTGAGGGGATACTCCCGACTCAGGTCTACAATTCTGAGTCTTTGAGTCTGTTTATGCGTGGTAAGCCAATTTGGATATGGAAGCGCTAACCAAAAATTCTGAAAATGCCGAGGGCGTTGCCATTGTCAAAGTGCATGCAAAGTCATCTAAGGATAAGAGCAAGGACAAGGGCAGGGAATGCAGGCTGAGGCTGATGTTGTCGGCGACAGAGTAATGACATTCTGAGCTATTGTTATTGTTCTTGTTCTTGTTGTTGCTGCTGTTGTTGTTCAGTCTGTGTTGAAAGCGAAAATGTTTGCTTTTTAATTGTTTTGTTATGCGAAACCTTTGAGAACTCAACCAGACAAGGCAATCTAGAAATGCATGTGAATATACACATACATATGCTATACACATACCATATATACTTAAGTTCTTAAAATGTGACGTACTGCAAATCTCATTTGAATGAGATACAATTTCCAACTAAGCCTGGTCATACGAATTTGCCAAGTCGAGAAATGTTATTTTCTTCTATTTAGATTTAGATTTGCCAAAAATGTTTCAAAATCAATGCACACACACACACACTCACACAATGTAGCAAGAAATTTTTTTAGAGCTGATATTGCAATTAATTTGCTGGCTTTGCAAAATTTCTCATTTTGCTTCATATATTTCACAATTTCTTGAGTGGCAGCATTTAGGCAAAAAGATGTATTTAAGTTATAATCCTCAATGCATGCACATTTTCAAACATTTTGGAAATGGGAAACAAATTGCAATCAGAGCTTAGTTGAAAATGTATCTGACGCCTTTGTATCATACAAATTTAATATGTCTCTTAACACTTTTTGCTGACTGTTGCAATATTTATTGTTGCTTTGGCTTAGAAAGTAAGTTCATTTTTTGCAAGGACTCAAATATTTTAGGAAATTGAAATGAATTTATGAATTTATTCAATGATGTTTATTTGATGAATTGACATAATCATCAACAGAACTTTATCAGCTGTTCAGTTCACATTCTGAGTTTTGCTTTCCAGATTCCTGAATTGGGTTTTGTCTCCAAGCTTAGTTTGTTACTAGCAGTCTAGTTTTCTAGTTCGAACAAAGGTTCACATCAGGGTTTTAAAAGAAAATTGAAGTTCCATGTAGTTAAATTTCAGAAAAAAGGTTCAGTAAGGCTTAAGTTCGTTATTTTTAAAATTATTAATGTTTGATAAAGAGAAGTAAATAACGTATAAGTCACTATTTTGAAACGGTACGGTTTCAGGAAAAAGGGTTCCGTGAAGCTGTGACTAACTTTTCAATTGGCTTGAAGGAGAATAAAAGTTGGAATTGTACACCGCTTCAAAATTAATTGCAAATATAATACTACTTAAGTATAACAAAACTTACTTAGCATTGCTATATTTATAAATATAAGAAACATTCTAAAATGTACAAGACCTAATTGGCAACCAGCCATCAGTCGGAGCAAAATCAACTTCTATGCCACAAAATCATGTCCCAGCTGATTTGACCCACATCATCCGCTTAGCATACTTAGGACCTACCTCAAAGCACAGACCACATTAAATGCCCCAGTCAAAACAGCAAATAAACAGATACACATCACACAGGAGAGGAAAGGAGCAAACACTCACACATACACACAGAAGCGATAGGGCGCGTATCTATGACAAGTTCAATATTATAATTTGTTTACGAACTTTTGGCTGCATTAAAAATAAACGATAACAACAAATGCCGCGCCTCGTGAGATAAAGAGCAACAACAACAAAAATAAATGGACAACAGAACATGAATAAAAAGAAAATATGTACAAGCCCGCAAACGAAACTCAATTTTCGTGAAATAAAATCAAATTTAAATAATACAATAGGGGAAACCCTAAACGCCAGCGCAGAACCAGCAAAGAAACAGCGGCAAGGACGAAAACAACAACAATGGGAATAATAACAACAACAAGTCGAAGGCAAGTCGTGAGCGCGACAAGAGCAACAAGGACATCATCAAGTATATCGCTGCTTATTTATCTTTATCGCAATTCGTTGCGGCCCCACCAACCCACCCTCCATTCCTCCATCACCCTACATTGCCCTACACTCAACCCTTAGTACACAGCCTTTACGCTGCTCGTCTATCGTTTTCATGCTACGGGCGTTTTTTGATATGGCATTCGAACTGAATAAAGGGCGGGTTGTTGGGGGGTGGAGGGATTGGGCTCTGTGAATCAAAGACGACATCAATATTATTGCCATAAGTTTCATATTTGCAGGCTTTAGATGCCGTTTAAAATTTCGCTGGCAACTTCTACGTCTACGTCTTCGTCTTCGTCTTTGTCCTCGTCCTCATTTTGCTACTCCTTGAGCTCATCGTCTGTTCAGTGATAGAATCCTGCAGGACAAAAGTGGCGGGCAGTTTGTTTTTCATTTCGCTGCGGCTTCGGATTCGTTTACTTTTGCCTTTGCCTCGTTTTCTATACATTATACGTAAAGCATAATTTTTTATTGATTTATTTGGCTTACAGTTTTACCCCAGCCTCTAAAATGTAATGGAAAAAATGTTTACTGAATTATGTGTGTCTATCTCTTTGTGTGTGTGTGTGTTTGTGTGTACTTATATATACATATATGTGTAATGCCTGGCAAAATCAAACGTAGACAAGTGAAAATTTGAAACGATTTACGCGCAATTTACGAAAATTGCAGTGGGGCATATCAAATTGACAACGGTGCGGCTAGGAAGGATGCTTTTAGGAAGGATGTCGGAGTGAGAAGTCAGACAAGAAAAATGTTCCAAACACAAAAAAAAAGAAAATATGTTGAAGCAAAACTAATAGAAAAACGAACGAACGAATGAATGAATGAATAAATGAATGTACACAAATGACAGAAAAATTGGAATGTGATTGTGAATGTTGTGTGATGAAAAATGATGGAAAAATGCCGATATTGACAATATTCAGAATTTGCATATATGTAATTATGAAACATATTTTTAAGCGTATTTATGCATTGATAATTGCATAAATTACAAAAAGATTAACATTACAAATTGACATGTTTGCATATTACAAAATTTACATTCCATTAATTACAGAAATGTTATAACTCGAGTCTTATTTACTTATATTTATGTCAGGCGTATATTTCAGATGTATCAGCTAATATGTGTAAGATATCTGCGGACTCATATATTTACTCATACACAATTGTTTCGGAACATATGTACTTTAATAAATAATTATAAAATTGTACTCAAATAACTGAGTTAACTATTATAATGACTTAATTCAGCTGAAGAGCACATTTAATCTTTAGCTATTTTTAGCGACTTGCAACTAGTTTTGCTAATTAGGTTAGCTCATTTTTTGCTGACACTTTATTCTAACATATTTAATTGGTACAAAGGTGAACTTTGTCAAAACGGTTTTGCTCAGTTTTGCTAATTTTATCTAATTGCAGTTACATGCAAGATAATGAACAAGGGTTAAGATCTGACCTTTCATTTACGGAACCATCTTTAAAATCAACAGGTTACATTCTAATTAACTTTGACAACCCAAAAAATGTTTACCTTTTTTTGGGGGGACTGGGTGGTTTGATTGGCGTTTCATCTGTTTAAGAAATCTTGAGAGAGATATGATAAGAAAAACAACAAATTCGACTTTGGAATACCCTGTTTAAACGTTTTTGAAGCAGTGTCATGGCCAAGAATTCAATTTAGTATTAAACAAAAAAAGGCTTTTGTATAAAAAACATTTCTTATACCCCTTGACTTATATTTACTGTACCGGGCATTAAAAAACTCAATTAAAAAGTCTGCTTAGTGCTATGCTTAAGCAATCTGCTGCTGAGCGTAATTGTATTTATTTTGAACAATTTCGTAATCAAAGTCAGCCGAGCAAACAATCAACATTACTTTGACCAAAATGTACCTAGCTGGAAATAATATAAGACAAGACAAAAACGAAGGAATCAAAAAATAAAAAAAAAAAACAAAATAAATAAATAAGTTCGCACGATGGGAGGATAAAATTGCTCTAAATTAATGAAAAGCGCAAATGACAGTGCGAAAAAAACTGCCGTAAAATTAAAGCGGCGTAAAAAATGTGCGACAGAAAAAAAAATGTGAGGCAGAAAACGAAAAACTCTTTGAAATTAAATTTCGAAATGCGAAAGACAACCAGACAAACAAAATGCGAAGCAAACGAAAAAGAAAGTACGCTCTGCACTTTTGCCATACAAAGCTACTACAGAGAGAAAAGGCGGCACGGGGGGTATGCGTACAAATTCCGGAAAACGCAAATTTATTTCAGCATTTTTTTGGTTGTGCAAAAAAAAAGAAGAAAAAAACAAAAAAATCCAAAAAAAACGCACATTAAATAAGTAATAAAGAAATCAAGAGAAGTTAAGTTAAAATATAAAAATCAGTTGGATGTTGGACGGCGCTAACAAAGTTGCCACTTGTCAGACGTCAGTTGTCAGTAAATGTTTATGAGTTAATCAACTTGTAATGACCAAAGGAGGCCCCAAACAACTGGGACCACTAGACAGACAGACAGACAGACATACATACAGACGGACAAAGTCAGTTAAAGTGCGGGCAGAGCAAAGCAACAAAAAAGTGTACGCATTGCAGGCAAAGAGTATTTTCACTGAGTATTCGAGAAACACAAACTGTTGGAAAAATAAAACTTAATTAGCTTTCATTTAAAGGCAGACACAAGCCGGACACAACGACTGCAGATAACACAAAAAGTTGAGACCAAGACCAAGCAAGAGACCCAGCCCAGGCCCAAGCTGCAAATGATGAAAAAACATCAGCAACATCAACATCAACTGAAATGAGCGACAAATAAACAAAAGTAAAAGTTTTATCCAGCGGAAATGCACAACTCGCGTTGTTAACACAAAATGTGGCAATGGCAAAACGCAAAAGCAAAAGCAAAAACAAAATATAGTATGTTGCCACAAGTAGCCAGGCTATGGGCCACAAATGTCATCTAAAAGTTTTTGGCCTCAGCCATTTATGGAATTTCTAAAATGCCACTCGACAATTTGCACTTTTACAGATGCAAATAGCTGGGAAATTGCAGTCAACTGTCTAGAGAGGCTTAATACTAGTCTATTGAGAGATATGGTAGCTTCTTTCTTTTGGGTGTATTGAAATTGAAGATCGTTGATTCAAAGCAAAGCAGAAAACCTTGGAAGTAATCCTAAATGCAAATATTTGTTGTTTCTAAAAATAATCAAGACATACTTTACTTTGTTAAAACAAAACTAATTACCCATCTCATTACACCCTTGCAGAGTAAATTTTAATGTTGTGACGAAATATGTATATATTCATATGGTATATACATTCTTGATCAGCATTATCAGCCGAGCAGACGTGACAGCCTTTTTATGCGCGGACTAGTCTCTCATTTTAAAGCCATTTTGATTAAACTTGGCACAGATGCTCATTTTTGCTGCTAGCAGTATATAGATCAGAATCGGCAAATAACATATAGCTGTTTTTGTTTTTCTGTTTTAGCATTATCCTTACAAAAATTCACCAAAATGGGATCATTATCTTATAGTTGGTACAGTTGAGTAAAAATTAGATGTATGAAAGACTTTTTTGTTTTTATACTCTTTTTTAATTTTTTTAATAAAAAAAAGAAAAAAGAGTATATTGGGTTTGTGAAATGTCCGTCTGTCCGTCTGTCTGTCTGTATGAAACCAGTTTCTTTCCACAATTTTGATGCTAGAGCATCCAAGCTTGGTATACATGTTGGTATATACCATAGGCAGACAAATTGTCAAGATCTCACTCAGACCCCCATCCCTACCCCCACAAACCGCAAAAACCTATATCTTCCACAGTTTTACAGCTAGAGTAACCAAATTTAGCACAAGGGCTACTAATCACTTCCTTGATTGATCTGCCAAAAAAAATTCGTCCACGCCCACCCCCGCCCCCACAAATAAGCAAAGTCTGTATCTCCCCCACCCCTTTAGCTAGAATCACCAAATTTTGCAGGTTGAATTCTGTTGTCCTATTAAATGGATTGGATGAAATTAATTTGGCCACGCCCACCCCGGCCCTTGCAATCGAGCAATGTTTGTTTCTCCCAAACCTGTTCAACGGGCGAAACCAAACTTAAATTGATGGCAAAACTTGAAAGATTTTACTAAAAATACAATTGCCACGCCCACTTATGACTCCGTAAGAGGCTAAAAAAGAGTATATCGCAGTTGGGTGCATCCCACTGCAACTTTCTTACTTGTTTAAAGTAACTCAGCCAAAGTAATTTTTTTTTTAGCGTTAAGCACCTTGTATACAGTTAGTTGAAAAATTAGTTTTTGTTTCTCAATCTATCGAAATCTAATTTACTTATTCTGCGTTTAAGTATTGGTGACTTTCTTCCATCAAAATGGGGCGACTATATCTTATAGCTGTTATAGGAATAATCAGACAAAAATTAAGTTTTCATCTGAACAACTTTTCTGCAAGGGCTTATATATATCTTCGGTACGTCAAAGATAAAATTTTTATACCCCAGACGTCTCAGAAAAAAAAGTTTGTTTATGTCACATATTGTCATGTCCGTCTGTATGTCAGTCTGTCCGTCTGTTTATGAAACTGTTCACAGATGCTTCTTCTTTCTGCAAGCAGTACATATGCCAGATTCGGCCAGATCGGACCACAATAACATATAGCTGCCATAGGAACGATCGGCTGAAAATAAGTTTCTATATGAAAAACTTTTGTGTTTTTCAAAATAACTCGACCAAAGTCACTGTATATAAATTAAAGCACGTTCTACACATGTTGACCAAATTTTATCAAAGTCGGATCACTATATCTTAAAGCTGCCATAGGAATGATCGGTTAAAAAATAAGTTTTCTTATGCAAATCTTTTCTGCATGGGTATATAACTTCGGCACGCTGAAGATAACATTTCTTTCTTGTTTTTCTTATTTTTATTTATTGTTTTGTACACACAATTTATCAACAAGTTCAAATTTAGTTAAATTTAATTCAAATTTAACGGAAATGATTTAAACGTATCTTTTAATGATTTGGTCTATTCAAACAATATTCTCTTGAATGGGTTTCAAGTATGGCAAAGTGCATTAGACTACTCAAGCTGAAAACCACAGGCTGATATCAATTACAATACACTTGACACCCCATAATATTACAAGCACATAAGTCAATTAGGCAGAATCTATTCCAAATTAACCACAACTAGGTTCAATACAATCTAACCTAAAAGACATACCATTAATAGGATTAAAAGGCATATTATATTGTAAGCATATGAAGCAATTTGCTGGTAAACCTTGCAGCTAAGTTGACGCGCACAAAAGTCGGCCCGGAATTGTCAACATAATGTCGCCTCTATCCACCCAATAAAACGTTGAGAAATTTGCACAAGCGTCGACAATTTGCTCAGGTAACAACATTAAACAGTTAGCATAGTTCGTTGGCAGTTTCACCTGCGTCCCATCCTCGGGCGCTTGTCTCCCATTTAAAGCACTCCAAAAGGTTTTTGACAAAAACACAACAATTACTTTTACGATGCTGCGATGGGTGGGCGTGAGAGCGAGATAAAGGAGGGGAGCGAGCGGGTTGAGGTAGAGCAGGGCGCGTGCACACTAATTTCTACAAAAGATAATCAAGAGTGATAATTATTTTTGTTGGAGTTGGACGATGGGAACCGCAGCTAACTGCGAGCACCTGCTGTGTGAATTACTTGAGCGGCGACAATAAGTTGGCATCCCCTAGCAGCCCGTTAGCCCAACCCCTAGCAACCAACATAGTTGGGGTTTGAGGTTTGGCATCGCTTCTGCTGCTATTGCTGCTGCTGCCACTGCTGCTTCTGTTGATGATGATAACATTTTTGCCATAACGTTGACAACGACCAGCGTTTATATTCAGAGCTGAACGCCAAAAACTTTCGTAATTACATAAAATTTTTGGGGGTAAATAACTTTGAACCAGCGCCCTGCTGACTGCGGCTGCTGGCATTTTGGGCAACTGGGCAACTGGCAACTGGGCAACTGGTCACCTGCTAGTCCGACTCCCTACCGGAGCTATGCCAGCTGACCCCGCAAAATGTTTTCTAAGTGCGCCCGCACATTTGAAGTAATTAAAATTTTGTGTTTATGTTTTGTAGGCAATATACACGCAAAGCAGCGGCAGAGCAGCCAGCAGCGAAGCCAGCAGCAGCAGAGGCTGTAGCAGCAACGACCATGAACAATTTTTAAAACAATTCTTGGAAAACTTAAATTATTGAAGCGAGCATAAAATGTTTATAGACACATTTTTCACGCTGTCGCAAGTTCTTCAGAATTATGTGCATAATTTTGAGTAGGGTATATTGATTTGATTGAGCTGTGTGTACAATGTTTACTGTAAAAATATAAGAAAATAAGATGAATATTTCAACATTAAGTTAAAGCTCAGAAGTAGATTTTATAATATCCATAATAATTGACCACTTTTCCATTACAAAATCTTTTTAAAATCGAAGTACATTTAAATCACCTTAATCTATTTTTTAAAATTTTTTCATTTAATTCATCTTCCAATTGCATACGAGAACAACCATTTTAAATTTAATGAGGGGTACGCATATACTTTCTAGTGCATAATACTTACGCGTATTCTAATTTAATTTTATGTACTGAAACTAATCTTCAAAACATTTAGTTGCTCAGTAAAATCTTTAAGACTCCTATTAATTTATCCTATTATTAATCTAGTATAATTTAATTGGTATCAAATATATGGCACATTACTAAAAATAAATCAATAAAAATAATAATAATAATAATAATAATAATAATAATAATAATAATAATAATAATAATAATAATAATAATAATAATAATAATAATAATAATAATAATAATAATAATAATAATAATAATAATAATAATAATAATAATAATAATAATAATAATAATAATAATAATAATAATTATAATAATAATAATAGTAATAGTAATAACAATAATAATAATAATAATAATAATAATAATAATAATAATAATAATAATAATAATAATAATAATAATAATAATAATAATAATAATAATAATAATAATAATAATAATAATAATAATAATAATAATAATAATAATAATAATTATAATTATAATAATAATAATAGTAATAGTAATAACAATAATAATAATAATAATAATAATGATAATAATAATAATAATAATAATAATAATAATAATAATAATAATAATAATAATAATAATAATAATAATAATAATAATAATAATAATAATAATAATAATAATAATAATAATAATAATAATAATAATAATAATAATAATAATAATAATAATAATAATAATAATAATAATAATAATAATAATAATAATAATAATAATAATATTAATAATAATAATAATAATAATGACAATTATTGATTTCTAAATTCAATCAAAAAATCGAATGTGAAGAAAATTTAAAGCTATCGATACAATCGATGTTGAAATCGATGTTTTGCCACCTCTAGTGTATACATATATAAGCAGGAATACATTTGTGAAGTATACGATAAATCTGAGTTTTTTAAAAATGTAATCTTAATTCTATTGTGATATATGAGTAACTCAGAATATGTTTAATTCAATCTTGATTTAAGTTGATCAATATTTCAATTTGAAAGTAATTCAAATTATTTAAAGTGGTTTCTAAAATGCAGTTACTTTGCGCTGTAAGCGTGTTCTATATTCGCCTTCTTATTGCCAAGTTCTTAATTTAACATATAAAACACATTCATCGCATTCACATTCATCTCAGTCGAGGTTTATAGTAGCTGCACTCTTCGCCGACAAGTGATCCGCTGTCCACAGTTGAGTCAGAGTCCGAGTCATAGTCATAGTCAGAGTTGTTGTTGACTGCGAAGAGCACGCGAGGCGCGACAATTAAATTAAAAATAATTAAAAATTATGAAAATGGACAAGTCGATGGCAAGTGCGGGGCCATTAACCTCCAGCGGGCGCGGCCAGTTGTGTGTGTCCTGCCACTTTACATTGACTTCAGACTGTGACTTGGCTGTGCATTTAATGAAAATTTATTCTATGCAATTTGCGACGGCGTCGAATGTCAAGGGGTAAGGGCTGGGGTGTGGCAGGAGGGTGGAAAGTTGAAGTTGAAGCGGGTGTTGGTCAGCGGCAGCTACATTTATACAGCCCATCGCTTGTCTCGTGTCAATCCAAATGTCTTTTGCCTTAATTAGAATTGCTGGGACTGCAGAGCGGAAATAATTTTATGCATGGAGACAGTGGGGCAAAAGTGGTTGACAACAGGGAGGTGGTGCGTTATAGAATGGGCAGTTCGGCTGCCCTTTGATGCCAAATGTCGCCAGCAATTGTCGCCCTGTCTCCTGTCCCTGGTCATTTCGCATGTGGCGTTATGTTTTATCCAATTAAAGGGGCGTGTCTTTTAGTTTTGCGGTTTCGTGTGTCTCTCTCTCTCTCTATCGCTCTCGCTCTCTGTACTTTGTGGATGGTTTCTGCGACTGCCTGACTGCCTAACCGCCTGTCTGCCTGTTGATCTTTATCTAATTGCTGCCGCCGACAATGTCTGCAACTGCTGCAACAGGCTGCCCCTTCTCGGTCATCACTCTGAGGTCTCCCTGGGCGTTTTGATGTGGTGCCAATGCCGATGCCAATGCCGATGCCGATGCTATTGCCCCCTTGTGGTAAGAGGGCCCATGCCGTTTATAGTTACAAACTGGGTTAGCTGAGGGCAGTTGCGTCAAGGTGCGGTTTAATGTAGTTGCATGGGCTACTCGCGGGGCCATCATCTCATCAGCAGTTACTCAAGTCGTAAATGTCTTACTTGTGGTTAGCCCAAGTCGCCCATAATGCGTTTCTACCATTGCCCATAAGGTATTTGGTGATTGAAACTGCAAAACTTAAGCAGAGAGTACTTTAAAAATTGTATATCGTATTAAATTTGTTCAATATAGAAATAAACAGCTGGATACAATACTTTAAAACAGAGCTTAAAACAATTTCCAAGCTGCTGTTTAGACTTTTAAAATCAATTTAAGTATCTATTTTCAAGTGTGTTTAAGTATTTTCTAGTACCAACTTAACAATCTAGTAGAAACTTAAACCAAAGTCATTTGTGTAATAGGTAACTAACTAACTACTGAGACCCGCAATTCCCCAACCTGACCATATTAAGTGTCTGTTGCTTTGTGACAAATCTGAAACTAAACTCAACTTTGCAGCAATTTGACATTTGAAATGCTCTCAAGTTGCTGCTGTTGGTGTACTTAATGTTAATGTTGCTGCTGTTGCTGTAGCTATAGCTATAGCTGTAGCTGTTGCTGTTGCTGATGCTAGTTAGGACCCATACAATTACATTAATTAAGTTTTAATGCATCGCTTATGTTGGGCAACTACAACAACAATAACTAAAAGTGCTGCCACATGCACATTTCAAATTAAACAAATGCATTGACATTTGAGTTATGGCCCCAGACATTTGAACATTTTTAATTTGTGCTGTAACAGCAACAACAGCAGCAGCAGCAGCAACAACAGCAGCAACACACACATAAATCAAACAGCTGACTGCTGTCGACATCGGATACGGAATAGGTCGGGGCCGGTGTCGATGATGCCGTGTAAGGGGTCAGGTGTTAGGGGTCAGGGGTCACGGGGTAGCCCAAGTCTGAGGCCCTTTGTTGTGCCTGCTGCAGAAAGCTTTGCAACTGCACCTCAGCAATTTTGTGACAACCTGTGGCCATGTGCGCCGGAAACATTTGGTCAAGTGCTTGCATGTTTAGAAGCATGTGTGATTGTATGTATGCATGTGTGTGTGTGTGTGTGTGTGGGGCGTGGCAATTTTAGAGCATGTCCAAAAGACTAGTCGAGCTGGAGCAACGAGAGCAGCCGCCTTGTTCTGCTGCGTTATAAATTTGTTAACCGCAACAACAGCTCTGTAATTATATTGAAACCCCTCTATCGTTGTTGTTGTTGCTTTTGTTATTATTGTTTTCTCTCCTTTCGGTTAGGAGTTCTCGTGTCATTCGGTTTGCATGTTGTTTTATTGCATGTTATGGCATTCACATATCATTTATGGTATTATTATTATTATTATTGTTATGGCTGGGTGTTTGCAATTGTTTAACGCGCTGTTATTTATGTTTGGCATTAATGCGCGTCCTGCGTCCTGTTTTCTGTGTCCTGCCTCCTGATATAATGCACAGCTATGTCTATCTGCCGATGTCGCCTTGCCTGCATACCCCGGCAGGCGTTTAATTAACCAACAGCAACAAACAACCTATTTTTTTGTTGTTGTTGTTCATATAGTTATTTCAACGGCTTTATAGCCGCCAAATAAAGCCCCATTATGGCCAGCACTCAAAACGAACCGAACCAAACCGAACCGAACCAGAACCAGAATCCGAACCGCAACGGCACTCAGGCGAAACTTTGAAACCATAATATACACACGCAGCGGAAATTCAACGCTCAAATAAAGTACATAGTATGAGATTTAAAAGTTGAAAATTAAATGGACTCATAAATGTTGTTGCTGGTGTTTTATGAGAATTTATGAAACTGGAGATACATTTTATAGTCTATTTCTATAACAGTCTAAACTATAAAACTGCATTCAAAGAGAATACATACATACATATATGCAATTCTCAATTAAAATGTGCCGCCAGCTATTAAAGTGCACGTGACTACCAAATAAAGAGAACAGTCTATGTGAAAGTTTTCGAAATAATTGGTAAATATTGAACATTAAGAGTGTTATATTGTATAAACAAAGAATGAAAAATCATAAAATGGAATAGTTTTACCAGGGATTTGTTTATAAATACAATATATTTTTAAGAGCTGAAGAACGCTATGCTCGTATCTTATAATTAATTGAAGTGCTACTTTTTATACTCAAATTATAAATTGACAAGAGTATATTGGGTTTGTGAAATGTTAGAATAACAAAACTTGATAAAGTTGTTTGTATATAGTATATACCAGAGGTGGCAATACATCGACTAAAACATCGATTATATCGATAATCGATTATATCTTTTCACTACCGATGTTTTGTTCGATATATCGATGGTGAAATTTGCATCAATTTTTACGAAGAAAAATGGTTCTCAAGCTAATTGTTTAATTTAATTAGATTTATTAACTATTTCTTTCGTTCTTTTAAGTCAAATATCTTCAAATTAATTTGTTTTTATATTGTTTTTGTGTTGATTTTCGAAAACCATAATTATTAAATTAGCAATATGGAATCCAGTTTTTTCTCTGATGTTTCATATTATAAAACTATTTATTATTATTATTATTATTTTTGATTTGATTTTTGCAGTATGCCAAAAATTATAATCAATTTTTTTCGATAGTAACGATGTTTTTGGCTATCGCTATCGAAAACTATCGATGCCACGTACATCGATATTTTGCCACCTCTAGTATATACCATAGACAGACGAAGTGTTCAGAACTATACTGCGCAAAAAGTATAACAAAAGAGTATATCGCAGTCGTGAACATCTAACTTGAACATTCTTACTAATGTTTAAAGTGTATTATAGTCAATTTTAATAAATAAATAAAAACAATTTGTTGTAATACGCAATTTTGCTGATCTCAAAATCCAAAATATCCGTATAATGTTAATGAATAAAAACATCCTTAAAAAGCTGAAATGTGTCCAGTGAACAGTGCTCTGCTAAAAGATACCCGAAACACAATAATTAGACAAACATTGAGAAAATAATTACAAGCATATACATCCTATATGTATGATGCTGGCTAATAATAAAAATAATAATAATAAAAATAGCTCAAAATTCAATATACATATATTTCAATCATGTGGTATCTAAAATTTGTTCGAGTCCCTACTTACAGTAGCCCAAAGAATTTAAAATCGATTAGAGATTCCAAATAAATTGGGTAGGTAATATTTAAAGGCAATAAGAAAAACCAATAAACTGAAACACTTGAATGTTTTTAGCAGCTGCTAAAGATGAAGTCTCAAATAGCAGGGTAGGTGTGGGGAATTGTTGCCCTGTTGCCGGTAATTGTTTGTTTTGTGTTCATATTTTTTCTTGATTTTTCTTTAAATATTGTCAGGACGACCAGGACTACCAGGAGCAACGGTAGCCACTTGTTGAAAGCGCAACCCAAAACGAACAAATTGAATGGAAGTAATCTAAAAGTTGCTCAAAAGGCAAAAGCACAAAGAAAGCAGTCGCATTGAAGCTGAGCAAAAGAAATGTAAAGAGCCGGGGCAGCATCAAAGAGGCATAAATAGCGGTCTGCCAGCAAAAAAGGGCCGATAAAAAGAAATAAAAAAAATATATGTATATATTTTCTACTCGCCCGATAGGCAACCAATCGGGCTTAGCCTCAAGTCTTAGCGAATAGCTCAGCAGCTCAAGCAAGCGAGAATGAGACTTCGACTGCGACTGCGACTGTTAAGTTGAGGTCAAGGCCAGGCCAAAAGCAGATTGAATCCGATAAGATAGCACTAGGCTTTGGCAACGGCAATACTGGTAGATAAGTGATTTCACGTAGTAGCTCTGAGCTTCAAACTTTAGTTTTTATGCACCAAAATTGCGAAAATCAGTTATTCATAAATTACGTTTTTTATAAGAAGAACATCAAACACTTTTCTTTTGCAAATTGTTTATTATTATGTATCCAACGATGGTTTTAAGTGTGCGTTTTTAAAGATTTGATTAATTTATTATTAACAAGTAAGAACGTTGCAGTCGGATGGACCTGACAGCGATATACTCTTTTTTTCTCCTCTTTGCTGAGTCAGAAGTGGGAGTGGCAATTTTATTTTTGCTCAAATCTTTCAAGTTTTGCCATCAATTTAAGTTTGCTTGGGCCCGTTCTACAGGTTTGGGAGAAACAAACTTTGGTCGATTGCAAGGGCGGGGGTGGGCGTGTCAAAATTATTTTTATCCAATCTATTTAATAGGACAATAGAATTCAATCTGCAAAATTTGGGAACTCTAGCTACAGGGGTGGGGGAGATACAGACTTTGCTCATTTTTGGGGGCGGGGGTGGGCGTGGCCAAATTTTTTTTGTCAGATCGAACAAGCAATTGATTAGTAGCCCTGGGGGTGGGGGGAGATCTTAACACTTTGTCTTACTATGGTATCTGCCAACATGTATACCAAGTTTGGTTGCTCTAGCTTCAAAATTGTGGAAAAAACCTGCGTTCATACAGACGGACAGACAGACGGACAGACGGACGGACATTTCACAAATCCAATATACTCTTTTTTCCTTTTTTTTTTGTTCAAAAAAGTTTAAAAAAAGAGTATAAAAAGCTGTTGTTTATATAATGGAAATGATATGAGGTTTACGTTTTGAATTGTTGCTTGTGAAATGAATGTTGTGTATATTAACAAAATAGTAATCAAATATTAAAAACAACTAGCAGATTCCAGGCGAAGGGGTAAAGTACCACAGAAAAAAATCAAGTAATCCGTACTTAAAACTAAGTATTCTGGTGTCAGAAGTACGGTCATCCCGGATTTTCTTAAGCCGAAGACCAAATACTTGATTTAAGTACTTTTTCATCAAACCCGGATTTCTTAATTTTTACCCATTTTAAGCCTAAAACCGCTTTGATTTTTAAACTCATTTTAAGCTTGATTCAATCCCGAAATACTTAAATTTTTCCTTGTTATTTTTGGGAAAAAATGAAAAAATCTCACCCCGCAACAACCTCTCTGAAAACCCCTTCTGATGCAGCACCATTAGCAGCACACAGTAGTGTGCTATTTTAAATAAACATTAGACAATATTGTACATTTAAAATGTACATTAACATGTTATATTTTTTTATAAATATTAAAGAAGGTCCAAATCATTATTTACTGTCGGGGAGATTCGAACCCCCATCTTAGAGCTCAGTCGCCATCCATATCAAATATGCGAGTGCTAGATCTTGACACTTTGTCTGTCTCTGGTATATGTCATGGTATATTATAAAGTACTGCAAATGTGTGTAACAAACAGAAAGAGGCATTTCCGACTATATAAACTATATATATATTTTTGATCAGGATCAACAGCTGAGACGAACTAGTCATGTCCGTCTGTCTGTCTGTCCGTCTGTCTGTCCGTCTGTCTGTCTGTCCGTATGAACGCGTCGATCTCGGAGACTATTAGAGCTAGAGACACCAAACTGGGCATGCAGGTTCCTGTATACCGTACGCAGATCAAGTTTATTTCAAATTTCGGATGCACCCCACACCCCCGGACCCGCGCAAATCGAAAAAACTACCACAGTCCCAATTTTAAAGATACAGCTTTGGTATTTGGTACACATATATAAATTTCATCACGATCGGATAAATAACACCAAAGTTATTACTATTACCCCCGTCTCAGCAGGCAGAAACAACAGTTTGACAGGAAGTGGACACGTTAAGTGCGCTGCTTGCTTGTGTTGCCGCTGAACTGCTTGAAATGCAAGTTGGGAGCAGGGAGTATCGTAGTGGGCACAGTATCAAGGGCACACTCGACTAGAGCATTCTTACTTGTTTTTTTAAAAAAATTAAAAAAGAGTATACAAATTTAAAATATCCCGGGATCTCTTTTTTCTGTGTAGGAATTCTTTTTCAACAATTGCTAAACAAAAAGTTAAGGCACATAATAGAATATAATATTTTGCTTATATTACCTTTCCAAAAAATCTCTTATTTCGTACTTCACACTCCACTGAAAAGTCATGACTCTTTCTCTATGTATTTTCATCTAACCTGACATCGTCTCATAAAGTGGCTTGCTACACTTGCCCTGTTGCTGCTGCGGCTGCTGGTGCTGCACTCGACAGTATATGTAACATGAGCCAAGCAAGCAACAAGAACTACAACAACGAGCAACTAACTGGCAACTGGAGGGCAAATTATGTGTGTGTGCATCAAGCGGCAGTCACCAGTCGGATCATCAGCTACAATAGCGGCTCGTCTGGCACGCAAAAGCCCAAAATTGACAGCAACAGGAGCTGCCTCAGTTGTTGTTGTAGTTGTTGCTATTGTTGTTGCTGCTGTTGTTGCTGCTTTTGTTGCCGCTGTTGCTGGTGGGCTCTTTCAAGTGCCCAACTGTCTGGCGTACCCATGCCCAAAACACTTTTTGTGTACGTGCCGCGTTGGTAAAAATCATGGCCCGCATTTCTTTTAAAATAAACAGCGGCAGCAGCAACACCAATTCGCATATTTATTTGTTTATTGCATGCAGAGTCGTCCTGCTGCTCCTGATGCTACACGTGCGATATGAGACCGTACTCGCAGTCCCTGCCCCTGCCACTGTCCCTGCTCAGGTCCAGTCCTTGCACTCCCTGCCTGGTTATGTGGGCCCCTTTGCTGATGGTGTTGCTGATTTTGTGTTGTTGCTGTTGCTCTTGTTTTTATTGCTGTCGCTGATTTCTGCCTCAATGTGTGCGCTTTTATGCCATGCTGATTTATTTCAACAGCTATTTAATGTCAAATGTGAAAGCCAGCGGAAAAAAACTGTTGCCTACATTTGCGCGTTCGTTGCATGAATTGTAAGCGTTCGCATTGGAAACCAATTTAAATGTGGATGAATATCGGTTTTGTGGCTGGCAGTGCTCTTTGAAACAACAATTGACCATATGAATGCTTTTAGCAACTGATTTTAGCCGCCAGTGTGGCTTAAAATTGTTCAATTGATTTTTTTTTTGCTCCTAAGTTTGCTTTAACTTGTTGTATATTTTTGAAAATCTTGAATGTATTTAATTAATTTAGTCTGAAGAGATTTTTATATACTTATTTTGAGCATGGAGAAAAAAGGTACGTAAATATTACATGTGCATATGTTAAACCAAGCATTAAACATAAAAGCTAACATAGAATAAATAATTACAAGTTAATCTTTCAGAAATTCAGGTTGGATGAGCTATTTACTCCCTGTTCCCATTTAAAATGGAAAATAGTTAGTTATAAAGTACTGCAAATGTATGTAACAGGCAGAAGGAGGCATTTCCGACTATATAAACTATATATATATTTTTGATCAGCATCAACAGCCGAGACGAACTAGAAATGTCCGTCTGTCTGTCCGTCTGTCCGTCACCAAACTTGGCATGCAGGTTTCTGTATACCGTACGCAGATCAAGTTTATTTCAAATTTCGGATGCACCCCACCCCCCCGGACCCACGCAAATCGAAAAAAACTACCACAGTCACAATTTTAAAGATATAGCTTTGCTTTTTGGTACACATATATGTTATATCAATGTTGATCAGCTTTGCAAATTTAATTACGATTGGATAAATAACACCAAAGTTATTGACGAATCTTTTACCCCCGTCTCAGCAGGCAGAAACAACAGTTTGACAGGAACTGGACACGTTAAGTGCGCTGCTTGCTTGTGTTGCCGCTGAACTGCTTGAAATGCAAGTTGGGAGCAGGGAGTCTTGTAGTCGGGCACACTCGACTAGAGCATTCTTACTTGTTTTATCATAACTTGTTCTTTATAAATTATTCATAAATCAGAAATTATGATTATTTAGCTAAACTAATGATCCACACAACATTTCTCTTGGCAGTTACTGCATTTTTTTATGTTTTGAAAAAGTACAGAAAATTGAATAATCCAAGTTTCCTTAAATCTTAAAACTTTTCACTATTTGATAGATTTTGGTAAAGTTCAAATTATCATAGTAATCAAACAAGAATTTAAATGAATGTGCCTACAGAGGTACATAATCTTTGTTACCACAAAGACAGCACTTCATTCTTATATTTTACTTTTCTTTGTTAAATTTATGTTTGAGAGCGTGCACAATGAATTGGTTTTATTCACAGCCAACTTTCAACCCCTGATCAACTGGTTATTATTCAAATTTACATTTGATACATTTGGCATGGCTTTTTAAAATGTTTGCACAGAGTATCGGAGCTCGTGTCTGGGTGCATTAATGGTGGTCATTCCTGGGCATTCAGCCAAGCACTATGCTGCTGTTCTCGTGGTTCGAGAGTCATCATACCATTATACCAAGGCCAATTCATTGGACTGTGGCTGTGGCTGGCTGGCTCTGTCAGGCATTGTCTAGACTTTATTCGAGTGCTTGCGTTGATTTATAATTATTGTGTATGCCGAGGAGTGGGTGGAGTAAAAATGACAGACAGGAGCGGGACTAGCAGGACTGACAGAACTGCCAGAATAGACGTGGCATGCCACACCTAACTGAGATTGCCGCCCCTTCGTCGTTGTCAACGTGCCGCGCTGACTACTAACCAAATTTCATTTCCTCAATTTTTGATTTCCTGTTCTATGCGGTCAGGAGCGCCTCAGGGCCATGTCAGGACTATGTATGTATATGTTATACGTATATATATATTCTTGTACCATACAACACCAACAGCCAGCAGCATATTTTATTATTGTAACACGCGCACAAGTCAGCCATAGATGGTAAATGGTAAATTTTTGGCACGCACTCGAGCGGCCCACAGCCTCAGGGTCGTTCTGGTAGTGCAAGGGTTAACAGCTGCAGCCACACCCGGCGCCACGGCGGGTGGGGGAATGGGAAGGGGAAGGGGGTTGGGATTGGTCCACCCATTTTGTATGAGTTTGTCAAACCAAAATTTTTGGGTTTTTATTATATGGCGAATGCTGGGCGCTATTGTTTGTTGCCAGAAATCATATTCATAAATAAAATTTGCATTTGGCATTTGAGGGCACAGCTGAGGAGATGGTCGCATGTGTTGCCAGGACGACTGGCCATGGCCTGGCATTTGACACTCACACGATTGCCAGTGGCTTGAATCGAGGACGAGCACGGATAACCGATGGTCTCCTTCTCAGACTTTCTTTTGGCATCTGTGTCCATGTGTCTGTGTGTGCTAACTGCCCGACATTATAGCACAATGGAATGTCCTTTTTACTTACGTGCTGGGCTAATATATATAAATTTGGTCGCCGGGCTTCGACCTGACCTTTCATAATGCTGTCAATTTGTGCGCTTGTCTGCACAAAATACATATACTCGAAAGGAATGAAACTTAAGACCAACTTCAAAATGCCGTTACATAAATACGCTTTTTGAATTTCATGTTAAATTGAATTGATATTTAATCTAAAATTAAACATCAAATTTAAAAAATATATGTAATTCAATACAACATTAGATAAAAATAACTTTCAATTTTGTAAAACGTAACAGTACCGTACTATGTAAGACAAAAATATGTATTTATTATAAATACTATCGTGGGAATAAAAAGCTTCAAATCAGAAAAAAATTCTATTTCGTTGTTTAAACGAAAATAAATATATATTTCTCGCATTTTCAATCAGCATCAGTTAGTATTCATGACCTACGAAAGTGTATTTATTACGAGTACAAACCAATTTTATTTATTTCGAACAATAATAACAGAATTATGAATATTTTATATAAATAATATGCCATTTTACGTCCGACACAATTGCCTGGTCACTGGGCTGAAAAATATAAATCTGTGAATTTATTTCCTAGAAAAAATAAATGTTGTGTTTTTTTAAGCCAAAGTCTGGAAGAAATGCAGCTAAATCGTATGTATGATGGCTATTTATACCTGATACAGAGCTAAAGTCTATGTCTGTCAGTGTCCTGTCAAGACTTTCAAGCATACATACTATAGCAAGGCCATTTATATGCATGTGTGTCTAAGTTGATACGAAAACTAAAACATTCAACAGCAAACTTTACAAAACTGTGCAAGGGAAACTGTCATAGAAAGATTTCAGACAAGTATGTAAGTCCCCTATGAACTCAAACAGCAAAACTTGCAACAATGCACTGTGGAAAATATTAGAATATCAATTGCTACAATTTAATGAGCATGTCGTAAAGTACATTTTATGTAAAACTAAACTGTTATATATATAGTTTTTATATTCAAAAACAGTATATGTATATATGCATTTAAATTCTCTTTTTAGGGTTTTAGCTAACATAACTTTTTGCTTAAATTAAAGCTCTTTTCATGACAACAAAACAAATTGGTTTGTGGACTAATTTAAGATTTTATTAGGAAACTGGTTTGATTAAGAGCAGAAAAAGTTTGGATTCCGGATTGATCCGACTTAAATATGGTTTGGCTTGATACACAATAAAATTTGTTTAGATTTGAAGCCCACTGTGCCACATTGTCAGAAGCAGAGCAGCAGAAGAAACGGAAACGGAAGAGCGCGGCAGGAACAACTCGAAGAACATATCAAAAGTTGTAGCGCGACTTTAATTAAACTTCGTAGCGAGAATGCAGAACAGAGAAGTACTTTTGGCAGTTCAAGCATACACACACACACACACACATACACATACATATACAGAGATATTCAGATTCAAGGATTGGCAACAATAAGCAAGTAGGCATGCCAGGCTGGGAGACGAGGCAAGACCAGCACAATGACTGTGTCTAGTGCCGAGTAACAATGGATCAGGATGAGACAAGGCAGAAGAGGCAACAGAAGACAGGACCGACTTGCACACCAGGTGCCAGTGCTAGGACTTTTGCCAGAGAGCTGCTGCCACACGATGTCATCGTCATCGTCATCGTCGTCGTCTGATTTAAAACAAACTGTTGATGGCTTGTGGCAGGCAGCGTGGCAAACTGGCAGAACGAGGGGACCTCGTTGTGTATTAGTGTGACACCCAAGACAGTTAAGGATTAAATAGTAAAATACCACAAATTGCTGAAAATGCCGCAAAGTTTGCAGAATGTAGGGCCTGTTGTTGAAACCCCTTCCAATACCCCGTCATCCCCTTTCCTTTTTACCACTCTCCCTTAGTATGGCATGCTAAACGTTTGCAGTTCTCGCACAGCTCGACTTCAGTCGACTTGGCTCCCCTGTCGTTGATGTTGATGGCAGTTGAAGTTTGTCTAGCTGTGCATGAATGTGAGTTGCAACAATGTTGCAAGTGCATAAAACAAACACAAAATTAGTTGCAATGTGTGCTGCTTTTATTTTTTTATTATCTCCATTTTTTGTTTCAACGAGTTGCCTGCGGCTAAGCTCATGTTGTCCTATGAAAAAGGAGCAGCAGCTAACAGCTGTCCAGGTTTATTTTCTGTTTGCTTGAAGCTATTATGAGCAGTTCGTAATACGAGTAGAATAAAGAAACTGTAGAATGAAAGAAGCTTACAAAAGTCTTCATAGCACAATATTTTCTAAAATTTTAATTATTTTCGTAAAGCGGCTATGCAACAGGTATACAAAAAAACCAAACCTAACCTCGAATCATCATTCTTTTTCTCAGAGACAGTTCGGTTAAGCAAAAAATTAGTACAAAATAAAAATTATTTTTTGTTAAATTAAAATAACTAAGACCGTTGCAGTCGGGTTCTGCCGCCTGCGATATACTCTGTTTTCTGTACGTTTAATGAATTACATTTTTGAAAAGTCTACTTATATACTTATAAATTGTCCTTCAACTTAGGTAATGTGAGTTTGGTTGAGCTATCTTGAAAAACAAAAAAGTTTTTCATACAAATACTTATTTTTTAACCGATCGATCCTATGGCAGCTATATGTTAAAGTGGTCTGATCTAGCTGATCTTGACACTTTGTCTGCTTATGGTATATATCAACATATACACCACGTTTGGTTGCTTTAGCTGCAAAACTGTGTAAAAAACTGCGTTCATACGGACGGACAGACGAACATATTCCTAGAAATAAAAAAAATGAAGGATAAATGCACAATTCTCATGAATTCTAAATAACTGACAGTATTGTTTTTGGCTTACACCCGTGAACAGCCATCGATGCATATTTTATTTCACGTAATATAAGGAATAGAAAAATGTCATTAAATCGAATTAAAAGTAAACCATTGAAATTAAAATAATATTAAAATAACAAATTTTTTCACGTATGTACATAATTTAGTCATATTATAACTAATTAGTGTAGCTTATAATAGGAAATATTTGAAAATAAAAGGCTGAATTGATTTACTGCAGTTTAAATTTTATTCTAAGCAGCTTAGCGATGCGTCCACTTCATTTGATGTTTGTAATCCTATTATGTTACACATTCCACACATGTTCATATTGTTATTTAGAATTTCAGTGTCAACGTTTTATATTGCCAACAAACTGCACAAAATGTTGCCACATGAATGCACTTAAAGCTTTGCTGATGTTGCTGCTGTTGTTGCCATAAGCTTAATGAAAATTGTTTCATATAGAAATTTTAGGGCAAGATTTTGCCCTCTGCTTAGTGTAAACTTTTGTTTAGCAAAAACAAATCTAACTTCAGTGTGGCAAGTCAAGTTTGAAATGTTGCAGCTGTGATGTTGGCGTATCGGCAGCACCTCGTTGCGTGTTAAATAGTTTTACGCTGCAACATTTTACACACACATGCTACGATAACCACGCACACTTATACAAAGTACTTATAGAATAAAATAGGAAAACAAACGACTGCATCGCATTACTTACTTTGAGCTGGCACATGCTTGACTGCCTGTATTTTATGCATAAGCAAATATTTACTTAAGAAACGACACAAGCTTATGTGTGTTCATACAATACAGAAAAGAGCTGGCTTACTAGGTTGAACTAGCTCATTAAATATATATATATATATATATATATATATATATATATATATATCTGTATACAAATGATGTCCCTAAGTTAAGTTAAGTTAAGCTCAGAAGTTTTGTTTATTGATCAGATAAACTAGCATGGATAACGACCCAAAAAATATAATTTATTATGATATTACTAAGTTCAAACCACTGTGGTTTTAATTTACAATTTTTAAGAAATTTCACTCCAAAATAGTTTATTATTAAAATCTAGCTGATATTACTTTTAGGCCAATATTGGAATGAAAATATAATACTCTCTCTATTTATATTTATTTTGGTTTAAAAATGAAACCAAAATGGGATTAAGAAAATGTTAATATCAATTTATGATTTTTGGTTTAAAATTTAAACTAAAATTGAAATTAACAATTTTTTCTCTTTCATATCCCATATTTTTAGTTTAAATTCAAATATAGGTTGCAAAGCCTAGTTGTGGAGTGCTAGCTGCTGAAACACAAAGCCCCGGGCTTGAGTCCCAGTCCTGATGACATGAACATTATTAAAGAATGATTTCTTCTTTTCCAATGTAACATAAAAATATGAAGAAAAATGGTCATTTAGTGTGATAGAGAGAGAGAGAGAGAGTGAGAGAGAGAGAGTGAGAGAGAGAGAGAGAGAGAGAGAGAGAGAGAGTAAGTGCTCTCTCTCACTCACTCAGTTTTTCGACTCTCTGATTAAAATAAAACTTTTTTTGGCGTTGAATTATATACAATCCAAATGGGTTTAAATTTAAATTTTTTTCTATGTAGTAAATCTTAGTTCTTCCAAAACATTAAAATTAACTCTTAGTTCACTTTTTCGTGAACAAACTAATTGGTTATATAGTTCGTTTATTTCGTTTAGTTCGGTTGATCTCGTTATATCTATCGCTTCGATCTTAAGGAACTAGTATAGTAAGGCTAAAATTACCAACAAGAAGAAACGAATTAGATGAATTACAATCAGGGTTAAGATTGGTAAATAGTTAAGTCAAACTAATTCTGAACGACAACCAGAGAAAGAAAAAAAAAGTTATTCCATTATTTTAAAACAAAACATGTAAGAATGCTCTAGTCGAGTTTGCATGACTACGAGACTCCCTGCTCCCAACTTGCACTTCAAGCAGTTCAGCGGCAACGCAAGCCAGCAGCGCATTTAACTTGTCCAGTTCCTGTAAAACTGTTCCTTCTGTCTTCTGATATAGGGGAAAAAAATTTTATCAATAACTTTGATGCTTTTTATCCGATCGCAATGAATTTTACGCCACTGATAAACATTGATAAAATAAATAGGTGTAGCAAAAACCAAAGCTGTATCTTTTAAATTGTGGCTGTGGGAGCTTTTTTCGATTTGCGGGGGTGCGGGGAGGAACCTGCATGCAAAGTTTGGTGTCTCTAGCTCTTATAGTCTCTGAGATCGACGCGTTCATACGGACAGACAGACAGACGGACATGGCTAGTTCGTCTCGGCTGTTGATGTTGATCAAGAATATATATATAGTTTATAGTCGGAAATGCCTCCTTCTGCCTGTTACATACATTTGCAATACTTTATAACTCCCTTTGTCCCTTTTTTAATGGGAACGGTAAGTAAAAATCACAGTAAAGAAAATGTACTACAAAATTGTGAAACATATTAAAAATCTCCAAATTAACAAAACGTGGAATAATTTATAAAAACAATTTTTAAAATAAAAGTCAAAATATAAAACATTGATTGAAATTAGTTCGATCCCTGGTTGCAACAATAGGCTATACAGCTTTCTGGATTCGAAATGTTTTCGAAAAATAAAATATATGTACATTTATCAAGACATTTTAAACTATTTTGCCTGAACTGCATTGGAGTTGACTTTTCGTACAATTTTTTTGATTAACTCAGATAATTCAGGTTGATAGCGCATCTCTGTGAACTAGTTTGCATCTTACATACACATAAGTTAGTGTCGAAAGTGATGCAAATGGTGGAACACACATCCTCCCACATCTGCCATCAAGCATGCAGCACGTTACGCACTGTGGTTGACCCACATATCAGGACGCACCTTTTTTGCTCTATATCTTTGGGCTCTCAGTCGTATTCCGGACGGCGCCATCTTCCATCCATTTGCATGCAACATTTAACAGAAGCGTTGAGTGTCGGGACTTTGGCAACCACAACGGCAATTAATTATACCATTCTTTTGCAAGATTTGTGCTACTGTGTGTGCTGAGCATGTGAAACTAGCCGAAGTCGTTAAGATTTTATGCTCGGTTTGAATTTCAGCTTTGCTTCGTTTGCCACCCCCTCCCTCAAGTAGGCAACATACACAACTGCGACGACTAAATTTTGCATGCTAGATTCAACAAACAAACAAACAAACAAACCAACGCAAAAAAAAAACGATATAGAAAAGCAAACTTCATTTTAATTGTTTTCGAGCTGAGCCACTTGACTTGTACGTTACCCTTTTTTAATAAATAAAATTTGCAAGCGAACTTTCCCCCACCGTTCCCCAACCGTTTGCAACAAAGTCGACGGCAGAGTTTAATGGAGTGCATGCTGGGAGTTTGTTGCAAAATGGCGGCAAAGGATCAACTTGCAAGAGAGAACAGAAACAACAAAAACGTTAAAAAGCGCCAATGAAAAGCCCTTTCCGAATGCAACGAAGTTAATATACACTAACAGTTACAGTTATAGAATTGTGTCCAAAGTTTATCTATAGTTTATTTTAATATATAAATCAATTTAGAATACAGATAGCTATAGCTTGATTAATACATCCATCTTAATGATCAAATTGTAGTTCTTAACTGCAATACATTAATAGATTGTTCTTAGTTACACAGCAGTGTTGAGCACTATTTAAAGATCATTATAAAGTGAAAAGGATAAAGACATTTGCATATGTACTCAGCATGTTTTATTGCAATACTATGAAAGGGTATAGAAACAATGTTGCAATGCTCCGACGTTACCCGGCATCGTTATTTTACGCTTAGTGTGGCGCGAGCGCATAAATTTTTGAAATTAAAAGCGGCAAAGAAAACATGAAGCTAGGCAGGCAAACCAGCTTCCTTGTTGTTGTCGTTTTTGTCGCGCATTGTTGCTGTTGCTGTTAGTATTGCAGGCAGAAGCAAGCAGGCAGGCAGGCAGGCAGCCAGGCAAAGGCAGTCAGTCAGGCAGAGGCAGTCAGGCCAGGGCAGGCAGTCAGGCAAACACTCCAAGTCGCGCTTCCGGTTGCTATGGCGTATACTTGATACGGCTCCTGTGGGCGGCGTTTTGATGTAGCGCCCCACGCGCTGCGTTCGTTGCACTCAATTTTGAAGCGTTAAGTTGCACATAAATTTAAATGTGTGCAAGGCTCTGGCACTGTTTGCTCTGCTCTGCTCTGCTGTGCAGAGCTCTGCTCGACTCTGCCCCGGGTCTCTGGCCATGTGCATGGATAACAATGGCTGCTGCCACTGCCTCGGGTACGCCACTTGGCTGTGATTTCAGTTGCCTGCAATTGGTCACTTTTTGGACATGGCTTTGTTATGCTACAGTGTTGCAATTAAAAGTTTTGACAAGAGATCAGAACCAAATGTCCTTGCATCTATCTGGCAGTTTGTGAAGAAACAAATAAAAACATTTAATATAACAATTTACAATTAAGGCAATCTTTTAAGCATTCCATTTTAATTAAATGTTTTCTTCTGCTTATTATTTAAAGTTTAGCAAATTTTGTGTTCATTTTAGCAGCTCTGAACACTTTCTGTAGAGTTAACTAATTTAAATCTTATAATACCATAATTTTGACTATGTGCAGTCAAAGTGCACTGAAAATTTAAAGTTATTAAAATTTATAAGTCTTAGATTAAAACTTAAAATTAAGTAAATTGAATATTAACATTTAAGAACTAAGAGTTAGCTGGGTGTGTTCGAAATAAAAAACTTGAGAAATATATTGGTCCAACAGTTGTTGCAACAATTCTGGAAAACCCAAAAAATGTTTAAGATTAGTAGACAATATATTTACTACAGTTTAAAAATTAAAATTGAAAATCAAGTGAGAAAATTGAATGAAAAATTGACACTTTGTCCACATATGGTATGTATCAACATGTCTACCAAGTTTGGTTGCTCTAGCTTCAAAACTGTGGAAAAACTGCGTTCATACAAACGGACAGGTGGACATTTCACAAACCCAAACTCAAACTAACAAAGCTGACTAGAGAAATAAAATCAACTTCATCAGAAAGAAATTTATATTAAGTGAAGTAAGGTTAATAAGTCGAAGGCCTAAAATATTCATAAGCTCACGAAAATGAAAACAAAATTATTTAAACTATATATTCTATAATATCAAATAAGATCAGTCAGTCAGTCAGGTCAAGTTTTTTATATACATACTCGTATATAGATATACGTTATTTGCGGAACACACATTTTAACTAAACCTCTTTTTGTTTCCTAAAATTTCATATCGATTGTGTTATAAACACAAAAGAAATTTGGGGAACTTTAGGCTGTATCTAAAACAATTTCAATTACGTGCTCGAGTTCATACTAATTTAAGCTAATGTATGCCGGCATTAGGCATCGTAAAAATACAAATACAATTGGTCACTCAGCCATAAGATTTGCGCTCATTTTAAATTCAGATTTGGAGTCATTATAGAAAACCCATTAAATTCGTATCCATTTGAGCACTTTGGTAACATTCTATAGTTGGGTGAAGGTCTGCATTAACTGCTATCTTACCATGACAATAACTCTATTTGGGGTCCACTAATCATCTTTTGTCTGTATGCCAACATGTTGTACCGCTAAAGTAATAAACTTTAATCAGGCGCAAATAAAATAAGCTACACATAGGTGTTTGATAGGCCATCAGATAATTTAAATGCCATTCCGAATGCCAGCGATAACAATTAATATCAGTTTATTTGAGCACTTAAAATAAAATTTAAATTCATTTATTGCAACACTAGTACACACACGCATACGCACACACACACACACACGCATACGCACACACATAGATAATGTGTGACATCATTAGGTGTGAATGTGGCTGAAATTTTTTTGGAATTTCCTTCATTGTTGTTTTTGGTATGTGTATAAAAGTGTTCTAAAACGAAATTATTTGAACTCGATGCAAAAATTTGTGCATTTCATGCAAAATTTTAGTTAATTGCGCATAATTTATATGCTGCATGCAGCACATAATTTATTACTGCAGCTTATTAGCTTTTTTGCGAGTTTGCGACAGGCCAAGCGAGTCATTTAAATGAAATAAAATACTATAAATGATAATAAACATTATTGTTGCTCAGTTTGCCGCAACGTTGTCTCCCAAAAAGTGTCCACGTTTGCATTTCTTGCTGTCTGCTAAATATTGAATGGATTTATGGGCCACCCAAAGCTCTCACACATAACCATTCACATTCACATTCACATACACTCACCCACTAAATCGAGAGTAACGGCTTGTACTTCAACTAGCCCAGAGAACTTTTCTGGCGTTTTGATTAAAACAGAGTCAGAGCGTCAACAGCCAACAGGCAGCTTAGTTTTGACCCATATGCTGACCATTTTTTCCGGCATGTTGTGGCCTTTGTGGCATGAAATGTGGTTGCAGATAGGCAATAGCAAATTTTGGCAGCAGCTCCCTTATAAAGTAGTCAGAGCTATTACTAAAAGTAACTCCGATTGATTTTGTTTGTGCAATTGTGATTTGAAACTATCGATACCACTAACGATAGTATCGATGGCAAGTTTTTAAACGCTTTAAACGTTTATGTAGTGTTATAAATATGGCAAAAAAACAGTATTATTTTGTTTAGAAATACAAATGTTTTTCACTTTTAACTTTGAATTTATAGCAGAAAGATAATGTTTTCGGTCTACCATTAAAATTTGATAATACTATCGATTGTTTATCTGAAAACTAAAAATACTCATTGCCAGCTTTAAAAACTATACATATATTTTTAACTTCTGATAGTTTGAACCTGGAAACGTAATTGTTAAAAAATTAAAAAAAAAAAATTGATCTTTATCAATTATTTTGTAATTTTTAAAATATAAATCATTACTTATTATTTTTTTATTATTTTTAAAATAAAAGTTACGGTGTTACTGTTATTTGTAATTTTCATTTTAACGTTACAGTTAATTTAAATTTTTATAAAAAACATCAAAAATAACAGATATTCTGTAACTTTTAATTTAAAAATCAAAAATAATATTTTAAAATGTTTTATATCATATAAATTATAGAAAAAAGTTGTTTAGGGTTTCGATAGATATGACTCGAATAGGAACTATGTATTAAACCATATTATTGTAAGCAATTTTCATTACAATGATTTATTCAAAGAAAATTGTATGTGATAACTGTTATGTTCGGTGCCTGGTTTGAATTTCTAATAATATGTTTAGAAAAATGATATGATCTTTTTCTAAATATTGGCTTAGTTTTCAGCCCTGGTTGCGGTAATGAGGAATGCTAGCCTGATGCTGCTGCTGCTGCTGTAGCTGCTGATGTTGTTTGTGTTGGTGTTGCTGTTGCTCCAGTTCCGTAGTGCTCGTCGTTCAGTTGTGGTTTATGCGCACGGAGATATGGCAGAAACATATGCAGCATAAATATATGGGGTCTGCTTCTGTGGTGGCAGTCGTTTCCTGGTCTGTTTTGTTGTGTGCTTGTGGGCAATAAAACACATGAATGAGGCGAATGTTAGCCTTAGCAATGCCAGTGCCACTGACACAGCCATCGACAACAGCAACATCAACAGCAACGACAACAACAAGAATAACAGCAAAAAGCAGCAGCTTCCAATATTAGCAATGAGCCAATGACAACAATGGGCCGAGTGGCCACAACGCGCTGCCAACTGACTGCACACATGAAACGACAATGCCAACTGAATGCGAATGTGAATGTATGTGAATGTTATGTGGTCGCAGAATCGACTGCTGGCTCCTGCATTTACAGCATATGGTCCAGGGCGCGAATGTGCAAGCCAAAAATAAAAAACCAAAAAAAAAAAACAACAAGAAAAATAGACTATAATGAGCTCAGTCAGTGGACAGTTTGGACTGCCATTTCAATGGGTTTCTCTGTGGTATTTTTTGGTAGTGGCTAACTGGCATTGCACCATTTGAAAGCAGCGCCAGCAGCACGGCAAAGAGAGTGCAGGAGAGTGAAAGTGGGTTGGCATACTCGTAATGAGCAGTTGGTTTGACAGTTGCTGCAAACTGTAGGGCATAACTTTTGTCCGCTAGCAAGTGTGATTTATGGCGTATAGTTTACTGGGTGCCATTATAGATGGGCACTCGTATAGTTTAGAACTGTTTTCAGTATTGGGCTAATATATAAGTCAAAACAATACTGAAAAGTTGCGAGTGGTGATATAGTATGCATAAAAACATTGTTGAATGTGAGCACTAAAATGGAATCATTAAGGAAGCAAAATATATATTATTTAAGCCATTTTATTATTTAATTTATTAGTTTAAGACATACATATTTAAAAACATTTAAATATTTGGCACTCACAAGCTGTTATTACATTATACCCAGTGCTTATGAAATGCATACCAGTTAGATGGAGACGTTTCTATTGCTATAACATATATATACCTGTTGAATAGATTGACCCAAGTTAAAGCTCTGTCTGTTTTAATAAGTATTTTGAACTCAGAGGATTGTAATGTTAGTGATTCCAAAAGTAGATGCTCGTATACCATACGCATTCCTAAATTAAAGAAAACCTTTCTACAGCGAATTTTCCTGTCGAGAACTCCTAACAATAACCCCTTTATTATAGCTCATAGATGCTTTGTATTTTTAAACCATTTCAGGTCAGCTTGAATCATTATTTTTAACTTTGTATTTTCGTTTTCGGACAACATTTTAAATATCTAGGCCCATTGTTGTGTAAAGTCTTTAAACGCACAAACAGATAAACTACTGTTAAGCAAATGTGCAACAAAAGTAGCGACAATGCTTAACGTTCATCTAACAGGCGACTATTTTCGGGATGTTCTACTCTTGTGGTTCTATTTTTGAAGCAATTTCGGCATTGTGCAGCCCCTAAGCAATTTAGCGTAATTGGCGCTTGCACTGAAACTACAACCGGGCATTAGAATAACAATGAAATGCCTGACATGGCATCAGGCAAAAGAAGCCGCGACAAATGTACGCTACCTACGCAGAAATCAGCCAAAAACTACGACGAGAAACTAAACAAAAAACGCAAACGCAAACCCAAACCGAAACCCAAACCCAAACCCAAACCAATTGACGTGGCTATTGTCATTCGCATACTTGCACATTCATTTACCACACACACGCGTCCAGTGTGGTGACCGCCTGGGGCGTTTTAGTGTAGCATAGCGAAAAAGCAAACGGATGCTTGTGCAGCAGCACCAACACTTATAGGACGAGCAACAGCAACACCAACATACAATTGAATGTTTCGCACAACGCTGCGTATACGTAATTTATTACAAGCGACGCCATTTTGCGTCATTTCGCGCAATGTGCGCGCGGCTAAGCTGTGTGTATATGTTTGTGTATGTGTATATGTATATGTATATGTAGATAAAATGCAAAATAGACGTCACGGCTGCTGCTGGTGTTAGATAGTCGAGTCCTCCCCATGGACGCTCAGCTGCCATTTGCTTTCATGTGCCCGGCTACTTGCCTGAAATATGTCAGCGCTCATGTTTAGCCGCTTTGGCACGTGTGTCGCTTCTATCTGTGTATCTGTGTGTGTATATGCTTGTGTACGTGTCTGTCTAATTCAATTACAAATGTTAAATGCAAAAGCGCCATCAAAAAATGCTGTGTGACCTGCCGTTCTAGGCGGCGGGACTGAAGCGTAAAGCTGGCAGACAGTAGGCAACTAATTTGCAGTCAACATTGAAAACTAACTAGCAACAAGCAATTTGGGGCAGTTGCCTGCCTAAGCACCAAAATGGCGGCAATTTCAACAACTTTTCATTATGCAAATCAATTTTACACATTTTATTGCTGTCTCTGATGGAATTTCATGCATTAATTTGGGCCCGAGTTATTTAAGTGAGCGACTGCCTCCTCGACAGCCAAAGTTTGTTTAGGTGTTTCCAGTTCTCTTTCACTCTGTATATTTGGTTAGCTCGAGCATGGAGTAGGAACGGGGATGTGGATGGAGACGAGAACGTGGCCGTGGATGGGGGCATTATCGCAGCGTTAAAATCATTTCGAGTGCAAATCTTCAATTAGGCAAAACAAGAAAATTGTGGAAAATTCAGCGCCAATGGCAGCAACTCTGCTTGTTTTTTGCCGCCATCGTTGTTGCCGGGACTAAAGTTTATTTTTTTTTGTTTTGCATTTTGCCTTCTATTTTAATTTTTTTTTTATTTGGTATTTTTGCACACAAAACCTCTCGTGCCTTTGCTTTTGGCTTTCATTCATCGAGCTAATTATGCGCTACAATGCGTCGCAGTGGGCATTGTGCCTCCTCTAAACTCCCCAACTCAACAGATCTGTCTATATTCTGGTGCTGTGGGGCTGAATGGGTAAGGTCAAGTGCAGAATTGGGGGTGCTGCTTTTGGCAGCGTCTGTATTAATACATGCTTAGTTAAATGAATGAATAAAGGCTTGCAGAGTTAGTGCTAGAAGCGCATGGAGAAGACAGCGTTAAGACACTTTTCAGATATGAGAAATGGCATAGAAAAAATGATGAAAACTTTAAATTAAAAAGTTTTAAAGTGAAAAGTTTTTAAGTGCAAATTGTTTGTTTAAGGTTAAGATGAATTTATCTTCTTTATTTGATTTGTTTTTCAAAACATGTATATTTTTAAACAACACTATTTTACATTGAATTATTTGTTTATAAAATACCTATATATTTATTTTATGAAAGAGAAATTTAACACTTGTCATTATTTAAATAACTATCTGAGGCACTATCTGATGTTTATATTTGTATAAATTAATAATTATGAATGGTTTGATTTACTGTCAGTCTGCTAGTTTTGTTTCATTTCAAAAGCTTGATGCCATCTTAATGTCTGCTTTGCTTTTCTATTTGATGTCTGAATCTCGTAATCAATGCTTCAACATCACAGGCTAATAAAGACCTTACATTGGGGTTTTTTACATGGTGATGTTGCCACTGAATTATACTTTGTCTTTGTAACAAGATAAGTCACTTTTGTGCCGTAGTCGTGGCTCATAAAATGTAACATTCATGATTCTCTTCTCCCCCAGCAGCCTTCAATTACAGACAATCTGGTCTTGCAAAAAAGAGGGGTGACTTTTTGTAGCTACATACCGTATAGATCATAAAAACTTTGTCTACATTTATACAATTAACACGATGAAAAATTTCAACAACATTTGTTTATCTTAAAGGCAGTTTCATGTTCCAGACTGTGATTAGAAAATTGCCAACATATAAATTAAAGGCATTATTTTTTTGTTTTTATTTTCAGGATGCCTCAACGGCAGGAAGTTCTTTCTTTTGTCTCATGGCCATTTTGGGCTGTTTCTCTTTTCCTGTGCTTGTGCCTTGACTTTGAATTTAATGCTGATAGATGATGTTGATTGGAAAGACTGATGCGACGAACCAATAATCAACTCAGGACCGTGCCTAAGCCCTTCGAGGTGGAGGCAACGCGTGCCGCAGCTCAGCAAATGGAAATGGCGCAAAAGAAAAGCGAAGAAATTCGTAAATGTGAAAATGTTGTTGGGCTCAAAAAAAAAAAAAAGCGTACAATTTCAGAGCTGGAGTGCGCGACCTTTTACCAGTGACGCACATTCTCACAAAATTTCAAAGTTGGGCAAGCCTTAAAATGAAATAAGAGAGGCAACAGTCGCTGCCAGCTGGGGGCGGCTTGGGGCAGCCACAAGCCGCAGTGCCAGGGACTGTTCCTTGCTATAGTTTGTTTAGCTGTCGCAATTTGTTTTCAAAGATTCTTGGCACAGAGATCCTTCAGCTTGCGTAGGCTGTTTGCCATTCACAAAATTATATAAAGTATATAAGTTAGATATAAAATTATTATAATTGATATATTTCCAACTTTAAAATTTATTTTTCAATGTTATTTGTTGCATTGAAATGTAATAAGTACCGTTTTTAAAACCCTTGCAGCAATTGTTATAATTTTGACACGGTCCTATGAAGTATATATATTCTTGATCACCATTCACAGCCGTGTCGAACCAGATCTTGACACTTTGTCTGACTATGGTATATACCAACATGTATGCCAAGTTTGGATGCTCTAGCTTCAAAACTGTGGAAAAAAACTGCGTTCATACAGACGGACGGACAGACGGACGGACGGACGGACGGACGGACGGACAGACGAACGGACGGACGGACGGACGGACGGACGGACGGACGGACGGACATTTCACAAACCCAATATACTCTTTTTTTCCATTTTTGAAAACAGAGTATAAACATATAGCTGTGAAAGGAGCAATCGGTCTAAAATTTTGTTTTTCAAGATAACTCGACCTAGCACCACAAATTTTTATCAAAAGTGGACCTCTATATCTGATAGTTGCCATAAGAAGAATCGGTTAACAAATGAGTAGTATGTTTTAATGATGACTTAACATTATTGTTATTATTGAACAACACATGTCAAATAAGAAATTACTGCAAATGACTTGCATCGGAAAGATGCGTTCGAGGCTGGATTTTGTTGATCAAATTCTGCAGCTAGCTTACAAGAACTGGTCGCACCAATCAGAGAGACAATTGTAACAAGCGGTTGCCTGATTTGCGTTGGCAACGCATACATCGTTCATCCAGTCCGTGAAAATCTCCTTGTCCTTCTTCAGCAGCAAGAACTGGCCCAGCACGGTGTATGCCTTGTCGTAGCCCGCCTCGATTAATCTTTCTCCAAGTATTGCACCAATGCCAGCCAGGTCTGTGACAGGCTTCTCACCCATAGGTTCCGAAACGAAGTCCTTATGTTTCATTGTAGATCCCGACATTTTGAAGTTTTTTTTTCCCCGTCTTTTTATTACTTTTATTTTTTGAAGAAAAAGAGTTAAATTTTGTGACACACAATGACAGTATAGCAAATTCAGCTAGCTTCAATTTACGTATTGTCAGGTTGCCTGTTAGGTAGTCGCGACCTGCGGGTCTCTTCAAAAAATCGACGGGCTTCGTACATGAAAATCGGAAAAAGTATTTTTTTTTTCATGCAAGCCCGGGCCAAATGGGTGTATGTCACTTTCTTAATTTGCACATTAGTTTTGATCTGAATTTCACATCAAATGGTGTCTTAATAAGTGGGAGCGGGACACCAACATGCCGAATTTAAAACGTTATTAAGAACGAAAACTATGATAATCGATAGTTTGATTAAAAAAATACTAGCATGAAAAAAAATCCCAAAATGGCGACTGTCATGTTATTCACTACGTTTATATACACGCATTCATGAATTCTTCGATTCACGAATTTCGAAATGCCCCTGTTTATACAGCACTTCAAAATTCATGAACTTCACCGCAAAGGGATGCCCAATGTGAAAAGAAATTAAATGTGGCAAGAAGAATGTTGTTCTATTTTACAATACTGAGGAGATCTTGTTTCAAGCGGTTTTGTTAGTATGCTCAAAGTCACTGAACAAAAATGCGTGTGTTCAGTCATGAATTTTGGTCGTATATAAACGCAGCAATTGAAAAAAGCGCATTAAATTGAACTTAAAAAGTAATTATTGTGTCAACAAATATGAATAAACAAAGAAAGAAAGTGTTTTGTTATATGCAGTGGCGCTGCATTTAGATGCTGCAAATATGTTTATGATGCTAAAAAGGCAAAAAAAAAAAAATTGTTATGTGGCCAGGTTGACGTGGCGAGATGAAGAAGCTATGTGAATTTATTCAAATAACGGGACATTAATAAGTAGTGCATGAATGCATTTTAAATTTTCTGCCGTGAACAAACAGTGTGGCCGTTCAGATAAAGGGTCAAAAACAAAGCAAATGACATAAATATATGCACCTTTCACACATCAGTCTGTCTCACCAAATTCAGATCTAAACAAATGTGCAAATTAAGCAAGTGACATTATGGAAATTAGCAAAAAGCTCGATGGCCGGTAGACCCGAAAAGCCACGATTTAACACATACTTCTCATGTCGATTGATCAAAATATTTCTCCAATAAATCCAATTTTAACATTTTGGCAACATGCGAAAAGCTAAAGCTGTTGGGATTGTTGGTAAGAAAAGTTTTAGCCGTTCCATCAAGCTCGGCAACAAGTGAGGGCTTTTTTTCCACATCGGGAAATATTTTAAAAGTTAGACGCACCATGATCACAAGCTCTAAAACAAACAATATAATTTGTTTACATAAAAATATGTAAGTTAAAAGTATGGTTAGACTTAAGAAAGAAAAAATTAAGAAAGAAATAAACTTTTTTTACTCCATGTTCCCATTAAAAATGAGAAAAAGGGAGTTATAAAGTACTGCAAATGTGTGTAACAGACAGAAGGAGGCATTTCCGACTATATAAACTATATATATTCAGGATCAGGATCAACAGCCGAGACGAACTAGCCATGTCCGTCTGTCTGTCTGTCTGTCCGTCTGTCCGTATGAACACACAGATCTCGGAGACTACACGAGCTAGAGACACCAAACTTGGCATGTAGATTCCTATATACCATACACAGATCAAGTTTATTTTAAATTTCGGATGCACCCCCCCGCACCCACGCAAATCGCAAAAGACGGCCACAATTTTAAAGATAAAGCTTTAATTTTTGGTACACATGTATGTTTAATCAATGTTGATCAGTTGCGTAAATTTCATTACGATCGAATAAGTAGCACCAAAGTTATGGAAGAACTTATTTCCCCTGCCTCAGCAGGCAGAAACAACAGTTTGACATGCACTGTGCAAGTTGAGTACGCTGCTTGGTTGTTTTGCCGCTGAACTGCTTGAAATGCAAGTTGGGAGCAGGGAGTCTCGTAGCCGGGCAAACTCGACTAGAGTATTCTTACTTGTTTTCTATAGTAGTATTGGGACGGGTTCGGGCCGGGATTTATGAAAATTTGACCGGGCCTTAAAGATTTACTTATCCTTTCATATCCTTATCCTTTTTATTTGTTTAAACATTTGCATTCTTTTGACACAAGTGTCGCAGGCACTTGGTTTATTTATTTTTTATAATAATATCGAGCTTTGCGACACTTTTCTTTGTAACAAAATCGATTTCTTCATTCTATTACATCAAGAAAAAAAATGCAGACAATTTTCAATATTATGATTAAATAGAGTATTGAAGTTTCGACTCTATTGATATTTTTGCATAGCTTTGTGTTCTCTTCTGTTCTCTACTTTGTTCTGTTTTCTTTTTGTCCTGTTATTCATAGCTTATAAAACAATTCCCCTGGCTATTGCGCTCTAATGTTGGTCGAGTATTTTTCCTGCCTCCCATACTTATATCATGGCAAGGCATCTAAAGAACAGAAAAAAAAGAATAAGAAAAAAACCAAACGGCCGTATGACTACTTAAGGTAAATAGATGGCACTAGCCTGGCCTGAACCTGGCCACATGCACACGATAACCCCCGCCTGCCATCCACGCGCTGATGCTGATGATGATGTTGCTTATGTTGTAAACATTTTAAGCAAATTGTTTAGGTAAATAGATAAGACGTGACCTTTTTTTCATGGGCACAAATGCATTGTCAGTGTCAGCAGTGGGCTGCTTTTGGCAAGCCCCAGGGATTGTCTTTGTGGGGAGTCTGGGGGCTGGCTTATGTCTGGCTAATGTATTACTTACCATTATTATACTTTTTTCTTTTTTCTATACATACATACATATATTTTATGTATTATTGTCAATTATAAAATAGCGGTACAATGCATGCAGGCTGCGGCTCCGACTCCTTATTCCACTTTGACTATTGTCATTGTCCTGGATGATATGGCTTTTGTGTGCGGCACAATAGTCCTCGTTGGTAGTGCTGCTTCTATTTTGCCGTCTTTGTCGTCTTTAAGTTGAAAAATATGCAAATAAATAAACCTAAAGTAGGTAAAATTGTCTGGCCAACAACCCGAGAGCGCTTGAGTGGCCTCGTCCTGTTTACTTTTAGTTGGATTGGGTTGGCTTGGGTTGACTCGTTCTGCCAAGTAGACCCGAGAGGCTTGCACTTAAAGTGTTAATGTTGGGGGCGGGTTGCCATATACGGACACAATCCTGGGGTTGACATGAACAAGACGTGAGGGTTCGGGTTTGGGGTCATTGATATCCCTATCATCTTACTGCTAAAAGCTGAACTTTCCTTGGCACTAACATGATAGTTAATGCTTATCATTGAAACCGTTATGAATTAACGTATCTACATGTCTGAAATGTAAGTTAGAAAACTAATCATTTTGGGCAAAAGCGTATCAGCAAAATTATTATATAATGTGCGTGAGAAAGAAGTTATCATGGTTGTTTTTATATTTTTAGGTAAAAACATATCGCAAAATTCCTTTTTAAATTTCAAATATGTCAATTCGTCGGGTTTTATCTAGTTCAGTAATACTATTACAACGAAAAACAAGTAAGAACGTTGCAGTCGGATGGACCCGACTGCGATATACTCTTTTTTTCTCCTCTTTGCGGAGCCAGAAGTGGGCGTGGCAATTATATTTTTGCTCAAATCTTTCAAGTTTTGCCATCAATTTAAGTTTGGTTGGGCCCGTTCTACAAGTTTGGGAGAAACAAATTTTGGTCGATTGCAAGGGCGGGGGTGGGCGTGGCAAAATTATTTTTATCCAATCTATTTAATAGGACAATTGAATTCAACCTGCAAAATTTGGGGACTCTAGTTAAAGGGGTGGGGGAGATACAGACACTTGCTTATTTGTGGGGGCGGGGGTGGGCGTGGCCGAATTTTTTTTGTCAGATCAATCAAGAATGTGATAAGTAGCCCTTGTGGCAAATTTGGTTACTCTAGCTATAAAACTGTGGAAGATATAGCTTTTTGCGGTTTGTCGGGGAAGGGGAGGGGGTGGGGGTGGGGGGGAAATCTTGACACTTTGTCTGCCTATGGTATATACCAACATGTATACCAAGTTTGGTTGCTCTAGCTTCAAAATTGTGGAAAAAACCTGCGTTCATACAGACGGACAGACAGACGGACAGACGGACGGACGGACATTTCACAAACCCAATATACTCTTTTTTACTTTTTTTTCAAAAAAGTTAAAAAAAGAGTATAAAAATTATGTTTTCACCCAATTCATATGCTTAAATAATAACGTGGCTTAGAAATGTATTCAACCGATAAGGCAAAATTCAATTGAAGCAAAAAAACAATTCAAATTGGTTAAGTCAAACTTTTGTTTATTCGATGTTACTTATCGAATCCTTTAGGAATTTCAGCTAATTTATGGACAGTGTATACACACTATTTTAAATTATTGTGTACACATTGGTGCATATTTACTTCCTGTTCCCATTAAAAATGGGAAAAAGGGAGTTATAAAGTACTGCAAATGTGTGTAACAGGCAGAAGGAGGCATATCCGACTATATAAACTATATATATTCTTGACCAGCATCAACAGCATCTCGGAGTCAACACGAGCTAGAGACACCAAACTTGGCATGTAGGTTTCTGTATACCATACGCAGATCAAGTTTATTTCAAATTTCGGATGCACCCCCCCGCACCCTTGCAAATCGCAAAAAACTCCCACAGCCACAATTTCAAAGATAAAGCTTTGATTTTGGGTACACATATATGTTTAATCAATGTTGATCAGTTGCCTAAATTTCATTACGATCGAATAAGTAGCACCAAAGTTATGGAAGAATCTATTACCCCCGTCTCAGCAGGCAGAAACAACAGTTTGACAGCTGCAACAGTATTTTGTTACTCGTTTTGTTCAACATTCTTATATTTTTGGGGGGTACACATATATTCCCTAGCTCCAATAGACAAACACATTTCAATGCACTCCTCTTTTTGTAGCAAGCAAAGCATCACTTGAGCCAAATTCTTTGACGCGTCGAACAACAAAAGGCGCACACAAAGTGGGTAGAATACTCCCCTTTTCCCATTTTTAATTGAGATGGGGATTAACAATTTGACAGACTTAAGCTGGAAAGTATTCAAACGCATCATTGTCACACATTGCATTTCTTGTCAAAGCTTATGTTGACCCAAGACAATATTGCTTTTTTTCCAGAAAAATTTTAGCTTTTAATGATTGATTGCAGGGCGCTGTGAACTGTGTAAAATCCACAAAGACTTTAGTAAAGCCTTTGAAAAAATCCAAGTTTAATTTAAGCAGTGCTGTCGGAAAAACTATATATGCTGAGTTTGAAAAACTGTATATTGATCTGGCTAAATTACCATATCAGAGGTCTATCGGAATGGGTAAACAACAACAGTTCAATTTTTATTCCATTCGTTGCTACCTTTGGTCAGCACAAGTATTCGCTTCCTTTTTTTACTCCCTGTTCCCATTAAAAATGGGAAAAAGGCAGTTATAAAGTACTGCAAATGTGTGTAACAGACAGAAGGAGGCATTTCCGGCAGATCTCGGAGACTATAAGACCTAGAGACACCAAACTTGGCATGCAGGTTCCTGTACACCGTACGCAGATTAAGTTTATTTCAAATTTCGGATGCACCCCCCGAACCCTTGCAAATCGCAAAAAACTCCCACTTCATTCCATTTTCAGTTCGGTTATGCCAGTCTACCCATGCGTTCGTCCTGGAATCGTGTGATGGGAGAGGATCAGAGTGAGGAGAACTTAGCGGCACTTATACGACAGCGTCAGCATGATCCAAAGGGCTTCATACCCATATTGCGTTTAGTTGCCTACAAGCTGCCATTTACCCTATGGTAGGAAAATGTCGATGAATTTATATACTTTAGTCAGGTGTCACAGGCAATGACAACCAAAATGGCTGTCGATCTGTTTCGTAGCAGATGCAGGGATTGTCAGACTATGTGTGCTCTTATCTGGCAGCTAAATGATGTCTGGATAGCACCTACATAGTCCTGCATTGATTTTTATGGCAACTATAAGATGGTTTATTATTGGGCAAAGGATTTTCTAGCATCCACCAATATCATAGCGCTATACAATGAATCTAGAGATCAGATAAATATAATCGTCACGCGCGAGGAGTACAATGAGGATACTGATATGCAGCCTAATAATGTTATTATCAACACATTTCTTTCGAACGATATATTTTCTAAAAAGGCCATCGCTCGAATTATTGGTCTGGTAAGAGCATAAAGTTATATTTAAAGTTTTAGAAGCTTTAATGAAATTTTTGTATACTTATTCGAAGCGCGCAAGTTCGATAGATCTGGAGTTCGTGTTATATGAAGATCATTCAAAGGAGAAAATTTTCTTGGAAATTCTTTTGAAGGATCCCAATAATCGCATTGTCGCACAAACCTGCTTCTATCCGGTGCCCATGAAAAACATTATCGGCAGCAAAGATTCCGAACTGAAGGTAAGACTACATATGCTTTTTTAAGGCTTACTTAATATGTGCTTTCTAACAAATACATCGATGTGATGTGTCCTGATTGCTCTGGTCAATGCAGCAATAGTTTCACTTGGAACTTACCAATCCAAAATATGCGTATTTTAAACACTCATTCTTCATGGATGGTTTTACACAGACAGCTCAGGACATCAGTGTCATGACAATGGATCAATATCTTATATGAGTATTATAAATGAATGCAATAACATATATCTTATTACAAATATATATATATATGTTATATAACACAATTATATATATTAATTGTATCCAAAACAACACGCTAAACGAATCGCATTTAAAGTAGTCGATGCTCAAAAGTAAATAGTACATTTTTATGATTTCTAAATGAAATATATTATTTAGTGAAGTTCGTAATTGAACTTTTGTTGCCAGAGCAATTGAACTAATATAATGCTTATTGAACTAATATTCTTTTGGAATAGGATTAATTTCACTTTCTAAAATCTATATATCTTATCTTAGCTTAATTTTGATGTCGCTTAGCCACGTGAAAACGGCTGGGCCGATTTGGTTAAAATATTTTTTCAGTTGTTGCCAGGAGAAAAACGAAAATTTTTGAAAAACCCACCACACCACCCACAATTGAAAAAAAGAAATATGAAAATGTTTCAAAGTAGCTTTTCTTAAAATGTCATATATTGAAATTTGAAAATGTTTCAATCAAAGTAGCTAACCTAAAATGTTAAAAAAATTATAATAAAAAAAAAAAATGAAAAAGTATAATACGTTTGCAGATATGTGAACAAAGAGAGCGACATGGCAGTGTTTGGAATTGCCGATCCGGAACGAGATACTGAAATTTCAACTTGGACGTTACGCCAGTTGTAACGAGGCAATTTGGTGGTTGTTTTCATTTCGTCAAACAGATCTTCCGTTAAAATTCAAGCGCATTCAGTAAGTTTGGCTTTAGCGATGCCAAAAATAAATAGCAAGGCCAATCATTGTAAGTCTGTGGGATTAAACTACAATTTCCATGCATGCTGAGATACTAAACATCGATAGATAATCGATTTTATATTGTGCTTTCCCATCTTTGTTTAACTACCACAGTTTTCGTATCGAACTGTCGCAGAACATTTTTCTATGGAAGTTGTTGCTGCGACCGTCAAAAATCTGCGACCTGTGACGCTGCGAGTGTTAGGTGAACACCTTAATAGCGTTTATTGTAGTGCAGCCAATTGAAATATTTATCTTTTAATAATTTTGTGATTTGAATACCGTAGCTGTGCAAAGTTTTACAATGACAAAACTCTTATCTGTTATTACTCCCTAGACCCATTTAAAATGGGAAAACAGGGAGTTATAAAGTACTGTAAATGTGTGTAACAGGCAGAAAGACTATATAAACTATTTATTCTTGATCAGCATCAACAGCCGAGACGAACAAGCCATGTCCGGCTGTCCGTATAAACACACAGATCTCGGAGACTATAAGACCTAGAGACACCAAACTGTCTGGTGATTTACTTTATAATGCTTATACTGGTGTGTATTATATTTCAACGGGTTTTCTTGAGTTTCAAGTGAATTCTTAGTTTTGGATTCAAGAATCGAATACATTTTTATTGGAATTATTTATTGAATTGAGCCAATTTAAGCGAACCAAAAACTAATTGCAATTGTTTAAAACAATAATAGAATATAATTCATAAAAAGAGTTTATTGAAAACATATGATAACAAATTTAAAAAACTAATGTACTAAATAAAAGTCAATTGATTGGATCAAAAATTGGATCCATAACTTTAGATTTATTGAATCAAATGATCAGAAATGTGGTGTTCAGTATTATTAGATTAGGAAAATAAAAATAAAGTTATAGTTAGTGACATGGTTTTTCTTGAATTATGATGGGGAACAAATCCACAACATTATAGACAGCTACCTGAACGCGTTGATACAAACTAGACATCTGCATGAGTGGCAGAAAAACCGCAATCGAGTGTACAACGCTTAAATTGAGTTGAATGAATATGAGTGCATAGCGATATGAGTATGAGTGAGTGAGTAGGGCTCCCGTTACACTCGTCGCACAAAATAAAGAAGATGAGTATGAATGAGTATAGGTGAGAAGTTTCGAATGTATTCGAGTTGCACAGCGGTTGTTGTTGTTCTTTCGTTGTGCAAACAGAAAAGAAATAAACGAAAAAAGAATATCATATATTGCATTTGAATATTTATTTTGCTTATAACTATTTCTTATAAATATATATGTATCTATACATTTAACTTATGTTTGAATGTAAAAACATTATTTTATTAATGTTTTCTGAATTTGTTGAAATTAAACAGCGTCTTTCCGTTATCAAATTTCTGACGTTTGAAAACGTTCTCTCTGATGCCGCGCTGCTCGCAGGTATACAAAAAATGTTGCAACCTATTTGCGAAATAAACACACAAAATATGTATATCATCACTCGAGTGATTCGAATGTTTTCAGCTGCCCAGAATTACTCATTCTGTATTGCGCAGTATTTACTTCCACTCAATTCGCATTGTATGAGTATCGAAATATACTACTACTCATACACATTCACTCATGGCGTGCCTCATACTCACTCAACTCAATTCAATTCGAATGCATTCAGTTAAACGTACGTTGCGAGTGGAGCCATGCAGCTCTCTAATACAAACAAACAAACAAACAAACAGACAAACTGACAACCTTTTCATCTCAATTTGGAAAAGCCACTCTAATTTTAAAATGTTCATAACTTTTGAAAGAATTGTCAGATTGGGATGAACGAGGTGTCATTAGCTCCAATTTTTTAAATTTTTCCCTGCTCACCTGCTCGCCTATATCTCATTAACCAGGTGAGTTACCAAAAGTTTTAGTATGCACTTTTCTTAGTTACCTGTCGATGCTCGATCTGACCAGACACTCACAGCAAATCTATTATTCTTGCTGTAAATAATGCTGGTCGCCTTTTGCACACTTCGTGATCAGTCAGCTATCATCTTCAAACCTCATTTCATGAATAACGTATGAATTATAAATATGATGAAATCTTTCAAATTTTAATGAAGCTATTTTTTTGAAGTTGATGAAGTGGCTAAAGAAAACTTTTTTTTGCCAACAGTTATGATACAATAATATCATGCCAGCATATATAAACATATATTCGTGGTACAAAAAAATGAGTTAGATTATTGATTTTTAAAATAAAAGTAATTTTTGATTTTTAAAGTAAGAGTTATGGAATAAGAAATATTTTTGATTTTAAAACAAGAGTTATGGATTAAGAGTTTTTTTTTATTTTTATACTCTTTTTTTAATTTTTTTGAAAAAACAAGTAAGAATGCTCTAGTCGAGTGTGCCCGACTACGAGACTCTCTGCTCCCAACTTGCATTTCAAGCAGTTCAGCGGCAACACAATCAAGCAGTGCACTTAACTCGTAAACTGCTTGTCAAGCTGTTGTTGCTGCCGGCTGAGACGGGCGTAATAGATTCTTCTATAACTTTGGTGCTATTTATCCGATCGTGTTGAAATTTACACATCCGAAAGACATTGATAAAACATACATGTGTATCAAAAATTAAAGCTTTATCTTTAAAATTGTGGCTGTGGGAGTCTTTTGCGATTTGCTGGGGTCCGAAATTTGAAATAAACTTGATCTGCGTATGGTATACAAGAACCTGCATGCCAAGTTTGGTGTCTCTAGCTCTTATAGTCTCTGAGATCGACGCGTTCATACAGACAGACGGACAGACGGATAGACAGACAGACGGACAGACAGACGGACATGGCTAGTTCGTCTCGGCTGTTGATCCTGATCAAGAATATATATACTTTATATAGTCGGAAATGCCTCCTTCTGTCTGTTACACACATTTGCAGTACTTTATAACTCCCTTTTTCCCATTTTTAATGGGAACAGGGAGTCAAAAGAAGCGTGTATTGGGTTTGTGAAATGTCCGTCTGTCCGTCTGTATGAACGCAGTTTTACCCACAGTTTTGAAGCTAGAGCAACCAAACTTGGTATACTTGTTGGTATTTGCCATAGGCAGACAAAGTGTTAAGATCATATTTATGATAAAACTGAAGCTAGAACTTTTATTTCTGAGTTACACAGAAGTTACAAAATAGTATTTCTTATTGGTGATTTATATTTTAAAACTCATAAATAATTATTATTCGATACCTTTATTTTAAAAATTGGTTTTATAAATTATTACCTTTATTGAAAATTTGGAAGTTAGTCCAATTTTTAGGTGTATTCCACCTTTTTGTAGTAAATTCCCTTCATTGTGATTTTTTTGTCTTAAAATAATGAAATAACTCTTAATTTCGGTCTTTGTTTTTTAAGGGCTGTCAGCTTATTTTACAGTCATTGTATTCGGAGTATGGGGTTTGGTATCAAACCGATAAATATGCAAAAAATATGAACACAAAACAAACAATTACCGGCAACAGGACAACTGCTCTTCTCATCGCCCGCACCTCTCCAGTTTCAGTCCCAACGACTTCATGACCGACTGGGGGCTTCATCTTCATCTTTTGCAGCTGCCAAAAAAAAAGTCAAGTGTTTCTTTTTCCGTTATTGCCAACCCTCAACGGCAGGCATCTAATCGAATTTGATGGCTTCACACTGATAAGAACAGCTGCTGCTGCACCTTCCCTTCCCTACCTCTGTCCACGAATCCGGCTACGCTTTTTATTGCTTTTTATATTGTTGTATTAGCCGTGGCATATGCTTTAAATATTGCTTGTCCCTTCGCCTTCCTGTTGGGACGGCTTTTGTTTTTTTTTTGTTGTGCAGATTCCAGCACCGATTTTTATGTTCGGCGTTTATTATACTTTACTTTTCGCGCCTCTTTTTAACCCCTTGTTGTTTTATGTGTCGCTGTCGCTATTGCTGTTGCTATTGCTGCGTGTGTCGACCGGAAATGCCTCATTTTTAGAAGTGTTTTGCATTTTGTTGCTGCCTGACTCTTTTTTGCATCTCTTTCTTCGTTTTTCAACAATTGTAAACGCGTTTTTCTTTTTTGTCCCTTTCGTTTTGTTGTTTTTGAGTTTGGGCTTTTGGTTTCTATTTTTGCTTTGCTTTCGGTTATTTGTGAGATATATGCAAATGTGTTGGCAGTTATTTGTGTTGAGGATTTGTTTTAGGAACGCTCATGTTATGCATATGTATTTGTGTTTTAGTTTAGTTTTGTCATCCTGACATGGCATATGGATATGGTTTTGGGTTCGTTATTATTTTTTTCTTTTTTGTTGGGGCCGGCTTTCGTTTGATTTATGCTACTAAATATTTTAACAGAGAAAATTGTTTCGTTTACGTTTAGTTTCTGTATTATAAATCTAAAGGAAATTTATTTAAGCACTACTATATTAAATGCGTTTAAGCTGCCATTGACAATGTATGATTTAGTTTAAAAGACCGAAACGACAAGATTACGTATTCAAATCTGACAATATTCAAAGAGTTAGTCAGTCCTTTTATTAAGCTTACACAAGTTATATTTAAAAAGAGATTCAATACCTGTATCAATTTGTATCGCCTGGGTTAAAGTCGAAGAAATCATTTATAGAGTAAATTAGGTAAACACAATTGAAAAAGAGATCACTGATCATTAAATTATCAAACAGTTTAAGTTGAATTCAGCTTTTTTCTTCATGGTTATCTGTCTGGTAGAAACGCTCCTATCAGAGCTTTAAGTATTCTTAAGGAAAGTCCGCAGTTGGTCACCTGTAATCACCAGATGTCCGGTGTGTCCAAGTCTGACCAAAACAAATGATAAGACATAAGTCGAGTGCACGTAAAGGTAATTCCATTCCCAAATTCAGAATAGCTAAGCATTATTTCGTTGTTTTATTTATTTTAATATTTGTACCCTGTCTTAGATCTTATAAAGAATGTTTATTATAATATAATTAATTTATTGCGAGGAATTTCCAACCACATATCCGTTTTTAAAAATGTGATTCTTGTGATGGCTTAAGCAAACTTGCTACGTAGATTCTTAAATGAAAATTTCAAGAAAAACATGTTTTTATGTACCAGTATTAGTTTATACTAAAGATTTTTCAATTTGAACATAAAATGTTTACTTTTGGTAAAGAATATGGCATAAAAATTCAAATCATAGTTTATGGTACTTAATGCAACTTCGGTTTCAAAAGAGCAACTCAAACGATCCCATCATAAATAAAAGAAATGAAATCATTTCGAGCAATTTGTCTACAATTTTGTGTCACACTTTCTGCACCATTTCTCACATGCCATAAAAATGCTACACACACACACACACACACACACAATTACATTTCGACTGTAGACACACCACAAGCCAAGTCCCCAACCAACTACCAACTAGCAATCCAGGCAGGACCAAGTTAGCCACCCGGCAAGGTGTCACGCTGATAAATGGCGTTGCCTTACTTACGCCAACTTTTCTATCGGTGTGGCAACCTTCGCTCCCCTCCCCTTTCCCCTTCTTCTTTATTTTCTCCATGCCGCATGCCATTTTACGTTTATTTTTTAAAAAAAGAAACTTTTTTTTGGTGTGCCCAATTTCAAGAAAGATTTCCTTTAAGTGTAATAAAATGCAGTGTCGCTGTCATAAATCTATTCCGCTCGATTGTCGACAACGACGCCCCGCCACAAAATTGAAATGCATTGGCATTGAAAAATTAATAATAAAAGTGTGGCAAAAACTTTCATAAAGCGTGTCAATATTAAGCATTGGCATTTTATTATATGCAAAACTTTGTCGCAACATTAATGCGGAAATTAAATATTTTCCAAAAATAAAAAAACATCATCAAAAAATGAACAAAAAGAAACGAACGACTCGGAACAATTTCAAAACATTTTCGTTGACAGCGTCCCCGACCAAAACACGAACACACACACACACACACACACACACACACACACACACAATGCTGTCCCTGTTTGCGCATGAAAGTATGCTACACATACTGCGTCAGCAAGCCACGAATTTCTTGTATGTGTTCTGCAATTCACTTGCGCATCAAATTCATCTATTTTCAGAAAACATAAATTTGTTTATCATCGCCTTTAGCTAAATATGTAAAATAAAAAATTAAGGAGACTTGTGGGAAACCAAGCAAAAGCTTAAAACGACATTTATTAAAAATTAACATTCTAACTATATAAAGTTCGAACTTAGAATACATTTGGTATTGAAAGATTTAAAACGTTTTTGGAACAAAATTCAATAGTATTGGGTATTTTCTTAGGATTCCTTCACGTACAGCATAAAAAGGCATATCTTCTGATCGAAATTTGGTTGAAACCGTTATTAAGAGCATCAACTTTATACTTATGTATGTATGTATGCATGTATAGTTTTTTGCATTGCAAAAACGTTTCTGCGAGCTGGCTTAAAAATTCTAATAACACAAATATTTGCAGATGAAAGAGGTACTAAAAGGCATTTGGCCGCACACTCCACTTGTCAAATGTAGAGCGAGATGGCGATATATATGGAGCGACTGAGAGGGAGAGTCCGGGCAGCGGGGCACAAGGGAGATCTCCAACGACCCCTAGCCCTATAGGGATACTCAGTACTGTTGTCAGTCGCAATCTACCGCCCGGATGGCAGTGACTGTCACTCCATCATTCTGGCTCCGGCGTTGGCATACTTTTTGACAACATCAGAGACAACAACAAGCCACAGACAAACTAACAAAAACGGTTTACACTCAAACACACAAGCACACACACAAACAAACAAAAAAAATTTGTAATTTTCGTAGCATGTTTGCTGCGTTTTGCACTTTTGCTGCACATTTTTCATTTGGTGCGCAAAACTTTTTGACATGTTGCAGAGCAAATTGAATAAGTCCGCAAAAAAACACCACAAAACAATAGAACAAATTTAGCCCGCATTTCTCTCTCTGTGTGTGTGCGTGTATGTGCTTGTATGTGTCTATGCCTTTTGTTTACGTGTGTGAACTGCCCCTGGTCACAATAATCAAATTTTCATTCCAGCTATGGCCTGGCAACTGTTAATCGCTTTCTGATGAAGTTGATGCCTCGCCCATATTTCCAATGATCTCTGGGGGTAATTGTATTCGTAAGATACGAACGAGTGCAGTGAACATTCTGGGCTGATATGAAAACTAGAACAATTACCAACCATATAACCCATAAGTAAGTTGATTTTGGGTCTAGTGTGCTCGACATGAATATTCTCTGTAAGTTATTATGTTTTGAAGTTTGCCACACATTGTGGTCAGTAAAGTGGAAAGTGTTCTGAAAGAACACACTGTTAATAAACGAATTGTGAATATTTAAGACCCATACATATTTGTGAATGTGTATTTTATTGAATGTGCAAATGTGAATTGTGTACGCCTAAAATAAGCTACAATTGTTTACTTTTGTTTATTACTTAAGCTATTTTCAGAATTCATATGTAGAACAGTTCAACATGAAGAAACAAAGCATTGTCTAATACTTCAAAACATGAATTAAATGAATTGTTAGGCAACAATTTCTGCATAGTATTAGTAAATGGAAGATAGCAAAGTTACCACATAATGGGATTGCTTAGTTAAGGTACAGCGTTTTCATAAGCTCAAGCAAATTTTCATTAATGTTTCTGCCCAAGTTCACCTGTCTTGCATGTATGGCTTTTTTGCACCATCTACTCTTTAGGTTTATTCGACCTAAATTGAAATTTGTAGGCAACACGTTCAATTCATGGCTAAAAAGTGTAGGGAACAAAAGAGAGGTAAGTGCTTTTCACTCAGCAAACCAATACATATCACACACGCACACACACACATATACACAAAGAAGGGACAACCATTGTGCAATTTCAGTTTTGGGGACTGGTCGCTGTTCACTTTGTCTTGGCGTTTCGACACGATTTTTCTTCATTTTCGGAAATCAATCAAATGCAGGCTGCTGCTGCCTCGTTGTTTTTGGGTCTCTGATGTTAAATTTGCTGTTGACCAGGAACAGCCACGCCCACTTTCCACTGCCCACAACGTGCAGGCGCCTGGCCTGTCAACGCAGACGCCCAATCCCAATCCCAAGATCGTCCTGACTGCCTGCCATGCTGCTTGTTGGACATTCATCAAGCCATTTCATCTATTGACTGATTGATAATATTTTTGATAAATGATTGGCGGCGACGTTGTCGTCCTCTGCCTGTGTATGCTGGACCACACGGCCTTGCCTGCCTTCCGGCCGGGTTATTTACGGCGTGCAAAAGAGCCAAGCAAAGGATTTATAGGTGCGCTGCCGATAGCTGAGCTGCTGCAATATGCAAATTGATGGATCTTCGATAGGTCATGTACATATGGCTGATATACGAAAGGGGGGTACCACTGGCTAAGCTTATGGCTTAAGCTTGTTAGTTGATTGAGCTGTCCATTGGAGCGGCAACCAAGCACTATCATCTGCTAGCCTCGTCAGATGTAACTTATCATTTTTCATAAGCAACAACAGTGGCAACAGCAACAGCAACAACACAAGCAATAGTAGCAGCCATGCGCATAACGAGTTGAACTAATAAAAATTAATTGAAACATCAACATTAACACCATACTCCAAGCGATTAGAATCAGTTCCAGGCAGGCGCACACATTAAGGTGTTGTATTGTTGCTGTTGCTATTGCTGTTGCTGTTGTGCTTTGTTGCTTGCAGTCGGGCACGCGCCAATGTTTACACGGCTCATGGCACAGGCGACAGGCAGGGAAGGGAGGAGAAACGATAGAGGTGCTGGGCATATGCGAACCAAGAATCACAACAATCAGCCAAGGCAGCCAAACAGACAAGCAACACCACAACATCGGGTAACAGCAACAGCAACACCAACACCAACAACAACAACACCACCAACAACAACTTAGGGACACGGCCGCATAAAACGCCCACATTGGACGCGCAGATTCAGACGGACGCGTTTATACAATAAGCCACACATTGCAGAGACAACGGACAACGGACAAGAGGTGTGCTACGGGGGACGGGACGGGGAACGAGGCAAGTTTGTATACAACGTACGTGGACGTAGGACGGACATTGCAGCTCCGCGCCAAAAGGTAGCTAAAATCTTTCGTGCAGAACTTGACGTTGCTGCTTATGCTACATTTATGTACATAGTTCGGGGTATGATAGCTTTCTGATGCAATTAAACAGACGAACAACACTGAGCAAATTCGTTTTGTCATCGTCAGATCTTTAATGATAACGATTTTTACTCCCTGTTCCCATTAAAAATGGGAAAAAGGGAGCTATAAAGTACTGAAAATGTGTGTAACAGACAGAAGGAGGCGTTTCCGACTATATAAAGTATATATATTCTTGATCAGGATCAACAGCCGAGACGAACTAGCCATGTTCGTCTGTCTGTCCGTCTGTCCGTATGAACACACAGACCTCAGAGACTATAAGAGCTAGAGACACCAAACTTGGCATGCAGGTTCTTGTATACCATACACAGATCAAGTTTATTTCAAATTTCGGATGCACCCCCCCGCACAACCGCAAATCGCAAAAGACTCCCGCAGCCACAATTTTGAAGATAAAGCTTTAATTTTTGGTACACATGTATGTTTAATCAAAGTCTTTCGGATGTGTAAATTTCAACACGATCGGAAAAATAGCACCAAAGTTATGGAAGAACTTATTTCACCTGTCTCAGCAGGCAGAAACAACAGTTTGACATGCACTGGGCAAGTTGAGTACGCTGCTTGCTTGTGTTGCCGCTGAACTGCTTGAAATGCAAGTTGGGAGCAGGGGGTCTCGTAGTCGGGCACACTCGACTAGAGTATTCTTACTTGTTTCAATTTGTAATACAGTCCATATTCAATTTTGTTATTCTGAATTGTTATTGTTATTACAAAATTTATTTACGTTGATAAAAAGAAAGACATATATGTATAAAAATCTATATATATAAAACCGGTCAATCTGACTTACTCACTTACCGGTGACCACCGCAGAGCTCAAATCATAAGAGATAGAAAGCTGAATTTTTCGCAGTAGTTTCCTTTTATGCTATAAGTGCGTACTAAATTTTAATTTTGAAAAATACAGTCGGTAAATGTAAGAAATTCGAAGCCGATCAGGCTTAAGCTCATATTCAAAAATCTGTATAAAGATTCAATAAGGACTGCACACCAATTTTCCGAAAGACGTAAACCACCTGGGTGGAAATTGGGTGGTAAAGGCTGTGTGGGCAACAGTCTAATTTCAAAGCTATTTCATTTAAGTTTTCATATGAAAATTAAATAACATAAAATGAAAAAAACTGTAAACGTAATTTTCAACTTTTAAAAAACCCGGTGAAAAGTCAGAGAATGGTCGGAAAACTATTGTATGCAACTTTTTTGTTTTTCACCCGATCGGACTCAAACTATTTCAAAGCTCTTCATAACAAAATGTTCACAAAGTGATATTCAAATTTTGGAAAATCAGGAAAATTTATATGGTCCCACCGATTTTGGCTGAAAATTATGGGGCGAAGGTTGTGTAGGGGAAGGAGTAATTTATATTACAATCAAACTCCGTTCCTTCCGTTTCAGAAAATGATGTAATTATTTTCATTGATTATTTTTGCATTGTGTGACTTTAGTACTTATACTTGCATGGGTTAACTTTCAATTTTTGAGGCAAGTTATGATACCTTGTTGTTTGTTATTATAAGTAATCCTGGCAGGTAGCTAAAAGCGACTAATTAACTCTATGATTGGCAAAATAACAATGATCTACTGTCCAGCATCCTTTGGAACCCAAACAATAGCACTTGCAACATGTGTCGTGTATTCTTGAGTTCTAAGAAGTTTCTTATTTGAAATCACTGCTGTCAAAAAAACTCAAATCCTAAAAAATTTAGCTATTGTATATAGTAGTCATTATTATTGATAATTTTGCCAATTATAAGTTAAATTTAAGAATGTTCAAAAACAAATAATTTACCACAAAAAGTTTTTAAAGCAACACAAAAGCAATATTTATTTGTATTTAAAACTTGATCCAACTTATAATTTTTGTAATAATATTCAAGAGCCGGTAACTTAACTTACTATCTAATTCTACAGAGCATTCAAGCTTCGTCTATTTTCGTTGTGTTTTCCTTTGATGTTTTGATTCTTATGTTGCTGTTGCATTGGCTTCAGTGGTGCGGTGGCTCTTCCACCTGAGCTGAGCTAAGCGCCGCGTGACTTATTTGATTGTTAAACAACATAATCTGTTATAGCTCGCAAACTCCTGCGTGCCTGATGTCGCTGCCAATTGATTTTGGTCAAGTGTGGCAAATAAGTGAGTAAACACAAGGCACCCAAGTGGGCACGCGAGCAGGTAGCAGGTGGTAAGTGGCAAGTGGTAGGTGGCAGGTGGCAGGTCGCAGGTGGCAAGCATCAAGTGCAAAGACAATGCCGAAGATTGAAGATGCACAACGAAATGGCAATGGCAGCGACCAACACCCGTAAGCCAAAAGCAATTCAAGCAATTTGCAATAAGGCAACTGGCGACTGCCGACTTCAATTGCCAACTGGTTGCTTGCCTTTGACAGGCGGTTCTAAAAAAAAAAACAGAAAAGAAGTTTACGGCTTTCTTTGAGTTTGTCTTTGTCGCTCTGAACGGTGTCTGTCCCGTTCTCGCACACGTGTAATGAAAGTGCAGCGTAGCGGAAAATCGCGCCAAAGACACAGTGCAAAAAGTTTGTGTCTGTGTGTGCAAGTGGAAATTGAAAAGTAACGGACTGAAGTGGAAAACTGCCCCCACTAAAGCGAAAAAAAATATACGAAAAAGAAGAGTAAAGCGAAAGAATATTGCGAAAAAGGTATGAAAATTTCGTTCAAAATTCATGCATGAATACAGCGACCAAAGTCAGTCAGAGTTGCAGGCGGAAGCGGATTGGCAACTGGGAGCCGGCATTGTGGGTATGTGTATATGTGTATGTGTGTGTGTTTGCATGGTGGGGGCAGACTGGGGGAAGAAGAGTATTGTAACTGGGATTCCGGTTTGGGGTCTGCTGTCGTGCGCACTTTCTGACAGTCAATATTGCCGGGCGGACAAAGCCACTTTAGGTGTTATTGTGTCAATGTCTCGTAGCCAGCGTAAAACCCCCTGAAGTGCCTGCCCAAACTACCAGAGGATTTTTTATATACCCTGTAACTATTAAAATAGCTGCAAAGGCTAAAGTAAAATTGGGCGTATGTTAAAACAAACTGAAAGGTATAAATATTCTTGATCAACATCAACAGCTTTGTCGATACAGTCTTGATCAAAGGTTCGCTTATAATAATCAATTTCAAAAATATTTATATCTTTAAATATAAGTACATGTATACTCCATACCTGTATGTGTACTATATATAGGGTATTTTCAATTCGAGAAATTTTAACCAGATCATTTTTACTCGGTTTTTTTGCACTATTGCTGCTGCAACAGCGCCAAACAGAAATTGGTAGTTCATATTTTACAGCAATTTCCATTTGGCCATATTGCCAGGCTTCAGTTCACTCAGTTCCCTCAGTTCCCTCAACTTCTCCCTGTCTTATACTTTCTTTACTGTCCGCTACTTTTTTTTGTATGCAATAGCTTTGCAATTTTTATTGTGAATGCCTTTATATGGCTCTGACTTTTCGACTTGGCTCATGCACTTTGATTATATTTTTTTATTTAGCAGTTTGTAATTTGCCGCTGCAGCTGAACAACAAACAAATCAATGTTAATTTCAATAATCAGCACTTTTGTCGCATGTCGTCCAATTCGTTGCACTTCCTGTCAGCCATAAAAAACTGGAACGAAGGGTTGACTTCTTAATGTGACACGCTGGGCAACTGAGTTGGACAACTGGATATCTGGAAATATGCTGCGCTACGCTGAGAATAAATAAGATTTTATAGCTCATTGAAGGTGTAATTGAAAGCCTAAGAAATACATTGATCATTTAACTAAATTATAAAATATTGTTATTACAATGGATTAGAAATAGCGGGAAACGTGGGAAAGAAGTAATAATATTAAATAATTTTAGGTGTGACTTAGAAGGCGATCTTCAGAGAGCCGTTCATGGATCCATAAATCGCTGGGATGGCGCCGCTTTAGGCCCCTTCTGCTTGTATTTATCGTTAGTTCCCTGGCTAGCGAGTTGGGGTGCCTCTGGAGCCGTTTTCTATATCGGCTGATGTGCCGATTAATCTGCATATGGGAATAAAAAGTATTCAAACTTATCTTTATGTGGATAACAAATGCTGTTTCTTTCGAAGAAAAAGTTCACAAAATCGGAAACGATTCCGAATAGAAGCTTTAATTTATCGTACAACAATAATATACTTATTTAATTTAAATATGAAAAATAAGCATTGCCTGCTTCTAATAACCAATATGCTCCACTTTGTATCATTGCCTGGAGATTGCTTTAGTTACACGCCATATTATGGCCACAATATTGTTTGTGCCACAATCTGCAGACTGCGCCTGCTGCTGCTGCAACTTGCAACTTCCTCTAAGCAAATTAAGGCACTATCCATGCATTGCCCCCCTCTCATTTCTGGCAATTGCCTTAAACTATAATCAAGCGGCCAACTGGCTAAAAATAAAAGTGGCTAGTCAGGTTCAGGCACAGGCTCAGGTTCAGGTCCAGGCAGGAACAGGCACAGCCCTAGTAACTACCAACTAGTTCTGCGGAGTAAATCAGAGCTGCAGCCAGCGTACCGGATGCTGGTAATAATATTTAGATTTTTAGCCCTTGATGCAAAACTTTATGCTTGTTTAGATAACATTATCGCGTTGGCCGTGGCCTCGGGTTGTTAGCTTGATAAAAATGGGGAGGCGAGCGAAAACTTTGCTAGCACGCATAAACTTGGCTAATTTACGATTGCATTGTGAGCATTGGACCTGCCGTATAATTAGTTAAATTAATTTGTGTGCTTTAAGATGCCAACAATAATAACAAGAACGGCAATAGCAACAGCAACAGCAACAGCAACAGCAATAGCAACAATAACAACAACAACATCAAGCAACTGCCAACTGCAGCAGCATAAAGTTTTTAATTTTCATGATGCAGATAATGCCCATTAAAATACGTTGCTAACGGTGACCAACACCTGCGGCAGATCCTGGCCAGTTTCAGTTCCTCAGCTCAGAGGCTCAGTCGAGCCGTGAACTAAGTGCATTAAAAATGGCAAAAGGAAAACGCACGGCGGCGGCGTCGGCAATGAACAAAAATTATGATTATTATTTTTTATTATGCAACTGAAAGAAAAGTCGTCCTTTGGGCCCAGTCGTACTGTTTGTCGCGTCCCGTTGTTGGCCAGACCAGGATGCGCCGGCCTTTTGAACTTGCCGGAGTCATTGCACGTTGTGAAAAGGGGCCACAAAACTGTTTTTGTTATAGTTGTTGCTGCTGCTTCGGCTGTTGCTGCTGACCGCCGGCGGTAGCCATTATGCATTATTATTATCCTGCCTCATCCTGACACTGCTGCGCACACTCCGCATTAATATATTTTATTTTTCCTGGCCTGCGCTCGAGCTGAAAATTATTACTCGAAATCAATTTCATGCAATTGAAGCACTTAATTTTTACCAATTCATTAATTGATTTCGATCCTGCCGCTGCTGCTGATGCTACTGCTGCTCATTTCGCACTGCCTGGCAAAAAATTATTGAAAAAAAGAAAAGAAATAAAAAATGCCAGAATATAAAAGTTTACTATGGTGCCCCGTACGCTTAATACTCTTTAAAATAGCTTAAGAGAAAACGGCTTCAGGTACTTGAGAGAAATTAAATTTTTGAATCAGAAATCAGATGAAAATGTGAAAATTGAATGTGATTTAAGCAAGATTTGTCACTCGTGCACAATTTATTACTTTAATCACACATTATATGGATGCATGTGCACATTGAGTGCCCAGGAATTGTGTATTTATGTACTTAAAAGATTATAACTATAAGGGCCCTTGCGAGTACATGTTTGGCAGATGCTTGTAAGTATTTCGGATTTCAACTGACTAAACTCAAGAAGATTCATTTCCATGCAAATGCCAGATTATGAATTTAAAATTTCTATAGAAGCAACTGCAATTGTGGTAAATTAAATATGTTATATGTTATATTAAATATACCCCAAATATTCCCTATAAGGCCAGTTCATTGCAATGCACGGCAAATAAAAAATAAAAGAAAAACTCAGCGAATATACTACTGTATGTAATAAAACCCATTCGGTGCAGAGTTGCCATTTAAAACGCCTTTATCCCTTCTGCTGACGTGTTTTAATGAGCGTCGAGTGATGGGCGTGGGTGTGGGCTGAGAAGAAGGCGGGGGCAAGGGGTTGTGGTCATAAAGCATGGAGCATTGGGCGCGGCACGGTTCACAGAACGCCGCTTGACCAATTACGAGTCCTGAACAACTTGGCAAATGGAAAAGGAATAAATAAAGTAACTTTCTGATGACGTCGAATAAATTGAAATAATTGTGAATTTTATATAATTTTATACTTTGCGGCAACATAAACATAAACAAATAAATGCAATTTAACGTTAACTTCAATGTATTTTAATTAATGTGCATTATTTACATGTTTGGCTTGTTTTGTCGAGAAAAGGTACATATTAAAAAAAAAACAAACAAGCATGAATGTTGCATTTTTATTTTATTCCTATACCCATCCATTTGAACAAGAAGGGTATCTTTAAGTTGCAACAAGTCATAAAAGTTTAAACAGCCTATAAGAAAGTTTCTAAAAAAAATATTAATATTTCAACAGCCGAGTCTAACCCACTCAAATTACAATATCTCCAATAACCACATTTAAACAGTTCCTTTATAGAAGAAATATTACACAGGCCGACAGTGTTTGGTGCCCGAGGTTTGATAGTGGATTTCGGTGGACGGTATATCCACAAGTAAAACAACATTTGCCGTTTTTGAAAACGACGTGCACTATTTGGAATAGTCGCGGTTTTTGTTTTTTTTTTTTTCGATGAAGGGGTTATGTTTATGTATTTATCTTCAGTTCAAGCAACCCAATTAAATACATCAAGAATTTAATAAATAGGAAATTTAACATCCTTAATACGATGCACAGAAAGTTTTTGAATAAATCTTACAGTTTACGCATAATATTTTTTGAACTTCGAAATCTTAATACGCTCAACTTTTTTGAACAAATCGGGACATTTTTGAAACAAATCCAACAAGTACTATGACAGTTATTAGCATTTTAGTAAATCAACCTAAACAAAAAACACAGAGAATGTAAAAATAAGAAGAAAGGCAAAGTTTTGTTTTTTTATATGGAATAATTCAGAGTTTTTGTTCACTAAAATGCTAAAAACTTGTATAGCACTTGTTGGAATTGTCTCAAAAATGTCTTAATTTGCTTATAAATGCTTAGCTTAAACAATAAAAACAGAAAAATAATGTTGTTTGACCTTTTTCGATATTTTCCATTCGATTGAAATAGAAAACAAAATGGTTTTTTTTTTCTAAAAAAATGTGAAATATCCGAAGTTTACAAAGAGATAACACGAAAACTATTAAAAAAAACGTTCTAAGGTATTAAATACAGCAAGTTGAACCTTTTTTTGAAAATCTTTTATTATTTGATCAGATGGCTGTAGCAGAATATATAGCTACATCACAAAAAACAAAAACCGCAATTAACTCAGAAACTGCACGTAGTTTTTGAAAACTGTGAATTAAGTTTTACTTGTGGGTATTCTCTCTACCGAAATCTACCATCAATCCTCGGGCACCAAACACAAAATGTCATTTTGTCTGTGTTATCTCGTAAGCATTACGTTCATCAAATTCATTTGTCATTTTGAATAATTTTTTCGGGAAATATTTTCTTCTTAAGTTAATATTTTGATCGACAGTGTCGATGCCTTTCACGATCACTACCGAAAACTATTTGCCAACTCTAGTAAATATATAAAGATTTTCAGATGAAAGCCTTGGACATGAGTGCAAGGTAACCGATAGTCGAGTATTTTTAACAGATAATATTTGTGATATTATTATATTTTTTATGTCGAGTTCGTACTCGAACAGATCTGTAATTCCGCAATCCGCAATTCGATTGCGACACAGCCGCAGACAAACAATTGCGCAAATATTTATACAAGTTTGGTTAAAATTGGCGGTCTTTGTTTTATTTAATTTTATATTAAATATTCAATAGCGATTTTGCATTGCGCCAGCGAGGATAAGTACCCATAATACTCAACATGCAATTGTAATGCAAATAATTAATGATTAATGTATAAATTGATTATATTCATTTACATTTTAATGCAACTGAACTTAAAAACTAAGTAGCAGTTTACAAATGTGAATTATTTGATATGCATACTCGTAGTAAAGAGTTTAATAAATATTAAATATATATATATTTTAGTAGATGCGTATAAGTAGGTAGTTCAACTTTAACTTTTCACGCGAAGCTATAATACCAATTAAATTTAAAACAATTTAAAACAACTTTTAATTATGCATTATATATTTTAATAAATACTTCACTTAGCAACTTAATAAACGCCAATGTGCTGCGCTTGGAATTAGCTTAATTATGTTTATTAAATTTGATATTGAATTAAAAAGAGCATATTCATTTAATGCCGCCGTATATTATTACCATGTCGTTTAAATTTCAGTCCAATTAAATACGAATTATCGTCATTGTTATCATTATTATTTTTTGCTAGCCACTTTTTTTTTCATTTTTGAATTTTAATTTAATGATTTTATATTGATTTCATGTATATTTGCATAAAATACTCTTGCACTGGCATTTATTAATATTTTTATCACTGCAGCATTGTTGTATGTGCATCCTTCAGGAAGCAGACAGCCCGAAACAAAGCTTAACACTCAAGAGGCGTTTGCCACGCCCACTTTGCGCCATTATTCGCTGTTTTATTCGTTGCCCTTCTGCAAGTCTGCAATTGTTATTGCCTGATTTTTTAATGAAACGCTGAAGTATAATTTATGAATTTTAATGAGTTGCCAAATGATGCCGAAGCGTTGATTTTCCATAATTATTAACACAACGCTGCTGGACTATCAGTAGCATCAGCATCATCATCATCATGAGCAACAACAACAAGAACAGCAACAACAGCAATGCTGCCCATCTGTCTGAATTGAATGCAAAATTAACGGGTTGTGGATGTGCCAGGTACTGTGAGGGGTTTGTCAGACCATTTGTCGGTCTGACAGACAAACTGAGAGCCCGATTTGCAGAAAATGCAAATTTTCATAATACTCTTTCATTAATCTCTTAGCCTGGTCATCAAATAAATATCTATGCTCAAAAGATGTTAAGATTATCTATAAATACAAACATTATTTATGCTTTATTGAGCAAAATTAGTTATTCATATATATTTCTGAGTGACATCATAATATATATTTAAGTTTGTCAAGAGTATACAATCTTCGAAGTTTAAATTCATCTTCATTTTATGCCATACTTTTTATTTGTTTGTTGACAGTTGTGCTTTTAGCCATTCTTTACGCGAAGGAGCTTTAATTGTTTTACTTTATAATTATGTTTTTTTTTTATATATATATTTTCGTATTTTGTATTTTTAATTAACAGATTACGCGTATCTTCATAATTAAATGTAAAAGGGTAAGCTTTAAAGATCTTAAAATGTTGTACACTTTTTATTTTCAATTGATTTCTGTGACAAAATCCGGGCTCATTAATTTAAATTAACACATAATTCGCACACACAGCTCTCAAATCCGCAGCTAATATGCGAATGGTGCCCATAATACTTAATTAAAGCCAATAACAAAAAGCCATCAAAGGGTATTACATAATGAAATTAACTAACTAATATTACCGTTGCGTTTACTTAATTAAAACTGTGCCAAAGCAAAAGCTGCATGGTGCATGTGCAGCTTAAGCGTGTAAATAAAACATACAAACACACACACACACCCATACTAACACACACACACACACACACACACGCAATGGTACACACATATGTATGCGTATACAGTCACAATAACGAATACAATTACAGGCACAAATTGTGCATATTTGATTTTAATGTGCTGGGACTAAGCCGGCTTACCGGTCGTATGATTAATTGTAATGTGCTGCATTACATTACGTATACGTCACATGCGGCGCTAGCAAATATTCTATTGAAATGTTGCAGCTGCCAACTGCTGTAAACATGCAACAAATATCGACAGCCTTCGACATCGTCCTTTTTGGTCAGTTTTAATTATGCCCAAGTAATTGAATGAAGTTATTTAAGTGCGTTTCATGTTTGCTTGCATTGCATTCAGCATTAAAATCAAGTAAAACATATCAACATTGATACACAATAAACATATAGTACATGCCAACAGCTAAAGCTCGCTCCATCGACAACAATTTAAATGAATTTGATGACAACAGGACTGGAAAACGTTTTTGAACTGAATCGTCAACGCAACAATAATTTAGTTAAATTGCTTTTAAAACGAAAAACCAAAAATCAATTAAAAAATGAACGAAAATAATTTTCATTATTTTTAAAATGCAATTTATTTATGAAACAATTATTGTTTGGTAGTTTCAAAGGATATCTGTCAATTGTTATTCAGTGGTTAAATCAACTATTGAAACTCGATATTTAATCAAATATATTATTTAGTAATCACAAATCAAATACCATTAAATATTTAGCATATACATTAGCACATAAGTAAAACCGATTCATAATATTGAACCATTAATTGGAAGGCACTCGCGCTCCACTTCAAAATATCAAATGTTCTGCATCAGTTAAATGCCAAATAACATAATTTAATTGTCAAACATTTTCATCAATTGCTAAACCAATATTGATAGCAATTGCCGCTGCTGCTGTTGCTGTTGCAAGACAGGTGGGGGTCAGCCAACACTGTGGCAGCAGCCGAGAGAGCAAGCATTACAACTTAAAGTTGCCTAATGCTAATGATAATGCCTACCAAAGTCAACACATACACACACACACACACACACACACACACACACACACACACACACACTGTTAGTAGTAGAAGCTTGAGCAGCAGGCATAGACAGCATAGATGCAAATGCTAATAGATGTTGAGATTGGCAGGCAGACGGTGGGTGGTTGCAGGAAGGCAACTCTAACTGGATGCCCAGTATGGAGTATGGAGTAAATGAACTCGTAATACACTGACACGTTTATGCACTTAGAGCAGGAGATGATAGCAGCGCAGAGAGCAGAGAGACAAACGAACAGCACTTGGCACATTTAGTCGGCCCTAACGGCTGCCTGCAGCCTAACAGTAAACAGCAATCACTGCTAATGAGTTTTATTGTAAATTAAAATTGCAATCAGTGTCAGGCAGTGGCAGGCAAGGCAGACGACGCATTGTTGCCACATATACGCACACACTCAAATAAACACACACATCTACTTGCATACATATGTACATATCTACGCATCGGAGTGCGGTGCATGAGACGGCCGGCTTTGGGCGGAGCTGCATGATAAATGCTATAAATGACACTGTCGTACCGTTGGGGCCAACTCAAATCCTTGCATAATAAATTTGCCAAATTGCAAACATTAAATAAAGACAATACGTAATGTGCAATGACAAGCCAAATACCAGCAACAACAAAAGCAACAGCAGCAGCCGCCAGCCGACAGCGGGTGGCAAGCCTTGTTTAAAGGCATTCCAAGGCTGCCACATGTTGCAGGCAGGGTCAATAGCATACCGAATGTACTTATACAAGCAGCAGAGTTGCACAATCAAGTTTTTCTTAGCTAGATTTGGCTTTCTAAACCTGATAAGTTATATATTGAATATTAGTTGACGATCCAAAAAGGCTCAACTTTTTATTCAAAATTTTATTCTGCTAAGTGTCTTATTAGGAAATTAAAACCAAGCAAGAACGTTGCACTCGGGTTCTCCCAACTGTGATATACCCTGTTTTCTATACGTTTTTATACTCTTTTTTTATTTTTTTTTAAATAAATAAGCAAAGTCTGTATCTCCCCCACCCCTTTAGCTAGAATCACCAAATTTTGCAGGTGAATTCTGTTGCCCTATTGCCCCCGCCCTTGCAAACAAGCAATGTTTGTTTCTCCCAAACCTGTAGAACAGGCCCAACCAAATTTAAATTGATGGCAAAACTTGAAAGATCTGAGCAGAAATACAATGCCACGACCACTGACTCCGCAAAGAGGCGAAAAAATGAGTATATCGCATTCGGGTGCATCCGACTGCAACGTTCTTACTTGTTTTAATTCAATTTTGTAAGGACTAATTATATACTTGAAAACTGTCTTTAACCTTGGGTAAAGTGAGTTTGGTTGAGTTATCTTGAAAAAGAAAAAAGTTGTTCATACAAAAGCTTATTTTTAACCGATTGTTCCTATGGCATCTATAATATATAGTCGTCCGATTTTGAGGAAATTTTATCACCATATAAAAACTGTTCTTAAGCTTAGGTAAAGTGAGTTTGGCTGAGTTATCTTGAAAACCAAAAAAGTTTTTCGTACAAAAGCCTGTTTTCAACCGATTGTTCCTATGACAGTTATATGTAATAGTGGTCCGATGTGGCCGATCTTAACACTTTGTCTGCCTAAGGTATACACCAACATGTAGCTTGGTTGCTCTAGCTTCAAAACTGTTGAAAAAGCCTGATTGATTGATTTACATACTCAAAACTGATATTATAAAGAAAATTAGTTGCATGTTGGTTTTGACTTTTATGCTACATTTATTTCGCAGTTAACTTGTAAATCAAATTGCACAGCACTGTTGCTTACACACACAAACACACATACATAAACATGCATGCAACATACGTATGAGTTAAAGTCATTAAAAAGGCATTTATCATGCAGAGAGCAGAAAGAGAGAGACAGAGACAATAATAGGCAGATAGAGAGGGAGAGTTAGCAGAGTGGAATGAGGACATGTACAATGCTGGCTTATCGATATGCCAAGTTAATAATTAAAATCGCAAAATGCGTTAAAAGTCTATCAGTTTAATTGCCATCCGTGGCTACAACTATCAGCAGACGGCAACCACCGATGTTGAAGCTGATACGGACGCTGACTGTGACTGCGACGGCGACAGCAACAGCAACAGCAACAGCGACAGCGACGCCAATGCTGTCAATGACACTCTGATGAACTGTAAGCTGCCAGGCTCTGGCAACTTCCTGTCTGCCAGCCTGCCTATTGGGCTGTCCTGATCCTGGCCCTGCTGATGCTGCATTGATATGCAATTAACAGAGCCGAGAGACGGATTCAAGCCAGGAAAGGGACAATTGACGCATTGGGATTTATTCTATAGGCGCATGCATTTTTTATGATTAAATGATAGTTGGGAGTTTTTTAAATGCTGCGACATCATTCAACCAGCCATCAAACCAACCAACGAACCGACGAACCAACCAACGAGCCACTGTGCAATAATTGAACAATTGGCAGCTGTCATTGGGGAAATGCCCCAAAATAAAAAGCCATTGCGAAGAGGATTGCCAACCAAAAATTGAACCATACTGAATACTTTAAAACATATGGCCTGGACAGTATTTATTGCAGCTTCGATGCCAGTTTTTAATTCGGCTTAATTTTGTGCAAATAGTGATTGAGTTATTGGAATTTTATGTTGAGCTTATAAGTTGTTATTTGATCGATATATCTATTTTTAATTGAGTTGTACTAGAATAAAAATGAAATTTTTTAAAAATGAAAGCAATTGCAATGTTTTACAAAATCAAATCGCAATTTATTCGTGCAATCAATTAACTCCAATAAAATGTGAATAAAAAAGTATTGTATTAACTTTGCTTATATCAAAAGCATAGAATTTGTCTTAGTCTAGTCTTGTGAGTTGTCAATCTCAAAAAAGCATTTCTAAAAGAGTTGTGCTGCTTATAGATAGTTATAATATTAAAGATTCATTATAATTCAGATAGCTTCGTTTTAACTAATTAAGTAAAGTAACAGCAAATTCCACATTATTAACAGTAACTTCTCTAACTGGATCACAAGCAAAAAGCATATTAATTTCGAGCGTAGAAATTAATTCTAAAAGTAGAATTAGCTACACACAGGCAAGCACTACTTCAATATATAGTATATACAAAGCTATGCTAAGCCGTATCGAATTCTGTTTGCCCCTCCTCCGCACTTAATTCCCAACACGCGTGCCCATTTCCGATAGGTGAAGCATTTATGCTAAATGAGCAACATGTCTTAATCGGCTATTCATATGGAAATGTATGGATTATTATTCAATTAGTTACATTTTGATGAAAAATAAAATACAAAATAGAATAGCTGTCTGTATATAGCGCGCACATATGTAATTCACAGATACAAAACCCTAACTCTAACCCTAACCCTAAACATAACCATGAGATACACACAGATGAAAATAAATGGGCAGCTAAGCAAAGTTGCTTCGCTTCAGTGAATTTTATTAATGAACTGTGGCCAACGCATGGAGTAACTCGAGAGATTCGTTTTGGCCACGGGAAACGAACTAGAAATACACCTGCAAGCGTTTCATGTTTATTATTTGCCCAGGCACCCGCCTCACATACACATATGCTCGTATCTTATATCTTGTATCTTGGCCAAAAGCAGATTGCGAAAGTCTCAGCAGCAGCAGCAGCACCGTAGTAAACGCAAATGGCCATGGAGAGCTGGAACTGGAACTGAAGCTGATGTTGTTTTTGTTGTCGCTGCAAACATTGTTGTTGTCGTTGCTTGTGTTGCCGTTGTTGTTGTTACTGCCACTCGCATTCATTCATAAAAATCCCAAGCGCCAAATCCAGTTTAAGTCTTGGCTTCAAACCAGAATTCACACACGTCTCAAATCAAGTTCAGGCCTTGCACAGTGGTACAACATTATTTTTAATTTAAGTAACAAATTTATTTCCTTTTCCAACAATATTTTTAGACTTAACTACCACTTTACTACAATATATACAATATATAAACTGAAGCTACTCGGAAATTGAAGTGTGAAATGATATATTAAACAATTTTATAATTATAAGAAAACTCAGTTTAAATTATAGTGCGAAATGATCTATAAAACAATTGAAATGATAAAGATTTAAGCAGCGCTGTGGCACTCAATAAAATGTTGTGAGTTTGCTTGATTACAAGATTAACAATTGACAACTGTGCGATGGCAACTGACACTGAAGTCGACGCCGACGCGGACGCAGACGTGGACGTGGACGTAGACGCCCCCGTTGCCGCTGTATAGAAAGGCAGCGGATGTTGTGGCAATAAGAACAGCAACAACAACAACCAGCAAACCGTCAAAAGCTGCCGTTGCTGATGAGACTTTGATCTTCAGTTGGCAAAGCGAACCTGTTTCAGCCATAAAGTATCTATATCCATAAGTATAGCCTGGCCAGCGTTTTTATTGATGGAAAACAAGCCGCGTGGGTTGCTGCTGCTGTCCGTCAGCTTTGGATGAAGTGAGAGGCGGTGTGTTATGTTTATAGCAGAGCAGCGTTGTAATTGGATGCCAAATATCGAGCAGACAATTAATTATAACTGTTTGTGTCAGGCCATAAGATGGGTGGGTGTTCAAATTGTGCCACAACCCCCCCCCCCCCCCTCCCCCCCCCCCCTTGACTCGGCAATTTGCATAACAAAAGCAGCATCAGCAGAGGCAGCGACAGCGGCCAGCAGAGGCAGCTGGTTGGGCGTGGCAGCTAATCAGTGCGTTCTTTGTTTACTCGCAGTCGTAATTAGTTGAACTCGCTTCGTGCACGCAACTGTTTTTTTCTTTCAACTGCAACATATTTTTTTAATAAGTTTAATAAATACTTGCTTGACTTTTCGCGGTCGCAAGTTTCCCAAGTACCAAACAATTAGTGGCATGCAGCGTTGCGCTTTGGGAACGGAAGCTTGCCACACGCAACACAGACGCGCCAGACGCGACTTGTTGCGACAAACGCTTGCAGGCAGCAAAGTTCCAGAGTTCGCGAGTTGATTCGTAGCTTGGTTCACAGTGCACAGATCATTTTGCGCAAATAGAGGTTCTAGAAGCAACGATCGACGCGTAATCCGCATTTGTGGGCTTTCCTTATGGACCCCCACATTACAGAGCAAGTCAACTACCCTTTTATTGTAAGCCACACTCAGCATAGGAAAGGGTATAAGCTGCTATTCTGAGATCCATGAACTAAGTTAATGAAGCTGGAAAAAGCAGATTGAATTATAATTGTGCTATGAAACTATACTTACCAAATATTGCAAATTCAAATGTGTTTTTTTTTTAATAGCTTACAAATTAGTGAACAGAGTTGCCACACTTTAAATATATTTACTGAGCTAAAGTGGCTGCACTACACAAAATGCCGCTAAGACGTAGAAAACTATCGATTTTTTCGGGACTCATTTTAAACCTCTTTTAAAGATATAAACATATTTTTTCAAACTGCCATACAAATAAATATATATATAAATATCAATATGTATTAGAGCCTAGCACAAATACATTTGAAATGTCAAACGAGGCATTCATACACTTGTTTGTACCGATATTTGAAATGTCTCGTTTTACCGAATGTAACAAAGTAAGCATTGTGCTCACATTTGCTAAAACGAGGTACTTGTTTGATATTGAAATACCGGTCAATACATGCCAGTTCGAATATCAAATCGGTACAATATTGAAATATTTGAATACCGAGTCGGTATACCGACTTTTTGCTTATGTCATTTCGTTTAATTTCAAATTTGAATTTTTGACAAGTATTATGTATACATTTTAGTATAATTCATTGTCTGAAACTTTTGTTTTTAAACAGAGCATTAATTTACGGGGCCTCCACATTGCATAAAATGGCCCGGAAAACGTAGAAAACTATCGATACTTCCCGTACTCATTTTAAAACTCTTTCTTCTCTTAAATGGTTGCAAACTGCAATACATATAATTTAGTAAATATTAGGTATGTTCCCATTTCTGATAACTTTTCATTCTGAATCGGTTTTGATTTTGTCTTCCTGTTTTCGAATGAAATACTAATTGTTCTTTCTTTTTAACGATAAGTTCGAATACTTTTTATTCTAATGTTTTAATATCACATAATTAACACAGAGCTTTTAATTGATATTCGTAATTCAGAAAAGCTTTCAATTTCGATACCGAATGATTTCATCGATACACTTTGCCTGAAATATGTTTGTGTTCTCTGATCCTTTTCTTTTTAAATAGAGCATTAACTCGTCGCTCACTACTTATTGCATACAATTCGCATATGTTTTGTTTTGTTTCGTTTTGGTTTTAATTTTGTTCACACAATTCATTTGAGCTTGGGCTAGGTGACTGTCTTTCTGTCTCAGTGTCTGACTCTGACTCTGTATCTGTATCTGTGACTTGCCTCACTGGGCTGAGTGATGGTGATGGGAATGACTTGCTCAGAATTCTCACATAAATTATGTGCGAGCCCAAGTGTGACCAATAAACCAACTGTCCAGACGACTAACCTCAAGTCCATGCTCGGCCCCCATTGCATCATTTGCTTTCGGTTTGGGCCTTTTGCAATAAAATATGCCTGGTAAAATCTTCAAGTTGACTTTTCAAGTGACTGGCTCTTTGGCTACTGTCTACTTGAACTGAAGCTGCTTAGCTTGGTTGCAACCCAACCGCAGACGTGCTTCGAACCCTTCCATGACATAGCCTGCTCTTTTTAACTTAATTTAGAGTTAAATATTAGAAATTACCTCACGTGCAGAGCATCAGAAGAAAGAGAAATATAAAAAAAAGGAAAGGATGGCTGAAACCCGAACGGTACATAACTTTTAAGTCATGCAAAAGTTTACCCAGGCATCGTCGACTCTGGCAAATGTGCCTGCAAATGTCTTTTCAATTGGCCATCGAAGAAGGCGCAAAAAGTTGTGGTAATATCGTTTTCAGTGTGTGTGCTGCTTAACGCTTTGATGCGGTCCTTAGGCAGGCGTAATCCTGTCAAAGTGTTATCGCAAAGCATACTTCTTAGTACAAGACCCCCACCCATATGCCACACACCTCACACACCTAACACACCAAACACACACACACATATCCGCATTTACATCTTGGTTTTTGTTGACTTGCATGCAAATTTTTGCACGGCTGATTTCCTGCTTTATATTTTGTCGATAAGTTCGGCTGTTTCTATTTTTTCGTGATTTTCTTTTTATATATTTTTCGATTTTTCTTTTGCTGACTGTGCTCACGAATTTTACGCTTAAATAAAAAATATTCACACTTAACACTTTTTGTTGCGACACCGCTCGCAAAATCCGTGCAATATTTTGACTCGACCCCTCGTCTCGGCAGTTTTCATGACTTTTGTATCGGGGCAGTCATCAGCTGACAGAGGCAAATGGCATCGCTTGTCGCCATAAACTTGAACAAATATGTAGCCCGGGACGTGCCACTTATGGTGGAGCTCGACCTCACCCACTCACCCACACAGTCAGTCGCTCAGTTGCCACCCACTCAACCTCATCATCATCTTTGACAACATTTGCGCAAGGTGCGGCGATTGTCGTTTACCGTTTCCTTTGACACGTGTGGTCGGATTCGGGCTTGAGGTGACTGGGGACTGCCACAGGAAGTGGGTCTGGTTATGGCTATATGTATAAATGGGCCTGAGGTCTCTGTGGATTCTCTTCTGTGTTGGCTGTAGGTTCTCTGGGCTGCGCATTTTGTTTGAGCTGCGGTAACTCTATGTGTGGCTGCGGTGTGGGTGCTGCACGGAAGGGACGTAAAGCGGATTGTAAGTCGTAGTTTGATTGAAAGATTGTCTTGGCCAACAGCGTCTTCTCGGCAATGCGGTGACACTAAGATATGTATGTACTACTCGTATGTCAAGAATTATGATTGTTTGAGCAGCCATTGATACTGAATGATTAATTGATTATGATGTACAAGTATGTATATATATACCACATGTCGTATTATATAAAGTTTTTGACATAAAGTAGTATCGCAGTATATAACTAAGTATTTAATCATAATAATATAATGAACAAGCTACAAGCAACTTAATGTACTCACTGTGCTCACTCTATGCTTAGGCGAGTACTCGTAATGTTTAAATTCAGTTGCTGTAATTATTTCACTGAATCTCTCTCTCTCTCGCTTCCAGCATCACTCTCTCATATTACATCCGGCAGCTGCTCCTGACGTGCATCTGAGCTAACCAATTGCTCATTAGTTGGCACATGTGAGGGGGTCTATTATAAAGCTGTCAGCGACTGCTGGTGCTACTGCCTTGACTCGTACTCATTGTAACTGAGATGCCAACATATCATCATCATCATCATCATCAGGAATGAGTGTCCCGAATCTAAGATCCTACTTGTACATCCAACAGGCTGTTGATGTTGCTGTTGCTCTCTCTGTTTCTGTTTCATGCAAATGAATCTTTTCTCTAACTACCTACTAAATGGGCTCATTTTTAAAATTTTATAGCTACTTAACAGAACATCAAACAATTTTCATTTTATTAACAGGCACACACAGAGACACACGCATAGTCTCACACCCACACCCCACTCACACCACACACATTGTCTCCCGCCACGCGCTTTTTTTGTCTAGTAGCTCAATTTATGGCCCGTTTCATATTTTCCGTTGTATCTAGAAGATACATTTGTATATCTGTCTATAATAAGCTGGCTAGGCAATGCGCCGCTTGCGCTTGAATGACTACAGACATTGCGCACTCTAAAGAAAATACTTTTAAAAAAATATTTTGGGGAAATATATTAAAATAATTGTGTGTTATGCCATGCATGAAGAAGTCAATACACATACGTTAATTGAATATTTGTCTGTGTGTATGTGTGTGCCCGCAGAGAAAACACGATACCAAATACTGAAATACGAAATTCGAAATCATATGCATGTATTTTTATACAAGACATGCCCCAAAGGGACTACAAAGCCAAAGCCAAATCAAGCTGATGTTGATGCTGGATGCTGGATGCTTTTGCTGTAGCCGTAGCCGAAGCCGGAGCAGCATCAATAAATGATTGAACAAAGCAACGAGTGAAATGAAAACCCCCGCAAAGGTCATGAAAATATCCAGCAACATCAAGCTAAAAACAAAGATACGCAAAGGCAGGAGGCACCAACTCTAAAAAAAAAATGAGCATCAAGCAGACCCAGCGGGCATATTGAGGAATGTGCGGTTTAAAAATAAGTAATAAATAAAAAATCCAAGACAAGTTGGGACAGACAACGGACCTTCAAGATGTGCCACATGGGCACCCTATGCTCAACTCAGACAACAGCAACAAAAACAACAACGATGACTCCGACTCGGGCTAATTACTACTGCAACACACTGAGGTGTTGGTGTCGTGCTGCAGCAACAACATTAACAAACAACACAAGGACACCAAACCGCTGGCCAATTGGGGTTTATTTATGAGTATTATGTCAACGGTCGAGACATTTGTTTGAATTCAAATATCAACACATAATCTAAAGGCAGCAGACAAAGCTGCTTTCAAGTAAGCCGCATCGGATTTCAGGACAAGGTTATCTAACAAATGCCTCAACTCAGCTGGCGACTACCACATTAATTTGTCAACATTGAGAAGCGATCAAATTGCAAGCCTGATCCTTAAACAGGCGTGTGTGTGTATGTGTGTGTGTGTTTGTGGCTTGACCTGCAGTTCAGCCAAAGGCTAAGCGGAAGTCAGAGGTTTTTTTGGTGTGTCTCATGTTTTAATTTTGATTTCGGCGACAATCGGGCGAGGATGTGGCCAGGCCACTTGAAAGGGATACTGTTGAAAGATATACAATCACAGTAGTTGCCTTTGACTTTGATGAGACAGTTTCAATGAGGACTTGTCTACTGCTATACATGTATAGGCAAGGTATTAGATTTCAACAATTGTTGTGGCTGTGAGTTTTGAAACTAAATATAGAATACCATTATCCACGATGAAATGTTTTTGTAAATAATATAATAGATGCTAATCTGCAACAATAAGAGCAGATTTGAAATAATACTTAGATACTTTTTCGGAAGAAAGTAGCAAGAAATTCATTAGTGAGGATTATCAATATTATATGAGTGTTTGCTGAGAGCTGCTGTCAAAGCCAGCGCACATTTGCTAAACATTTTTATGTCTTAGGAGCGACTGCGATTCGCTTTGTTTTCCCCAAAATGGAATCTTAAGCCCGTTCTAATTCTAATTATATGCATACAGACTTAAGATTCTGTGTGTAACCACCAAAGCAGCCCCAAAAAGCACTCATCAACGCCTAGCCGCCAAAGTTTTTCACTTTGTAATCCCGACTTTCGCCTCAAGGCATTCCCATTCGGCTGACGGCAGTTGCGCTGGTTCTTTTTTCAGTTGCTGTTTAAGTTGTTGTTGTTAATGTTGTTTTTTGGCTTTTATTTTATTTTGTATGTATAGGAAAAGCAGCTCGCGCTTTTCATCATCGTCATAATCTCAACAGCAACATCAACAACTTGAAGTGATTTGTGTTTTTTCATCCGCCTACGACGGATAAGGCTTACCTGCTGCTCCTTCTTCTCCTTCTTTTGCTTTCCCTCGCTACTCTTTCTGATGCCGCTGATTCTATAGCACCTTGTAGCTCCTTCTTCTACCACTTGTGGCAGCAGAAGGCTCCTGACGCTCCTGGCTGTCTGCCTTTTTTACTTAATCACCTCACAAGGCGCTCGAGCACACAACACGGCTTTAATCTATTTTAATTAAAATTATAATTATTTAATATAGCCCAAGAAAAAGGCTCCTTGGCATTGGAGATGGCAGGTAACAGTGACATGACAGGAAACATTTTCAGAAGTTAGAATTAAAAAGTATAAAGAAAGGAAAGAGTTAAAAGAGTAAATTTTAAAAATTAGTGTTGACTTAAAGATTTCAAACAGAATGCAGAGATACGGAGTACAAATCTTATTATATTAAAGTGCTTGTAAAATTATAATTAAATAATTGTCAAAAAAAAAAAGTAGTATAACACAATAAGTAATAACAAAGTAACCATCAAAAATATAAGAAGTATGTATATCTAATTTCAAAAACATGTGCTAGGGAGCAACTATATATTTATTAATCACTATTTAATAATGTTTACAGATGTGAAGTGATCAATTAATTATTTTGAATGTACAAATCGTGAATCGTCAAAGATGAATACCTTATAAAGAACTAATTTAAAATAACACATGAGCTTTAGCTTATATCATATGCAACCGTTCTCTTCACTGTTAAATAGTCACCGTTTCACAGTTCACAGTATTTTGGGTGCTTTTTGAACATGCAACACTTACGTCAGCCGCAGACCAACAAAAAAAAAAATGCTAAACACATGACGTCGACAACGTTTCGCATAAAATTATAAAGTATCTGTAACTGGGCCGGGAGAATGTATGAATGGATGGGTGTAGAGGTGGAAAGGGGGGCTGTCGCTAAGGGTTGTCGACGCTACTTGAGGAAACTTTCATAGCTGTGTGCAACATTTCGCTGGCAAATCTGTGCAGCCTTTTGTCGCAAATTCCCAGTACATCATGTGTAGAATTCATTAAGGTGACTAAATACATTCAAGTGATTCAAGAGGTAGAGAACGATGAGGGGGTAGGCAGGGGTTGCTGCTGCTCAACGGCAGTTTGGCAGTTTCTCAAGCTGCGTGTAATTTGTAGCAACTGTGGCAGGTAAAGCGATGCCGAAAAGCGGCTCCTCACTGCGGCTGCTGCTGCTGTTGCTGTTGCTGCTGTTGCAACAGAGATATTAATTTCTTCTTGTTGGCAATGGCAAAGTAACTTAAGCTTCAACTTGTAGCAGCTCGGCAACAAGATTGAGATACAGCCGCTGCTACACTTGTGCCACGGCTGAGCCGACTTTGCTTCCTTTAAGACACCTCGCCAAGGCAAAAATCTTGTTGTGCTTGCTGTTCTTGTTGTTGTTTTTGTTGCTGTTGTTGATGCGGCTGGTGCTGCTGTTGCTTCTGCTGCTGCTGTTGGTGCCGTGCACATTAATTCGTGGGAATTAATTATTCTCAGGTCTGTGACGATTCCCAAGACACTCGCTCACTCATTCGTTCGTTGATACCCAGCACCGATGCCAGCTCCCTCTACCACATCCCATCCTGCACCCTTATCCTTCCCCTTACTATTTCCATCTACAGCCAGTTCGTCACTGGGCTGTATCGGTGGTAAGGCGAAAATTTTCGTACTTCTTGGCTCCCATCTGTATCTGTATCTGTATCTGTAGCTCTTCACGCGGTAGCTATATATCTATCTACATGAATAGTAGTATATACGAGGCACTGGCAAAAGTTTATGTACGTGTAGCCGCTGCCGTTTTTCTTCAGCTTTTGATACACACTCCCGACGCTAACTTCGACGTCGACGTCTGTAACTGCGTCTGCGTCTGCGTCTGCGTCTGCGTCGACGCCAACGTTCGGCTAAGCGGCACAATTACTACAGTGGCTGCAAATCGCTTCATCTTTTTTATGGTTGCACTGCAATGGCCATTTTGGGACAGTCTTATGGATGGCCAGGCGCTCTTTGTGCCGTGGCCATAACAAATCATTTGGCTTGTTTAAATGGATGAGCTACGTTTTGTAGTAGCTGCCTCACCTCAAGCTCATTAAATCTGATAAAAGTTCAGAGGTCATTCGGAACTAAATTAGCATTTTGTGTTTTTATATGAACATAACTCAAATAAACAATTTACTTTTTATTAAAACAATATAGAAAAGCTATGCTATAATCGCATGCATGGTTTTTCGTTGCAAATAATAAACAAACTACATACTCGTATGCAAATTTACATTTAACCTATTGCTTATTTATTTGCCAACATAAATATGTTTATATTCAACGTATTTCTAAACAAAGTCAAAAGTGTAAAATTATAAATGTATTTTTCAGACACATGATTAATAATAATAAAAAGCTGCAAATTATTATGGATTAACAACGCTCAACTGGGCAACAATAATAAATAATTGCATCTACTTAAAATAAATACTTAATATGTTTTATAATCAGAATTTTAGAATGATTCATGTGCAATTGTGGTTAACATGTTCAACAAATAAAATGTGTAGTAATAATTTAAATTGCTATTTGATATTATAAAATATTTCACTACTTAAATATAGCTACTTAATTATACTCGTATAGCTTGTTATATTGATTTCTGCACTTTGGATGTTAATTGAAGTACAATTTAATTCATTTTTCGATCTAATTTATTGATTTATTTAATTTAATGTCTACTAAAAAAAGTTGACACAGAAAAAGTTTAAATTTACAAAAATGAATTAAAACTATTATTAATATTAAAAATTAAAAAAGCAAAAATAAAAAAAGAAAACAAATAAAAAAAAAATATCACTATGGAATGAACTTAAAAAAAACTGATCCAATATTTAGTTGCATGGATTGGGGAAAACCCAGAAAAAACCCAATCAATGATATAATATAATTCGTTTTTTCGATAAACGCTAAAATAATTTCATCTGCAAAAATAAAATTAAATGAAATCGCTAAAAAAGAACACACATAATACAATTTCTGAATACATTCAACTTATGTGTGAAAAAAGCCACAACATGTATTTAACCATTTTCATTGTCTTTTATCTTTCATTGTAGCGCAGCTCAGCAGTATTTAAGGCTGAACCTTTATCTTCAATCCAGAACACGTTCGTGGCTCACCTCTTTTGCTTCATTCGTTTGTTTTCCTGTGTTTTCCTCCTTTTTAGCATAAGGTCTCATGGTTTGCGTTGTTTTTTCTTTTTTTTTGTATCCATCTTATGGCACTCCACATTGCATTATTTATGAACATACAGAAAAGTTGTCTAGAATTTTTGTTAATAATTCTTTGTAGCAGCTTGTAAAAAAATATAATTTCGCTTTTTTTTTTTGTTGCTGTGCCCAGGCTATGCTCAGGCTATTAAGCTGATGATTTTAATGAGTGAATAATGTGCTCAGCCCCCTACGGCATGACTGAAACAGCAGCAAACACAGTTTTTCTGCTTTAATTTTTTAATAACTTAAAAAAGCAACTCTGCACTTGAAATGGGGGCCACATGTAACTCCATCCTCCATACCACAGACTCCCGACTCCAGACTCCCGACTCAAGACACAAGACTCTTACTTCGCTTAAAGGTCACACAAACAGGCAACGCACTCCAGAGGCGTTTCGATGTGTTGTTTGTTTGTTTGTGTTGTTTGCTTTTCGACATGTGTCTGGTGTTGTCCCCCCCCCAGGTCCCAAAACGAGTGGCGCATTAAATTTGTCATTAGGTTTTGTGGCGCATCTAGAAAATTACATAACTGCCGCAGACACGCATCAACTTTTAAAATATTTAAACGTTCTAATTGCTGAGAGACAATTTTACTGGCCGTTGGCCACTTGAGAAAACAATGAATAAAGTACTCTGAGAAAATTCTTCGTTGACATAGATAATTATGCTGCTTACGATTGTGTCACAGATTATGTACTACACTGACTGACAAATGTCAGAGTACCCCCAAAACTCAAGCTTTAGAAGTGCTGCATTTCTTTTGTGGTGAGAGGGGAGAGGGCTTTGTTTGGTGTGTCAACTGTAATGAACCCAACTTGACTTTTCATTTCTCTGGCTGACAGAACACATTTCAAGTACTTGCTAGCTGTTACATTTTTTAAATGTCTCTCTATCTTTCCATCTCTCTTACTGTTGCTTGTTTTTGCCACTGCATTTTTCCTCTAAGCTGTGACATTTTTTATAGCCTGTGGTGATGTTTTGACCTACTAATTTAATGATGCTAAATGGTGTGGCAGTTGATTGCCAAAGCATGCGGGGCGTTGCAAGCGCCACTTCCCCCATTCTAAATGTGGTTTTGGGTGGGAGGTGTGAGAAAAGCTTGAGTTGTGCATCAAGTGCCACAAATGAAAGAAATTATATTTATTGCTCAGACTTAGAGCCTATGAACTACCCAAGATGTGCACTTCAAGAGCCCAACATCTTTGCTGAAAGCTTTGGGAAGACTACCATACATCTTGATGATTTTTGTGCTGAAAAGATTTTTTAATATCATAAATTCTGTACAGCTTTTTTGATCTACTTATTATTTATAAAAACTCTGTGCTCAGCTTTTAACTTTTTTTCCATTTAAATTTGCAAAGGCTTAGACATCATCTTGTTGCTTCCAGTTTTATCTTTGTCAAAATCCTCTTAGATTTCATACAGACTCACAGCTAGAGAGCATTTCTGTTTACTTCATCGTCGGCAGATTCATCTCCGGTTGGACTTCACACCCTTACTGAGTGTTCCCCAGGTGCTTGATGCACTCTCTTTGACTGTGACTGGGAGTCCAAAGGAAAGGAAGTAATCCATTCTGCGGGCAGTTTTCAATATCACTTTCAGCGACAACTTCCTGCGCGTCGCATCATCAAAAACTGTTGGCACTTTGCATACAAATGTGGCCCGGGACCATGGCAAAACTTATCGCAACATTTTAATAACTGCTGGCAACAGTAGCCAACTGCATTTGCCTCAGTCGGAGTTTCAGTGTCAGCCTTAGCCTTAGCCTTAGTCGTGGCAGCTTTCATTAATTACCAAGAAAAGCGAGTTTTTTTTATGCCGCTGCACTTTTCCTGCCAGTCAGGCAGTCAACTTCGTTTATACATAGTCTATATATATATTTATATATAAGTATTTTCCGCAACTGGCCAGTACGTCAACATGTTGGAGTTGGCCCTAACTGGGCAGGGCTCCAGGCTCTGGTTGGAACTAAAGCTGAAGCTGAAGCTGATGCTGGAGCTGGAGCTGGTTCTTATCTAGCGTCAACATCACGCAACATGCGCGTAATTTTATGAATGAAGTGCTCGCTGCTGGCCAGGATTCGACTCGTATTCGTGCTGGGAACTGGTCAGGCAGGCTCTTAATTGCACTCGCACCTATTTTTTACAACAGCATCAACAGCAGAGAGCAGAGAGGGGTAGCAGTATCAACAGGCAACAGGCAGCAGGCAACAGTTTGTCAGCCAGGTTAACAAATTGCATTAAAGCGTTGCAGCTATCATGAACCGGTTCTCTGCACATCTGTGCCTCGTTCTAGCGCACTTGTTGCATCAGCAGCATCATCATCATCATCACCAACAACAACTGCAACTACAGCCAGCCATCACTTCAAACTGGCCAAGAAACAGCACTGAACGAAGCATTTTCACTTGCTGACTGCGACGCGCTTATTAAATATGATTATGCGTTCGATTGCTGGCAGCTTGGAGCTTGAGCCTCCGACTGCAGAACTGCAGAACTGGAGACTGCGCACAATCACAGGAAGTGTAGCCGCGCCAGGCGTCGTCACATTGGCGGACATGCTTAGAACATGCCTAGAATGAAGCGAACACAAAATCTACCAAGCACCTGCCCCTGCTCCATGCCCCAGCCTCATGCTCCTGCCCCTGGCAGGCAACGGCTGCTGCCAACTGCTGCCCACTTTTAATGAAGTTTTCCGTTTCGTGCCGCAGTTGGCTTTGCTCGCCTGCCTCTTACGTCTTGCCTCTTGGCTCAAGTCATAGCTAGCTTCTAATTTACACTACAACAATGGTAAACACTTGACAACCTTTTAGACGGCTTGTAACAACTAGGAAAGTCTTTGTTTTCTTAATTTTTAAAGTACATTGTACATATATAAGCAGGAAAGGAAACCAAATATAGAAGAAAGCTGTATTTAACATAATTTGAAAAGCTTTGTTACATGTGCTCAAATTATAGAATTTAAGGAACTATGTTAGGTGCTGGCTTATAAATGTATTTGCATAGTACAATTTTATAAACAATATACAATTATATTCCAAATTCCAATTCTTGGATGTCACAGACATCTCATTTGTTTGCTGTCAAAGGTCAAATTTTTTCTCAGTAGTTTCTAAATTCACTTACAAATTTTTTTGAAAATTAAAGCAATCTTTTCATTGTGAACCAAACTCTTTTTTGGAATAATCTGCATTTATTTATATAACAATTTCATTTGTTGAATTCATTTATTTTGCAGTTTACAAAATCTATAATAAAATAGTTAAAAGCGCTAAAAAAAAAAACGGACCTATAGTTGTAACATTACATCAAATTTAATTAAAAATGATCAGACTTTTGATTTATTTATGTTTTATATGAAAGTTAACAATAATTCAATGACGTATTCATATACATATATAGTTATTGTGCGTTTTGATTAGTAATAAATTAGTTTTTACTACTTTATATTTCAATGCGATTTCAAATAAAAACTATACATTGTACACATTGTGCATACATAGACAAAAACCAATTTTAAAATCTATAAAACAAAATCAAGCTAAACTCCAAAATATTATTAACAAAAAAATTGTCTGAGAGTATGAGAGTTTCGACCTTTGGCATATACTTTCTATTAGCTGCTATTATTATATGCTACTGTAATGTAGAGCAAAATAAAATCGTTTGCCCATTCAAAGGTTTTAATAAAAATTGTATGAGTTCACTGTATTTAATTATGCATTTACACTCGTACTGCACACACAAAGTATGTTGAAAATTAAATTAAATTTTATCATTGTAGATGCTGTTGATGCTCTTGTTGCTGTTGTTGTCCTGTGCCCAGTGCAACCGAGGCGGGGCGATTATTGGTGTTCAGAATAGGCAGTCTGCGTATAACATTGCAATGACAGCAGACAACATGGTAATTAAAATAACATTTATTGCATTTCATTTGATAATAAAAATATATTACTAACTGGCATTTCTTTGAAACAACAACTTTTTTGCAATTTCCAACTTTAATTAACTGACATTTTACGGAGTCATAGCATAAATAAATACTCAATTTAATAAACAAAACAAACGCAAATGAAAGAAAACAACACGAATATTTGTAGCCTTTACAACAACAATAGCAACAACAGCAACAAAATGGAAGTAGCGTAAACAAATTACAAACCCAGATAATAAATACCGAATTGAAAATCAAATTTCATTATATTAAAATTTATTGATAATTAAAATATAACAAAAAGCTATGGTAGTGAAAATTGTTTTCAAATGCAATTTTGTATGTTTACAATTAGCAACAATTTATATTGGCTTTGTTATATATAAATTTAATAAGCCAAATTAAAAATATGTAGCATAATTGTTGTCCATTGTTTTGTTAACAACTTGAATATCCTTGCAGAGGTTATTTCAGTTTTGTGCATGAAATGTGTAACGCATTGAACGAGACATCTTTAACCTCGCAAGGTACTATGTATATGCTCCTCCATGTCCATTTTTCCTTCTGCTTGTACGCGAACTAGTCTCTCAGATTTGAGCTTGGCATAGAACCTTAATTTTTCTGTACTTAGGACATTTGTATGTCAAAATCGAACCACTTAAACATATAGCCATATGAACGATTGGTTGAAAATTTGGTTTTTTTAGATAACTCGTCCAAGCTTACCCATTCGGAATTTTATCAATAAGGCTGTCTTATGATAAACCAATGGAAATTTAAGATTTTATATGCAATACTTTTCAGCAATAGTATGTATATCTTTGGCACTTTTCTTTTGCTTTTTAGCTGAATCACTCCTTAGTTAAATAAAATTTCAACGTAGACCACCTGCCAAGTAAATGGCTTTATTCTGGGGGCAGTGAAAGCTGCCCCCTAGACCAACGTCTATGATCCGCTAATGCTGCCTACATAAATTAAGAAATAAATTTTATTAAATGTGCCATTCATTAAGCGTAGCAGCGATGCTATTAATTAATAAAATTTCTAAACAAAAAGCCGACGCGACCGCCGTTAAGTCTGGCCCCAGAAAACAATTAGGCAGCATTTAAGGTGTAAGCCAACACGCCCACTTCATAAAGCCCACAGCCAAAAACTGTGGCCCAAGAATGATGAACCAAAACCAAGCGCTGATTGATGGCAATAGATAAAATTTGGTTGCTGTGGCAGAGTCATGTGGTAAGATGTGGTATAATGAAGCAGGTGGCAAGTAAACGTGGGTGGGGGAGCGGTGTTTTAAAGGCAGCCAAACTAGTATTTACGTATTAAAAGATATGTTGGCTTATAATTTTCAAAAATTTGTATGTTATTTATTCAAAAATTTGTTGTGGGTGATTTTTTGTTGTTTTTATTTAGATTTTTTGTTGTTGTTTTGATTTTAAATATTTTAAGTATTAATTACATACATTAAATATAATTTAAGTATAATTTATTTAAATTTGTTTTTATACACCAGCTTATCTTGTTTAAATGCAAAAATCTGAAGTCTAATTTGAATTAACTTTTTATTCGCTTTTCTCAGTTTTTCATTAACATAATTTTTGGCGTACAAGCACGCGTTTTTTTATCATGTATATAATTTATTGTCATGCATGATAAAAAAAAGTCGTTTAATTTTGTAAATATGTATATCATATATATATATATATATATGTCTGTATGTACTTATTTTATTAATTGGCTCTTAAAATCTAACGAAAATCACGCTTATAAATAGTTTATAATTGATGTATGTTTAAAGTTTTTGTTGTTTTTCTTTTTGTTTTTTTTTTTATACTATTTTATTGTGAGTGATTTCGAATCGGTTTGCTCGTTGAAAATCGTTACGCTTGTCGGGCCTTAAGGTTTTAGTATGTATGTATATATGTTTGTATGTATGTATATATAATATATAATATATATAGAGAGATATTGGTATGTCTAGAGCTTAAACTTGAACAACTGCTAATGAGAATGAGTCACGACTCGACAGACTCGTTAATATTTATGCTAAATGCTAAAAATCGTAATTCCTACTACTTAATATCGAGAAAAATGTCTACAAATTAATATTTGAGTGTTGTGTTGTTGTTTTCTACGAATGCTGCTGCTTCTTCTATTGTTATTATTATTATTGTTGTTTGTTGTGTTATGTTATTTTGTTGTTGGTTGCTTTGTAAGTTGGTGATGAGCGAGGGGCAAGCATTTGTAGAGTGGGTTGCGCACCTGCCCCAAAGGCTAATCCATCGGCATCGGCAACGGCATCAGTATCGGCAGTATCTCTTGCATTGATTGATGTGGATACATCATTCAAAGTGCGTTGCGTGTTGGGTATCATGATGCGGTTCGCCAAGTGGAGTGGAATGGAGAGCCTTGGATACAGGTACTTATCACAGCCTTCGAGCGCCGCATGCAAATGTCTTTTCTCAAAATACATTCAACATGTTTCCTCCATTTGCGCTCCATAATAATCAACGTCATTTAGTAATAATTATAAACAGAAAACACAAAACACAAAAAGACTTGCAACAGCAACAACCAAGCGAAGCAAAAACATCTAATAATGCTATTGACTGAATTCGACTCAATTTCAATAAAATTTTTTTTTTTTGATTTTATGGTTGTCTTTGCTGTTGTTGGTGTTAATGTATTTGTGATGTGTGTGTATGTCAATCAGTCTAGCTGGGCTTGGCTGCTGTTTCACGTCTTTCGTCTTTCGTCTTTGACGCGCTGCACAGCTTAGTAGGTCTGTCAAAATAAATTAGAGGGAAGACAAATAAATTGAGGAAATGGAGTAGGTATTAAATATAATAAGTCATTATCAATATCAACGCTTAAAAAGGTTCAATCCAAAATGTGTGGAAAGGCTTATAAAATGATTGGCATTCAATCAAAATTTAATAATTTAATTTGAAATATATTTATGAATAGACCACGTGAGGTATATTTGGCAGCAGTTTTAACTGTTGAAGTTTGGTTTTGCTATAGACTGATTAGAAAAACTCGGAAGAATAGATACCTATTATAAAACTGCTAAAAAAATTTCTATATAATTTTTAGTTTTACATTGAACCAATTAATTATGAATGTATTAAAAGCTCGAAAATATTTTGGTTATTAATTTGTTGAAAATAAATCCATTAATTTTAAAGATATAAGGAAATATCTGTGCTACATAAAAAAAAGTCTTAAGAAACAAGAAGCAAAAACTCATAAAAAACTTGCAAAAATAAAGCCACTTAATTTTCAAAATTCAGAGTACACATATTTATAATAACTTCAACTTACCACTGGTGGATAGGACATGTACTTATCGCTCATATTAAAGTACGAGCCGTCAGCTGGCGGCGCTGGTGATGGCGATGATATGTAACTGCCCTTGATGACCAGTGAGGAGGCAGGCGAGGGCGATGGTATATACAGACCATTGGAGATCAGCATATGATCATCCTTGGCGCGCATAGGCATGCCCTCAATTAAGCCCGTTGCACTATTGCGCTGACTGTGCCGCTTGGGATTGGGCAGAGTGCGTGTGAAGTCTGGATTGCACATCGGATAGGGTGGTGTGCACATAGAGCTCTCCTGGTATTTAGGTGGATATGCTGTAGACTGGATGATGTCCACGTTCTCGACGAGATAAGTGGAGGCAGCGGCCTTCTTTTGTACGTCCGCCTGCAATGCAGTGATGGGCAGCTGGTTAGGATTAGGCCAGTCAGTGTGCAGTTCAATATTTTTAGCTAGCTGTAGCTGATATACCTTATAGACAGACTGATTGTCATCCTTGGAGTAGGCATCCTCGTTGCTGGGTTCCGTTTCGCCCTGTGACTTGTTCTGCCGACGTATGACAAACCAAGCAACAAGCGCCGCATTCAACACTAGCAACACCATAGCCGCCGAGGTAATACCAATGATCATAACATTGGGCAGCTCATCCTTTTCCGTATACTCGGCAGAATGCGGCTGGGAGCCTTTGCTCAAGGTGAGCTTTATATCCGGCAGAAATTTACTGCCGCCAGCATCATTGTGCGCCATGACAGAGAAGTAATAGGTACCACCAGGCTTCAGACCTTCCAGTGTAACATTCTGTTGATCCACCTTGGCATCCACATACCTAAACTTATCCTCGCCTTGCTGCTTGAAGCGTACACGATAATACACCTGACTGCCGCCATCAAAACCGGGTGTCCATAACAGTTCCACGCTTGTATCGCTGACATTACCCACACGTAGCTGCAGTGGTGTATCGGGACGCGTGGGTCTACTGAACTCCAGTGTGGTGCTGGCCTGACCCAAGGAATTGCGCACCACGCACTCGTACTGTCCATAATCATCTGCGGAGGTGCTTTCCACTTGCAATGCGGACTCAAAGTGCAATGGATCAACCTGTCGCTCTATGCTCGTGAACTTGTTGCGTCGCTGCATCTTGAGATCCTTGCCATGGCGACGCCAAATGAAACTGGGCTGTGGTGCGGCCAAAGCACGACAAATGAGCTGAGCACGATCGCTCATGCGGGCAGCGAAGCGTGTGTAGACGGGCGAGTGATCAATCTCTGGGGAAGCTGCAGGCAATAGAATTGTGGGTTAGCTGCTGTTGAGAATTAGCTTTAAAAAGCTCTGCTACTTACTTTGCACCACGAGCAGCACATTCTGTGTGGCTGGTGGGCCACGCTGATTGTCCACTGTGCAGGTAAAATTGCCAATATCCCCACGTTGCACGTTGTCAATGTGCAACAGTGCGGTGTTGTTCTCAAAGCTGGAAGTGGTGCGTGTTGCAAAATCATAGCCAGCTCGGGACCAACGCACTTGGGATGCCTCCAGTGGGCGGGCTTGAACTTCACAGGCGAGCACAGCCTGTTCACCGGACGCAAAGCTTTGACCCTCAGTAACGGAGGTAATAATAGGTGCATCTAAATGAAATGGAAACATGAGGAACTAAGCTCATTTTGATTACAAAAACGACTTACATTCCACAACCACTTGAATCTCCAGCATGGCTGTGCCTTGTGTGTTGAGTGCCTCACAGACATAGATGCCCGCATCGTTACGGCTGAGTCGACTTATATTGAGACGAGGTCCATCTGAGATTAAACGCTGCCCGCTCAGTGCATTGCTGCTAATGGGCAGACCATTCTTGGTCCAGGTGTAGCTTATGGACATGGGATTACCGCTGGCATGCAACTCCACCTGCAGTGGTGCACCCTCAACACCCACAAAGCTGCTTATTTGTGCAGTGTCAAACTTGGGTGGAACTGTTTATGATAGAGTTGGACAGTTGAGACGAGATATCTATTACGAATTTGACTTAGGTCACTTACAAAGTATGTCCAGGCTGATGGTCTCGTGCACGCTGCGCTGCAGGACTTCATTGTGACTCTGGCAAGTGTAGATGGAGCCATCCAGATCCTGGGTAATATTTACATACATTTCGAGTGTGGATACCGAGCCACCCCAAAGACCGGGCCTATTGGCCAGATTGACACCTTCAACGGGAATGCCATCCTTCCACCAGCTGATTTTGGCTGGTGGATTACTGGAACTCGAATCGCAGATTAGTTTCGCCCGTATGCCTGGCACTAGGTTCTTGGGTGCAACGCTGATTTTGACTGTTTCAGGAGGGACTAAAAGGCCAAGAGAGTAATCATACAATAGGGATTATCCTAGTTGGGCTTAAATATACTACTTACAGTGCACGCCGAGTGTCTTGGTAGCGAATAATGGTATATCAATGGCTGCATTTTGAACTTCACACTTGTAAATGGCATTGTTGTCGGAGGCATTCACCAACAGTGATAGCTCCGAAGTTATCTTGTTTTCTGTTGACTTGGTGGCTGCATTTAAACGTTTATCATTTTTATACCACTGTAAAGTGGGTGATGGATTGCCACCAGCAGAGCTGCATTGCAATTTTAGAATCGAACCAGAGATTAATATGTCACCATCATTGTAGCCGGTTAGCAAAGGTGGCGACGGAGGATCTGTATAAAAAAAGTAGGTAAAGCAAACCGCGTGGAACTGAGCTAGGATATTACTTACACAAAACATTCACCGTGTGAGAACCAACAACATTTTGAGAAAGCTCTGCATTGAGTGCATGACAAACGGTTATAAACGTCCGACTATGGGAATCGATGTTTAAGGTTATGTTGGAGCTGCTCACCCAGCCTCCTTCACTGCTGCTCATGCTCTTGTAAGTACTATTAGTCAAGGGTCGTCCATTCATGGACCAGTTAATACGTGCCGGAGGATTGGAGGGAGCTGTTACACAGCTCAGTTGCAAAGAGTCACCCACTTTTGCTTGGGTAGCGCCGCTCAAATACACATCCTTGGGTGCGTCTATATGAAAGATGCTTTGGGGTTACAGGAAACTATAGAAGCTAAAGATGATCTGTTGGACTTACATAAGACAGTCAGATTGAGTTCGGCTCGCAGAGGCGTATCGGATAGCAGATTTTTGGCCTCACAGACCAAATTGGCGCCATTGTCGGATGTATTCGCCGTAAACTTGTACACATTCTCCGAAAGGCGACCCGAGGTGCGTTGTGGTGAATTAATGACAAGACCATTGCGGTACCAAACCAGTTGAGCTGGAGGATTGCCACCACGACTGCGACAGGCGATTTGTAGCTCCTGACCACGACGCAAAGTCTCACCTTGACTATAGCCCTCAAAGAACGGTGGACCGGGTGGGTCTGTATTGGTAGTGGGTGGAATAAGTCTCGGCTACTAGGGAAAAGTATTTTCTTCTACTTACACAACACGGACAGCTGGACTTGAGCGCGCATAGGCACATCCGGAGGAAGGGCCTTGTGTCGCGCCTCGCACGAGTACTGCTTATAGTCATCCTCGGAACGTGGCTGCAGCTGCAATGTGGAGCTGGTGCGGAAACGCTTCACCGAAGTCTCATTTATGGAAACAATGGGCACTGCGGAAGCCAGTCAGGTTATGGAAATTCAACTTGTGTGGTACACTGCAGGACTTACCCAATGTCACTGGCGTTTCACCCTGAAACCAGACAATCTCTGCCGCCGGATTAGCATTCTCTGTGATGCATTGCAGCGTTAGATTCTGACGTTCGATAACCTCAACCTTAGCATTGCGTGGAAAGCCATCGATATAAATGCTGCTGGGTGAGGCCACAATGCTCAGCTTGGCATTGGCCCGTATGGCCGGATTGCCAGCGGCTGGACCCACCTGGCACTGGTACTCCGCATCGTCCTCGAGTGTGGCATTCTTGACTTGCAAATTGTATATGCCATGTTCGGCATCCACCAGCACCGAGTAGCGTGGGTAGCCGGTTATGACCGCAGAGAAGCCTAACGCAAAGCCATCCTTGGTCCATTGGACCTTGCCAGCGCGCGAGGATACCTCACAGCGCAGGAGCGTATCCGTGCCTTCCAGTATTTGCAGATCGTGCGGGGTAACGCGAAACTTTTGTACAGCACCAGTGGCAGAGGGCTGAGGGGCGGTTGCCTGAGCGCTGCACTTGACGCAAGCTGAGGAGTAGAGAATGAAGAAATTCACATATTGTTAATCGGCACGTTCAACAATTGCGCACGTAGTTGGCAACTGCAGCAGGCGGCAATGAGAACTTAGTTCAATTGGCAACGAAATCGACGAATCGACCTGTCACACAGTCCCAGTCACCAGTTACCTACTTTTCCAAGCCCACACATAAAATACACATTACTTAAACATAAGACCCAACGACGCAACTCAGTCACATCTCACTAATTTGGAACAACTTTTATGTACATATATTTTTTTTTTGCTCACACATGGCTTACATGTATGTGGTATGTGTCAGGGCACTTTCAGGCTGTCATTGAGACATGGACATGTTGTATGTCTGTCTATCTGTATGTTGGTCTGTTTTCCGTCTTTGTCTTCATCATGGTCTGCACGTTGCTAGTCTGTGTGTCGCTGTATCAACCCACACCAAAAGCGAAGTAGGTCTACAGCTTGCGGCTCATTAGCATTAAAATGTCTTAAAGAAAAGAGCAGGCCACGTTCGATACCAAATTGAACAGACTACTTAGTGTATGTGTGTGTGAGTGTGTTTTGTCGTCGACCTAATCAGCATTAGAGCAATCTACATAGGTAATATAAAAGCACGCACATTGTCACCATGTCAGGGAAAACTCTTCAAAGCATAAAACTTTGATTACAAAGCGAAACTTTGCAAAATCATAAAATAAATCATGGCTTGCTTGAAAATACAACACATTGTAGAACTATTAATTTTAAATCGAATGACATTAAGCCGTTAACTTGTTTCGCATTTTAACTTGACAAATAAAGACTGCCAATATATCAAACACAAAAAAAAAAAAAACTTGAATATTTAGCTGCATTAATTAATTATGATTTATCAACGAAAACAAAATTCTAATTTAATTTCAACTTGGCTGCCAATCAAAACGAGTTCAATTAGTTGCAGACAATACAATTAAATACTTAACAAAGCCAAAGCTGGCAACGTTTTTGAGCACCAATTAAACTGGTTTGAAAATATGTTTGAAATTGAATGATTTTCGTGTCACTGTGCGGGACAGGAACCAGCAAAACAAACATCCAAGCGCTGCGTGAGACATGCCTACAAATGGCTCAACAAATAAACGTCGCTGTCGTGGACTTCATCAATGGATTAATTGATTATTTGTCGTAGACAACATCGAACCGAGGCTGCACGGTCTTGAAATGAGTTCGATTTCCGTTTGACTTGGGCACGATGTGAACTACATAATACATAATATATACATAACATATACGTACATATAGATAAATGATTTAGTCAGAACGGAAAGACAAGTCAGCGACCACCCGCAGTTCAAGTTAGTCACTCGCTTTTGTTGTGGGGGCGGCTCAATTTGCATGTGGCTGCATTACTTGGCCCAAAGTTCAAGCAATTAAGCTCAGAGAGCAAGAGTCAGTTGACCAACTGCATAGCCAGAACATTTCCTGCGGCAATTAACCAACAGCAACAGCAACGGCAACAACAAAAACTGCAAAACTTGACAGGTTTTGCGACGTCAACAACAAAAGACGACAAAAACACAGAGACCAAGCCCAGGCCCTGTCTCCGGTTGGCTACAACTCATTTAGTGTCATTACGAGCTGCCCCCTTCCTACAGGGGGGGGGGGGTTGTATGTACAATGTACATACATATGTATATATGGTATATACAAGACAATAAGCAGTGGGTAATTGTCACACATATGCAAGGCAGGATGGCCAACAAAGAAATCCTTGAAGTGTGACAGTAGGAAGCACTGTCAGCACAGAACAACATACACACACATACACACATACAAAAAACAAAAAAAAAAAAAGAATGAATACAGAAATGCAGAAAACACACTCTGTGTAAAGTAAAGTAAAGTAAAGTAAAGTGCAAAGTAAATGAAAGACGAACAGAAGGCAGCTAAAGTAAACCGGTTTCCCATTTCATTCATGGGTTCCTGGCCAGTGAGCAGTGGTCAAGGCGCAAGGAGTCAATGCAGGAGTACTCAACTCGGTCTAAAGGAACTGTAATTGTCAACTGGTCCCACAAATTGTACGCAAACTAAACTAACAGCTTAACCACAGAACCGTTCCATGCAGTCGATGTTGATGTTGATGATGATGCCGATGCCGATCCTGTGACTCTGTCTGCAAATCGGCCACAAGTTAAGTGAGTGTGTGAGCGCTGTCCTAGGCCCAAAGCTTGCTAATAGTTTTGAGCATGGACTGGTCAACGTGTGGCAATGGCAAGCGAAGCGCAACGCCGGATGTCGCACTAATGGTCAAGACGCAAAGACGCAAAGACTCAGCCCCTGCTCGGTCCCTGCTCGGGCGCCAGCTAGTACATGTGCCTTCTCGCTCTCCCTCACTCTCCCTCACTCTCCTTCTTTGTTTTTGTCTCTTGTCTGCTTTGTAAGTTAAACTATCTACAAGTCATTAACTCATACAAAGCCAGCGACTGTCGCACAGCAGGCGAGCCACAAGCAGAGTCAGAAACAGAGGCCTACTGAGTGCAACTGAGAGAAAAAAGAGAGGAAGAGAGTGCGATTTCGTTGTTGAGAGACAATCTAGAGTGAAGTGGCCTGAACCTGGACCCAGGGACTTGGAAATCTGGTATTCTGGACCAACGCACATTTTGCTCAATGTTTTTGTTCTTCTCAACGTCTGTTGCCCTCTTGTTGTTGTTTTTATTTATATTTTTTCTACTACTGCTGCTGCTGCTGCTTGTGTGTGTGTGCTCTTGCTGTTGCTGTCTTATCAAGACCAGTTTCCAGTTTAGCCGCTGTTTCTGCTTTCTGTTTTCGGTTTGCTGTGTTTGCCTGCAACTTCAGCGCGTTAATGGAAAATATTGTGGCATATCACAGGAAATCCGGTGAGGTTTTTTTCTCGCACTCCTTTTTGCGTCAGGACACTTAGCGTGCACACAGTCAACAACAAGAAGCACGACAGCAACAACAGCAACTACAAAAACAACAACAACAACACGCACACGAATGACTTTGACAAAATTAACGGTCACATAAATCTCTCCCATAGAGCTCTAGGCGCTCTTTGCGGCTTTGCGTTATAAATTTAATTAAAATTTCTTCTGTGTTTTGTTATTTTTCTCTCCCTTTTTTTTTCGTATTTTGGCGCCACAACGCGTTTTGTTAATTTAACAAATGTCTTTTATTATATTGATTAAAGCGGCTTTGGTGTCAAATTTGTTGTCAGCTATGTTAAGCGCCCACAAAGTGTTTCAAATTGTTTTAAACGGCGCAACGAAAAGGATTTCTGGGTAGCCATGACAATTATTTTATACATGTGGCTTAGGACCTCACACCAACAGCTTGAGCAGTGTGTGTATATGTGGCAAGGGATTATAATTTGAAAACCAGCTAAGTAAATGGTGTGCACTCGATGCTGAGCCGCTTTGGCCAACAAGCTTGTTGGCTCATTTTTTTCAAGCGGTTTTTATGCTTTCATAAAGACTTAGAAAGTGTAGATGGAAATGAAAAATGAGTAGAGTTGTAGTACTTATTTTATTTATAGGATGAGCTGCTTAGTTACTTTCCTGAGTTTATTGCTAATCTAAAAGAATTCAGTACCAACAAATGGGCGCTCAAATTTCACAGCATGTCATACTTTAAATTCATAGATAGCAGCCCGCATTTAAGTTAACTATTAATCTTAGATGAGCAACTCAAGAATTTCAAATTAACTTGTGCTGTAGGTTTTTTTTTTTAAAATCTTTACCTCTCCTACAAATTTTCTCCGAGTAGGTTCGATCTATTTATTTCTAATGCACGTGAAGCACAGAGCTATTTGTATATTTGATTTAAATAGAAATTCAAGTGATTTCTCTATTAATACACTGAACTTGTATCAACTTATATTTCCATAGTTTTAATCATTGCCTTTTTGGCATATATTCGTTTTTATTGAGCATATTTCAATCTCATTGTACTTCTTTTTCATTTTTTCAATAACATCATTGTCAGTATCCTTTATCTTGACTCCATCTTTCATATTCACTTGCCGTCGATTTCAATATTCTCCTTTATTGTTTGTGCTCTTGGCTATCTTTATTGCTTTGCCCAGCCTCAATGCTTCTGCAGAAGTGTCACGGAGCGAACATTTAATGTTCGCCTTGGGCACGCTTAATAAATTCACAATAAAACGCATTTGACTCACGCGAATCGCCTGCTCGGCAACGACCTCCAAAATATGTAGCTCCTGCTCACTTTCTTTCACTCTTTCACTCGCTATCTTTCTGTCTCACTCTCAGTCTCTATTGGGCCAATGTGTGGCTCTTGGTAAATTTCACACAAATTGCCGCATTACCAAGTCTGTCTGTCTCTGTATTTGTGTTGTGTGCCCTGTGCACTGATTGAATTATAAAATTTGCAGCTGAACAAATGTGACCAGCCATATCAAATGGTTCTACATACAGCCATACCCCCATCTCGAATAAACCCTCTCTCGCCCTACTCCAGAATGGGCAGCCTCTTTGGTAGCGACGTTAAACTAATCAACTAATTTGCTATGAACTTTGCGGTCTGCACAAATTAGAGCGCCATTGCCGGGACGGGCCAGCGGAAGGCACAGAGTCAAAGACAGAGAGAGATATATTGAAAGAGGCAGAGACAGAGATAGAGCCAAGTTACCCAGCCAGCCATAGCATTAACATTAATTATTTTCTGCTTCATGAGCATTTTAGATGAACACGAACGAGGCAGACTGCGATGAAGATGTGCTGCTCTGCTTTGCTCTGCTTCAATGCTGACCGGAGCTTTCATCTTTAATTAATTAATAAAAATTATTGCCCCTTTTGAACTCTATTGCTGTCAACTACTTTTTGGAATATGCACATAAATATTTTCATTTTTTTTTAAAGTCTTTGTCCTACCGCAGCCCAAAAGAAATGTTTTTAGTACCAAAAGTATTTTGCGGCTGGCACCCTGCATGCGGGCAAGCCAATTAGTTAAATTAACGCTGTTAAAGTCCGAATTTAAATGCCAAAATATTTAAATAATTAGTAAATAAGCAAAGATTTAAAAATAAAAAAAAATAGAAAATTCACCACAAATTAAAGTAAATTGGGCATTTTATGGAAAAAAAGATTTCAATCAAAATTTCACATGTTATTTCAGTGATGTAAATATTAATAAAGCCAGTTATCAAAAATATTAGTCGCATAAACCACAAATGGCAAACTTAGCCAGAAAAAAAAATTATTTTTTGATACCATAAATAAATAGGTCAGCTAAAAAGGTACTAAACAACAACTTTTGAACAAAACTTAACAGCATTCGGAAGAGCTCAAAAAATAATAAAAAAAAGTATAAATTCAAACCGACTTTTTGTTGTTGTTTCTGTTTGCTTTTTTTTCATAATAAAATGGCATAGAGCTGTAATAGATTTGATGATTTTATGACTGTAAGCCACTCAACAAAACATTCGTTGGTTTTATACCACGTTTCTGCGCTCGTCCGGTTGTCAAAGCCCGTCCGAGTGGTTTTGTTGTTGTCACCAAAATGCGTGGGTTGAAGATTTCTAACACCCACACATGCCGCAGCGGGTTGGACGAATACAAAAAAAAATGTATTTTTATTTTGAAAAAAAAATTGACAAATTTTATTAGTCATAAATTTTGGGCTAGCATAAAAATCATAGGCAACACCTAGGCTAGCATCTAAAAAGAAAAACGCTGCGTCGGCAGTCTATGAAAATAAATTAGACAGTGAAAATAAAAAAAAAAATGAAAAAATTTAGAAATAGAAAGAGAAAGAGAAGAAAGTTAAACCAATATAGCAATGAGGACGAAGCCGAGCGCCTTAAAATATGCAACAAAATATTATTTTGTGCGCTCATAAAACTTGGGTGGGTGTTTGTCTGCAAATGGGCAAAGTTTGTGCCACTTCTTGTTCTTATTTTTGTTGAATTTTGTGGCAGCCAAATTAATTTTTTTTTCTTTTTTTTTTTGGCTAAGTACAGCAAAGCTCTTGCGAGGGCTGCCATTGGACTTAATGTCTAAAGTTTGAGTCGTTGCAGTGTGACTACCGGTCTTTAAGATATACCCACACACCTACACAAAGGCACAAAGAGGCACACAGTCGCAGCTGGTCCATTGACACAGCCCACAGCACAGCACTATGGGCTATTTGACTAAGAAATCTAGCCGAGGCCCAAGCATTTAAAAATGGTTCAGCAATAGACTCACCACATAGAAATCAAAGACAACACACATTTTGCGCCTAGCCATGGCTTAGAAAAACCAGTTCGAGTGCCACTAACTAACTCAGCCATCGTCACAACCTACGTGCCTCAAATACGGGCTTATGAATGGCTACCGCCATATGAATGGCTTACAAAGACGACAACAAAAATCGTGGGCCGGCAATGACGGACACACAATCTCCTATACCAAAGACTCTGACGCGTCGGGGCTTTTAGCTGCGTCGCATATTAAACTGAATTTCAATTTAGCAGGCCCAGTCTGAGGAGCTGTTCAAAGCGTAGCTTTACCTCTATGTATTTTATACGATTAGTGATGAGCGATATTGTTGTTTTGTGACTGTTAAAATCGTTGACAATGCTGTTAAAAGCGCTTAAAAAATTAGAGCTTTGACTGTTGGCGGAGTAGTTTTGCTATCGCGGCAGTTACTGTTCTCGGAACAGTGACTGTTGACGGAACAGTGACTGTTGTCGGAACAGTCACAGTTGTCGGAGCAGTGACTGTTGTCGGATCAGTGACTGTTGTCGGAACAGTGACTGTTGTCGGAACGGTGATTGTTGTCGGAACAGTGACTGTCGTGGGAACAGTGACTGTTGTCGGGACAGTGACTGTTGTCGGGACAGTGACTGTTGTCGGGACAGTGACTGTTGTCGGGACAGTGACTGTTGTCGGGACAGTGACTGTTGTCGGAACAGTGACTGTTGTCGGAACAGTGGATGTTATCTGATCTCTGACTGTTATTACAACAATGACTGTTATCAGGACTTTGACTGTAATCGGGACATTCGCTGTTATTTGAACAGCCGCTGCTACTGTAAATATCTGAACATCGACTGTTAATCTAATGACTGGGACTTCGGACCTGCTACTTTAAATATGCAGTCACAGCGGCTCAGTCACACTTGCTCATTTCTAGTCTTGATATACATATACATATATGTGCATTGGACTGGTCTCTCTGTCTTGGGCACCCAGAGCACGCACCTGGCTTTAACTTTTTGTTGGCCGGCTTAGTTTAATGCGCTCTGCGAATTGGCGGATCGGCCGATTGGCGGATCGACAGCTCTGGCGGCGATCGACGGCTGCACTTGTCGTTTGGCAAATGCCAAGACACGAAGCCATTGCATGCCACACTTGACTGTTGCCGTTGCTGTTGGCTGTTGTTGTTGCTGTTGCTATTGCTGTTGCTGTTGCCGTTGCTTTGTGTATGTGGCAGCTGCATAATTATAATGTCTGGGCCCAATCGGCCCGCTGGCTCTGTATTATATGTATATACTATGTTTATGTATATACATTTTTTTTCTGAATGTCTTTTCTTGGCAAGCTGTTTGGCTGTCTGTCTCGCCAAAAGGTCAAACTGCATATTTATGCTGTTTTTATTGACGTGTTGAACTTTATAGACGGCTAAGTGTGAGACTTAGAAATGAGTTTATCATGTAACTGGGCTACAAAAATATTCAATAACTAGTTTAGCAAAATATTGCAAATTAATACAAATTTTATAATCGTAATAGAAAAAAAAATAAGTCTCCCTATTATTTACAACATAAAAAAAGTTAAGCTTTCGTAAATTCCACACAAAAAAAGCTTTTAAACGTGAATCATTTTTAAAAAATTTAGTAGACTTATTTACATAAAAATGTGCAAATTTGAAACATTTGGCAGATAATATTTTATAGCTTCAAGATATAAACCATTTTTATGATAGTATCTATATACGGCAAATTTTCAAATGTCACGTATTATGTTTTTATCTTGTTATAAAACACACAGAATTATTTTAGCTTTTAGTGTAACATGACTTATTTAAATATTATTTTTAGCACTGTCAACTATCCTAAACCTATTGCATATTAAAAACCTAGTGTCCCATAAAAAATACATTTTTAACTCATTAAATCAACCATAAAACACAACAACAAAATTAAGCAAATATTATGTATGCAATTCCATTAGATATTTATTTTTTTAATTTTATTTTTATTGCCTTGTACCCGCACGCGGACCTAGTATCCATGAATGAGTTTTGCGGATCTGTTGAAAAGTTTTTAGTTTGTTTTTGAGTATTGTGTTTGGCTTTTTGTTTAATATTATTTATGTATGCAGACTTGAACTTTTTTTTGTTTTGTTTTTTGTCAACTGTGGGATTGTGTGTGTTTTCAGTTTTTTTAGGTCCGCTCGTTTGTTTAATGGCCGCCTGATTGCAAACCAAACGGTTCGTATTACCTATTTATATATTTCAAGGATATGTTCATTAAGTTCTAAGATTTATGTATACAAGTATAGGTGCGTGAGAATAAATGCGGGCAATGTCCACAGATTTAATACGTGGATTGTAAACCATTTCATTCTGCACTTTGCTCGTACTCCCAACTTATACTTATATGTATGTCCGCCAGTTTTGAAGATCTGAAAAGCCAGTCAAGCGCGTCGGGCCTGAATTCCAAGTTATATGACAGCAATTTTGAAAACTGCTCGAGCATAACATTTGACTTCAAGCCCCAGCCAAAAGTTAGATAATCAAGCGACACCAAAGCCAACGATATACTCGACACTGCAACACACTGACGGCCACACTGGTCAGATTAATGGCTTCAAGCTGATTAGTTTGAGGCCAAGACAAGAGACCAAGACAAAGGCCAACCAAATGGTGGATGGTAGAAGCCATAATTAAGCAAAGCCGCCGCAGTTGCTCTTTAGTCCGAATTTGTAAATTATAGACAAGCCGGGTGGGAATAATGCTCCACATGCCCAGCAACCAAATTGTTCATTTGTCAAAATTAACACGTAGCCATAAGCCAAGAGCTATATTTGTTGTTGTTCTCTTAGCTTGTTGCCAATGCTAAACTGCTATTAAAAGATACATTTAGTCACGATGCGTAGGAGCAGTTAAGTTTTGAATTAAAACTTAGTAAAAGATCTGTAAATCAGGCGGAATTTATCAATTATATCGAGCGTTTTTAAAATGCCATCGAGGTGTTTCTACTAGTTATAAATAACCCGATTTCTAAATGGCTTCTTATTACCAAAAGAATTTTTATCAGTATATTTTAAGTGTCTCTTTAAAGTTTAAATATATTTAAATACAGCTAAGATAAAACTTTGAATCTGTTCTCATATTCAAAAACTTTTTATTCGTAATCGTTTTCCATTTTTTATTACGGTTTTCGATTTAAATAGTAATTGTCTTCTTAAAGAGAGTTTCGAATATTTTTCATTCAACTTTCTCAGAATCAAAACCTTTTAATCCGAATTTTCATTCGATATTCATAACAGCCTATAATTTCAATTCTGAATGTTTTGATCAAAATCAGAAATGGAACAAGAACTGATTTTCTCAATTATTACAATAATTTATTTGAATTTTTTCAAAGGTTGTAAATTTCATAAAAACTAATGTAAACAATTCTTAATTAATTATTTTCCCACACTAATCAATCTTGATTGTCGATAAATATCAATAATTTGCGACTACGACATTATTATTATTATTATTGTAGTTGTTAACGTTCTTTTAACTGAGCTACATAGCTGCAACAGCAAATTGAAAAAATTACAGAAAAAATAAAACGCAATAACAATTTTCACATTGTCGCGACTTGTTATTAATTCAATTTTGTATTATGTTTTTTTTTTTAAGTTTTTTGGGCCACAGTTACCGTACACTTTTGTGGGTTTTCGGCCAGGTCCCTGGCAGTTTAATTGAGGCAGCGGAGGGGAAAAAGAGACCGACAACTGCTGTTGTACAAAACCGGCTTAGGCGCGTCTCACACACATACAAATATACAAAGACGCACAGACAAGTCATAGCCATCCATCATTATTGTGTATGTGCATGTGTGTGTGTGCGTGTATGTGTGTGTGTACATGTTTGAGTTGAAGTATCTGTGAGCTGCACCTGCTCGCATTTTGTTGGCCTGTGAAGCCCAAGTTAAAGAATAAGTCGAGAGGAGGCCTCCTTCATTGATAGTTTCATGTACTCTGAGCTCAACTTTCGCATGCGCAAACTTGTCGGACAACATATGCTGACCATCTAGCTACAGTTCCAGCTTTTGCTTTAGCTACAGCTCCCAGCTCCCAGCACTCATCTCTCAACTCCATCTCCGCTCCAATTCAAGCTGCGATCTGTGTAGCTGGAACCGGACCAGCTGGCCCGCTTCAGCTTCTGTTTTTGCTGTGATTCTGCGTAGTGGTCGTGGTCGTGGTCGGGTTCTGAGCCTGGTTTTTGTTTTGTTTTCTTTTAGTTTTTGTTTTTGTTATTTTTTATGCGCCCAACGTAAGTTAATATGACTTGTAGCACGATGATTGCTTCCTGTGCAACAAAGAGTGCCTCAAAAACTCGCACGACGCTCAGGCGCTGACAGCGTCTCTGACGACGCTGACGACGCTTCAACAGCTTTTGTTGGCCAACTTTTTCGAGCTGCTTTTTTATGAATGAAAAATCGGTGCTGCTGCTGCTGCTTTGCTGCTTCTTCTGCTGTCGCTGCTGGCGGAAGTAATAAATTAATTTAGTAAATATCGATTCGCACTGCTGGCAGGGCTACCTTGTTAATTGGCAACACTTGAACACAGCTTACAACACAGACACACATACACACATAGAAAGCCCAACAGCAATTGAACTTGCTTTTTTTTTCATTGCTATTTTGCATAGCTTTAGCTCTCATACTTGCTGGAATAAAGCTAAATCATGTTAGAAAATGTTTGAAAAATGTATTCAGTCAACAAGAAAATGAACGAAGCTCGTCAGCTTCATCAGCGTTTTTGCTCCTTCTCACATCCTTGTTGCTCATCAGATTAATGACCATTGATAGCGAATATTCAACTGCGCCAGCGAGCGTATTAATGCAGCTTGATAATTTATTGAAAGCGCTTCTAATGAATTTTTATGTTTGTCTTTAAGTGTACCAGTTGTATGACAAGAGGGGGGCTGCTTTGGGTACTTCGGGTGCTACTAAGTGCCTTTTAACGGCTGCTTCCGCTTGCGTTTTAGCGTTTTGACTTGTAATTTGGTACGTTAAGCGTTTTTTATGGCAGCTTTAATAGCAGCATATGCCAACAAGCTATGTCATGGTGCGTACTAAACTTAATTAATTGGCAAACGGCGCAGTTTAGCATTTTGGGTTAGCTAGTTCTTTTCTAAACAAGCTTTGTTTTTTAATGTCGGAAAAGTCGAAAGAGTGAGATACGATTGCAGTTTCAATATTCAGTTTCACACGTTCATATTTATGGCATAGTTCAAACAAAAATTGTAAATTGAAAAACAACAGAAGCAAATATCAGTCGGAAAAAAATTTAAATTTTAAACTATTAAATATTAATTCGACTGCCTAATGTGATATTCTTTCGCAACTTGGTTTAATTATAACTCCACAAGTTCAAGTAGTTGGCATCATATTATTATACATATAAAAATAGCACTTACACAGCTTTTGATCATATATTTGTATGAAATTTACATATATGCAATAAAGTACTAAAGCCAGCCCGTTTTACAAATTGACTGGGAGTGTATTAGAGGTATTATTTGGAGTCATTATTATTTCTTAGAATGCCCACGCTTTAGTCTTAAATGGCAGTTCCATTTGATGTTGCTATAAAAACACAAGAAAGAAATGTTGTCTTCCGCGTGCCGAAGATATATACCCTTGCAGAAAAGATTTGCATAAGAAAACTTACATATTTTAGAACGGATTGTTCCTATGGCAGCTATAAGATATAGTGATCCGATTTTGATGAAATTTGGTCAACATGTGTAGAACGTGCTTTAATTTAGATATAGTGAGTTTGGTCAAGTTGTTTTGAAAAACAAAAAAGTTTTTCATACAAAAACTAATTTTTCAACCGATCGTTCCTATGGCAGCTATATGTTATAGTGGTCCGATCTGGCCAATTCAACAATTGGTACTACCTGCAATAAGAAGATGCATCTGTGCCAAGTTTCATCAAGATAGCTCTAGAACAAAGTCTTGAAAAACGCATATAAACAGACTGACAGACATACAGACAGACAGATGGACAGACGGACATGACGGACATGACTCGGCTGTTGATGCTGATCACAAATATACAAATTTTTTTCTGAGACGTCTCCTTCAATGCTTTACACATTTAATGGCAAAATTATAATACCCTCTGCAAGGGTATAAAAACCGCTTTTTGCCATAAAAAACCGCGCGAAAAAGAAAAATATAAAACGCGTTCTCAGTTAACTTCGCACGTTACATATCTTTAGCCCAATATTTTTCAGAAATTTTATATATCTTTTTTTTGCTCGGTTGCCGTTGCTCTTGGTTATACTGAAGCTGTTGCTGTTGTTGTTGCTGTTGTTGCCTTATCGCGTCGATCTGCGCGTCATGCATAATTGCATATATCAGATGCAAACACCTAACTGTACACATGTATCTATTGAAGTATATATATATATATATGTATATATATGCTCGTTACGAGCGGCCCCATCATAAGCAGCGATGGCAACAACAACAACAACAGCAACAGCAAAAGGCGTCAGCCACAGCAACAACTGCAACTGTTGCAACTTGTTTGCCGCTGCTGTTGACGCCACCTAACTGTCAACTTTCTTTTTTCGCCGGCGCACATAATTACAGCTAGCTGTGTGTGTGTATTAAGTTTTACTTGCATGCAATTAGCATAAAAAAATATCAACTCGGTTTGCATTTATATAAGGCTACAAATTATGCATCATTGAAGCTGCCACAGCAGCAGCAGCAGCAGCGCCAAATTGCAATGACGTTGAATAATGACCAAAAATGCAATGGCAACCGCCTCCTTCAACTACAACTCCCTGCAAAGTGGCAGTGGCAGTGGCAGCCACGAGCCGCCAGTTGCCACCGCAGTTGCCGCAGCTTCAACTTCAGCTGACGACAGACAAACAACGATGATGGAAATGTTGCTGGAGATGCCAAGGCTTGCTTCAGTTCGGTTCCGTAGTGGTAGGCAGGTAGGTGCTGTGCCACTGACACCTCACGCACGCCCACCCACTCCCGGCCACCGCCCACCCGCCTCAGTGCAAATGTTGCTGCATTGGATGCAAATCTGCAATTGTAAACACACAGACAAACAAACATTCAAAACACACACACACTAAGCTCGATACTCTTAAACATTAAGCTTGAGATTGGCATATAGAGATGTGCATTATTTTCAGTTATAAAGTTATTATTTCTTGTATTCAAGTTCCTTCCCTTCACCCCTCTAGATGGTATTATAAAAAGCCTTACCATAAAAAGGAAAGCAAATATAAATTTATTAAGCCTCCCATTTATAATAATAAACATTTGTGTGCAGTTTACCAAATCAGAAATAATGTGAATGTCATGTTGATCTTATTTTTATTATTTTTGTTTGGGCCTACACGAAAGCGTGTGAAAACCATAAAAGACAACAAAGTATGCTCGCCAAAATAACAATATCGATAACACGAACGTGCTCATCTCTAATTCATGCATAACATATGTATGTGTGTGTGTGTGTACGAGTAGGTATTCATTGAAAATAGGCTCGGCTTGGAGGCTGACTGCAACTCATATGTAGATAGATGGGAAGGCCTCGGCACGCATGAATAGAGCCAAAGAGACAGCTTGACGACGCTTTGAAAGCGCGTTCGGAAAAGCAGCGCGTTGGGTTTTCACTCACTTGACGCTCAAAGTGGTGCAAAATAAGCGCAGTGATGGGCGCACATAAAGCACAAATATAAATAGACGTATGTAGATATGTCGTATGTGTGTGGGGGGGTTTCTAAAAAAGACAAACAAAATGAAAGCGCATAGCAGTTATAACGACAACAACAATATCAAAAAGAAAAAAACACGTAGAAAAAGTTATATAAAAAAAAACACAAAAAAATTGGTTCAATTTAGCACAAAAACAACATAGAGCATAGAGGAGAAGCACATCAGGCAACATTGGCAGCATCAGTTCATGATGGGCTTGGGCTTTGGGCCTATTTGAAGCCTCAGTTCAGCTCGGTTTTCTCGCTTTTTTTTTAGCCATCTTTATTTTTTTATTTTGCAGTCCAAACGAGCGACGACAACTCGTTAGCACAAATTTGCTATGTGGGGTATTTAATGGGGGTAGGCAGTGTGGGGGCTATAGCACTCCTCATTGCTGTCAACGCCTTTTAAATGGGCAGCTACGAAAAAGCTTTTTACAATAGAACGAAAAGCAAGCAAAGCAAAGCAAAGCAGAGCGCGTTCCCAAAGCCGCCGCCAAAAACAGGAAAAGTCACTCCACTTTGCTGTTCTCATTGTTGTTGTTTTTGTTTTTTTTTTATTATTCTTGATGTTGCTGTTGATATTTTGGCAAATTTTCATAAACTGTTATTTATTTTTATTGCACAAAGAAAATGTAAGCAACAAAAAAGTAAAAGACGCAGCAAAGTTGCGAGCAATTTTCTGCTGCTTTTCGTTTTTTTCAGCTTTTCGCTTTTTTGTGTTAATTTTTTTCGATGTTGCCATTTTGCTGGCAATAGTCTGTGGCGGAAGTGAATTTGCTAAAAAAAAAATTGAAACACAACAACAACCACTGCACATTACATACACATACATAAGTACTACAAAAAAAAAGGAAATTGCTGTGCGCTTTTGACCAGGCCCAGTCGCAGCCAAAGGCGGCACAACCAGAAAATGTTTGCAAAACACACAACAGCAACAACAACTATGCATACATACATATATAAATTTATATTGTATAAAAAGAGTGTCAGACTGAGCGACTCGTTGAGTACAAGCAAATATGCATAAGCCAACAACAACAACAACCAGAAGAAGAACAACAACAACATGAGTATAAGCAATAACAACTTGGAAGCGCATTTTATTTACATAAAAACAAATGACCAGCATTTTGTGCGGGTCTCCAAGTTGCCTGACATCGGGTAGTCAAAGTCAAACCCGGGGAGTGAGTTGTACAAATGAAGAAAAAACAAAATAAAGGTAAGACAGGGGTTGCTGTAATTATCCAACATGAGAGATGGGGGCAGCAGCAGATGAAACACTCCCAACAAAGTTGCACACGTTGGTAGGTCTATTAGGTAGATGCCTTATCCTTCTCCACTTCCTACTCTTCGTCATCCTCATCCTCATCCTGAGCCTGAGTACATTGGAATTTGCTGGGAAAGTTGCAATCGTCGACCACACCATGAGCTGGCAAATACCTATGCATATACACTCACTTGGTACTATTTTGCAAGAATGCTGACAGGATAATCTGTATATAGTAGCTTTTACTCAAAACTAGAATAGCAAAACTTACAAAGGTTAAACAATAGAGCCAAGGATCAGACGGACATAACACTGCTTAAGAAAGGCTATGATATTGAACTTAAATGACGAAAATGAGATGACTTTCTACTTCGAAGCTTTACAAGATGAATATTCAAAATTTTGCGGAACAATTGGCAAACACATTTTCAACTAAAAGCTATTGGAAATTTTGTAAATTGATTTTTAGTTGAGTGTGTAAACTGACTTAAGATTGTAGAAGAATAGCATATAACTAAACTTAAATAAAAAGAACGTTCTAAGATTATACTTAAAAGAACATATAAAGAGCTTTGGATTAAAAAAAGAATGTAAGAACATAGTGAAGAAATTATGGAAATAAAAAAAATTTTGATTGCCTGCTATAATTGGGAATATCTTTTAATTCAAAACTATTTTACACTTTTAGAATTACTGCAATGCATATCAAAACATTGGTGTCTTAGTAAGAGTTACACACTTTAATTAACTAACTAGCAAACATTTTAAAATAATACCAGCTGTGGAAATTAGAATGCCTGACTAAATCAGCGCTGAGTTCATACCTGATTTCTCGGAATTGCCTTGAAAATTTTCAGGCCTCAGAAATCTCTGAACATAGAAGCGAAACCGGAAGCAATACGGGAAAATAGCCCTTACATTAGAAGCGAGAAGGTAATGACTACGTGTGTAAACGATTTTTTCCGAAAATTACCGATTGGGACTTTAAATTGTGTAATTGTTGCTTTCGGTAGCTCAGTGTTTAACATGGACTGTTGTTTGCACGGGTCACGAGACCTAGCGTTCGAAACCCAGTTGCCACTGGATGGCTTTTTTAACTACTTTTTATTTAGGCAGTAGAAAAGACCTTACGAAAGAAGGCCTTCTGTAAGTAGGACATCCCATACAAAAAGGAAAGCAAGCAGTATTGTATACGCTCAGGTCTGACCATTACTTTTCAGGCCAGAAACAATAAATTGATTCAGACCTGAACTAACCACACTGATATTACAATTAATAAAAACATGTTTAATATAAGTAGCTACCATAAAATTGCATAATTAAGCACTGCAATCTATGCTAAGCATCTTTTAACAAGAGCTGAAAATTTTGGGCCAGTTCCAAGTGGAGCATAGCTCCATTCGCAAAGGCAATTGCGGTCAGTTGAAGTCTTGTCTCCATATTCTGTTCTGCTTTCAATTTTCGACTAGTATGCTGCACTCTTGGAAGTGGGCTGGGCTGGGCTAACTACCTACCTAACTCTAACCTGCTTCTGTGTGTCTCCCCGCAACCTGTTCAACATAATTCGCAGCAATTTTTAATCAGAGCAAGTGGCTCATTGGTCGAGTGTTCATACTCGCACTCATACTCGTACTCATACTCATACTCATACTCACACACAGTCACACTCACACTCGTTGTCATACGAGTAGTACTTTTAGCAGCTGCTGCCCACCGATTAGCCAGAGAGCTAAGCTACGTCAGTTCAATGCACTGTCAAGTGGTTGCGTATATAACCCACACAGAGTCAGGCTGTCGGTGGAAGTTTTGCAGAGAAGCGAATCAAAAGTTTTATGCCAACACATTTTAGCAACGGCTTTTAGCCAAATCGGTACTAAGTACAGCAAGTGAACCAAAAAGAGAGACGTCTGTTAGCTGAGGTTTTAGCTTTAATTCAATTTGCCTAGGTAAATCGCTGGGATTATATGGCAAAGTCGGACATTATATGTATACATACACGTATGTGCATATATCTATTCACAGCTCTTCATGTGGCGCGCATAAACCTACATATTTGGCTTAAAGGCCTTAACGTACCTCTCTTAACCCTCTTTGCCTTTGGCCCATCAACGCTTATGTAGGCAAAAGAGATTTGTAAATTCTACACTTTTTTCTACTTCCAACTCTCGTCCGCTGTCTTTCACGGCTTAACCACATCCTCAATTTTTTTTTTCTAGTTGTGCTAAAAAGTAAAAGAATAAACAAAAAAAAACCTAAAAAATAAAAACGTAATCATAATTTTTCGTACCGCCTTTTGTAGGTTGGCCGCTTGTTACACATGTTGAAAATTTGACTGCCTCAAACTGCTTTGCCCCATTGCGAGTTCTGGGGCAGGTGTATTTCTTTTGAAACGCCTGCCTGGCGGTTTTCTTTTACTTTTTTTTTATTTTTTATTTCTTGTTTATGTTTTTTTTTGCCCGTTTGGCTTGTTTGCCTTTTGCAGCTTGACTGGTATTAATTTTGAACGCGTGCAAATGGAGTTGGTACTACGACCACATGCAGAGGCAGCTGCTCTTCATGTCCATGTCCGTGTTCATGTCCCTGGGCGTGCGCCAAACTCAGAAACAGAGACTGAGACAACAACTGGAACTGGAGCTGGAGCTGGAGCTTGAGCTGGACATAATGCAGCTGGAGCTCTTTTAATAATGATACCAACTGGTAGTCCCTTTGAAATGTTGTCTTCACTGAGACGAAGGTAGCAAATTAAATAATGTGGCACATTTTTCAGCAATTTTTAAAGTACATAAATTACTGATAATAAAATCGTTTATATAAATTGTTTCATTTAAAACCAGAAAAAAGGGGAATGTATTTTATACTTCAAATATGCTTATTTATTTGAATTTAAAATAAAAGAAAAAATTAAAGTATATAAAGTATGTATTTTATCCTCAAAATATACTTTATTCTCTTATTTATTTGAATTTAAAAATAATATAAAATAAAGGAAATAATGAAAATACATGTAAGTAATGTACATATGTTTTTTTATTAAAAAAAAAAGGGAATGTAATAAAAGAAAATATTTAAGTGCATAAAGTACATATGTATTTTATGCGCAAAATATACTTTATTTTCTTGTTTAAATTTCAATTTAAAAATAATATATTTCTGAAAAATCTATTATTGAAACAAAATCAACTATGAATACAATTTGCATTTCTTGGAATTATTTACTTGCTTAGTTGTTGCCAGACAACAAAAGCTTAAGCAAAGTTAATATGCAAAATGATGTGAGAAACAATTTATATTTGTAGCAAAGCAAATTATTAATATTTTAAAGCTTTTCCAAGTAATCCGATTTCTTTTGTTGTGCAATGTGGCACTTCAAATCACAAATTCAAACTCAAGCTACTATTAACAGAATGTTAATTAAAAATTCTCAATGCTCACTAATAGATTCGTCATGTGGCATAAAATCATTAAAATGGTGTTAACTAAATGCGAACGATATATGTATGTATATATGCTTAATTTGATTGTCAAACATTTTCAGTTAGTTTTTCCATTTGTGTTTTTCATTTTGTGTCTCGTCGCGCTCTGTTCATTAACAGAAGTCCAATAAATAAATCAAAAACAGAACTTTGTAATGCCATACAAATTTGATAAAAGTTGTTAAACATTTTACATTTTTTATGCAAATAGTTTTCAATTAGCGGGCAAACAAAATGGCAAACAAAACTATGCAACAAAAGCAGCTAACTTACAATAATATGCAAAATGGGCAAATAATTAAAAACAGGAGCAGGCTGCAGGATCCAAGCTGCAGCAGTAGACACCAGGCAATAATAATAACAACAACAAGAGTAACAACTACAAAGTGCGATGGCAAAAATTAAATTATGTGTGCCACAAAGTTCGCCTCGAATTATGTCGCATAAATCAAATAAACAGCAGCAGTGGCAAAAAAGTACAAAATAAAAGTTAAGTTGAGCCTGCAAAAATGTTGAGCAAAATTACTCGGAGAGAAAAAATTTATACGAAAAACTTTTGCATTTAAAGCGAGCCCGAGGGCAAGACAAGCGGGGTGGTGGCATTGGTGGCATTGGTGGCAAGCGCCCCGTGTGTTAGCGCAACACTTGGCTATGGCCAAAAAAAATACACAAAGACAGCAAATTTTTATACGTTTTCGTGTTGTGAAGTAGAAACCGCAGTCTGCAGTAACAGCAACAACAGCAGCAGCAGTTGCAGTGGCAGCGTCGACTGCGGCGGCGGGCAAAAACAAGTGTTTAAATGTCAACACAGCAAACACAAGAAAAACCAGCAGCAGCAGCAGCAGACAAAAGGAGTTATATACGAGTGTATCTGCGAAGTATACAGCGCCACACAATTCATATGAAAAGATAACCGCGTCTGCGTTTGGGACTCATCTTCTATTTTTTCTATGTATGGGTATATGTATATATATTTTTTTTTATTTTTTAGCCAGTCAAATGTCATGAACTTTTTGGTGCGCAGTACTCAGCGGTCAAAAGCGGCGAAGTATCTATGAGATACATTTTGGCGCACATGCCAGTTGAGACGACGCGTTGCTTAATAACTTACCCAAAAGCAATGCAAATGTCAAAGTTATCCAAAACTGCATCTTGCCGCCGTTTGATGTTTGTATTTGTTGTTGTTTTTGTTGTTGTTGTTAAAGTTGTATTTGTTAACTTTTTGATTGGCTTTATTGCCAGACACACGATATTTGATATTTTATAGGCAGTTTACAGTTGCAGATACTTTTGTATCTTTTATGTTTAATTGCAAGCCGCTGCCTCGTTTAGGCTTGGCCATGCATTTAAGCCATGCATTTGGGCAAACATTTTGCGCAATAAACACGAAACACACACCAGCACACACATACACACATACACACAAAGACACAAAGTCACAAAGACACACAAAATCCGTTAGCTTAGTTAGTAAATTCTAACTGTTGGCTTAATTTGATAAACACATTAGGTTTATGGCCACGCAAATAAACTTTTTGGCGGCTTTCAGTTGTTATTATTTTGTAGTTATTTCTCGACTCGACTTGAATACTTCGTTCGTTGCACTTGACTTGACTTGACTTGACTTGGGATACGCGACGTACATAAACAACGCGCAGACCGCAGAAGACTAAACGCAGATACAAATACCGCCTCCGTAGATACTTGCAGGCAGACAGGTCCAAGTAGAAGCGCAGCTCGCAGCCGATTGAAACGAACTCGAACTCGAACACGAACTTTGAATCAGGTGGCTCACAAATGAAACTGAAACGAGCTCCAGCTCCAACTCGAACTCGAACTCAAACTTATACGCAACAATCAAGTCGAGTTATTAGGTATGCTTAGTGGTTTGAGTCATGGCTAAGCCAGTCACCTGACTAGCACTTATAAAGTTATTTAAATTCATATGTTGCAAGTAAGTTTCAATATTTAAAAAAAACTAATTAGAATTATTTTAATTATTAAATTTTCAGTTGCCTAAATTCTAACTAAATTTGAACTTATCAAAGCTCATAAGGAGTTTTTGCTATGTATCTCTCAACATATCTAAAAACAATTTGAATGCTGCATGCTCGTTTTATCTTTTAGTACAGGCTCTTCGTTGCACATCTTCGTTGCACGACTCTCGCACAGCAGCCATGGCGACTGCGCCCTGACGCATTCGAAGAGCAACACAGCGCTGCTTATATTTTCGATATGTGCAGACGCACTCTTATACAAAACTCTGCTACGCAGGCAATGGCAATTGCTGAATATAATTTCGAGCTTGTTTAGCAGAGACACAACCAGAACATGCTCAAAATGAGCAGCTAAACCAAGCAATATAAGAGTACCGTTTTTACTCTCATAAGACCGCGTATAAGAGTTGCAGTAGTAGAGAACGCACACAGGTACTAGCAACATGTCTGAAGCGCTTGGCTAGCTAAAGTGCCAGTCTTTTGATTGTGAAAGTAAAAGTGTAAGCGTCTCCGTCCGTCCACTTGGCTAACCGTCTAACTGTCTGTTCGTCTATCTGGCAACCTAAGTGGGCACAACATGGTAAAAACTTCATCGAATATGCAGGCGGAGCCAGCAACAACAACAACAGCAACTTTAGCGCAAGAGATTCTAAAAGTTTTCTACACAAGTGAAAGTGGCAGCACTGGAAGTCAATTTGGGTGCTTAGTTCACTGAGTAAATAATATATACTAAATAAATACATACTATTTCAAAATATATATTTAGATGCATATGTATTTACATATTGCAAAAGATGGATTATGTTATAGTTTTTAAAGTTTAAGTAGAGGCTGAGATCTTTTTGAGATGGTTGAGTTTTGAGTACGCAATCAGAACATTTCCAAGTTTTAAGAGTGCTTTAAGCATACTAATGATAAGGATATTGCGCAAAAAGTCATGCAGCTTAAAAATCACGAATTTCATTGTTGCAATAATCCCTTGTATCTGCCAGCACAATTCACAAACCGTTCATTTCCTAGTTTGTCAATTAAAAATTCTCCATCAAAATAATTTAGCGCAGCAGGAGCTATTACCATTGAATCCTGCTGTGGCAAACGATTGCACAGTTATTTAAGCTTGCCTTTTGTTTTATAAATATGACAGTATTGAAATTTCAAGTTGTAGAATTACTATTTGCCAAAACAAACCGCGCTTGACATAAATATTAATATAATCTTATGATACTTTTGTGCCTTTTATACCCCATCACAAATTTCTTAGAATCTATATTGGTTTAAAAAAATCATGTTTAAATTAGTTTGATAAAATTTTAATTATTTATTGCATTCTCTTCTAAAATGCGTAAGAATTTCGATTCAAAAATGATTTTATTAAAGCAACTTTACAGTTGATTTGAGCAATGAATTGCGTCTGGATTTGAGTTAATGTATAGTTTTTATTGTTAAAGTTTTACTGAAACCTTAATACGAATAATAGCACTATCATTATGGCTTCAGTATTAAAGAAAAAAAGTGACTCCAAACTGAATACTAATCAGACTTCTTGACTACATAATAAATTCCAACACACTCCCTTATAAGAACGAAGAAGCAAATGGTTCTTGTATAATAAGTAGATTCGTGTGAGTTTACGACATAGATACACATCTAAAAAATTTAATTAAAATTGTAAAACCCATACAAGAAGTTTATAATAAAAGTTTTAAAAACAGCATTTAATTGTTCATAACATATTTTTAAATTAATAAAATTGAATACAAATGAGAAATGCACTCCAATTTGCCAGTTAGCACAAATAAATTGGAATAAAAATGCACTTCAATAGCCAAATAAAAACTGGCTAAAATTGAAGCCAGCCAAAAAAAAAAGGAAAACAAATCAAAGAATCAATAAATATCTGTGTGCATCATATAAAACAGCGTGATAAGGGGTAGGGAATGGAGGCGCACTCACATTCTGACTGGACGCGGCATATGTATCAAACGTTTAGGGGAATTATCCACATGGGTTGATATTCGATGTGATATAAATGAAGGGTGAGAGTGGTGGATGCCAAGGATGAGAGATGAGGGATGTGGACTGGGAAGTGCTACAGACAGATAGTTATACATTTATACCTATGTAAGCTAGTTGGTAGAGCTGGCTAGTCCGCAGCAGGCTTTATTAATGGCTCATAATGACTTAAGTGAAATTACTGAAGCATGGCAGCCCATTTCCCTTACCCGACACCGTCTTTTCCTTGGCCATTGCCTTTGCTATTGCCTTTGCTATTGCCTTTGCCTTTGCCCGTTGCCTCTCTCTGTCTGTGGCATTTCCCATTTTCCCCCCTCTGTGGTTGCAAACTCAGTTGCAGCCATAAACAGCGAGAATTCCCACGCGGCATTTAATATTCTGTTGCCCAAGTAAATATTCACTGCTCACATGTTGCCGCCTCCTTCTACAGGTTTTTTTGTATACCACCTTTGCTATGTTAAAAGGGTATATTACAATTTCATCACCAGTCAAAGTTATCATATCATTTAAATCTATAAATATATTTAAATCTTATTCATCTGAATTCATATTAGAAAACTTATTACTTATTGCCTGACAGCTGTCATAGCTGTCATATAGGGTATCTTGGAGTCAAACACTTTCTGTCATGCAACTCTCACTTGTTGTTCTAGTTACTTATATGTATGTTGTTGTAGTCGTGTGCAAGTTGTTAAGGTCAGTTCATATATTATGCTTTGCCTGGCAAAAGGTGCCATAAGTCTCTTTGTATGTATGTATGTATATGTGTATGCTATATAGTTTTTGCAGCTCTTATTTATTTTTCCTTTCGACGTCGAGTCGGCAACTGTTGCCTACTTTTGTGCGTCTCTTATGTCTGCTTGCTAATTAAGCGAAATTTTGCGTAATAAGCTTGTCTGTAATTTGCGCTATCTTTTTGTCTTTTGCCATTTTGTTGTTGTTGCTGTAGTAGTTGCTTTTATTTGGTTTTGCCCCTGTTGTTTGCCTTTGTGTTGACTTTGTTAACTGTCATCAAGGTGTTCATTGGCTTTGTTATTACGCCTCAATGAATTTTCGGTTGTTGTGTATATGTGTGTGTGTGTGAGTGTGTGTGTCTATCTGCACAAATTGTGCGCCATTCAAGTGATATATGCGTGTAATTTTTCATATACGGCAGCAGCTCGAAACGATAGTTAAGGATACGCTGCTGGTTACAGTTGAGAGCCTCTGTAAATCATGCTGAGACATGAACTGAGATACAGATACACACACACACACTCACACACGCACACACACACACTGTCCAGAGGTCAGGCAAAGGAAAATGAGAGCAACCTTAATGGAGTAGCTGAATTTATTGTCTTTAATTTGCGCTATCTGGAAAATTCGTTTGCCATGTTTAATCGAATTAGGCAGATTGTGTGGATAATCTTATTGGATGTTTTATTTTAAACAAGCCTTTTTTCAGCCCTTTTTGATTGTACTTAGTTTATTTTTTTAGTTCAAGTTTCGGTTAGCGATCTTAAAACTTTATCTGCCTAAAGTATATACTAACATTTATACCAAGTTTTGACACAGTGGCTTCAAAACTGTGAACAAAATTGCAAGGCTACGGACGCTCAGACGGACATTTCACAAGCACAATGTACGCTATTCTTTAATTTTTAAAAAAATAGTATAAAAATGACAACGCCTATCCACATCGGCTGTAGGCTCTGTAAATATGGCGGAATAATTTGTAAAATTTGAATATATATTGCAGTTAGAATACAATTTTTTAATATTTGTATATTTTTGGCAGCTTTCAACTAAACCTATTTACAGCAATTGCATTAACCATGGGGTCAAAGCTCAAACATTTGCTCCCCTCATATGCAATCAAACAACCAGACAACAATTTGAACTTTAGTGTGGGCTACCAGATATATTTTGACTGATAAGCCGCATTATTAACGCAACTTCAAATCCAGCACACGCATAATTTCATCAACAATTTACACATGCTCGTACTCGTGCTCGTACTCGTAATCATATCATCCATATTGAAAGCGAAAAGTGTAAGTCGACCTCATGATGTCGTATTTTTTTGCACCTGCTGCTTATGCTTTATTTTTTGCTTTTAACATATTTATTTTAACCAACAGATATCAGGCGGCATAATAACAACATTATTTACACAGTCGAGGAGAACATCAACAACAAAAACAACAACAACAATGTGATTACAAACTCTCACACACAGACATGAACGCACAGCATGGTGGCATTTTAAACACATGTAAACAAAACCGTTGAATTAAACCGAAAATTAGCATCGATTAAAGTCAAGAAGCGGCGAGATTGCCCCTTGCACTCATTGCCACACACCACCTTATCAGTAACAAAGCCAACACACATATACATACATACGCACAAACAGACAAACACACACATGCACAGTGCGCTGCTTTAAACAAATTTTAACATAATTTAAACATGTGTTGAAGGCGCACACATTGCGTATGGTTAATCCCATTTAATCCGTTTTTAGGCGCAACAGCAACGTGCGCCGCGCTATATAACCTCAACAACAAGAGCGAGGACTAACCTAACCTAATCTAACCTGCACAACAACAACTAAAACAACAACAACAAGCAGCAGCTAAAACCAGCAACAACAACAACAACAAGCAGCAAGTGCAGCCTCTGATAAGGCAGGCAACGACAACGCTGCTGTTGATGTCCTTGGCGGGTCCATTGAGGGTGCCAGCATAAATAAATAATAGCGTGCATAAGTAACTGTCTGTGCTTGTGTGTGTGTGCGTGTGTAGGTGTGTAGGTGTGTATGTATGTTGAGGTGTTTGCAAAACTACAAAAATATTAGTGCGCTCGCGGCCCTTAACTTAGTTGCTTTACAGTTGTTGTTTTTGTTGTTGGACTGTTGCGACCTTACACTATGTAGGCACATGTAGGGTTGCTGTAGCGTTATTGTAGGGCTGTGTCTTAAGTGTGGTTAAGTCTAGCTAGCGTTAGGGTTGCCGCCTGCTACTTAACATATGCAAATGTTTAAAAATGCTTGTGCTCAGAAATTCAGACAAGATGCGCGTATGAAAAGTGTTTGTTAGCGCCTGCAACCCCCTCGCTGCGCTCAGTCCTCTAGACTTATCCATAAGTTTGAGATTGTTTGTCTGGTATGTCATAAATTCATTAGTAAGTTTTTATGACGCTTGACTGCTATCGAGAATATAGCCTTGAAGTTAGTATCTTCGCTGAGTAAGTAGCTCAAAAGTAACTCCCGCTTGACTTTTATGTGGCTCATAAAAATATATAATACATATATAATATAATTAGCAAAGGTTATAGCCAACCGGTGACCAATGGCCTGAAGCTAAGGCCTAAGTTAATATACTTTACATACTGTGCTCACATATAACCAATTTCTTTCTTTTTATAGTAATAATAAATAAGGATCAATAAAGTAAGGATCAAAGTGTATGCAAGTAACAGCTTTAAACATAAAAAATTTGCCAAGTTTACTTTAAACTTTATTGTAATGTTTTAATTAAAAGTGGAGATACAATATTTGCTAAGAATTATTTCATTATTTGTAGAAAATCAAATTAAAAAATTTTATTTTGATTTTAAAATGTTCCAATGCCAAATCAACCTAGAGGACATACCATAACCAAAAACAAGTAAGAACGTTGCAGTCGGAGGGATCTTAACACTTTGTCTGCCTGTGGTATATATCAACATGTATACCAAGTTTGGTTGTTCTAGCTTCAAAACTGTGGAAAAAAAGAAGACGGACAGACGGACAGACAGACGGACATTTCACAAACCCAATATACTCTTTTTTCTTATTTTTTTCAAAAAAAAATATTAAAAAAAAAGAGTGTACAAATTTTAATTGCAAATTATTATGATTTTTAAATGTTTAAAGTTCCAATGCCATTTCAATCTGGAGGACATGCCATAACTTAAAAACATTCTTATTTTTATTTTATTTTTTTTAGTTTTAAAAGGGTAATTTTTCATGGAGTTCGAAACTTTAATAGTCAAAATAGGAAGACTTTTTGGCATTATTTGGATCGAAATATGAACTTTAAAGAAAGTTTTAATTAAGTGTTTGCAATCGATTGAAAAGCAGCAACAAACAGCAGCTGGACGTATGTTTAAAGATAAAACGGAAGTAATCGAATCCGTTTTCATTTAAATGTTAAGCCAAGTGACTACTTTAGTTACGAGTAACTTTAGCTATTCGATTAGTTAAAGCGTTGTCACTTTATTTTCACACTCCTTCATTGTAATTAATGACATTGGGTCTAACAGATATGTGTAGCACTTGCTTTTCTGCATAAACATGTGCAGTAAATCCAAGCATTTAATTATCTACTGATTGCTCATCTCGTTTGAAGCACTTTTCACGTAGGTCTTTTTACAGTTTTTCTCTCTTTTGCATTTGGTTTTGGCAGTAGCCTTGGCCTGCTTTTAACATGTCCATCTTCAATTGGCCAGATATTTGAGCCATTTTTCAGCAGCTGCATCTTCTTTGGCTTGGCTCACTTTTTATGCAGCTTTGTATCGTTGGGGCTTGATGTGATGCTTTCTTAGTTTTACTTAGCTTCTTTTTGCATGGAAAATGTAATTTATACAAAATTAATTTACGTCATAAAAGGACTTTTGTGCTTGGCAGGAAGGAAAGCTGGGATAGCTGACTGCGACTGTGAACTGTTGATGTCATAAATGTTGCATGGCACAAACACAAAATACAAATACACACACACACACATATATTCAGAAACAGAGCGACAACAAGAGCAACAAATATGCATCGAAATAAAATAAAATATAAGCCCAAAAGTAGTAAAACCTAAAGCCCTGGCCAAAAGGCCCAAAAGCTGTGCACAATTTATGCATGAACACGCCCCTTTAGCGCCTCCAAGCCCTGGCAACATTTTGTTGCACTCGCTGCCATATAGTAGTACTAGTAGAACGGGTTCTTGCCTATTGTAAATGCAGCTTAGAATTTGTTGCAAATAAAGCGAAATGGCAACGGGCTGCTCCAAAATTCCACACACAAAAACTCACACACATTGAAAGAAAAGAAGAGCTTGCAAGAGCAAGGATATCAAAGGGAAATACGGAGTAGTGAGAGAAAAGCCAGCAAGGCAGGGCCAAGAAACAAAAAAAAAATATAAAAAAATTGGCAATTTAACATTTGACGTTTTCTACGAGACTTGTTCAAACAATATACTTGGGAATTTGTTTTAATGCTCAGGCGAGGCAAGAGTTTGGCGGAGTTGACGGGCGGCTGCCTTAAGCTCCATACGAGAAGGCAGCAGTAGCTAAAACTAGCAACAGGACTAAGACGAGGGCGGCGACAAAAAAAGGGGTCCAGAGCTGTAAGAGGGCAACTGGCAATAATGGCTTTAAATTTTTATTAGATGACGACGCTTATGCGCCTTAGTTGCCTTCTATTCTGCCCCGGCACGTTGCAGCTGCTTGAAATGTTGAAATGTTGTTGAAAATACTATGGAGCTGTACTTGTTCTTCTTGTTGTTACACTTGCAACCTATACACTCTCGTAAGCACTTGTATGTGTATAAGTAAGGTAAAAATTTGCCAGTTAGGTGTTCCGTGTACCATGCACTGTGCACAGTTACACAGTTAGCAACATTTGTTGCTATCAAGCAGCTCATGTAGAAATAAGTATAAGCACTAATTACCAAAAATAAAATAAATACTAACATGCTGCACGAGCCAAGCAAAATGATATACATATATGGTAACCAGGCAAAGTCGAAGCTTAGATACGCTTTCTCACATTTTGATTTAACATACATACTTATTGCCATGGTTGCAACAGACTTAATTTCATCTCTAAAGGAGCATGGGTTAGTTCAATTTTGTCATAAATTCTATTTGATATTGACAGTTGACTAAGTGTTGAAAATCTAACAGGATCTCAGCATTTGTATTTGAGCAATGATGCTATAATTCCATATGCATGCTTAAGAAGTCTCTTAGATCTTAAAAGGTTAACTACAGCTAGCTTATACTTGAAGCATATTTAAACATGCTAGCTATAAGCTATCTTTGCATACACAATACAATATACAATACCATCTGTCTGCGTGTGTGTGTGTGCGTGTGTGTTATTGTGTGTGCTTAGCTAGTTGCCCCTGAGCGTATGCTACACTTTATATTATGTGGCTGCTGTCGCCTAATTCGCATAATTACGCGCTTATTATTTTTGCAAACTGTCTCTGTCTGGATTATCCATGGCACAGTCCAGTATATATGTATATGCACACTTACATACACTCGTATGTGTAATCTTATTTGGAGCTAGAATTGTGTATGCGTAATTGTATTTCGCTTTGCGTGTATTCAGTAATTGTATTATTTGCATGATTTTATTATATTCAATGCTGCTGCGACGCGCAAAACGACGCGCAGCGGCCATAATTAACCAAATAAATAAAACAGTCGAAAACTGTCCACCAGATAGAACGGCAATAATGGCAAAGGGCCTAAAGGGAAACGGAAGTGGTCGTTGGAACCAAAAAACAAATACGAGAGTGCAACTAAGTAGAGATAGCACCACATACTCATACAAACATACATACATATATGTATTATTGAGTATTGTCTGTGCCCCGTGGGTTAGATTTGGGCTTTTTGTTCATTGCCGTCATGACAACAGCAAATTAAATGGCCGTCAATTCATTTTTATACCCTACATCCTAAACAAACATGCTGGGAGAGAGTGGCATAACATCAGATCACATAAATTCTAATTATATCGGTTAATAAATTGTAAAGTGTATAATGGCAGTAGATATGCCGATAAGAATTTTACTTTAATTAAAATCGAAATATTGTGCAAAACAATTTAACAAATTAATATAGATAAATTTATCTCAATTTGTATTATACGTATATATATATTTAAAAATACTTTTTAACGAAAAATATATTAATGTAATCTAAGATTATGCTAATAGTAATTATGAAATATTGTAAAAGTCTTTAATGTGGGTTTGAAACAGCTTCATTAAATTTTAGATGAAAAAATGCAAAAAATGTTCGCATAGATGTTTAATGTATATCTGTTTACAGGGTACTTTTTCGTTGAGCAGCCTTGACAAGCTGATTTTTTTGTTGTGTTCTGACCGTAGTTTGTTTGTCGGATTACTTATTGGCTGGTTTGCAAATTTGGTAATACTGTTTGTCTGTTTGGCTTTGCATTATGAAGTTGTGAGCATAACTAATTGAAAACTTTTTGTCGCATTTGGCGCTTTACTCTGCTTGGATAGCGGATTTGCAACTTGCAACAGCGACCAATGAATTTATCACAAACTTATTTGTGCGATTAGCGATTGTTCATCTTAAGCACAGAGTAAAAACAGTCTAAGGAGCTTAGTAAAGTCAAGAACAAGAAAAAAGGCTAACAATTTACTTGGACTGTGGCCAGTCAATTCATAAGTTCATAGAAATTCGAGCGATGTAATCAATGTTGTTGAAATTTTTTCATGTAGTATAGATATTCAAAAATAAGTGTTAAAAATTATGAAGAAATTGTTCAGCGACCAAATAAAATGCAAAATTGTTTTCATCATTGCCACTTCCAAGAATTCTGCTTTACAGCGAATGTGTGGAAATTTCTGAGAAAGTATTTGTATGCAAAAGTTCTTGAAATGTTTTTTGTTTAATACATATTGCATTTTTGGTGTCCTTTTTATTACGTCAATATGAACATGTATTTTTATATTTATTGCTCAAGCTGAGTTTCTTTTTGAAGCATATGATTCTTTTCAAGAGACTTACAAAAACTTATAATAAAACAAGTAAGAACGTTGAAGTCGGATTCACCCGACTGCGATATACTCTTTTTTTCGCCTCTTTGCGGAGTGAGAAGTGGGCGTGCCAATTGAATTTTTACTCAAATCCTTTAAGTTTTGCCATCAATTTAAATTCGGTTGGGCCCGTTCTACAGGTTTTTGAGGGAGGGGGGGAGATCTTGACACTTTGTCTGCCTATGGTATATACCAATATGTATACCAAGTTTGGTTGCTCTAGCTTCAAAACTGTGGAAAAAACTGCGTTCATACAGACGGACAGACGGACATTTCACAAACCAACATACTCTTTTTTTTCAAAAAAAATTAAAAAAAGAGTATAAATAGATGCTGGCAACATAATATTATTATAATTAAAATAGATCTTTTATGTTTTCTTATTACGATGTTTTTTCTAGCTAATTGATATGCTTATTAAATGGCTACTCAAAAATTGTAACTAAGCATCCTTTACAAGGCATATCCGGTTCCGCCTTAACTACCACACACACACACACAATTTTCCTATCCTCTGGGCATGCAGCACAGCCACACAGAGGCTTAGTGAGCAATTCAATAACCTTTTTTCAGGCATCCTGTTACGTAATGTCCTCATGGCTCACCGCTGCCAATAACCACATAAATTAAATTTATTTAAGTTCCGTCACATCAAACGCTTACGGCCCTTCGGCCAAACAGCAACACACACAGGCTCACCCGAGACCCCCCTTCCACTCATAACTCAGAGTCTTCATGCAACAATTGCCCATCTAATTCACTCAGCAGCTCACCTGTCGGCCCGTTCTACAGACATTGTCATTTGGTTCTCTTCTTTTAATGTATCCATCGTCTCCATCGTCATCGTCATCGTTGTTGTAGGCTGCCGACGGCGCAGTTAATGTTGTCTGATTTCATTAGCGCACTTCCCGAGACCTTACCCTCCACACATCCACACCCCCAATGCTCATCCGGCACCCAAACTCAAACGCGTATTGACAGTTTTCGTTGGATGCCAACCTTAAAGATACACGCGTAATTTATGTTTTCACGTTTCTCGACTGCTTCGCACGCCAATTAGACGTCCCCCCCTCTTGTCCCTCTTTGTGGCCCCAACAAAGTCACTAAAGCATTTTACATGAACTTGAATGAGCTTATTATTGGTTTTGCTTTTGTCGATTGCTGTCAATATTATTGATGCCCATATTAAACGTATTTATATATGTATTTATATGTTGCTCTGTTTATAGGTTTTGGTCTTTTTCCCACCAGGCTAAGCCGCTGGTCGACCCACCGCACCACCAATGAGCCGCTTGTTGTGGCTAATTTGCTTTTATTATTCACATTAAATTTTATGCTTATGTTTATGTTTTTTTCTAATAAAAGTCGAGAGCCGATAGAAATTGAGACATTGTTGCCAGTGCGAATTAGCCGGAAATGTTTCGTCCTTATCCGCTTCGTTGCCGTGCATTTTAATGGCCAGTTTAGACCAACAGTTGCTGCAGTAGCAGCAGCTGCTGTTGCCTCTCATGGGATCCGCAATGATTAGAAATTGCCGCCAACGATGAAGCGTAGCCAAGTGTTGGTATTAACATTTCTGACATGTGATGCGCACATAGGACATTAAAGGATTTAAAGCAACTGAAGCAAATAAAATTAGTTGCTGCCTGTATTCCCATACCCAAATATTAATCAAAATAAGGCTGATTTGCATTTCATATGCCTTTTTAAAGACATATTAAAACTAGTTGGAAATGTGGATTTTAATAATTTGGACAAAAATTGTTCTATGTAGTTTGTCTTACATGTTGGAAAATATCATTTAATTTTTGATCATTTTCAAATTAAAACTTATAAAAGTATAATAAGAATACTCTTCCTGATTATGTCAAATTTGTATTTTGATCAATTTGCAGATTGAACGGGAGCTCGATCCCAAATATTAACTGAAAGTTTTAGTATGGAAGAGGCAGGTCAAGGTATGTAATTTAATAGTTTATAATGTTTTTTGATAGTTATGTGCTGTTATTGAATTTTTCAATGTGTTGCTCATGTGTATTTTTAGGTGTATACTAACAAACGTACGTATGTTCTGTGGAATATTACTTTTATTGACCTCAACTGACCTCCAAGGCTCAAAGGATCAAATTCAATTAATGCTTTAACCACGTTTTTGCACCTTTTTGATAAAAAATAATATTTTGCAGTTGCATTTTTCACACCGAAACTTGATTTTCGGTCGATTGTTCATGAAAAAATTTTCCCAGACTATGTAAAGTGTAATAAAACTTACAAGGGCCGAGTTTGGTTGAAATATCTGTTAACAAAAAAAAGTTTTTCATATACAAAATTATTTTTCATGCAAAAATGCATTTCTCATCTGATTGTTCCAATGACAGCTATAAGATATAGTGGTTTGATTTTCATAAAATTTTGGAAATCTTCCAGAAAATGCCAAAAATTAGAACTGGTAGGTTTGGTCGAAATATGTTTTAAAAACAAATTTTCGACCGATCGCTCCTATGGCATCTACATGTTATAGCGGTCCAATTAAAAACTTATTTTTTCCGAAATTCTATTTCGGTCTAATTAACACTCGTGCAAAATTGGATTCTCTAGCTTAATGCCAAAAAATCGACTTATTCCCCATAGTGTATGCGGTTAAATTGACACTTCGAACATTACTGATCCCAGTTTCTGTTTCCAAACCTGTAAGCAAAATAAATAAAATTGTTTTTCCTGAACAATTCCAGGCTCTTCGCAGATGATAAAACAATTGACCAAGCTATTTCAAATTTCATCTGCCAAAAAAAAACCTTTCTTCCTTTTGTTAATAGCATTGTATTTTACACATTTAAGGTATATCCCACCTTAATTAAAATCTCGCTAGCTGGCAAATTTCAATTATATTTTGTGACCTATCAGTGACAACAATAAACAAGGCGTACCGGTACACAACAACAAGCACGCCTCCCAAACAAGGCCCCTTGTTGCTGCTGATGCCTCTGGCCCTTGCTCCCCTGTCCCCTGCTCCCTGCCCCCTGCCCGGGACAGTCGTTTCGCTTGTTTGTTATGATATTCGCATATAGGTAAAGGTCTACCCCACATTCCCCAGCCAAAGCAACGCATATGTGTCATAAAAACAGGCAGCGCATAACTCTGTCCCACATCCCACAGCAACAACACCATCCCCGTTTACAGTGCTTGGCCCTTCTGTTGTTTTGTTTTTTATGCCACACCTCGATGCAAATCATTGCCACATCTGACGCACATGTGGCACATAACAGACACAGAGACAAGCTCGTGTACATCGCCTGGCAGCGACGTCGTCGTTGCAGGATTTGTCTGCTTTGTGATTGTCGTCGGCGGCAGCAGCAGCAGCAGCAACGGCAGCAGCAGCGGCAACAGCAACAGCAACAGCAGCGGCTGGCGCTTGGCTGCTGCTCCTCCTTCAGCCCTACATCCTCCCCCCTAGTCGTCTGCTGTGACATTTTGTAGGCGCTATGGCGTGCGAAATTGTAAATTTTTGTGTCTCCTGGTCTCGCTGCTGCTTCTGTGGATGTTCCTCCCGCTGCTTGTTTGCTTGTTGTTGCTGTTGTATGTTTTGTTGTTTTTGGGGTATATGCATTATTAAGAATATACTCAGCTGTCAACAAGTCAGCGTCTGGTGCCCAACGCAGCTTTTGTTGTCGTTTACTCTGTCGCTGTCTCTGTCTGGACTTTGATTCATCCCATTCCAACCCCCCCTCCCGTTAGCTCCATTTCTCAAACATTTGAATTTTTGACGCCTTTTTTCGTGCATTTGTACATTGGGTTTCAGGTGGTTGTGTGCTGTGACCCGTAGTTGTTTCTAGTGCGTTACTCAAGGTCGAAATTTAGTAGTTAGTACCTAAATTTGTTGTCTTATAATCGATAGAATGCTATCAGAAAGTGTGCATATACAAAGTATGTTTTCTAAGAAAGTAGACTCAAATGAATTCAATTCAAATCGAAAAAGACATTTAGTTTTGAAAAGTTATAAGAGTCGAAATATGAAGTTGAAATCCTGCCAAGTCTACATTTTGGAATGATTTTAGAAATATCTCCGAAAAAGTTTTGAAATAGCGTCTTATACCAAACTTGATGCTCTCAAACTAGCAAAAATTAGAGGTTTAAAGCCATTTAACATTTATTTTTTGAAAACTTACGAGGCGAGTACCACCAATTTTTGTTTACATTTTTTAATGCAAAACTTGACATATTTTGACCAAGACGACTTTCCGCATGAAAGTTTCTAGTTTCAGATATTTCTGAAAATTTTGTGCTTCTGTTTTAGTTTCCTTAATTTAAATTTAATTTAATTTTAGAAAACAACTACATTTTTTGTACCAAAGTTTTGATGAGACAATATGTAGGTTCACTTCGGGCTTAGTTATATACTCAAGTGTAACAAAATCTCTGGAATAGCATATATGCTTCAAGCCATTTCTGCTTGCTCCTTCGTATCCATCCTGGACTAATCGTAGGTTAAACAACTGCTGCTTTAAGTGCCTAAACTGCTTTAAATCTCGCTGTTTCCCTATGGTGCTAATGATCGCAGTTATTGAACTCACAACTGACAGGCAGTTTCAGTTCCATTTACTCTCATCCCAGTCTAGCCATGGCCTTAACTGGCCCGTCGATGAATCATGAGTACGTGCCAAAAGTTTTACTTTGGTTTTTGTCGGCTTTTGCTGCATGAGCTGAAAAAGTTAACACTGCTTGACCTGCACCAACAGTTTCTGCCTTTTGGGAGTTGTGCTTAAAAATTTATTTCATATTTTTTTGCTGACAAAAACGGAGGAGTATAACGAAACTGAAGCTGAGCTGGCCGCTTTCCTATTTGCTTTTCATTTATTAGATAAAAACGCGGCTGCTGCAGTTACATGCCCCTCCTCCGCACCCTCCGCTTACTATCCTGCTTCATCTAGCGCCAAACTTTTAGCTCGTCACTTTTGCTCATTGGACACGTGTTCACAAATATTTGTGCTACGTGGCTGCACACCTTTCCAGATTTCCACTACCCATTCATTTGCACCTTTGTGTACCCTAGACTCTTTACTGCTGCAAATGGAATGCTCGATTAGTAACCAAGTGGCAAAAGAAACTGTGTATGAGCCCTAAGTTGTAAACTATACACAACTATTCAAATGAAGCCTCAATTTTCTTAGCCGTTTTTATTTTTAATGGTTCAAAAACAATACAGTTCAAGCCCAATTTTTATAAGATTTTTGAAATTAACAACAGCTAAGATCTGATAAAAAACAAGTAAGAATACTCTAGTCGAGTGTGCCCGACTACGAGACTCCCTGCTCCCAACTTGCATTTCAAGCAGTTCAGTGGCAACACAAGCAAGCAGTGCACTTAACTCGTAAACTGATTGTCAAACTGTTGTTGCTGCCATCTGAGACGGGCGTAATAGATTCTTCTATAACTTTGGTGCTATTTATTCGATCGTGTTGAAATTTACAGATCCGAAAGACATTGATTAAACATACATGTGTACCTAAAATTAAAACTCTATCTTTAAAATTGTGGCTGTGGGAGTCTTTTGCGATTTGCGGGGGTGCGGGGGGTGCATCCGAAATTTGAAATAAACTTGATCTGCGTATGGTATACACGAACCTGCATGCCAAGTTTGGTGTCTCTAGCTCTTATAGTCTCTGAGATCGACGCGTTCATACGGACAGACAGACAAACGGACAGACAGACGGACATGGCTAGTTTGTCTCGGCTGTTGATGCTGATCAAGAATATATATACTTTATATAGTCGGAAATGCCTCCTTCTGCCTGTTACATACATTTGCAGTACTTTATAACTCCCTTTTTCCCTTTTTTAATGGGAACAGGGAGTAAAAACAGGACTGTTTTGAGATTCTAAGACTATATTTCACATTTGTGAAATATATTTATAATAAATAGGAAAAAATATATAAGTATAGAGCATCTGTAAGTTGAAATTGAACACTTTTACTTGTTATGTAAATTGAAAATAAATTCAGGCTATGGTTTTAATAATCCCTCGATATTTTTTTGTTTGCCAATTATTTGCAGAGCATACAAATAGCGGAAAACGGAAGCAAAGAAACCTGAACATCGACAAATTTACCGGACGCACATATTTCCATGCTGTTTCCTCTGGCGTTTTTATTTAAGGCTCTGATTTTCAATAAACACAAAACTCGGACACGAGACTCGGAGTTGCAATGGGCTACAAAACCATTTGCCGTTCGCTTGCTAGCTGATCATTTTTCGACTTTTCCAATTTTCATTTGTGGCAGTTGCAATATAATTTTTGTTTAGCGGCATTTTAGGCGCCCACACACAAACACCAGCACACGCAAAGTGTACTTCTATGAGTGTATGTGTGTGGCTACATCGAAATTTAATTTCGAGGTGAAATTGTAAACCATTCACGTGGTTTGCACTTTAAGCTTCAACTAAACAATCTGACCCCGGCTGTGTTTGCTAAATGTACGAATATGTTTATGTTTGTATTGGATTGCATAGCAATTGGTTTCGCTTTTGGCGGGCCTAGCGTTTATTGTTGCCTACTTGAAGTATAAATATTTGCTGTAATCTGCTCTCAGGCTTATTGCTTATTGTTAATTACATTTTGCGCGTAACTTTTTCTGTGTTTTTGCGTGTTTTCTTCTTGTGGCCAACTTTTTGGTCAATTATTTGACTGCTATCTGCATTTTTGTGTTTTTATATATTACATATTTGTATATTCTTGATCAGCATCAAAAGCCGAATCATTTCCGTCTTGTCCATCTGTTCATCTGCCCATCTGATTATATGCGTTTTTGAAGACTTCGCTCTAGAGCTATCTTGATGAAACTTGGCACAGATGCTTCTTCTTACAGGTAGTACCTATCGTTGAATTGGCCAGATCGGACCACTATAACAAATAGCTGCGATTGCAACAATCGGTTGAGAAATAGGTTTTAGTATGAAACAATTTTTTGTTTTTCACGATAACTCAACCAAACTAACTAAACCTAAGTTTTATTACAGTTTATACATGATGACAAAATTTGATCAAAATCGGACCACTATATCTAACAGCTGCCATAGGAACGATGGTTTAAAAATTAGTTTTTGTATGAAAACCTTTTTTGTTTTTCAAAATAACTCAACCAAACTCAATAAACCTAATTTTAAAGACAGTTTATACATGATGACAAAACTTCATAAAAATCGGACGACTATATCTTGTAGCTGCCATAGTAATGATCGGTTGAAAATAAGTTTCTGTATGAAAAACTTTTGTGTTTTTCAAAATAATTCGACCACGAACTCACTATATCTAAATTAAAGCACGTTCTACACATGTTATCCAAATTTGATCAAAATCGGATCACTATATCTTATAGCTGACATAGGAACAATCCGTTAAAAAATAAGTTTTCTTATGCACATCTTTTCTGAAAGGGTATATAACTGCGGCACGCCGAAGATAACATTTCTTTCTTGTTTTTTTTAAATATTTATAAAACATTGCTTTTCCTTGCTCAACTTAACTTGCTTCATTTCTGCCAAGCAGCTTTAATTTATTAGAAAGTTTCTCATGCATTGTTTTTGCTAAGCTGTTTTGATCTTTATGCATATTGTAAATTGGATAAGCAAAAATTGCAGTTCACTTGTTCTTCACAATTCAACACTTTGAGTCTATGCATATTGATTAAAGCCAGGTCGACCAAGGCTGACCCATTTATAATTCACATTTTTCAGGCATTCAACGGCTGCCATTTGCTATTTGTTATTTTGTTGCATACTTTTAAGCTGTCAATTTATTGAAGCCTACTTTTAAGCCATCTATTTAATATTTGCACATGTTTTAAGCACCAAATGGTGTTGCATACAGTTGGGTCTCGGTCATTTATTATTGATATGGTTTTTGCAATGGGCAATGGGCAATAGGCAACACTTTAAGCACACACTTTATGTCATAGTATGGCTTCAAACGTTATCTGAATGGGCAGTTGTTTGTGGGTGTGCGTGTGTGTGTGTGGGCAGTCGACTTACCTTTTTGGCCTTGGCATATACAGTATTTGGCAGGGGACATTGCAAGAGATACAGATACATAGATAGATTGAAGTGGATACAGGTTTGTGCATATGTACGTAATGTATGTATGTATTTATGTATGTATGTATGTATGTATGTATGTATGTATGTGAACCAAGGCAATATTCAATTGCATAATGTCGAAGCCGTTCTGCTCAAACTGGCAAGAACTTACCCGCTGTAACTTTTTGACTATTTGCACTGACTGCACTGACATGCAAAGTAGCAGAAAAATTGTCTGGCAAAGTTGCCAGTCAGACATGCAGCCACGCAGACAGATAGCTATGCATAAGCCTCCCCTCCCCCCCCAACTCTCTTCAGGCCAACATCTCTACCAGCCAGACGAATAAAGTAGCTGATGCTACATCTGCTGCTGCTGTATCTGTATCTTGTAGAGTGTTGTAGTTGCAGTTTGTAGCTTGCTGTTGCTAAAGCTTTCGTTTTTGGTTTCTTTTCGTTAGCGTATCTTAAAGATTTTTAACAGCACACAGCGCAAACTTGTCGAAAATACTCGTATATACGAAAATTGTTTAACAAGTTGAATGCTGCCAACGTTGAGTTGGCCAAAAAGGGAGAAGAACAAAATACAAAAAAATATATAAAAATAAAACACAAACTTTTTCACCTGCTTTGCCCGGCCTGCAAAGTTTTCACACCGGGCCATAAGTTTGCCACTCTGTCGTTGCTTTTTAGCAAAACTGCAAATTCCAACAGACGCTTCGGCTTTAGTTTCAGTTTCAGTTTGCAGCTTCAGCTTCAGCTTCAGTTTCTCGGCTTTTAATTAAATAATTTCTGCTAACAATAGCAGCAGGCGGCAATAACTAAAATGTTTTGCAGACTTTTGACAGAACATTTCATATTTGATTTGGCTCTACGGCTCTGTGCAATTATTTCGGCTGGCAAAATATTTAACTGCATTTCCTATTGATTTTAGTGCTTTGTAATCAACTTGGCAACCTGCAGGCAGCCAGGAAATTGACGATCTCCTGCAATTGTTGTGCCTTACCAATACTGCCGGTGCTGCATCCAAAACCAGAGCCAGAGCCAGACCCAAAGCCAAAACCAGAGCTAAAGCTGAAGTCAAAAAGGCATTGCTATAGCCAGCAGTCATCCAGGAAGTTAGCGCAGCTGCATTTGTCTATTTTTCTTTAGTCTTCTTTGCACATCCACACAAACACACACACACTCAAACAACAAACACACACACACACACACATACATACACCCACACGTACACGTACATCAAAAGGAGTATAAGGTGGAAAATGGAAAATGGGAAATGGGCAGCGTTTATAGCAATTTTACTTGACTTTGCTGCTTTGTTTGCTCTTGGTCAATAAATGAATGTAATATTAAGACATTGATTCGACTGGATGAAACGACATTGCTTGGTCAGGTAGAGCAGGGAAATGCATTGCAATATTTTCCGTTAACTTTGATTCCGTATGGTCAAAAGAGATTCAGTCAGCCTTAAGACTTTTGTATCCATTTTCTACTTGAGTCCAGACAACTAGCAAAACTATTATAAATATCAATAGGAAAATATCAATAAATATAATTCAAATATGTAATTCATTCAAGCAATATTATACTGATTACCCATGTTTGAATTTCGTTTTTAGATCCATTTCATTCAAAGTAAACAGATAATTTTTTAACATACAGAAAACTGATTTGATAAGTTAGTTTGTAATACTAAATCAATTTATTTTATATAAAATATAACGATTATCGTATTATATTAAAAGTTTAAAACTTGCCTTCTAGTTTTTTGTGGAACCTGATTTGGATATTTCTTAATATTAATATTCTGGATAATGATGTCAATTAAATTGAGTCAATTATCTCTTCCAGGAAAGTTCTTCGTGATTTTTGCACTGCAGTTTTATGAAATACAAAATTTAATGCCTTAAAATTGGTCTCCTTCCTTCTGGCAATTAACCAATTGCAATAGTTTCATCACCAGTACCAAGAAATTTAGAAACCCTTCTTTAGTAGCATGCTACAAAAGTTTCGTAGCTTAAATTGACATTATTGCACTAGCGCTTACCTTGAAGTAGGCAACAATATTTTTCAGCTCAGTCTGAAGATGCTCAACTAAATGACAGGACAAGTGCCTGCTATAGTTTTGAAATAGTCAACTAACCAAACTTGCTGGACCCCTCGACATGCACACACATGCATACACGTGCAAAAAACACAGAGAATTTGTGACAAAGCTGGCGCTGCCTGCAAGCACGCAGCACTTTGACATGGATGGGGTTTAGATCTCTGTATGTGTGTGTAAGTGTATGTGTGTGTGTGTGTTGCAAGATGGCAAGTTGGCCAACTTAAAGCGCAGCGAGCCAAAGGCTAATTCAAAGGCAGAGCGCGCACAATGCGCACAAACAGAAACACAGCGGCGCGTTGTCCATGCCCCAACCGCCACCTGCCTCCCCCTCCCGACCATTCGTGTTTGTATTGTATTATGACAGCAGCTGTACCTGAAACTATGCAGTGATTTTTTCTACATGCGCCTCTCCCTTAAAAAAGTTAAAAAAAAAAAAAAGAATCCATGCAACAATGGCTAGGTGGCACTAGTTGACAACGACGCTGTGGCATTCCAAGTGTTCATTGTCCAGGGTTAGCTGCTCATACTTCCATAGCACACGCAGCAGTTAGTGTATGATTGTGTATGTATGTGTGTGTATGCCAAAGCAGTTGGTATATCAACTGGTCGGACATGGTGTAAACACGTTTAATGTTGTTGTCTCTACGTTGCATGGGTGCAATTGCTTCAGTGTTGGCTGCAGTTGCACTGTTGCTACGTTTAATTTAATCTACTAGTCGAGCAGATACCTTGACATGGACTAGCCCAGTCACTTCATGCAGACACACATAGACACACACAGACAGACAATCCGGGTGGGCTGCTTGAGTGCACCGCAAGTCCATTTAACTTAACTTTGGTCCTACATGCAATGCTATTGGGCTGGGCTTTGCTATTTCTGACTGTTCTAGCCCTCGCACTCACTCTTTCTTTCTCTTACTGCCTCTTGCCTGTCTCACTGCATCACTCAAACGCACGGCCAAATGGTGACAGCACTGCGTGTTCATATCCATATGTGTATGCCTGTGCGTGTCTCTCTCTCCGTCCCTCTGCCATTACTTCTGCCTCTGCTTGTGTCTGTGGGCAACGTAATTTGCATGGTCAGCATGCAACAGTAACAGCAACGGCAGCAGATGGCAAGTGAAGAAGGATTGTAGACAGTGTGGCAGAGGCATGGGCACAGGTCGGCAGTCCCTTGCTTAATTGCATGGCACAGCATTGGCAACTTCATGCAACCGAAAATCCAATTGGAGCTGCCAAAAAGTGTTGCCTACTTTAGGGCCTGTTACATTTTTCCTCCAACGCACTATGGGAAAAATTCAAATTTTTCGGGTATTAATTAATTACTTTTAAGCTAAGCATACTCATAGTAAGCTTAAGGCCTTAGTAGCTATAGCTTTATATTAAGTTACGCGTAAATTGTAATTACGTGTTAATTTCTTAATAATATTAATAATTTTAAGCTAAGCAAGATTTTTTTATGCAGTTTTTCTTTTAATGTTATGTATATCCTCGGAAACATTTTTGGAAAAGTGGGTGGGTCACCGCCGTGATCTGATTTTTATAAAATATTGTCAACATGTGTAGATGTTTGCTTTAACTTAGATATAGTGAGTTTGGTTGAGATATTTTGAAAAAAATAAAAGTTTTTCATACAAAAACTTATTTTTACCCGTTCATTCCCATAGCAGCTATATGTTATGGCCAATTCAATTACAGGTACTACCTGCAATAAGAAGAAGATACGGGAAGTTAAGTGTTTTCCATAATCGGCACCTGCAAAAAAAAATTTTCGCAGATTTTGCGGAAAATTGCGCTTTGAGATAAACTGAGATAAATTGGCTCTTGACCCTTATAGTCGTTTTATATGCCTCCGCACACATGAAATTTCATTCAAAGGAATGATCTTTGAGAACAATTGCTAATTTTACAAAATATTAATAGAACATGCACAAATACAAAGTCTTAGTACAACATATAGTACAAGCCCGTAAATTAGTATCCATTTTAAATTTCATAAAAAATATGTTTTGCTTTTGAATATTGCCTACAAAATATTGCAAGCTTTTCGACAGCAACGATGCTCTGAAGTTTAACCTTGGTCTGTTATATAACATTTTTGGTTCTGAACTTTACAGCTTTAAGTTTTCTTAACATATGTTAGCACAATACCCGAAAAATTGAAAATTTGCCCATAGTGCAACGTTTTCTTAGTGTCAATCCTTAAACATGCATATCAGCTTTTGTTTTTGAACAGTTTTTAAGCATTAATAACAACAAGATGCATGCGACAGCTTTTAAGACTTGATGCCCAGTTACCTTTGGCAGGTGATTATAGCTCTGACTTTTGTTAAGGCATGTACTATGTCTGTATGTATGTGCGTGTTGATGTGCGTCTGTGTTCACGTGATCCGACACATGTGCAGCTCGTTTAACGAACGACAGCAACAGCAACAACATTGAAAAAAATACATTGCACAAGTGCCGCGACACGCAAAACATTAAATTTTTTGTTGGGCGTCGCACAGCGTCAAAATCAGACCATACATATATATTTGTATGTATATGTACATATAATGACAAGGGCTTGTGTAAAAAATGGCTAACAAATGGTGCGGCATTTGCTGACGGTTTTTTCTCTGTTTGACTATAAAGAGTACGAATCATTTGCGAGCGATTTAATTTCAATTGCATGGGCGTTAATCAATGGGAACAAAAGTCAACTGGCATTTAAGCAAATAAAAACAATCAATGCATAGAAAAAGCCAGAAAAGCAAACGAAACAAATAAAAAGTTGAGCTACGAAAAAAAATTCGACAATCAATGAACATTCATGAGTATAAATTTGAATGTGCGCCAAAAAAAAATATTGATACCGGCTGCTTAACAACACTGCTCTTTATTCATCTTTCAGCCCTGGAGACCAGACCAGATCTTAAAGTCAGTCATTAAACAGAGTATATCTTGCTGTCGGCTACCAGCTACATGTTGCTAAATCGTTTAACAGTTGTGAGGTTTTTCTTAAATTGTTGAGTTAATTGATTGAAATTTTATCACAATGGCAATAAACAAAAGTAAATTAACTTTGATCATTTTAAAATTCAAATTTAAATACGTTAATAATCTTTTCAACTATATCGAACAATGTGGCAACGCCACGACTATGCAATACTTATTTATTCTTTGAAGCGATAGTTCACAGCCATCGCTAACGATATATATATCGATATCATATCGATACTCTACAATTACAAGTTATTATTAGAGATGGGCGATACTGCTATTTTGCTGTCACAGTAAAAACTACGCCATTGACAAATAAATATGACGGACAATGATATTTTTAATACATGTTATTTAAATATAAATAAAATGTTCTCTTTACACCCATCAAAAGGGTATTATAGTTTTGTCACGAAATGTGTAACTCATTGAAGGGGAGACGTCTCAGAAAAATAAAAATTGTATATTCGTGATCAGCATCAACAGTCGAGTCATGTCCGTCTGTCCGTCTGTTTGTATGTGAAACTGTCGGAATATACAAAAAAAAAGTCAATTTCCGTTTCTTGATTCGTCCTCCTCACAGTTTTTCGCACATTTTGAGATGAAAACCGAATGTTTGGTCAAGTATTTCTTTGGAGGACCTAAAACGAAGATGTACTTGATTTTGTAGGCCGCAAGCCACATGACACTTGACACAAGCCACAAACAATGCAACATTTGTAACAAGCAAGACCGGCGCCGGTGTCTTGAGTGTGTCGCGCAACTGGACGCCAAGGATGCCCGAGGAGTCGCTTCCGCGCTGTAGCAGAGTAATTGACAACAGCTAAAGAAATTGAAAATGAAATTGGTTTGAAATATTACACTTAATTTGAACCCTTTCTTACGCTTACCAAACAATAATAATGCACTTGTGCATTTTGCTTTACCATCCACTCGCCATACAAAACACTATCTTTAGGATCGTTGCATATATGGCAGGTTAAATGTTTTTTATCTGTATGTAAACTTTGACGACTCCTTTTTTGTCTCGCCTTTTGCTTTTGCCGGCAAAACATACAATTTGTAATGTTTACATATCGATGCATCGATCACTTGACGCTAATTATCGATTACAGCCGCTTTTTGACTTTTTACTTTCTTCAAGATAGTCTTGAAAGTGATTCTGATATGAAAATAAGGTAAATGTTTACTTAAGCTACTTTTCCGAAAATCGAACCGAAACATTTGGTTTTAGGCTCAAAAAATTAAAAAAAAAAGTAAGTCTCCGATTTCCGGTGGCGGAGGTTGACTTAAGTTTAGTGGCAAATAAGAAAAAACCTAAGTTGCCAAGGAGACACATACAGCAAAATTAAAGCATAAAAGAGAGCAATTTTGAGTTTTTGGACGAAAATCATTACATTTTCTATTCATACATAATTCTTTTTATTTCAAAAACCATAGAACTCCGCAAAATAAATTTTAAGAAAATAGTAACTCTGTTAACTGGATCATCTTGATAAGCTTGTAAAGTTCACCCAAATGATAAAAACAATAAAAAGCGCTTAAATAGTGCTGTGAACATTTTGGATATTTTCAAAGCTTTGATTGGCCACTTACTTTTTACAAATTTCCCAACCGCTATTTTCTTTTTTTAAAAATTGGCATCACTGGTTCAACGCCCGCATTATTTGAAATTAGAAACATTTTCTGTTAAGTATAACATTTTCTGTAGTCGAAATTAATCAGCTGTTTTGGGCAAAATGGCGCATCTCAGTCGCTTTTTCGCGTTCGGTCGCTCCAATAATTTGTGTAGAAATCTCTCATCACTAGTAGTCATATTGAAGTGCTTGTGGAGGATAGCTTTTGGTTCCAATTATTTCAGCAAAAATATCATTAACTGCCAGAGATAATTTCTGTCTGTTATTAAAATACATCAATTAATCAAAATCAACCATTATAAACAACGAATTTAGTGATTTAAATAGGCAGGTGACGATAAGAATGCATTTGATTAAAATGAATGTAAAAACCAATCGTATTAATATTTTAAAGACATAAGTTGCATTAATGAGTATTAAACTAAAATTCAAATAATGTAAAATGCTCCCAAAGCTATAAGACAACTGTTTAATACGTGATAAGCATTTAAAAACAAATAAGGCGTAGGCTAAAACAACAAAAAATTTGTTGGTAAATTTAACTTAATTTTGGCGGTAACTAATTAACAACAAATGAACGGATCTCGTAAATTTAAATCGCTGAGGCTAGTGCGTTTCGGCGATGTTCTATATGATCAGCAAAAACGCTTGATAATGCTATGCCGCTCCTGCCAGCGGCATTATTTGTCACTGGAAGCCTTTCAGATGCATCTAAACAAATGCATCAGCATTAAACATATTGTCACATCCATAGATGAGCTGCACTACGATGAGGACAAGCGAGAGACTAGACTGGTCAATGGCAAACAAGAGGTAAGTTGTGTTTTTTACAGGGCTGATAAGATAAAACTAACTTTGGTTCTTTGCAGCTGTTCATCTATGAACCCGATGCGGTGCGCAAAGCCAACAGCATTAAAAGCGACATAGATTGGGAAGCAGAGCTAGAGGATCCACGGTGGTACACAAAAGAGGTGCGAACGTTGCCAACCAATCCAAAACAATCGCCCATAAATGCCAAAGAGAATGTGGCCAAAAACCGCACACGCAGTCAAGTAACAAAGGAATTGGAAAAGGAAAAGCAACAACAACAACAACAGCAGCAACAGGCATCGACACAGTCACCAGCAAAGCGTATGCGACATTCCATGCCAAAGCGGACTATTCTCACTAGCCAACAACAACGCAAATCGCGAGGCAGCTTGGAGCTGCCCACAGCATCTGTTAAGACGAAAAATGAAGTTTATGTGGTGCACAATATTGTGGAAGATCTAAGACGTCTAGAAGGAAGAAACACTGCACCAAAAGCAACAACAGTAGTAGCAGCAGCAACATCAGCAGCAGCAGCTGCTGCTGCGCCCATGGTTACCATACCAGCTGCAAATGTTGCCAATGGTAATACACAGCAAATACTCAACAAGCTGCGTGCCTGCGGCGTGGAAGTCAAGCGTCGCAATACGCGGGAAACACCGGAAAGTGTTAGCGATGCAGCGGCAATTACCAAAAAACAACAGGCACTTGATATAATGCGAAAATTGCAATCGAAAGGCATCAAGTGCACCAAAGTAAAATGTTAAGTAATACATCTAAAATATTGTATGCAATTTAATAATAAATTTAAGCATGCACGCTCAGTTTAAATATTTGTAAACATGGTCAACTGACAACGTTTATTTTATTAATTAAAAACACTATCTAATTTGACACACGCTGATAACAGTTGAACAGCTGTTATTTATAAACAAATAAATGTTTTATCGATAGTTGCCAAACTTTGGAGATGAGCATAAATTTGAGTTGCCGTAGTAACCAAAAACAGCGTAATGGTATATATTATAATTATGGTTTATGATTAATCAATAAATATTTGCAAACAAATTAAAATGTTTTCAGTGTTCTCCTTCGATATATTCACTGCTATCGCTTCACAGCAGTGACTCGCCGTGACTTAACGATACTTCTAAACACGCAACAGATATATCGCACATCTCTAGTTAATTTTAGTTGGTGCCGCACGCGTTTCAAGTTGTAAGAAATTTGTTAAAAATTGGCTGGCAGTAGCACCACACAGTTTGTTTATATTTTGTAGTCATTTCTAACTTAAGCCGCCAATTTCGAACGACGCGTGTGGCTAACAAAAGCAGAGGCAACAAACAGGTAAGAGTTCCAAAAGCCATCAGCTTACATAATTTTCGGTCTTTTGAGATCCAAAATATTGTTTTGCATTTTATAGACTATGTCAAACTGCAGGGCAGCAAAATGACATCATACATCAGTTTTTGGGCGCCCAAAGTTGCAACAGCTTTTGAAATGCATTTGAAAATTGAAAGAAATTTATCATTTTTAGAAATTCCAAAATGAAATCATATTCTGAAATATAATGCCGAAACCATATTCAAAACATGCATATTTTAGTTAAGATTGTGCTGAAACTCGACGTCCTTTGCATATTTAATATTAAATTTGCAACAGTTGTTGAAATGCAGTTGAAATTGATGAAATACTAAAATAATAAATATTCTAGAAAAAGTGAAATCATATTCTGAATTATAATGCCAAAATCATAAACAAAACATGTATATTGAACTGAAACTCGACATCCTTTGCAGCTTTGTACATTTCAATTACATCATTTTGATTTTTGGTAGCTCCATTAAAAAACATTTGTACCATTTGAATTATATTGTAAATTTTTATTTTTAAATTTGAAAATGTATTTTTAACTACGCAGAAATACTTGTTTGCCTGTTTTGCACTATATTAATAACTCATAAACACTTCAACTACTTCACAATATTTGAGAAATTTACTTAAATGGCTAATTGAATTCGTTTCATTTGCATTTCTCATTTGCCAGTTTTTGTTATTTTTATTTTGTGGTATTTTAGGCTAAACTATTTAGTGCATGTGTCCATTTTCAATATCTTTTTAATTAGTATGTTACCTTCTACTCTTTTATTTTTAATTAAACATTAACTTAAGGCTGCTTAGAGTTTATTGCCCGTTTTGTAATTCGCACACAAATTACAAAATTTCGTTTTTTTGTTGTTTTTTTTTTGCAATCACATAAAATGACATAAAGTATAATAGTTATTACACTAACAATTTGAGAAACAGTTACACGCAGGACACTCAAACATTAATCAACATTTATGATAATTTACATACGAAAATAGTTATAGATATATATTATATATGTATACGTTTAGGCATGTGTACTTAATATTCAGTGTGAACTAAATGCGGCATTCACTTTTTTGTTTCTTTCATGGTTTACAATTCATTTAATATAAACAAACTTTTAATTTGATATACGCCCAACAGTTGTAGAGTGTTTCAACCTTGCCAGAAGTTGTTGCTTCTGCTATTCAAGGGAGCGACGTCGCAGTTGCCTCCGAACGTTGCCCATGGCAGCGCTGCTGCGATCTAGCAGTTCGTTGGAGAGCCTCGCCAGCAGCGGCAGTTCACGCATGGAAACATTTACCGATGGCAGCGGCGCAAGCTGCTGCTGCAGCTTCTTAATGGAGGTTGGTGTGCCGCTCGGCTGTTGATGATGCTGGGGCGTCACGGGCAGGCTATGAACAACAGACATGGCTCCGGTAATCTTGATGACCACATCGCTAACGTCCACATCATCATTGTCGGTGTGACGTTTGAGCGCCTCGGCGCCTAGAGAGTCGGGACGCAGCTCTGTGGATTTGGCGCGCTGTGTTTGCTGATGTTTGGCCGCCTCCTTGAGCATCATTAAATGATCCAGCTTGTCCACCGTGGCCTTGAGCTCATGCTCCCACACATCGTTCTGCTGTTGGCCGTCGCCGCCTTCGATGGGTCGCACTGCGAGTATTTTGACCTTTTGGCGCAACGCCTCCAGCTGGCGTTCATCGACCATGCCACGTAGATCATTGCCGAACGTTGACTCATCGTAGTCACACACATGATCCTCCTCTTCCGCCTCGTCCTCCGTTTCAACGGCAGACTGTGTTGCGACTGAAGCACCTATTGACATCTGACTGCCCGCTATCGATGGAAAGTCGCATTTCTCCAGCTCCAGCTGAAAGTCGGGCAGCGATGGCAACGCACTCGAGGTGGGTGTGTTCAGTTCAGCGCCCACGCCAGGCTCACGTTGACCAGATGGCGGTGGCGGTGAGCCGCTCGATGTTGGATAATCGCCACGCTGCCTGTGTATGTCCTCGCTGATGCGTTCTAGATTGCGCAGAGCTGTGGAATAGGTCGTCTTGGCACAGCCCACGTGTTGCTGCAGCTCCTGTATCCGATTCTTTTGTGTTTGCAGCTGATCCTGGCAGACCTGCTTCTCCTCAAAGTATGGGCGTGATTTGTTAATGCTACGCCTGAAACGATCCTCCAGCTGTTGAAACTTCTGTTCGGCACTGTGGAAGAGCCGCGTCCTTCGCTGATGCTCCGCATGGCAGTCGGCCTTTTGTTTCTCCGCGTCCATCACCTTTTGCGTGGCATGATTTAACATCTCCTGCCAGGCATTGTCGAACTGCCATTCATGTGAGTTGGACATGAAGCGCTGCTCGGCCAGTGCCACTGTTTCCTTGGCTGCTGCATGGATTTCTGTTACAAAAAAAAAAACAGCTCAGTTGGTTTATTTGCTCGCTTTGACTTCGATTTCAATATGCACTTACCATTGGCGCGCTGAAATTTAACTGCTGCCTGCTGGCATTCGATTTGTGCCTCGCGTGCCTTGTCCAGTGCCTCATAGTAGGGACGTGCCTTCTCAATGCAGCTGCCTAGCTTCTTGGAGGAGAGTTTCAAACGGCGCGTGGACTCATTTAGTAGAATACGAAACGTTGAGTTTGCTTCCTATTGTTGTTTAGATAGTCTAAGTTGGGAAAAGTTAAGGAAAAACCACTTGAAACTTACCTCCAATTCAATTTCTAATTTGTTAATCTCATCCGTAGCACTATTGAGATTCTCAAGTTCAATCTGTAAAAAAAAGAAGTAAAAAACAATCATTAATAAACAAACTTATGCTTCTTTCAATTACAGTTATTGCTAACCAACTAACACCAACAACACACCTGCCCCACCAATTTACCACAAAACGAACAACAAAATGCCACAAACGCCCAAGGATACCAACAGTAAATATGATCTATCCAAAATAACAGCACGTGTGGATAAGGTGAATGTGAGCGGTCTGCTTCGCACCCACAATGATTACGTAATGCGTGCCGCCGAGGGACTCTTCAAGGCTGCCAATTTTCAGCAAATGATGATTGAGGCCATGGCAGCCAAATCGTATTTGCATGAGTTGGGCATCTTTAAGGATGTGAGCGTGCATATTGATATTAGCCGTGGCACAGATGCCAGTCCCCAAGGTTATGAGGTCACGCTCAAGGGCAAGGAGTATACACGCATTATGGGCTCGGCGGGCACTGAAGTTGGCCAAAACGAGGGCTCATTGAAAACCGAGCTAACCATACCGAATCTATTTGGTCGTGGTGAGAGCGTCTCGCTGCAGGGCAGCTACAGCAGCACCAGAGCCAACGATTTGCAGCTGAGATTCTGGAAACCATTCTTTCATACACGCTTTCGCGAGAATCGACCCCAGTAAGCAGTCAAATCTTAAATGTTTATATCCCTAATGTTAAACTTATATCTTTCATTTTGTTTCTTAAACAGGATGTCGTTTAGCTTGTTTCGGCAAACAGATCGCTATGATATCAGCTCGTTTCAGACGATCAACACGGGCTACATGGTGGACTTTAGCGCACACACAATGCTAGGCGTGGATGTAAGTTCAAGCGTAATAACTATCAAATACATATTTAAAACTACATTTTGAACTTTGCACACAGCTCACACACTCGCTGCAGTATGAGAACTCCATTAGGGATTTGGGTTTGTTGAACAAATCCGTGCCCTTTGCCATACGCGATCATTGTGGACCCAAGTTGGCATCGCTGCTGCGCTATTCGCTGATCTTTGATACTCGAGATGGCACCGTCTTTCCCACACGCGGCATATTGTTAAAGTCTGTGAACGAATATTGTGGTTTGGGTGGCAATATTGGCTATACCAGCAGCACAGCGCATGGAGAGTTGAATGTACCGCTATTTGCGGGTTTGGTTGCACAGTTTTGTGCACGCGTTGGTGTCATGAAGGAAACGAAACAGACCACAGTGTTGCCCATTAGCAATCTGTTCTATTGCGGTGGTCCATTGACGCTGCGTGGTTTTAAGTATGGTGGTGCTGGGCCAGTTGTGGAGGGCACACCAATTGGTGCACAGACATTTTGGTGCACGGGCGCACATTTGTGGACACCGTTGCCGTTTGCCGGCGTCTTCAAGGGTCTGGCTAGTCATTTTCGAATGCATTTCTTCTACAATATGGGCAACAGCAATAGCTTTAATACAGGTGCGTTGTAAACTAACTTAAACTAACTAAAGCAAGTCCTTAAGCCATCATTTCTACGTTTTCCAGACAACATGCGCAGCGCCTATGGCATGGGCCTAGCTGTCAAACTGGCGGAGCGTGCTCGCATTGAGCTCAACTACTGCGTACCGGTGCGCCGGCAGAACACGGACAAGGTCACGAACGGTTTCCAGTTTGGCATTGGCTATGAGTTTGTTTAAATCCGTAGCATATAACGCATTTCAAATGTACTTATTGAGCCTATCAAATCATTGCAAGTCCCCCCCCAACACACAAATATTTCAAGTAGCTGGCTGCCCAAAATTAGTCACTTTTATTTTTAAATCTACGATTTTTTGTTGTATTTTTTTGTCAGATGCATTTTTTCATCCTAAAATTTATTTGGAAACAAAAAAAAAACCTATTAAGTATAGAAAATAAGCTGTGTATATACAAAACAAAAAAAAAGTAAACCCATTAAATAATAAATAAATAAAAAATTGTTAAGTAAAAGAAAAATATGCATATGATTGTTTGTTTTTTGAAGAGAAAACTAAAAATAGTAATAAATATAAAAAATGATAATAATAAAAAGTTGGAATCAGCTGGCAAGAATTAAAATTTTCATCGCAGATTTTCAACACTCAAAACTATGATAAATTTAAGCGATTTCTAAGCTGATTGTTTTAACATCGCAAAAACACAGTATTCAGGCATGCTTCCATTCGTTGTTTTTCGTTGAAATTATTTCGTCAATCCGAATTTGTGGATTCGGATTATATTTGCCCATTTGGGCATACTGTACAAATAAAAAGTTATGTCGTTTTTATAAGTTTAAGTGAAGGGCGCGCTAGACTATGAAGTAGACGCGAGCCCTCCAAGAGTGATACCAAAACGTTTTGCTATGGCCCCATGTGAACATGAAAATTGCTTTTTGAGCAGCAAATTCAAAAGCAAACCTAGGGGCGGAGACTATTACAACTATATACATTAAAATTCTAAAAATATTTTCATCATATATTTAGTTTTAAATATCCTGTCGGGATTCGAACCCTAGTGACTTCGGTAATTCCAGTGATCGCGCGCAGCGGAGCTCAACGCTGAGCGCCATGCTCATATCAAAAAACGAGCGATCGCAATGCTCATTTAACATTATAACAGCGAGGCAGCTATGTTAACTAACATATTGAGGACTAGCCTTGCGCAGCTGTGACTGTTAACTTTAACAGTGGATTTTGCTCTAACAAACAAAATGGCAAATAAGAGTTGTTTGTTCCTCAAGCTGTTTAGTTAGATTTCGTATCATTGAAGAGATATTTTTTAAGCCTGATTAGAACACAATTTCTTTATGGTAAATAACTATTTGTTATTCTCTTGCAAAGAGTGTGTTACCATACCAAAAAGAAACATCTTCGATGCCATATAATATGTAACCAGATCGAAGAGTTAAGACGATATAGTCAAATCTGTCTGTATATTTCTATGTTAACAATTCTGTCAATTTTAAAGTTATCTTTAAGAAAGCTCAAGTAGTGCATATGTATAATTGTATATACTGTTGGAGCTGATCGGATCAAATTACTATATCACATAGCAGCCGTGGGAACGATCGTTCAAAAATACAGTTGTTGTAGGACAAACACTAATGTTATTCGAGTCATATCGAGTAAACTGACCAATTCTAAGTATCATTATTCTCTTCACGCCTAAACTACATTTTTATGAAAATCGAACTAAAAATAATTGTGAAATAATCGATTAATATTCGAGTTACAATCGAAGTTTTACGATTAATCGTATAGAAAATATACCGATTATTCGATGTTCACAAACATATCAAATTAGATAGACACAAGAATTAACAAAGATTTTTTTTTTGTGCGATTAGTCGATTTTTGTACAATCCTATTAGAAACAATATCGGTAGAAGAACCGTTAATTTTTTTTCAGATATGTCAATCATATGTGCCCATTTTATTTAAATAAAGTTTTAGTATAAAAAACTTTTTGTTTTTTTTCATGGAAGGCAATTCGATTAGCAACTCTGCAAGAATATTCAATCATTGGCTACCCGAAAGTAGTTTTTCATGCATGTTAATAATTCATTTAAAATCTTCATATGTATTGTGGGCATGGCGGGGCGCGGACGCGCACCAGCTCCAGATTCAGCTTCGTTCATTGTCATGGAACGCTGAACTGCAGGCGTTTACAGTTTTTGTGTTTTTGTTTTGGTTTGTTGTGGTCGAAAAAAACAAAAACTGGTTTTAATTATCATTTTTGTGTCTGAATTTTATCAGAGTGTGTATGTAGATATGTTATGTATGTTTGTGTATGTAAGCGAGTATGTTTCATATGGCAGCTTTTATTAAGCTTGTCCCAGTTTGATTTTTTATCGTGGTCGTTGGGCATTTCTTCATATGCCGGATGTATATCATACTTATATACATACAAGCATGTAAAGGTATACAATGTACATAAATGTATGTAATGTAGATATGTATGTTATATGGAACGAAACAGATCGTCGCAGGGCAACTCTGGAGGCTGATTGATTTAAAGGCCGAGACGAATGCGACCGAATACTTTAGACCGGTTTCGGCTTACCTTTTTAGCTGGCCCCTAAAAACCAGTTTCATATTCTACTACGCTGCTAAAAATTTCAAGAGTTGAACTTTCCAGGAATCCGCGGGCATCTGGCGTTGGTTTTAAAGGAAGTGCTTTTTTAACTTTTGTGTTCGTTCGCTGGTAGTTTGACTAGCAAAGTGCTTTGCTTGTTAATTAAAAGTTTTTCTTTGCAATTGTTTTGTTTTGTTGTTATTCAGGCTTATTGCACAGGTAGAAAATGTATAATTTTCAACAATTTTCATGTGCAGCACGCAATTAAAACACAGTTGAATCAAAACAGTTAACAACAAGTTGGCACAGATGTTGCACTCATTAATGCCGCGTCGTGTGCAGCGGCCCTAAAAGAGCCAAAGACCTTTTAAAATATACATATAAAATATATATGTACATACATATATGCAGTTTATTCAATCCTCCCAGTTGAATGAGCTGCCCAATCAATAAATACTGACGCTTGTCATCATCAGCAACAATTTGTTTTATTACAAAGCAATTGGAATTGTAAAGAGCGAAAAAACGCAGTGGGTAAAATGTTTACAATTCAATTTGCCAGCCAGCTGTACTTGCATATGGATATGGAGAATGGCTTAAAAAATATTTGATTGTCATCCAAAGAAACAAATAATTACTATTTATTGTGGCTAAATTGACGACTCAAAAAATTTTATAAATATTTGCACACTTTTTGCGCATTTACTTTATACATTTGCCGAATGTACAAAGCAAGCAACACAAAACGTGAAAAAGCTTACAAAAATGATGCAAAAAGAATATTAATTTTGGTTATTTTTGCGTAGTTTTAAGAAACGTGTGATTAGAATGCTTAAAAGATGCACATTTCTCAAATATGCTTAGCAGCTGAGTAAGATTTGGGCAATCTATCGATAGTGTTCAATTCTTTAAAGCAATACTTTGTAGCATGACTAAGTTTGCCAACTAAACTTAGATATTGATTATTTGATTAGTCAGTTGTTTTAATGTTAAAGCGCACAAACAGGGTCAAAATCATATGAAACAGGGCCCTGAAGCCGCCAAAACGTTGCCCAATCACGCGATGTGCTGACGCTTCTTTTTGTTTTTGTTTTTCTTTTTGCATTCGTCAAAGCTGAAAAGAGTAAAGGGCAGAACAACTCAACTTGAGTCACAGACTATATAAATCAAATGCAAAAGGTTACAACCGTATCGTAATGCTACAATATCAGACCTTTCAAGATGACGTGTTTCTCTCCGTTGTTGTTTTTCTTTTTAGCAGGTATATTTCAACAGACAAGAGGGCGCCCTTTACAAAACAACAGGCGATAAAGTTGTTGATGACGTTGGATTTGCCATGCAGAAGTATTTATGATAGACAGCTTTTAATGTTAGCTTTGAGCTTAGGTTTTCAGACTTAATTGAAATTTCGCATGTCCCATTAAAAATGGGAAAAAGGTAGCTATAAAGTACTGCAAATGTATGTAACAGGCAGAAGGAGGCATTTCCGAGTATATAAACTATATATATTCTTGATCAGCATCAACAGCCGAGAAACTAGCCATGTCCGTCTGTCCGTCCGTCCGTCCATCTGTATGAACGCGTCGATCTGAGAGACTACTTGTTTTCAGTAAGAAATTAAAGTTTTGGTAAATAGGCCGTACTTTTGCTCAAGGTTTGCATAACCTTATTACAATTACAAATGTCAAAAGTATTCATATAAGATGCCCAGACAAAGTTTAAAATAGCAAATAATATAAAAATAATAATAAAGTAAATGTGGTTTGAAGGTATCCTAAATAGTGGGTATAAAATTAATCCACTAGTCATTTGCAGAGACAAAGGGAATAAATGGCGATAGCGCAATCAACATTCAAGATTAACTCTCATGTTCAACTTTTGTTTGTTCAATGCTGGTTTTCCTCTTTAGCTTTTGACACTTCGTTACTAAATTTACCCAAAAAATTCTCTAATAAAAGGTTGCCACTTTGCCAATGTTAGTTAGAAAGGCATGTTTGTTGTTGAACACTGAAATCTACACAGCTACCTAACTGCACAGCTCATTTTGTAAAGTAGGTCTGAGGTTAAACACTTTTTGTCAGTACAGTTTTACAGTTTTTATTGAGCAGTTCGAAAAAAGTACGCAGTATGCAACTGCGCAACTAGACAGGGGGTCGTACATACCCTTATTAAAAGCAAAGTTTCTACCGACTGTTTCTATGACAGGTTTAAGTAATAGTAATCCAAGTTTGATAAAAATGTTCTCAACATGTGTGGAACGTAATAAAATCGAGTACAGAAGAATTTGGTTAAGATAAATTGAGAAACAAAAAAGTTGTTCTTACAAAAACTTAATTTTTAACCGATTGTTTCAATGTTTTCAGCATGTTTATACTGTGACTTGGAAAAAATAAGTTTGGTTGAGTTATCTTAAAAAATAAAAATAAGTTTAAGGCAAATCTAAATTTTTAACATAAGACATAGTGTTCTGATGTCAATCAAATTTTATAAACATCTTAAAATAATGCTTAAATTCTGAAATGGTAAGTTTGGTCAAATTATATATAGAAATAAGAATAAAATGTTTACTAAGGAAATTCAAGCTACAAAAGATATTGACGTTAACTTAATTTTGTGAAATAGAAAATTACTCAATTTCCAAGAAATGCTAAAAGCAACATTGAACACAGCTTGTGGTCGTTTTAGATGAACATTTTTCATTTCAATACAATTACAGCAAACTGAGCAAACACCCGTATATCATTAGATTATTAGCTTGTCTCATTCCCAAAAAAAGAAAACCCTTTAAGGACACACCCCGAAGACAATCGGAATGACGCCAGCACAGCCAACAAACTGTCGCAGGCAAGTGCTGCCGGATGGCGTGATGTCCTGTGCTGTCCTGACACACGACAGAAGCCTAGCCCAATACTACCAGACTGACCTGACCTGACCTACTTGCGGTGGCCTCGTTCCATCATTACCATCAACGATTGCCAAACGACATGGCCAAAAGGGAGACCACTTCAATAGCTGCGTAAACATTTGCAAAAGGAGCAACGGCAAAAGCTGTAATGGAAACCTTATTCATCGATTTGTTTAGCAGCAGCTTGTATAATAAGTACGCAGGTCCTGTCACGTGTCAGCTGACGAAAGGACATTCAACTCGATGGGTTTCTTCTTTTGCGTCATAAGCATCACAAAATGTGACATATGCATTGAGGCCAGGCAATTAACGCAGATTTCAGGTAAATAGAAAGTCAGGCAGACATGAATTGAGCTTTGGAGGGGTTAAATGTTGTAGTCAAAACTAAACTAGCACAAGTGTTGCCATTGTTGTTGTTGTCGTTGTTGTTGCAACTACTGAGAAAGTCGTGTTATGTAAAAAAGAGTACGCCACAACGCTTCTGGAGACCCAAAACAACTCAGCGTAGCTTGACTAAAACCCAATTGACCGCAACAATTTTAATTAGCTCAACACTTGAACTCAACAAAAATAGAAGAAAATAGAAAAAGGGAGACCAAAAGTTATGTCAACAATGCAGAGTCGATGAGAAAAATCCGATAATGAAAAATGTTTCTTTTTTTATGTACAATGAGAAGAAGCAGATATAAAAGTCTTATACAACATGAAATGATAAGAGAAGCCGTTGTTATTCGATAAATTCCTTTTTTCTGATGAATAAATTTATTTGTGTTCATTCAAATCGAAAGTAAACAAAGGAATCATAACAAAAATTTAAGGGTATGGTTAGCAGTGTTGTGTCGTTAAGCATTATCATTATTATTATTTTTTTTTTGTATTTTCTGGAATTTATGATAATGCCACTGTAATTAAAAATCATTACAAATATTCAATGCTAAAAAAAGATATGTTCATTAAATTTTTTTTTTTTCAATGCTATTTAAAAATATTTTCATTGAAAATTTCTTTTTTCAATGCTAGTTAAAAAAAATTTTTACTCGCACTAATTTTTTAAATGCTAATAAGAAAATGTTCACTACCATTTTTTTTTCAATGCTAATGAAATGACTTTTTTTAGTTGGTACAATTACTAAAAATTAAAAAAATTAGCTAAACTTTGTAAAAATGAATTTTACAATAGAAACAAGTAAGAATACTCTAGTCGAGTGTGCCCGACTACGAGACTCCCTGCTCCCAACTTGCATTTCAAGCAGTTCAGCGGCAACACAAGCAAGCAGCGTACTCAACTTGTCAGTGCTTGTCAAACTGTTGTTTCTGCCTGCTGAGACAGGGGATATAAGTTTTTCCATAACTTTGGTGCTATTTATCCGATCGTGTTGAAATTTACACATCTGAAAGACATTGATTAAACATACATGTGTACCAAAAATTAAAGCTCTATCTTTAAAATTGTGGCTGTGGGAGTCTTTTGCGATTTGCGGGGGTGCGGGGGGGTGCATCCGAAATTTGAAATAAACTTGATCTGCGTATGGTATACAGGAACCTACATGCCAAGTTTGGTGTCTCTAGCTTTTGTAGTCTCCGAGATCTGTGTGTTCATACGGACAGACGGACAGACAGACAGACAGACGGACATGGCTAGATCGTCACGGCTGTTGATGCTGATCAAGAATATATATAGTTTATATAGTCGGAAATGCTTCCTTCTGCCTGTTACACACATTTGCAGTACTTTATAACTCCCTTTTTCCCATTTTTAATGGGAACAGGGAGTAAAAAGATATTACTGCAAAACTATCAATCGAAACGCCTCTCGATAATTGGAACCAAAACGTATTCCAGTTCCGGTTCTGGTACACACCATCTGTAAAAGTTTCCGTTTTGGTAATCAATTTTTTTCCATATTCGGTTTATATCTTTATTATACTCTGTTTTCCAAAATGGAAAAAAAGAGTATATTGGGTTTGTGAAATGTCCGTCTGTCTGTCCGTCCGTCTGTATGAACGCAGGTTTTTTCCACAGTTTTGAAGCTAGAGCATCCAAACTTGGAATACATGTTGGTGTATACCATAGGCAGACAAAGTGTCAAGATCTCCCCCCCCACTCCCACCCCTTCCCCCACAAACCGCAAAAACCTATATCTTCCACAGTTTTACAGCTTGAGTTACCAAATTTGACATAAAGACTACTGACCACATCCTTGACCGACCTGCCAAAAAAAAAATGCCACGCCCACTACAGCCCCCGCAAATGAGCTAAACCTGTATCTCCTACACGCTTATAGCTAGAAACTCCAAATTTTGCAGTATGACTCCATTTGAACTCTTCGATAGATTGGAGAAAAAAAATATTGCCACGCCCACCCACGCCCCAGTAAACGAGCGATCATTTTGACAAGTACGCGTCTCGCTCTGCTTTGGGAGTTTGCAGCGTTCTGCACTTAGTAGAAAGAATTTTGTAGTTGGTAGTATATATATATATAAGTAGTCTTTAAAAGAATTTAATTTAATATACGTACAGAAAACAGAGTATATCGCATTTGGGTGAGCCCGACTGCACCTTCTCACTTGTTTTTATAATCGGTAAGTAACGGTACAATATAAAAACAAGTAAGAACGTTGCAGTCGGATGCACCCGACTGCGATATACTCTTTTTTCGCTTCTTTGCGGAGTCAGAAGTAGGCGTGGCAATTGTATTTTTTTCTCAAATCTTTCAAGTTTCCCCATGAATTTAAGTTTAGTACGGCCCGTTCTACAGGTTTGTGAGAAACAAACATTGCTCGATTGCAAGGGCGGGGGTGGGCGTGGCAAAAATATTTTTATCCAATCTATTAAATAGGGCAATAGAATTCGACCTGCAAAATTTTTTTTTTTCAAAAAAATTAAAAAAAGATTTTAATAACATAAAAACAAAAACTAGATAATGTCTGCTGCGATTTCGCAAATTTAAGTTACCTTAAAGTTTCAAAATAGTTGTAACGCTGGTAATCTTGAATATTATTTCAATGCCAAGTAAATTAAAGCCAATTTAATGATCAAATAAAAGTGAATACAATCCGCAATATCTTGCAAAAAGTAAAATTGTGAATTTAAAAGAATATCACTTTCGCAATATATTATCGAAAGTTAACCGAAACAGGCCAGAATGTTTGAGTTTAATTTCGAAATACTTATGAAAACTAAAGATTTGTAGTTATCTGATTTTTAACTCTAATGTTTTTGAACAACATGCCAAAAATTAAAAAAGAATACTTAAAACCAAATTTTTACTTTTACAATTTGTTGCTGATAAATCGGTTAACGGTTCCGTTCCGAGTTTCGGTTTGATTAATATTATCGAACGTGAAATTATCCGGAAGCGCAACAGCGATGCTAGTGATAGTAGCTTCGATAGTTTTGCAACACTTGGCAGCAGTTTTCAGGGCAACTATTAATCAAGTTCAAACGATTGAACTTCGAATCGACTTTGAAATGCAGCAACAAGTTAATGACATTGTCGAATGATAAGATTACTCTTGATATGAACATGCTCGACAAACAAACATAAGTATGTGATAGATAAAATGGGGCCTGTCAAACCTTATAACAACATATTTTGCAAAACGGAAAGAGCAACTTGAAAGCTTGAAATATTGTTGTGAATATTGACAAGTCGGAAATAGCATTTAAAATCAATATAAAGCAAAGCAAGCAAAGAAAATTGTTGCTTGTGGCAATAGAAATTAATTAATTAAAGCAAATTACAAAAATTACACAAGGCAACAAATGCAAATTGTGTGCGGTAACCGCCGGCAAAATGTTGGCGACTCTTGCCACAGATTTTTGTTATGCATCATTGAAGAGGCGGCTAAAGATGATGATAATGATGGTGATGATGAAAATGATGATGATAATTATAATGATGAGGGCGCCTCAAGATGCCAACAAATTAACGAAAACTGTAAACAATTTGCGTTCGGCAAACAACAAAAAAGCGAAATAAAATAAATGAACTTGGTTGAACCGAATTGCACATACACTAAGACAACATTTTTTTTTATCTCTTGAACAGTTTCAGTTGAAAACGAGAAACAACCTTCAGTTTTAAGAAGAAGCTTAAAATGACGTAGATGCAGATAATTCTACAGATAGACAGACAAATGATATGGCTATATTTAAATTAGATTGATGTACTTCCTGCTAGGCGTGACATGTTAGAGTATTTTGGTTATGAAATTTTGGAAATTGAGGCGCGGTAAGCTGCACTTGAGAGTGCGAGTGAGACAAAATTTAAAGCAAACGTTGTGCTGTGGATGGTGCGAGAGAGATAAGAAAACAAGCGAGGGCGAGAGAGTCGAGTGTGAAGTGCGGGCGAGAAAAACACAGAGAGAGAGAGGGCGAGAGAGACAAGTGTGGGAGTCTCCCGCTGTTGCAAGTGCAAAACAATATAAATGTTTTTCTTGTTTGGCTGAGTTTATCAGTGGAAAACGTTCAACTTAAAAAAAAAATAAAATTTTATAAATAGTCAAGCTCAGCGACGACGAAAGTATGAGAATTATTTCTGTGCGCCGTTCGATTGCAGGGTAGCGTGGCCGAGCGGTCTAAGGCGCTGGTTTAAGGCACCAGTCTCCTCGGAGGCGTGGGTTCGAATCCCACCGCTGCCAGGGAAATAATTTTTTTTTTCTTTTTTAGTTATCAAAACAACATAATCAGGCCTGCTCCGAATTTCGTACGTTTTTGAAAGTAATAACGAATGAAATCAAAGCAATTTACGATTGGCGTTCTTATTTTCGAACATAACTTTTTTGTTTTATTTTTTCGAATTGAGAGCCTTAACGTTTTCTAGTTTACAGACTGTTTACTCCCTGTTCCCATTAAAAATGGGAAAAAGGGAGTTATAAAGTACTGCAAATGTGTGTAACAGGCAGAAGGAAGCATTTCCGACTATATAAACTATATATATTCTTGATCAGCATCAACAGCCGTGACGATCTAGCCATGTCCGTCTGTCTGTCTGTCTGTCCGTCTGTCTGTCTGTCCGTCTGTCCGTATGAACACACAGATCTCGGAGACTACAAAAGCTAGAGACACCAAACTTGGCATGTAGGTTCCTGTATACCATACGCAGATCAAGTTTATTTCAAATTTTGGATGCACACCCCCGGACCACCGCAAATCGCAAAAGACTCCCACAGCCACAATTTGAAAGGTAGAGCTTTAATTTTTACACATTTTTACACATGTATGTTTAATCAATGTCTTTCGGATGTGTAAATTTCAACACGATCGGATAAATAGCACCAAAGTTATGGAAAAACTTATTTCCCCTGTCTCAGCAGGCAGAAACAACAGTTTGACATGCACTGTGCAAGTTGAGTACGCTGCTTGCTTGTGTTGCCGCTGAACTGCTTGAAATGCAAGTTGGGAGCAGGGAGTCTCGTAGTCGGGCAAACTCGACTAGAGTATTCTTACTTGTTACTCCCTGTTCCCATTAAAAATGGGAAAAAGGGAGTTATAAAGTACTGCAAATGTGTGTAACAGGCAGAAGGAGGCATTTCCGACTATATAAACTATATATATTCTTGATCAGGATCAACAGCCGAGACGAACTAGCCATGTCCGTCTGTCTGTCTGTCTGTCCGTCTGTCCGTCTGTCCGTCTGTATGAACGCGTCGATCTCAGAGACTATAAGAGCTAGAGACACCAAACTTGGCATGCAGGTTCCAGTATACTATAAGCAGATCAATTTTATGTCAAATTTAGTTTTACCTTCTTGAACCCCCGCACTTCGCAAAAAACTCCCACAGCCACAATTTTAAAGATAAAGCTTTGATTATTGGCACACATACATATGTATGTATATGTTGTATCAACGTTGATCAGCTGCGTAAATTTCGTTGCGATCGTTGAGATCTGCCGTCTCAGAAGGCAGAAACTACAGTTTGACAGGCACTGCACAAGTTCAGTGTTGGGAGCAGAGAGTTATGTAGTCGGGCACACAAGACTAGAGCATTCTTACTTGTTTAGAAATCATGTTCTGATGTTTATTGTATGTTAATTTCTCTTTATAGAAATAATAATTTTTATTTAAAAATCATTTTATGTAGCTTTCATTTTTGAAGTGTTTGCTCAACTCAACTTTCAGCTTAATCTTTATATAACAACTATTATCGTATTACCGATAAGTGCCAACTAATTATACAGCCAATGACGAAGAAAGTTTATATACCCAAAAAAATAAAATACTCCCTCTACCCAAAGTTAAGATTGGCGCATGTGGGAGCCAAATGGTGTGTGTCAGACCTAAAATAATACAAATACGTTGAAAACAAAAACAATAATGAAACAGCTGTCCAAATCGAAGATAAGAAATTAAGAGTTTACGCTTTACTTTGTAGTCTTTTTTGTTGTTTCTTTGTCGCACGACCGCAGACGTCATCGACAGTATTACTATCTTGCTCCCCCAGCTGTCTCTTTTACTCCCTTTCTATTTTTGAGCGACATCTTTGATAAGACACCGCGCAAGAAAAATTGCACGCGCTGAAAAATTCATTGATAAACAAACTCGGCACAAAGCAAAAACAATTAAAAACCGGTTAAGAGGAGGCTTAATTGGAGGAAGTGGTGCATAAAACTTAGAAAAGACATCGAAACACAGTAAATAAATATATATTTTATAACATTTTTAAGTAAATATGTATAGGTAAGTACATAATAAACACTATTTTGTTATATTAAACTCATTTGGCAATATGTTCGCACTATTTGCCATATAAACAGAAAAACGGGTTTTCTCGCTTTTTTGAAATAAAATAAATATATATTTTTTTCTTTAGAAGCTCAAATTCTGTTTATACTCATCACAAATTGATTACGTATTTCTCTCTTTTCTATTATTTTCTCACACATACAAACATTACAATCGTTTCAATCAAATCACATGCCACAACAGCAATTTTTTGTTAATGTTTTTACGCAGCGTGGGACTTTTGTTGCTATTTTTGTTTATGGTCTCCCACTTTGTTGTTGTTTTTTAAAAATAGACAAATGGCGGCCGTGTGGGAAAATATTGGACCTGCTGGGGTTTCTATTTATTGAGAACTATTGCATCTACGGAGATAAAACAGGTTTTTTGTAATTATGAATATCTTTAGATTGAACATTAATTTTTATAGAAAGCGTTAAATTTGTTGAAATCACTTTGTCAAAAATAACTTTTAGTTTCGAGATTGGATTGAACAATATCCTGGTCATTTAATCGATTATTTACAAAATGGCATAATACAATTTTCCAAATACAAATTAAAAAAAAAAAAAACAATAAAACATAGGTCGGTTTAATACCTTTTGGAAAAAAATATATATATATATTAAATAAATAATAACCAAAAACAAATATTTCAAATCATTAATTATAACACTTTATAGCCTAGAAAATACTATGAAATTAATATTAAATAAAGTAGTTTAGGTTGAAAGAAACAATCGAATTGTTAACTACGAAACGAGTGCTTAAAAAAGTCAAATACCTTTTGAATACTGTAAAAACGCTTTTCGATTTATTACCGAAAAATCCAAATATTCTCGATAGTAATTTTATGAATTCAATCATCGAACTTAACGATTATTTCATGATTACTAAAGTATTAAGATCTCCTGTTCTCTTGATTAACTCTGAACCCGCCCATCCTAAAACATTTATCGATATCGATACATTCCTAGACACTATTTTAAAATTAATTTGAACAATCTTAGCTTATAGCACCATATCTAATATGCGCAACCAAACACAATATGCATACAATATAACAAACTGAGATTAAAGACTTATGATCAAACAACAAATAACAAATAAAATAAAACAAAAAGCTAACTTAATTTATGCAAACTGCGCACGGGGCTCTCAAAGTCGACAATAACAACAAAAAATACTTTTGTATTGCTTGGGGCAACAATTTTGCGCATTTTGTTTCTCATCTGCTTGCGTCGGCGTTTTGGCATTTCCCTTACTTATTAATTTTATGCATGCCATTCCATTCCATTGCCATTCATCGGCATTCCTATGCGAGTCTTGCTCTCCCGCTCCCACACCCACTCCAACAGGCGCAAGACTGCACATGAGTTTTGTTTGGATTTGGTCAAACGAAAGCGGCAATAGTCATAATTCACACACACACAGAGAGACTCATGTTTGAATATACATAAATAGAATATGCATAAGTATGTCAGTTCCAAACTACGCGCAAAGGGAATACTATGCAATTACTTGGAAGTGGACAGAAGCAAGACAGAAACACTTGACGAGGACATGGACATTGATGCTCAATCGTTAAGTGTGAGTAAGAGTGAGTGTCAGGTGGGTGGAACAAAGGCGAAAGAGAGAGAGAGAGAGAGAGGGAGTCTGGAATGATTTCCAACGACAGGAAAGGTGGGACAGCTGTTCTGTCAAGTATGTAGTTTAACAGCAGTTCCCATGAATATTTAACATTTTTATTTAAGGAAGCGCACAATTTGTTTAATTGCTGTGAAAATTGAATTTTAATTATTTCTGCACGATTTAGACAACAAAATGCAGCCAAGCGTAAAAAAGACCCATGCAATAATAATAATAAATAAAGCGAAAATAAATACAATATGTAAAACGCACAATTTAATGCAAAAACGAAAGGCATTTGACATTTGACAGTTGAAACTAATTAATACAGTGAGAAGTGAGAAGAGAGAAGAGAGGGAGAGGGAGGGCATATACAAACAAAAGGAGAGCATTACAAAACAAAGACTAGGAAAGCAATAACAACAAACAAAACAAGCAAAGGCAACAACAGCTGTGCATTTTTTGTTGTTGTTGCTGCTGTTTGTTGTTAATGTTGTTTTGTGCGCTTGTCACGGCATGACACCAAGTTTGGGCTGTGACGCTGATTGCGGGTGCTGAGGAGAGCTGGGGAGGGTTGTTGCACACGTGCATTTTGGTTTGGGTCTCACCTGAATTTGCGGGTCCAGCTCGCTGTCTTCAGTGTTTGACATTTTGTTGTTCACGCTTGCCAATAATTCCAAATGTTTTCAATTTGCAATTGCCGATTCCAATGCAACTGACACAACGCTTTTCAATTTCAATTAGTTTTCACTTTTGTCGCCAGCTGCGGTTGCTGCTTTATTTGCGCCTTTTTCAATTAGTTTGCATTTGCATTTTCACTTGCATTTATTGGCCAGCGTAATATGATTTCTTGTTAGCTCTGCCACTGCCTCTGCCAGGGGTGGGGGACTATTTAAATGGCAGAATATAATTTAGCGATAACCACATGTGTGTGTGTATTTGTGTATGTTGCAAAGATTATGCAAATACTATTTGCACTGTCAATTTTGTGAAATGTAAATTGAAGTAAAAATAATTATAGCAATTGTTGTACTGCGTTGTTTTTTTGTATACAAAGAAAGAGAGGAAGAGAGAGACGCGAATGATTTGAATCACGAGTTGAATAATATTACAAGACCAAAATAACTAACTATAAACGTACACTTCTGCTATTGTTGTTTTCGGTTTTAATTATTATTATTATTTTCGTAATAAACGCTAAGACTATCTTAAAATTATTGGAGCGTCCGTACGCGGTGTAAGTGAAAAGCAAACTCAGTGTGACCGCGAGCTGCAAGCACCAAAGTGACGCAAAGTATCGCAGTCTACGATATTTATCGATTGTTAACATTACCAAAATAAATATCGGTTGTGTGGAGTATATTCTGTTCAGCGTCAAGTTAGCGTCGGTGACTTTTAATTTACTCTGTTAACGTAAACAGCACCGTTTACAGTTGTTTAATTTCTTTTTATCCTATATTCCGGCAAAGAAGTTAACCTCTACTACCGGAAATCACATTTTAATTTTTTTTTTGGATTTTTGAGCCCAAAACTCGATGTTTTTAACTCTCTCGGGCCACCAAAGCAAGTATTACCGGTTAGATAGCTTATTAACATACCAAATTAAAAATATGTTGTGTGGAGCATATTCGTTAAGTTAGGAGTAATTATGTAAAGCGTAGAGTATAATCGTAGAAATTAATCGGCCTTACCAAAAAATTCAACGTTTGCAGTGCTTTTGCTGCACGTCTAAAAGCTGACTGCTATGAAATGTAGCGCTCTTTTTGAATTTTAATTGTTTTTCATAAAATCCTGCAATTTGAAGAATTTTTGAATAGTTTTGCAAAAAATCGCCTGCCCTTGCGCTGATATACCGCGGCTTATGTTTAAGTTGCTAAATTTTTCTACTCAAGTGCCATTTTATAATAAAAGCTGCATCAAATATAACAATTTTTCGAAACAAAAATATAGTAAAAGAATATTGATTTTGCCTTTTTAACAGTAGCTTAAAATTTTTCAGTACTTTGTTTTCAATGCCCATACAAATGGATAAAACAGGTAAGAGTACTGCAAAAGTATGTAACAGGCATCACCCTATAAGGTATATGTATGTATGGTACATGTGTGCATTGTATATATTTACTTGATCAGCATCAACTTCCAAGTCGATTTGGACGTATCCGTGTGCCAATATGAACGCGTCGATCTCGGTTTTCATTTAGCATTTTTCATTGAAAATTAATAAGAACCTCACTTTTAATTACCAAAAAATGCAACATTGTCCTTCAAGAATAGCTCGCATTACGAATTGTGATTTCTTGTCCTCCGAAGTGATTTGATGTAATTTATGATTTATTTTCAATTGTAAAATTCAAAATGCAATAAGCGAGAGGTTTCTTGTGTGAAATTTGGCAATGACAATTTCGCATCCTAATCAATGAAAACATTTCAATCATTTTTACTATGAAATTTTATTTTATTTGTTTTTTTTTTGTTGTTATCATTTTGTTTTGTCCTTTATGTGCTTTACATTTTGTGTGATTTGTTTTGCTTTAATTAGTATATGTATCTATATATGCATATATGTATACGTATATGTATATTTCCAATTTCAATTACTAATGATATGCGCACCAAAACAAATAAACTTAGCGCAAAATTTGCTTTACAACTGAAAATTATAAGGGAAACAAAAAACAATTTCTTTTTCACTAAAAAACTTTTATTTAAGTAGTAAATTATAAAGAAAGGCAATAGAAGTGTATACCACGGAATTTCTATACGTTATTTAGCATTCATGCCCGTATTTGCTTTCTTAATATAACGCTAGTTATATATATATATGTATATATAAATAATTTTGTATATTTAATATAATGAATTTTATAGTTTATATGGAATAACACTTAATTATACATTCAATTATATAGATTTTAGATTTTATTCTTGTTTTGCATTATATGGTTTTGTATACATATTTAAAATATATATAAAACACAAGTATTCATAAATGATGCTTAAACAATTGAATTTGTGGTATGATTTGATTTTCAAGTTGTAACAAAATGAAATACATACAAATGTTTTTTTAAAAACTAAAAACGAAAAACTTGAAAAATCCATTTGTAGATCTTGTTGTAGAAAAGTTTGCTAAGTAGTTTTGTTTGTTGCTGTTTCATGTCTGTTTTGTGTGCCTTGCAGTATTTTGTGTTTTCTTTTTTTTTGTTTATTTCCATTTTTGTTTTTATATAATATCAAACCACTAAATACTTGCCATATAAATGATTTTGTTGTTTAAATATTTATTAAATGTATACATATATATATTTTATGCTATATATATTAACTATGCAAGTTCTGCATATATGCAATTTGCGCTTACTTTTCATAATTTGCTTAGATATTTGTTTCATGTTTGCTTACGCTTTCTTTATCTTTCTTTTTTTTTCTTGATTTACTTGTTAACATTCATTGGGAAAGTACAAAAGTATACATTTTTCAAAAGCTTTTCTGTTGTATGTAGTTCTTTAAGTTACATTTTATTACACATTTAAATGTTGTGTATACAATTGATAAATAATAAAACTGGCCAAGTCGTTACCTTTGAACAAATAAAACTTATACATTTACAAATTGGCATATTTATGTTATAACTCAGGTAGTACAAAATTAAAATATAAATATTCTTCATATTTGAGTTTTGGATAGAAAAAAGAATTTAATTACAAGAATTAGTATGCACTTAGACAACGGTTTAACGTTAGGACGTTTATTCGTTAAGTTCTCGCTTCTCAACATCTATTTGCAACAAAGGAGAACTTGACGAAAAAACGTTGTAAGATAAACGTCATCGTCTAAGTGCAAACAAATTTAGTCTCAAAGTACAAATTAAGATGCATTCAATTTGAGTAAAAATCCATTCAATATTATTTAAATTGTTGTATTTTTTTCTTCTAATGCACAAAAAGAAATTCAAACTTGTTTCAAATGTTACATGTCCATTTATATTAAATACATTAACAGCATTTAATTACAAAAGTAACTTAATTGTGTAATCTATTCGAAAATATGGACATAATACAATTCAAACAAGACTGAATTTTTATTAGTGCATTTTTATAAATAAAATTAAATTTAAAAGGTTTCTTTTCATAGTAGTACCAGTGCTACAACATAAATAAACTAAATAATTTGAAAAACGTTTCATGCACACTCGTTGCAAATATACGTTACGCTTTTCAGCGAATACAAAATGTTGTTCATAACCAAAGAAATATTAAATTACATTATACATTAGCATATACTAAACATAGAAAACAAAACTCAAAACTGTTGCAACAACTTGTAGACGAGACGAGCACGCGTAACTATTACGATTACAATAAATTCAGCTACACTACGTGAATGTACTCGTTTGTTTCTTGTTTTTTTTTTTTTTTTAGGGGACGAGTTGGGAGTTTAGCTTAAGGAAACGTTGCTATCGGATTGTTATTGTGGTGTGGTTGCGATTGCAGCGAGTCTACTCCTCTACTCACTATCAATATTAAGACCTACACGTTTCTCCTCCTCCAACATGGCATCCAGCTCATCTGTTAGATTTGCTAACATATTACCAATATCGTTGAGCACATTAACCGATACTTTTGGCGGCACAATGTTAACTGCGATTGGCGCCACAGCTGTTGCAGCCTCTGGCGATATGGCTGGTTCGCTGCCAGCCAAACTAGCAACCACATCCAAAGTGGGTGAGCGCAAATGCAGTGCGCTGCTGCCGGCACTCGCTGTGCTGTTCATGCTGTCGCTGCGCGCCAAGGTGGCATCATGCAGCGAACTGGAAGATTTCAGCGAATGGAATGAGTGCGCTATGTTGGCAATGGTGTTTGTCGAGGATGAGCTAGAGCTGGAGCTGGAGGAATGCAAGTGGTTGCTGGCATTATGATGTCCAGCATTGGCTGGACTGTTGCCAGTTTGCAGCTCCTGGCGATTGAGCAGACGCTGTTTGATGGTGCCGGTGTTCTCATTAGCAAATGGAATTGTGTCTATTGAATCGATGCTTGAATTTGACTTATTGTCATGATATTTCTCGCAGTGTATCTCGGCCGTTGTCTGCTGTATGGTTGCATAATTGGCATAGATGGGTTGCTGTTGCTGCTGTAAGTTTGCTGCTGCCGCTTGATGTTGCTGCTGTTGCCAATGTTGCGCGCTATGACCATAGAATATGTGCTGCTGTTGTTGCTGCTGCTGTTGATTGGTCGCTGCAGCTGTTGCCTGCTGCGTGACATCCACGCTCAACTGACGCGAGTTGCGTATGCTGCAGTGACGACGTGGCGGCTCTGGCGCTATCTTCTTGCCCGTCAATGGACTGGCGCTTAAGTAGGCCTGTAAATTACAAGTCGTGAATTAGAATTGAATTGAATTCGAATTGAAAGTAAAACTTACTGCTGTGCCATCCGCAACACCGCTGGCTGTTACATATTCTGCCGCTGCTGCCGCATTCATGTAATGATGATGCTCCAATGGTGGCATTGTGTTTAACACGGCACGCTGCAGTATGCCACGTTGCTGGCGTGGCAAGGTGCCGCCACCCTCCTCATAGAGCAACTCGCGTGTGGCATCATTGGTGGGTGTAATATCGCCATCATCGTAGGAACGTCGCCAGGCCATGGCTGCTGCATTGCTGCCCAGCAGACGTGCTGCTGCTGCCTGCTGCTGTTGTTGTTGCTGCTGGTGCTGTTGCTGTTGTAGCAGCTGATGATGTTGCTGCTGCTGTAGTGTAGCAGCAGCTGCCATTGCCGCTGCTGCTGCCGCTGTTGTGGGCGGCCCAAAGTGTCCATAGTCTGTGGTGGTATAATGGCTAAAGGTCAAATGGCTGCGCGTGCTGTTATCGTGTATATCCTCCAGCGATTCCAGGCTCTTGCCGCGCGGCTGACGCACCTGCAATAAAAACCACAGTGTATGCATTAGTTACCAACTGGCAGCCGGCACTTAAAGTTCAAGGACGCCTGACATTTTGTCGAGCACCATTCAACCCAACAAGCCACCCACCTTAATGAGCACCACATCGTTGCCATTGCAACACTCGTGATTACTGCCCGTGCAATAGTAGGCATCACCCCCGCTGGCAGCACTGAGGCCACCGCTGTGACCATTGGCCAAGCTATTCACATTGCTCGTCGCATAGATCTTTGTATCGTCCCAGGAGACGCGATTCGTTGGCACATATGATGGCGTACTTGGTATGGGCACATTGAATTGCCATGGCTTGCGTTGGTATTCCTACCAAGTTGACCCAATAATCAAATAATGAAAAATATAAAGAAAATTATATAATGTTAATAAATTATAAAAACTAAAATGTAATTTAAAGAGCATAATAAACAAACAAATATAAAATAATACAATGGTTATATTAAATCAATTTTAAGTACACAATTTATAAAGTTATATAAAATCAAATTGAATAATGGAAATACCTTTTCGAATATTTAAGTTTGGTTTCAACTATTACCGAAACGTCTCAACTTTAACTATCGTCAACACTTTGTTGATTGAATTCATTAACTTGTGATTCAGCAATGAATTGATAAATTGAAGGATTATTCATTTTCATAAAAGTTTCAAAAGGGAAAACGAAAAGGAAACTGTCTTTTATAGGCTTATCTATGTCTTCATCTGTTATTTCCCACACAAATATCCATAACCCATTTAATTTCATGCGTTTTTACCTGTTGCTGATAGGCATTGCCACCGCCCGGATTCCATTTGCCGCTGATAATATCCTTAACTCGCTTAATGGCCAGCAATATTTTCTTTTGATGGCCCAACTTGACAATGCCAATGTCCTCGAGATCCTCCCAAGTGACTTGGGTGACATCGCGCACCGTCTTGTAGTTCTGCTCCAGCAGCGGTTGTATATACTCCTCCAGACGCAACAGCTGCAGCCACTCCTCAATGGAACCCTGTTTAAATAATAAAAAAAATGAAAAGATTTGTCGTCAATTAATTTTCAATGTTTCTGTTGACGGCTAATCGCATTTGATTAAAGCCAACCCCATCAGTGGGGGCAGCCAAGCTACAAATTGTCCATGAACTAATTCCAGGCCAAAGCGCTGATACCAGAAATCATTCGAATGTATAAGTAGAGAGGCAAGGAAAGCAGAGGGGTTGGCATAGCAAACTACACACATTTCTGGGTACACTGGGCACATAATGTGTACACTGCGCTTGTCTCTGCTGATGAGCTCGTCGCAGCTCTAATCAGTTGTAATTGATAAGATATGACATAAATCGCGTCAAAGCACAAACATTAAGAAACGAGTAAAGAGACACAAAACTCGTCGTTGTTGTTTTACGCTGACTGCTGACTGTTGTCTGCCATTAAACAGTAGCCAAAGTCTCCACAGTTACACAGATACACAGTTACACACACATATGTATGCGACTCAGCTAAGTCAAAAATCATCAACTTCAGCATTCAACTTTTATTTACAATCTGCAGCCATGGTATGGTTAAAAGACAGGGTATAATAGATGTATGTAACAGGCAAAAGGAGACATCTTAGACCTTATATACAGATTTCAATCCCATTTCCCATTTTCATATATTGATCATTCCAAATCGTTCTCGATTTTCCTTTTTTTTTAACTATTAAAAAATGTGATTAGTGTTTCGACCGAAATCGAAAATGGGTGGAGACCTGTTTTCACTATGCAACACTAAGCAAGTAAGAACGTTGCAGTCGGCTTCTCCCGACTACGATACACTCTGCTTTCTGTACGTTTAATAAACTAAATTGTTGTAAAGACTACTTATGTATATACTTATAAACTTTCCTTAAACTTAGCTAAAGTGAGATTGGTTAAGTTATCTTGAAAAACAAATACATTTCTTTGATACAAAAACTTATTTTTCAACCGATCGTTCCTATGGTAACTATAAGATAAAGTCGTCCGATATTGATAAAATTTTGTCAGTATATATAAACTGTCCTTAAACTAAGGTAAAGTGAGTTTGGTTAAGTTATTTTAAAAAACAAAAAAGTTTTCAAATTAAAAACGGACAGACGGATAGACAGACGAGCATTTTAAAAATCCAATATACTCTTTTTTCTAATTTTGGAAAACAGAGTATAAAAAGGGGTAGAGTTAAAAATGGAGATTCATTCATAAGTTTTCGAAAAAGTCATCACTCCTTAATAAATATGGCAGAAGTGTCAAGCTATACCCATTTGAGAAATTCAACATTTTTCTCATGGTTTTATTAGTTATTATATAGAATCGATCTTCAGGATACTATGTGGTCTAGGCCAGTGTTGTCTTGTCCTGATTACCATTTCATCCATGTGGGGTTACATTTGAATTCGATGAAATGGAAAACAGAAACCGATTTTTTTTTTACAAATTTCATAATCTGAATACATAACCTGAATATATTTTCCAAAAGTACTTAAATAAAACTTCTATATATATATAAATAATTTCAGGTACAGAGCATTTGCTAGTCGAGCAATCTTTACAAGAGTTATTCTTAGTTTATTTTCATCTTGTTTCTTTTTTTTCTGTTTTGTGTATGACGTGTTAATAACTTTTGAAGCTATTGCTCTTTTGCTGGCTGTCTAAATTGCCGCTGATTTGTATTTAATTAAGCGAATGTGAATGCTGTTCGTTCGTTTTTTCGTTCGTTTCATTCGTTTTATTCATTCGTTAGCTGCTGGCTGTCGTTTAGTGTGTAAAACTGATTTGGCATAAGTTGTTAAGACATTTCAAGGGCGCTACAATTAAGTGTATGTATGTTTTCATTGGGCGCAACAGTTATCACCATTAGACCCGCTTTCTCGCTTTAATGTCAAAGTTCATGTTGTTAGACAACAGAAAAAATATGTGATATGTAATCAAAATTTTATAACAGCAACATTTTGTTTAATATGTGTACAATTGTCGCAACTACACGTCAAAAAGTTGACAGCCCCTTAACAACAAGTTGACAGGGCGGGATAATAAGTTTTTAAATGTAGTTTTTAAATTTCATTTTAATTGTAAATCATTTTTGAAGTAAATAGAATGATGTCTGAATTTGATAAGTCTCTTCAATTCAATTCGATTCAATTCAAATCACTTTTCCAATTCAAATTGAATCATGTTTTATAAATTTTGAAAACTATGTGATTTGAATAATCACATTTTTATCATATAAATAAATTCAAAGTTTTGGTAGAACAATGCTTGAATGAAATTTGAAAGAAATTGAAGAAATTTATGGTATAGAACAGTTTCCTGAAAGTACAATCCAGTTATGAACTTTTTACTCCCTGTTCATATTAAAAATGAGAAAAAGGGAGTTATAAAGTACTGCAAATGTGTGTAACAGGCAGAAGGAGTCATTCCCGACTATATAACAGCATTAACAGCCGAGACGAACTAGCCATGTCCGTTTGTCTGTCCGTATGAACACTAGAGACTAGAAGAGCTAGAGACACCAAACTTGGCATGTAGGTTCCTATATACCATACGCAGATCAATGTTGATCAGCTGTGTAAATTTCATTACCTAAGATTGATAGTTGGGCACACTCAACTAGAGCATTCTTACTTGTTTTTTTAAGTGTACACAAATGTTTTAAATTATATGTTTTAATTACTTTTTGTGAATTCATATATATTTTAATATTATTTACACAAAAAAAATGTCTTTTAAAGTCTGTAGACTGCGCAGAGTTTAGTTTGCTCAACTCTAATAACTTTCAAGTTAACTAAGTTTTACATTTAAAAGAAACTCTAGACTACTCTAAACTCAAACACTTAACTGCCTGCGCAGTTTCAAGATGCTAATAACTTAATATTTGTAGAGAGCATCTCGCTTGTCACGAAATATTTTCCATAAAACTTTAGAAATAATATTTATTTAAGTGGAGGCATACTACAGAGCATAAGAGTATGTTATGCACATATTTTCTTACTTTGAAACTCATTAGCAGGTAGCATATGGTATGACACCAAGCAAACCCGCACACACACACACACAGATACACACACACACACACACACACACACACAGCTAAAACCAAGCCAACAAAAAGCGATGCTGACCAAAGAAAAAACACTAAAAACAAAAATACAAAACTGGTTTTCCAACCAAAACTGTACGCACTGAAAAAAAAAACATATATATATATACATACATAGTTAAACATGAGTACGTCAGGCCGAAAACTAAATACCATTTGAGTGTCTAATAACGGCGGCGACAGCAACAACAATAACAACAACAACAACAACATACCTCAAGGTCGTTGCTTGATTGCGGTTTCTGTTTTTGCCTTAATGGAAAGGAATGAGCCGGGCCAAGAGATTGGCAACGACATGTCGTTGACGATGTTTAATAACTTTGTTTTTTTCTACTGCTTCTGCTTCTCTCTCGACAAGCTGACTTTGAGGTATTTCGCTTTATTTCCTTTTTCGTCAGATAAAGAAAGTGCCGGCACGGATGAGGGAAATGTTGCATGCTTTTTTTTCCACTTTGTTTTTTTTTCAGAATGCCAGCTAATGAGGTTAGCCCCGCACATTTGCATGCGTCTTTTGCAAAAACTTTCATATCCAGCTATAGCTATAGCTATAGATATATGATGATGATGTAAGTTAAGTATTCTCAAGTCTGAACCACACCCAAGGCGACAAGATCAACAGTAGAAATAACAAACAATCTTTAGTAGCTTGGGGTACGCTGAAGAGCGATAAGAGTCAAACTCGACCAACTCAAACTCAACAGAAACTCAACTCAAACTCAACAGAAACTTGCGAAAACAGTCACGGAGAATTATACAAATAGCAGGAAAAAAAAAAACAAAAAAACACCCAAAACCAAAAATAACAAAAAAAAATCAAATAAAATTCTATTCAGCTAGTAAAATATTATGGCGCATTTTTCAACTGAAATTCAAAACCAAGCGTACTCAAAAAAAAAAAAAAAAACAAGAAAAAAAAGTTATTTTCGGCGTGCCGAAGATATATACCCTTGCAGCAAAGATTTGCATAAGAAAACTTATTGTTCAACGGATTGTTCCTATGGCAGCTATTATATTTTGTCAACATATGTGAAAAGTGCTAAAGCCTAGACACAGAGAGTTTGGTTGAGTTATCTTGAAAAATAAAAGGGTTTTTCATACAAAAACTATTTTTTCAACCGATCGTTTATATGGCAGCTATATGTTATAGTGGTCAGATCTGCCCAATTCAACTATAAGTACTAACTGCAATAAGAAGAAGCATCTGTGCTAAGTTTCATCAAGATAGCCCTAGAACAAAGTCTTGAAAAACGCATGTAAGCAGAGACAGACGGACATGACTCGGCTGTTGATGCTGATCACGAATATACAATTTTTTGTATTCTGAGGCGTTACACATTTCGTAACAATATTATAATACTCTCTGCAAGGGTATAAAAAACAAAAACGAAAACAAAAGCTGAGGTCATTTTTGAGTTGAAAAATTGCACAGCATTTAAAAGCGACAGAAATGTGTTGGACAAGATATTGGCACAGTTACTAAACAAATGGAAAAACAAAAGATTTTTAATGATAGATAAAGAAAAGTGAGTAAACTAACCGGAGGTTATAATTTGAAACAAGCAATTAAGAGCGAGAGAGTAACTATGGAATGCGGTTCGAATTTGAGTTCAGTTCAAAGCAGACAGATAGAGATAGAGATGTGATAAATGATATTTGAGTTCGAAAACATATATGCATTTTGTAAGCGCATTCATGCAATGCAATACAGGTGGGTAGCTTAAAGACCATGTAACGACACAGGTGGGTGGTGGGGAATGTAAGCTGAGCTGAGGAGTTGACTTGAGTTGAGTTTCGAGTTGAAGTTGGAGAGCTGGAACGAGGCTGACGAAATCAATGATTCAGACAAACTACAAAATGCAGTTAAGAGCTGGGAGATTATTGTTGGCATGTTCATTGTTGGCTTGTTGACAGTGTTTGTCATGTGTGTTTGAGGAGTGGGGGGGTTAGAGAGAAAATCACATGTACGATTGAGATTTACAAAGAGAATAGCTAAAAAATATATGTCATACTTTGTTGAACTCAGTTCTTAAGTCTATAGTTATACTCTTTCTTAATTTTGTTGAAAAAAAAAGGAAAAAGAGTATATGGGATTTGTGAAATGTCCGTCTGTCCGTATGAACGCAGGTTTTTTTCACAGTTTTAAAGCTAGAGCAACCAAACTTGGTAAACATGTTGGTATATTCCATAGGCAGACAAAGTGTCAAGATCTGCTGGTTGAATTCTGTTGCCCTAGATAATAGATTCAATTAAAATATTTTTGCCACGCCCACCAAACAAGCAAACTTCATTAATAAGTCGCTTAGCAAACTACACAAATGAAATACTATATTTAATATGGAAGTTGATGCATCTGACACGTTTCACGATTCTTTCTTTTTGGCATTTTGGATTTACTTTAATTGTAATGCGCTTTGTTTTACCAAATTGCGCTTGAACACCGCATTTGGTTATGAGAAGCTTATGTTGGAGGGCTTGTTTTAGTTGCACGTGAAATGCATATCGATAAGACAATCGCTGGCATTTCATTATGTCACGTATTTAATCGGAAATTGTCACTATTAAACTGACTCTTGCAGCGAAACTTTTCTTTTAGAGCGTGTCTGATGTATCTCAAGTTAAGTTTGGAATTTAGATCTTGTGATTAATCAAATATAAAGAATTTCCCGAGCTTTTCTTATAGCAGCAACTAAGAACAAGAAGTTTTTTTTAACTCAGCTGATCTATTTCAACTTAATTGACAGTATATCTTCAAGTTAAGTTTAGAATTCAGTTTTTGAGATTAACTAAACATATAGAATTTCTGTAACTTTGGACAATCTATTTTCTTAAAGCAGCAACTAACGAAAAGTAGTTTTTAACTGGGTTGATCTATTGACAATATATCTTTAGTTTTAGTTTGTAATTCCGATTTGTGATTAACTAAATATATAGAATTTCTATAACTTTATCATACAAGAGTTGAACAATCTATCAAAGCAAGTACTTCTTAACTGATCTGATCTATTTCAACTTGATTGCAACTCTTTATCTAACTACTTTACACTTTTATCTTATAATTAAATGATCTAAATGCAAAGTTGGCTTAAAGCAATTAGTTGTTGCCAAGTTCGACATGATGCACATGCACTTGACTAGCACTTTGATCTGTCAGATCAATGCTAACGATAACTTCAAACACGTTGTTCAATTACCAATGGCTAAAAGCCTTGAGGCAATGTTTTAACTATGCTACAGTTCCACTTCTCTTCAAGTTCAACTAAATGTCACCTGCAAAAGGCGCCAATAGCGCCAGATTGGATACAGAATAATGTGTCCAACTGAGAGAGAGAAGCTCACGAAGCATGTTTTTTGTTAAATTTGTATTTGTATTCGGTTTATGTTTATGTAGTCAAGTGTTTTTAATGAATTGTTGATGGGAATTAATGTGCGCATATTAAACGAAATTCTTTCATTAGTAAAAAAATATACTTTGCTGACGGCACTTTTTTTATATGCGGGGTCTCTCAGCATGTGGGAAACAAGTTTTTGCAGCACGATTACGATTGCAAATGCTTTTTTAATGAAATATATAAAAGATAAGCTGTAAAAAAAATAAACAAGCAAACAAACAGAAAGCGAACGAGTCAGGTCAATTTGGCTAGCAAACTAGAGATGAGACAAACTTCATTATTAGCTGATATTTAAGCTGATATTTAAACTGTGCAAGTTTATAAAGTTATAAAGCTAGCTATCACGTTTAGGATTTATAATAAACTTAACAAACTATGCAGCTTTAGATTAACAACATATTTAGTTAACGATCTAAATTTTACTAGCAACATTTCTTTGTTTAGTTGAAAATGTTGTTTATTACACGTCATAAATCTCACTAACATATTTTAATTCAATTAAATTGAAAAGTGCAGCACGTTGATATTTATGCATAGGCATAAGTGACACATTTTTACACGTTAGGTTCCTTAACGAGATACTTAAGACAAGTAGGTCACTTTTGGCACGCCATTCCTTAAGATGATACGCGAGATTCGAGATACATACTTGTAACAAGTGTTTTATACTTTGAGAAAAGTTTCAGTTCTTTATTCATGTGACGCTTTCTCAATTTCAATTAGGTTTTCAAAGGTAGCAGATTGTTACTGCTTAGTTCTAATTACAATTAGTTCGAATACTACAAAACTTAATCAAGTTAGTTGAATTCACTTAAACTTAGATCTAAGCAAGTTACTTACAACGAGTAGAACACTTCTTCAACGCTACTCGTTAGAAATTAGCGAGATACTTGAAAATAATGTTTTATTATATCTTAAAAACCGACGAAATTCAAAAATGATTTTTCATATATAAAGTTTTCTCATATAACTGTATAAATTTATATAAGACTAGTATTTCCCGGCGTGCGGTTCTACGCCCCATATAAAATCATATTAGCACAAAAATTTAACTTCCCCTCTACAACCTTAAACAACAGTTTTTTTTTCCAACAGGGTAAATTTTCCGGAAAATAGGTATAATAGGTTTTTATTGAATTTTCATCTTGATCTTTGAAAACTAATTTGAAGCAAATCACACAAAAACTCAACTTTGACCCTTTTACTTTCCACCCGGGAATGTGAATTTTCCAGAAAATTGGTATTCAGTTTTTAATGAATTGATCTTTGAAAATGAGTTTGAAGTAAATTGCATAAAAATTCAATTTCGGCCCTTTTTTTCCACCCAGAGGGTGAATTTTCCGGAAAATTGGTATGCAGTTTTAAATGAATTTTCATACAGATCTTTGAAAATGAGTTTGACAGTCGTAAATTATTTTTTATATAGATCTTTGAAAATAAGTTTAAAGCTGATCTGATGATAAACAAAAAAAGTTGCATGCAACGGTTTTCGACATTTCCCGACCGAATTTTCCAAAATCCGATCTTAGTACGCACTTTCAACATCGACCTAAGCTACTGTGAAAATTTCAGCCATCTAGGTCTTATGGTTTGGGCCCTGCGTTGATTGCCAAAGAAATACTTGACCAAAACATTCGGTTTTGGTCTCAAAATGTGCGGACAAATAAGTGGATGAAGAATCAAGAAGCGGAAATTGACTTTTTTGCCGGAATATATAGTAAAAAGCCACTTAAAGGTCATTAACAGTGCTGTGAAAGTTAACAGAGCTTCAATATTGTGGTTATCGGTTAACGTTTACAGCATCAATAACGATAACATTACTCGATTTGCATGCGATTAGTGCAACTTCAAACACAATTTTCGTAATTATTTAAGCCAAATAGTGAATTTCCGCTTCTGGATTCGACCGTCCATTGATTTTTTCGCATATTTTGGGACCAAAATAGGATGTTTTGGTCAAATATTTCGTTGGAGTAGCTAAAACGAAGATTTAGTCCTTGGTTTTTAAAACTGTCCCAATTTTAAAGAGTTGCCTTAATCGAGAGCTTACTGTGCTGAAAACAAGTCAATAATATTGTGCACCTCTCATCCCTAGCACTATTTCAACTTTAGTATAGCTATAATTAATGCCAATTTGACAAATTGCCGTGCGTTAGTCATAAGTTGACGCTATGCAAATATCACGAGTTGCTGATTAGATAGAAAAAGCGGAACCGGTTGCTTTTGTTGATTTGGTTTCTTTGGTTTGTTTGGTTGCTGGGGAGCTGATTGTTCATTGTTTACTTACCGGCACAAAGTGTGGCAGATTGTCGAGCACCTGCAGCTTGTCGATACGCTGCTTAATGCGCTCCCGATGATGCGGATTCTTGATGCCAATGGCGGTGAGATCCTCGGGGGTCATGCGTGCTATTGTTGGCAGATCATAGCCGGCGGCAATGAAGAGTTGAGCATACTCCTCGTGCTTCATTTCGAGCAGCCAGTCAATAATGAGCTCATCGTTGCGCTGTCTATCGACGCTGCCAATGGAGCAGGAGCTGACCGAACTGCAGCGTGGCGAGGAGAGCGGTGCACGTATCGAAGCACCCGAAGAGGATACACCTGTCAAATAGGAGGAGGCACGACCCGAGTCTAGGCTAGCGGTGCTGTGACGTGAACCGGAGCCAGCCGAACCCGATGATGAGCCCGGTGAATCACGTCCGGGCGATTGTGTTAGGTCAATGCCCTGATCCTCCTGCAGCGCCAGCTGCTGATGATAATATACTGCTGCCTTGTGGGTGAGCGGTTCGCGCAGCGTTGCACAGAATACTGGCGGTGGGCATGCCACAATGCTGGGTGGCAGCGGTGCCTGCGCTGCTGTTGCTGCCGCTGCTGCTGTTGCTGGTTTGCTGCCAGAGCTAACACCAACAGTTGCTGTTGCAGCTGTGCCTGTGGCAGATGTTACCTCATCCTTCATGCGCAGCGCCACGCTCGTCTCGCGTGGCAAGTTAAAGCCGCCCTCCTCCAGCGAGGGCGATGAGACAATGCTGCTGCCACTCATGCTGCAAATGCCATCGTCCAACAGTTGTTGTTGTTGTTGCTGCAGTTGCAGTTGTTGCAATTGTTGCTGATGATGCCGCAAGGGTCCGCTCAGCCTATAAAGCGGTATCAGCGGCTGATGCTGCCCAATCGGCGATGCAGGTGTCCCCTGCTGCTGCTGCTGTTGTTGTTGTTGATGATGCTGATGATCTCCAGGTATTGTCGGCGGCTGTACCTTTTTAGCTTGTGCCGTCGATGCGTGCGGCTTCAGTGAGCGATGCATGGCGCGCTTCTGTTTGTGCAACGACTGCTGCTGCTGCTGCTGGCCGCGCTGCTAAGCAAATTGGCTGCGGCAACTCCTGCAAGAAAAGCGCATTAGAAAACGTTGCATATGTGTATGTTTATGTGGATGTGTATGTATGATATGTTATGTTTGTTTGTGGCAAGCAGGCAGCAGATGTGCAGCAGATGTATGCAGTGAAAATCTGCATAATTGGGCATACATTATTGTTGCTCTAGCTAAAAATAGGGTCACACTGTTTACGCGCGCGTGCTGCGCTGCGGCAAGTCAATAAACTGCCATAGAACACGACACTCGCACAGTGGTTGCAATACGTCAAAATACTAAATCCAAGCAGATGTCTATTACAACAAAGCTGTAAATGATTCAATCTGCGATTAAATCAGGCACTGACTTCTCAAAAATTGGATTTAAATCATTTTATGAAATAAATGAAAAAATTGAACGTTGATTTCAATCAATTTGAATGTTTCAAGTCTGAAAGTCTTATCAAATTTGACATTTAGATCGTTTCTTTAAAAATGTGTTTTGTTAAATCTTGATTTAAATCTTTATTTTAAATTGTAAGTCTTGAAATCTTTTTCATGTTACAAAGATTTATACAATTTAAATTCAAATTTTAATAAAAAAGAATTGAAAGAAAATATTAACTTAAACATAAACAAGTAAGAACATTGCAGTCGGATGATCTTGACACTTTGTCTGCCTATGGTATATACCAACATGCATACCAAGTTTGGTTGCTCTAGCTTAAAAATTGTGGAAAAAACCTGCGTTCAAACAGACGGACGGACAGACGGACGGACAGACGGACATTTCACAATATAGTTATCTTTTTAAAACTAAGGATTTCTGACAATTGGTTTTTAATTTAAAGCAGTTCTAAAACATTCTAAAGATCTTATAAGCTCTATTATTTTCACCAATAAGAAAATCCGCGGCAAAACATGAAAAATACATAAACCATTAGACCAGTGGAAATCGGAATTATGTATATGCTTTGCAAGTTAGAATTCTCTTAAGAAATTAGAATTTGCATTTTTAATACATTCGACGTTCAAAATATATAGTTCTAAATTCTAATTTGTGAGCGATTTAATTGGATTTTGCGACAAGCCTAACTAAATAGAAACATGAATATCAAACTTTTAAAAACCATAATTTTTAAAAGTATCAAGATCAAATATTTGAAATTTGAACGCATAGGTTTCAGTTGCTGAATGAAATAGATGTCGAATCTGCCAAATAATTAGTAAAAGGCAAATTATGTACTAAATTTTAAATGTATAACATTTATTAATGCAAATTAAAATTTTGGTGTTTTCAATAAAACTGGTCCATTTAATCTATGTATGTTTAATATGGTAAAATCATTAAAAATAAAATGCTTATTTTTCGAAAAATGCAAGATGCTCTGGAACAGAAGCGTTTTATATCGCGAGCGACCACTGTACTACAATCTGATCACATTTCCCTCAAGTCAAAATATCTATTTCAAACTTAATTTCAACCTGCTTATCCTGAAATTGTCTCATTATTAAGATATCAAAGTTATTTTCTTTTTGTTGGTTATCTTAATCCTAAAAAGTGTGAATAAATTTTCAAACACCAAAGATACAGCAATTCCAAGGCAATGCAGAAAATGCAATATAAAAATTTAAGAATTAATTTAATTTTTGAAAGAAACCACTTATGTTTTCAAGCTAATTAACTCTGAAATAAGTTCAAATGACCCACTGTGCGCCCGCAGCATCGTGTTACAAATTTCATTCACAAAACACAACTAAAAACAAACAAACAGAAGGGAGAGACTGAGCAAGAAGTAAAAGAGACGATGTCAAAGTTCGTTGACTGTGGGTTGAGCGATGAATGAGGGGGAGGGGCAGGGTCTGGGGGACGACTGGCTTGTCTAGGCGCAGCGTCATAATACACTTGAAAAATGCACAGGCAGACAGCAGGCGACAGTATCGAAAATCTGGCAAAAGTCACGAACAGGGCATGTCATTCACATTAGGCGACAACAAAGCCGCAAAATACTCGGAAGCAATAATACGAAATAAGCTTTAATATGCTTATGTTCTTGCGAAACAGTTGGATACAAAAACAATTAAGTTCAGCGTTTATCGATAACATATCGACTGCAACAATGGCCACCTGTGCGAGTAACTAATCGATGCTCAGCCCGGCCGTTATACACACACACTCACACAATTAGACACACATACCGTCAAAGGACATAGCGAGTGACAATAGTAGCGAAAAATGCGGAAAAAAGCAGGTGCCAAATTTCATAACGTGTGTGGGAGCTAAACGAAGCTAAAAAGCAGAGCAAAAAAAAAGCTGAAAAAAAAACACAACAACAACAACACACAAAACGGTGGCAGTAGTAAATTTCATTTACAAGTCTGTTGACGTCGCCGACTGCCTTTAATGAATTTTTATGTATGCGACGTGAAACGAAAATTAACAAAAAAAACCGCAGCCGAAGTTGCGCGAGAGAGAAAGAGAGAGGCAGCGCAAAAGAGAGCGCGCAGTAGAATAGCGGTTTGCGGCAGCAGCAGAGCTTGAGCAGAGTTGTAGTAGGGTAGTATATCAAACAGCGAACGATACACAAATGTGGGTTGCAATTTGTTGTTGTTGTTGTCACCCACACCCACACCCCGTTTACACAGCTGCACATTTGCAGATGGTTGTTGAACTGTGCGGCCGGCTTGCATTTTGTTTTTGGGCTAACATTTTTCTGTTTTTGAGTTGTTTTTTGCTTTGTTTTTTTTTTGCCTTCCTTTTATTCCTTTTTGTCGTGTCGTTTAATGCCCATTTTTTTATGGCTACATTTTGTTGTTGTTGCCTTTTGTTGCTTGCACATTTAATTGCAAACATGGCACACAACAGGACGCCCCCTGGCGTTGATAATGCAAAAACTATTTTGTTGTTCTTCTAGTTGTTGTTGTTGTTCTTGCTGGTGGGTGTGGGTGGTGAGTAATCATAATAAGCACAACACTTGCTCGTGTATGTGTGTGTGTGCGTGTGCTGAGCATAAAAATTGATTGGAAATGCAATTGGACGCTTGGGCGGCCTTTTCCTATTAGAAACTCTGCACACAATACAAAACTATTACAAAGGGCAGCGCAGGCTGAAAGATTTATTGATTGTCGTTGCCATCACACACACACACACACACACACACATCAATATAGTATGTATGTATGCATTATATACAATGTAACGGAGTTGCGGTTTTGAAGTTGGAAGCAAAAACGCTGAGCAACTAAAAATAATTATGGTTGCCAGTGCTTTAAACACACTCACACACACACACACACACAGGGGGAAAGGGAGCCAGACACACAGATAGGCCAGTACAAAGGGACCGCAATGTTTATACGCTTCTCAATGGGGAAGTATTGAGAGTTGGTTGTAAAGTTTGAATGTTTTCAATGGGTTGTGATATGAATGAATATGTCATAATGCAAATAAATAATTCAGATTATGAAAACATAGTGAGATATGGATGAGCACATACAGGACCCTTCTCATGTTCCAATTATTTAATCCGATTTTCACTTCTTAACTTAAATGTTGAAAATTTTTATATTGGTATGATTTTGGGGATTGAATTCAGTTTCATCTAATTAAGCATTGAACTTGCCATTGAGTTAGAATTCAATTCATACTCAGTTTCAAATTAGAACAAATGAAACTAAAAATGGACAGGGAATTGGGAAAAGCTTGTTAGAAAAGAAAAGTTTATCTAAGAATGTATAAACTAAGATTCATTTAAAGTAAGCTTACGTACAGATGAAAAAACAAAAATTTCAAGTTTTTGAATGTATCAAGCCTATTCCCACTTACGAGAACTTTTCATTTCAAATCGTTTTAAATGTTGTGTTCTTGAATTCACATAAAATAGCAATCGTTTTTGCTTTTTAAAGATAAATTTTAACACTTCTCGAGCGCAAAACTTTTTTAACTGCATTTTCCATTGATATTCGAAATTCAGAACAGATTTTAATAATACCAATTTCGAATATTTTGATAGGAAAATTAAAAGCTTTATATGTAGTTCCAATTCCGGAATGTCAGAATATCATTTCCAGATATTTGACTTAGGATTTCTAGTTCGTCAACTTAATCAGTTATTTATACGTTCATGAACGATACCATTTTATTCAGTTAGTCATCACGAATGTACCGAATCCATAACATTTTTCCTTTCTTTTCTATCATTTTGGATCAATAAGGGAATTTGAAATTCGTGAAATTCTCTCAAAATTGTCGTTGTCGCTATGCGCCGTTAAAGTTTACTGGCATGAGTAATCAGCCAAATGGAGCGCAATAAAATGGCAACGGCAACGGCAACACGGCCAATCTATCAGACCAGGCACCACATCAACTTAGTTGATGTTGCCCAGCCACCCCCGATAAACTGCCCCCACACTCCTTAATCGCCATCAACCACTTCCATGACCAGATTCATATGCCTCACAGGGAATGGGAATGGGAAGTGGACCCCAATAGGAATTAAGAGCAGGAGGTGGCGTTAGATGGCGGCTGAAATCAAATGAAGCGAGTCTCATTCTCATGTTTATTAACAGTGCTTAACTGGATATATATATGTATATACTATATATATGTGTGTGTGTGTATGTGTGGGTGTCATTAAGCCCGCTAGATAAAGGGACCGCCCATGCAACACTTCATTACCAGCGCGACTTATTGACAACGACTCATTGTTACGGTTATACCCTATAAAATAAAGATGCAACAGGGAATAACACGTTCCACTTTCATACCATTTAATTCTGTTTTTTATATTCCATTAAATCTATGTTTATGATAAGCTTACATTGTATTAAATCTTTCATTTTCGTTAAGACTGCTTAAAGTAAGGCTTGCAAAAAATTAATTTTTAAAATAAAACATTATAAACCTCGAAACCTTAAGTGTCTCTAATAGTTTTTGCGAGCTCTGGAAAAACGTTTTCCAATTACGTAAAAAAATCAAACAAATACATTTTTATCTTATAGATTTAATTGATCCTTTTTTCCAGTTTAAAAATAATTCAAGATTGAATTTGAATTTGATTTAAATCTTTGCGAATCTTGAATTTAAGGAATCATTCCTTTGCTATTGGATGTAATTCTTTTTGAATAAACCCAAGGCTGCAAACTTCGAAATTTTTCGAATAAGTTCGCAGCTTAAAATTCACAAAAACTTGAAAAAATTCAGTGTTTGTGAGAAAATATGTTCATTGAACCGAACCTTTATTGTCAAAACAGTGTTCCGGCTCGGGTTCAGGTTCATGGACACAAAAATTGGCAAGGTTCGGTACATGCTTCCGTTCAGAGGCTTCTAAGAAACCGAACCGAAACGGTTCTAAGTGGTTCGCTTCGGAACCGGTTTGCAGCCTTGAACTTACCAAACTCTGTTTAAACTTGTAGTTTTTTAACTTTCATAATGTGATTGGACAAAAGTTGTGTTGAACATTATGATCTTTTATTATTATGCAAATTTAATTACATTTTATTCATTTATCATTTCAATAAGACTAATAACTTATGCCACTAATTGCAACAGGGTATTACAAATTTTACAATTATACATAATTTAATTAAAGCTATTTTAATAAACTTAGAATATATTATTCCATTTATTTAGTTGTAAGTGTTTTTAATTAATTACATAACTAATTTTTTTTTTTGTAATAATTTACAATCGCAGTTTCGAAGGTATTTGATAAGACATCACTCCATGTTATTGCTGTTGTTGCGGGTACTTTGCATATGACATGAGACAGTTTTCCATACTTTCCCTAAAATACCAAAACTGACAAAACTTTTCTGTTGCATTTATTTCAAATTGTATTTTTGGTTCTTCTTTTGCTTTTTTGTAGGTTTGCCACGCCCCGCAGTGAGATTAGGTTTGGTTGTACTTATGACCATTGTTGCTGGCGTGTTTTGTCAGCAGCAGCAGCAACAACTACAACAACAGCAACAACGTTAAAGTAAGATGGTGTCGCTGCCTGTCGATAACTGGAGATGTTGATCTTGCAAAGCAAAGCAAAGGAGAGGACAACGACAACGACAACAACAGCAACAATGGCCGCGAGTGGCATAAACTTGTTTTGCCTGTAAAAGGGAGTAGTTGTTATTGTTGTAGTTGTTATTGCATTGTCTTTGCGTTTTGTTTCAGGTTTCATCTGGCAACGCCAAGAACGGAGCAGACAAGAGTCCATAAAAAGCTCGTAGGAGTCAAATGCAACACACAACGAAGATGTGTCAAATGTGTGGGCGAAAGAGAGAGAGCTGGAGTGGGAGAGGAAGAGGATGGGAGGGGGGCATACGTGCAGTTAACGGTTAATGCAAAACGAATGCGTAGCGCATATGGCACCAGACATGCAGACAGAAGAAGAGACAGACAGACAGACAGAAAAGATACACCAAATAAGGCTGTCAGCACGTTCAAAGCAGAGCAGAGGTAGCGGCAGCAGCAGCAGCAGAGCTCCAAAAGCGGCCATCAATTCTGCTGCTTTTTGGTCAAAAAACGCGAACAAGTTGTAAAGCGAACAATGCGAACAAAGCAACAACAACAACAACAACATCGACAACTATAGTAAAAGCAGCTAAATATTGGCAGGCAGCTAGAGGGAGAGAGCGCGCATTTACAGCTACATTGAACTTTTTAGTACAACAACAATTTGCCACCCACTTGCAAAGTGCGTTTACTACTACTACGCACACACACACTTATGCACACACACACACAAACACATATATGTATTGGCATCGTGTTGGAAATATATTTGCAACAACTGTGCCAAAAATATGCAAATTACCATTTTAAAACGTTGATTTTCGTCACAATTTTTTAAGGAAACACTAAAACTCAGCTTAAATGAGCGTTATTAGTAAATTTGGCCGAAATTGCAATTGATTTTATAGCGCTAAAACGCATAGGAAAATTCTGTGCAAAATTGCTTTCAATCACACGCACACACACACACACAGTGTAACACCAACACTAGCACCAATACACGTACACACAAAGAGCGCGTTGGCTTTGGCCAAAAAAAAAAAAACAAGTAAAGCAATATGAAAAAGGCAGCGCAAAAAAGTTGCCGCTGGTAGCTCTGCGGCGGCTGCTGCTGCTGAAAACTAAACGAAGAACGAGTCAAAAAGGCGGAGCGCGCACGAGCCGACAGCGACCGCAAGTCAAAGCGTATTGAAAACGCGGCTCAAGTTCGAGACCAAGTCAGAGTCCTCCTGCTGTACGCTTTTCAACTTGTTCAGCGAGAGAGAAACAGCGAGAGACTGTAGATAGAGAGAGAGTGTAACTGGAAGCGAGAGAAAGAGCGAGCGTGCCGCAAAACTCGAAACTCTTCTCAATGTTGCTATTGTTTCTTTGCTGTTGGCCTCACAGGCACAAAGCCAATTTGTTGCAATTGAAACAATAACAATAACAATTGTATGCCAATTTGTTGTTGCTGGCAAATTAGTTAATAAATGAGCCCAGGGGCCGTTTTGATTATAGGCCTGGCCTGTGTGCATACATCTTTGCTTCACTGTCAACCGTCAATCGTCCACCACAAGGAGCAGAAGCAGAGAGAAAATGCATTCATTTCATCTTGTCCCATGCACGCACAGTGAGGCAAAGTGCATTTCTTTTTATGAAACAAATGATGTTTACTTGAGTTGGAATATTAAGTTCCCGTTGCGAATATAGTTCAGTAGTTCTTTTCCCAATAAAAGAAGTTATCTTTTTTTTTTCAGTTCCTTTCAAAATAAATGAACTAAGCTTTCATTTACTTCTTTTCGGATAAAAGAACTAATCATTCATATAGTTTCTTTACGGATAAGATAACTAATCTTTCATTTAGTTCCTTTACGGATAAAAGAAATAATCTTTCATTTAGTTACTTGCGAGGCAAAGGAACTAAGCTTTCATTTAGTTCTTTCCGGATAACATAACTAATCTTTCATTTAGTTACTTGCAGGATAAAAGAAATTATCTCTCATTTAGCTCCATTCCGGATAAAAACAAATAATCTTTTATTTAGTTCTTTCCGGATAAAAGAACTAATCCTTCATTTAGATACTTGCAGGATACCGGAACTAATCTTTCATTTAGTTCACTTCCGCATAAAAGAATTAATCTTTCATTTAGTTACTTGTAGCATAAAGCAACTAAGCTGTCATTTAGTTCTTTACGGATAAACAAACTAATCTTTCATTTAGGTACTTGCAAGACAAAGCAACTTAGCTTTCATTTAGCTTTTTCCGTATAAAAGAACCATTCATTCATTTAGTTCCTTTCCGGATAAAAGATAAAATCTTTCATATAGTTCCTTTCCAGATAAAAGAAATAATCTTTCATTTAGTTACTTGCAAGGTATAGGAACTAGGCTTTCATTTAGTTCTTTGCGGATAAAATAACTAATCATTCATATAGTTTCTTTACGGATAAAAGAACTAATCTTTCATTTAGTTACTTGCAGGATAAAGGAACTAGGCTTTTCCGTATAAAATAACTAATCATTCTTATAGCTTATTTACTTAATAAAAGAAATAATTCTTTATTTAGTTACTTGCAGGATAAAGGAACTAAGCTTTCATTAGTTCTTTTCGGATAAAATTACTACAATAACTATAAAAGAAATAATCCTTCATTTAGCTTCATTTAGTTCTTTCCGGATAAAGGAACTAAGCTTTCTTTTAGTTCCTTTCTGGATAAAAGGAATAATCCTTCAATTATTTACTTGCAGGATAAATTAAATAATCTTTCATTTAGTTCCTTTCAGAATTAAAGAACTAATCTTTCATTTAGTTCATTTTCGGGTAAAAGAACTAATCGTTTCTTTTAAGAAATCACTTTGTCGAGTGGATTTTGCTTATCTCTTTATTATTTATGTTATTATTTCGTTTTTTAGAATTATTCATAACATTAACGTTGCACGTCAAATTTTATTCGAAAGAAAAGGAACTATAATCAAGGATAAAGTTCAATTGTTTTTTTAAAGACCCGGTCCTGATTACTAGTTCAGATCGTATTGACCCAACTGTAATGTTTACATTGTGATGCAAATGATTTTGATACTTTTAACTGTGCAGTTGGGTCTATACAGAAAACGTCAATTAATTTCTCCTCTATTTCATTCCCGATTCAAATCGTCTTAAAAAATTGTTTCCTTCCCGATTCCCAACATTTTCAGAATGTTAAAAGTTATTTTTTTTTCTTTTTCCTGACATTTTTTTGGTTACCTGCTTTACAAACATGTCCTTTTGGAGCTTATATTACAATGCATATTACAACGGAGTAATGCTATTTACATACCAATTTAAATTCGGGATATATGAGTTATTCCTGTGTGCCCGGGTTTCTTAGATCCCGAAGCATTTGTGGATCCTGTGTAATTCTCGACCCGACTTGCTTACAGTGAATGATAAGCCAAGTCTTTGTATAATAAATAAAGACTTATTTTCATTACAGGTAATACCTCATTTAGAATGTAAATACAAACATAATATTTACAATTCAGAATTAGCTCATAAGTATTTAGGTACAAATTGCCTAACATTTAAAAATATCTGTAGTTTTGTTGTTGTTTGTTTTTCAAAGATCGATACGATAAGAGTTAAAGGTCAGTTCGCTTAGCCGGTAAAAGCTTTAAGTTTGTAAATCATTTGCATACAATCGTGTTTAGCATGGGAAGTTATAAAACCAGGGCCCAGAAATTGTCAATACTTCGATTCAAGGTGAAATGTTAATGAATTAGTTAGATGAAACTTGCAAAGCTTTAAAACATTGACATAAAGTGCATTTGCTTAATTACAATTTGATTTGTTTTAAAACTTGTAAAAAAACTGCACTTGCCCCACGGTACGATGTATGCCACAGAAAAAAAAAGATAAAACAAATGCAAACATACACATTCAATCGCCAGGCTGTCAACCACTTTGCTTGCCGCATTAGCCAATAAGAGATTCAGCGAGCAGCGAGTGAGCAAGAGATAGAGCGAGAGAGAGAGAGCACGCGCTGAACAAAAATAAAAACTTCAAAAAAGGCTCCAACTTTATTAAATGGCCTGCGCGCTCTCCCTCGCTCTCGCTCTCTTTATCTTTTCACTTGCGCGCTCTCAACAACAGTCGAAACGAAATGTCATCGACGCTGCCACATTAAGCCACCCCCCTGCCGCCCCCTGACCATGTAAACGACAATTCTAACACTTCATTGGAGCTGTTTGGGCTCTGCCGCTGCCTCTGCCGCTGCGTTGCCGTAGCAACGTCAAGTCATTTGATTCCCACACAAATCTCTGCATATTGAGCGGACGGGAGAGTCGCTCCCCATTATGGCAAGTGAGTTATGAGCCTGTGTGTGTGTGTGTGTGAGTATGTCTATGTGTGTATGCATACTGCGCTTTCTATTGATTTATATGAGCTTTATGGCGCAATCTGAGTGCTTTGCAACGAGTACCGAGTACAAAGCTCAAACAACAAGACTAAATAAAACGCGCTTTGCATTTTCAAGTGCTTTCAAAGACAATGCGTCAAAATGACAGGGGGCTAACATTTAATTGCCATCGAGCGCGTTTTGTTAACATTAACAAGCGGGACGCTGGGAATAAATTATGCAAAAGCATTAGCATTTAAGCTAGTGCTGTGTCGTTCCGTTCTGCATAAGTTCATTTGAACGGGTCATGAATATGATCCAGTGAACTAGTCGTTCATGAACGGTACTGGTAATTTTATTCAGTTCATGACCGGTGTCCCTGCAGAACAAGTTCAATTGAACGGCTCATGAATATGAGCCAGTGAACTAGTCGTTCATGAACGATACTGGTAATTTTATTCAGTTCATGACCGGTGTCCCTCCAGAACAAGTTCATTCGAACGGGTCATGAATATGAAACAGTGAACTTATTTTATAGTTCCAGATCGATATCGCTCATTTTATTCAGTTCATGACTAGCGTCTCTCCAGAACAAGTTCAATTGAACGGGTCATGAAAATGAACCAGTGAATTTATATTGTCGTTCCAGAACGATACCGCTCATTTTATTCAGTTAATGTTGTTTTGTTTTTCCATAGCGACTATTTTGAGAAGAATCGATTAATTGAACAATTAATCGAAAGGGTATAAACGATACAAATAAATGTTCGATTAGTCGTGCCTTTACTAAGCTGAACTACTTAAATAAATCACACTTTAAGTTCGCGAGTCAAAATGAACGTCTGAACTAATTCATCAAATTGAACTAGAAATCGCAACTCTAATTAGCATCAAAAGCAACACAGAGCCAGCCAGAGTTGCCGCAGCGCCATTGTTGTCTGTCTGCAGTTGCAGCACGCGCCAGCATCGGCGCTCAAGCATAACGTCGCTGCAGCCGCAGCAGGCGTCACTGACACGTGTTGGTTTTATTAATTACATAAGCAGAAGACGCAGCTGCAACAAAAACCAATTTCCTGCAGATGCCTTTGGCCACTCAAACAATGGAGTGGAACAGCTGGCAGCCACTGTAAAAAGGAAGAAGCAGACATATGACAGATGGCGACGTCGACGTCGAAGCCGGCAGCAGCAGCAGCGGCAGGACACAAATGTCAAAACAAAAACATTTAAAAAGTGCGGCCGTAAAAGCCGCTTATAAAAACAAAACCAAAAACAAGCTCACCTGTGAAATGGTATGGAAAAGCTATTTTCCAGCGTTTTACGCTTTTCAATTTCCAAAATCACATAAAACAAGAGCGCGACGAAAGTTGACACACAAAAAGGTAAACAAATGTAAAACTGTAACAGGGCATTAATTATTTTCCTTTTTGTTTGCACGTTTTATAGCATTTTCTACACAATCACACACACACAAACTCTAATACAAACACAAGTGGCGCGCGCGACGCATAAAAGTAAAACATAAAACCAGATTAATTTTTGTGCAGTCAAAAAAAAGAGTTTTTTAAGCTACGCTGCTTACGTTGCTGTGTTGTTGTTGTTGTTTGTCTGGTTTTATATTGTTTGCTAAGCCGCCATTTTCTTTGTTGTGAACTCATAAATTTTGTTTCTTTTGTGCTAGCTGTCAGCTGCTCTGCATTTAAATAGATCTAAAACACTTTATTACTACACTTTAATTAATTTTGCGCCATTGTTTAACAAATTTGATGCGTTTTTTAATCAGTATAAAAAGTCGCGCGATAAAACGACACGCAGCGACTCCGACCGCTCAGCAAGAAAACAAAAACATAACTGAGTGTGACTGCAGACTAGAAAAGTCAAAATACCAGTTAAACAGCGATAGTTATCGATAGAAAAAATACTTACTCAATGTTTGAACATTTCAAAATAAATCATTTTAAAATATTTGCAGTTTGTTTTTAAATGCAACTGAATAAAACGCAGTTTGATTTAGATTCACACTTATCCCAGCATTACATAAGGTTTATGTCCTTTATGGTCAAATAAATCTGCGATTTATATATCGCCTTTATATGTCGCCTGTGTAGTCGCTTTTATATGACTTGCAAATATTCCGTGACATAAAAAAATAATCGAAACCATTAAAAAGTTACTATAAATTGTACACAAAATCAATTACAAGTACAAACCAGGAATACCACCAATAGTTTAAAATCGATACTACCACAGCGGGTGTTAAACAAACCTATCGATACTACAGTTACAGGCATCGATAAGTATTCAAATTTATTTGGTTTCTCTTCTATTTTGCAGTATTTAAGTGGACATTTTGTGAGCCGCATACAGCCACACTTGTTGCATTTGTATAAAATGTTCCAATTATTTAAACAATTTTGACGGCAAACAACAGCAATTAAAGTGCGTGCGCTTAAATCGTCAATGAAAAATATGTGCGACTCTTTAGTTAACTTCAATTAACGTTTTATTTCTGTGTTTTGCCGTTTTTCGTTTGCGTTCCATTTGTATTTCTTCTGTTATAGTGTGTGTGTGTGTGTCTCCGCATGTGTGTGTGTGTGTGCTTGTTGCTATTGTGCGGCATTTTTGGTTAAACAAATTAACAACGACCAACAAAAAAAAGTAAGCATAATGAAGTGAAATTATCTAAAACGCCAGTTTTATTGTCTTGCAAAAAATTAACTGCAAATAGAAATTTAAGAAAAAGCGGCAACACAGACCCGATTTCAAATGCAAATGAGCATAGAAAAAAGAAGCAGGAAAAAAAAAACAGGTTGTCTCTGGCTACGCTTTGGCATTTGTTGGCTTGGCTCTCGCTGTAGTTGTTGTTGTTGCTGCCTTTTTGGTTGGTCAATGCACGGCGTTAATTAAAGCAATATATGTTTTACATTAAGTACTTGTTGTTTGTGGGCCGTCTCGATGTTTGCGCAATAAGTAAACTTAACAATTGTTGTTGCTAATTTGTTGCTGCTCGTTCTAAATTTGTTGCTTTTGTTGCTTCTCTCTGCAGTGGGCGTTTCAACAATTATCTGTTGTTGCCACTTTATTGAATGCTATGATTCATTCATGTTACTTACTAACAATTTTGGTATGTGTGCCTGCGTGTGTTAACACAACAGTAAACACCTGTGGCATGCTCTTGTTATGATTCGCCTTTGAACTTGAACCGTTGCAGGTCAAATGTCAAATTTGACAGCTGCGTGGCGCATCCTAAAATGAGATTTGAATTCAGAAAAGCTTAAATTCAAAGAGAGATGCTGTAATCCAATAAGCTTTTGTGTGTGTGGTGCAGCAGTTAAAACTGTTAAACGCACACTGTTAAGCCGCTGTTAACTAAGCATATAAATGTTAAATCGAGGATTCTGCTAGTTAATCGTTGATTTTATAGAATCCTGAGATTTATTTGCGCCTGGCTGCTGTTGAAAATCAAAGATTACATATTGAAAATGAAAAATTGTCTGACTTAATTTTGATTTTTATTTAAAACTTAAAATTAAAACATATTCAGGCGAATATAAAATAACTTATTCGAATAATAGATTGCTTTTGCCCTTTTTTCCTAGATAAGCAATTTTATACCCTTGCATAAAGTATACATATTCTTGATCAGTATCATTATTCGCCTGTTTATATGCAAACAAGTCTCTCAGTTTTAAAGCTATCTAGATAAAACTTGGCACAGATGCTTCTTTATGCTGCAAGCAGTAAATACTTTGTTATTTATAGGAACGATCGGTGGAAAGTTTTGTTTTTGCAGACAACTCCACCAAACTTACCAATTCAGAGGCTAATCAATATTTTAACATGTTAACATTTTATTGAACATTTATAGGAAAAATCGGTTGAAAAATAAGTTTTTGTCTGAAAACCTTTTTTCATTTTTATACTATTTTTTTTTAAATTTTTTTGAAAAAGAAAAAGAAAAAAGAGTATTTGGGGTTTGTGAAATGTCCGTATGTCCGACCGTCTGTCCGTATGAACGCAGGTTTTTTCCACAGTTTTGAAGCTAGAGCAACCAAACTTGGTATACATGTTGGTATATACCATAGGCAGACAAAGTGACAAGATCTCCTCCCCCCAACCCCACCCCTTCCCCCACAAACCGCAAAAACCTATATATTCCACAGTTTTATAGCTAGAGTAACCAAATTTAGCACAAGGGCTACTTATCACATCCTTGATTGAAAATTTGACCACGCCCACCCCCGCCACCACGAATAAGCAAAGTTTGTATCTCCCTGCCAGTATCTAGCTGCCATAGGAACAATTGGTTGACAAATAAGTTTTTGTATGAAAAACTTTTGGGTAAAAACTCGCTAGAAGTCATGTTCCACACACGCTGACTAAGTTTTATCAAAATAGGAGGACTATATCTATAGCTGTGGTAGAAACATTACTTTTCTTTCTTACAGACGGACGTACAGACAGACGGACAAGGCTATATCGACTCGGCTGTTGAAGCTGATCAAGACTATATACATATACATATAAAGTATTAATAAAGTCTGAAATGCTTCCTTCTGCCTGTTACATACATTTGCAATACTTTATTACTCCCTATTTCCCAATTTTAATTGAAAAATACAGTGCTTTGGCTGTGTTTATTTCATTTATTGAATTATGTTTAAATAGTTTTAATATTTATCTACACACTGATTTTTAATAAAATAATTTACGGTTTGTTTACTTACAGTTGGCTATAATTTCTGTGATTTTTACAAGAACATATTTAAAAATAATTGTTAAATACAACTCAACACACAAAACCTTGTAAATAAAGCAATAACAGCAATACGCCTCCCGTTCGTCTCAATCTTCGTTTCGTACGTTTCCGTCCAAATGCAGAAAATGCCGTCCCAAATATTGAACGATGGCAGCGGCTCTGGCAATTTGAACAACGCCACTTCATTGCTGGGTGCCTCACCCAACTGCATTACAGTGAAGACTGCCTATAATGGTCAAATTATAATCACGACTATTAATAAAAACATTAGCTATGAGGAGCTGTGCTATGAAATACGCAATATTTGTCGCTTTCCCATTGATCAGGTAAGCTTATTCAATTTCTAGAGATATTTTCTATAATTATATTATTTTATATAGCCCTTTACCATTAAATGGGTCGATGAGGAAAACGATCCCTGCACCATTTCAACGAACATGGAACTGATCGAAGCTATACGATTATATGAGATGAATTACGATTCCCAGTTGGTGATACATGGTAAGTTAAAGATAGATTTACTTATTGCTATAAAGCGTTTATCATTCCGTAAGTGCATCATTTCATGTTTACAAAGAAGCGCGATAAGCTTCATTTTGATGAGGTTATCACTGTTGGGGAATTTATCAACGTCATAAAACATGAGTATTATGTTTTTCAGAAACTTTTAACAATAGTTTATCTGCATAAATAAAAGTCTGAATTATTTGCATATGTGAATTCAATTTATGTATGTTTATTCCAATTAGAGCCTTGCACGAGTGCACTCGTTTCCAATGTTTTCGAAATGTATTCAAAATTCAAACTGATTTTATTTGAAAAATTGACATTTTAAAATTGGTTTTTAAGTTTTTGTAGACTGGTTATTGTCCCTATTTTGGATAGTCTGTTTAACAACCAATGAAAATTAACAATAGACAGACCCACTGTGTGCAAAATCGTACAAAAGGCCATATTGTATGAGTAAAGTGCCACATGATATATCATTGATTACCACATTTTCATGTGGTAGGTCTTTTGCCACATAGGGCTAAATCGAATTTTGCCATATTTGTATTTCCGTATCAGTGCCATATTTGTGTAGTGCCACATACGATTGCCATAACTATAGCAAATTGACATATCGTGTGACCCGCCTTTCTTAGTAGTTTCTTATTAGTTTAATCATTTAAAAAAAAAATGACTAATCCATATGCAGGCCCCAACATAGGCCAAGCAGTCACAAATTGCATGCATGACTTTTATTGCGATGTGAATGTTGGTAAGCTCTTTGTGGTAACGGATCTTGGGTCAAATGTGGTCGCTGCATTCCGCCAAAACTCCCATATCCACTGCATTAACCACCTACTGAAATGAAATTTTGAGCAGATGTACCTAAGTAGTAAAATTCTTTAAGAAATCAGGCAAAAATTCAAAATTGGAGTTATCCCTTAAAAGCTTTTGTCAGACACGTTGGAATACTGCATATTATACATTGACTTCAGTAGCCAGATACTCGGAGGACATGACTTCATTCTTTGCAGAAAGCAACGAGTCTCATAGGATTGAGAATTTAACCTGCTCAACTATCTAGTCAGTTGCAATCGTCATGGAATATGTGCAAATTGCATCGACGGAGTTGAAAGTCGAGAGCTACGCAACACTTCACATGGTGATCCCGCACATAGAAAACATAAAACAAGTTTTCGCAACTGATTCTAATGACGACACTGGACTTTGCCAGCTAAAAAGTCATTTGTTGCAGTTTTTAGGAACAGTGGTGCAGCCGTATATAACTGAATGCCATAGACTGGCCATCTTTCTGTTACCACCAGCGAACAAAATGCTGCTCTTCAACGATGAAGAAAAATATGCGGCCTTGACGTTATGCACGAAGCTAATGAAGGGACTTTGGGAAGAGCGCACTAGCCAACCAGCGGTTCACAGCTCCAAGAAAAAGAACATATTTTCAGGATTTGTGCAAACCTTCAGTGAGGACTCTACCGAGGAGACCCTCGAGTCCGAGCTAATGACTCATCGCTTGCTGAAAGTACCTCTGCGCTAGTGTGGAAATGAGAAGATCTAATATTCAACTCAGTTAAATGTTAAATCTTTTTTAAATGTGAATGTGAATGTAAATGTTACTTTATTTCTGTTTAATCGTATAGCAGGCCGTTCAGAAGTAATGTTCAGTCAAATTTTGAAGTGGATTCGAGTCGATTTACTCATTTACTCTTCTTGAAGGCTCATAGGTTCACATTTTTTATGAATGAGACCTGATATGATTTGTGTTTTCATATATGTTTTCAAACCCCCAAGCACAGACTAATGAGCTCATTTGGTTGACATATTTAAATTGGAAAGTCTTACTCACTCAGCTTACAAGTGCACTCGTGCAAGGCTCTAATTCCAATGCATAATTTACTTAAGAATGATTTCATATGACTAACACTCTGCCTACTCTTAGTTATTAACTTAGTCGGTTTTAAGACTTTATGCTATACGCGTCATTTCACATTCACCTCAATTTCCATTCATTTTTCGACAGGCAGAGGGGACTGCATTTTCAATGCGGTAAAGCACGTATTGTGCTTATTGTTAAATTTTAAAAAATAAGATTTAACCGATCTGATGAACCTTGCACCCCAAAATTCCATTTTTTACTTTCTGATTGAATTTTTCTATTGTTAGTCAGTACTAGTTTTGTAAAAAACTATCGTTTAATTGATTTAATCGAATTTTTCGTCAAATAAATGAGTATAATCTATGCTTTTAGCCATGATACGATTATCGATCCACAATAATTTGTACTAGAACAATAACAACAAAAAAAAATTTGATTTTTCAATAGTAATACCAACATTTTTCAACATTCAGTTGATCATTATTTAAAGTGTTTGGATAAATATAGAAACAAAATCTTCGAACTTATCGATTGTGTCAGAATTACATACATCTCTTGTAAGTAAAAATAGAAAAAGATTAAAATTAATAATTTGACCTTAAAAAATAGATTTACTTTGACAGTCAAACTTTTGGGCTTACGAGAAGTTATTAAATTGTTACTTTCAAAGTAACTTTTGTTATATAAGTTAATTTATTGCCACTCAAATAGACCTTAATGTGAGTTAATGAGAGACATTTATTTTGTTTTCCTAAAAGATGTGTTGGCATAACTTGAGTAGGCCCAGTTGCTTAAATAGTTAACACACACACATTTGAACACTTTAGGGTGGCCCAAAAAAAACTATGCAAAAGTTTTTAATTTAGCCCAAAATTTCATTATTAAAGTTTTGGGCTCATTTGTGTGGGTGTTAAAATGGGTCACATTCCTGAGCTTAGTTGTAGCACAATTTAACCGCAATTTGGTTCAAATTTGAGCCTGGTTAAACAATATGCTCGTTGCTTTATTAGCTCAATAAACCTTCTCATTTGCTGCTGCTGATGTTGTTGTTGCTGCTGCTGCTGCTGCTGCTGTTGCTGCTGGCGTTGCCTTTTGGCTTACAACTGGGTCCCAAGCGGCTTGCAGCGCAAATCCAAACAGCAGTCGGCCATGTTAATAACATAAAATATTAATTAACTCGTGCAGGCACACACACACACACTTATATATACAAACACACGCCTACAGGCCAAATACGCCCGTAAGCAGACTATGATTTTTGTATCTTACTCACTTCTTGCTTGTTGTTTTTATAAATTTTCTGTTTTTTTCTTTTTTTGGTTCCATCATATCTGCTCTTTGACCCGATTGCTGCTGCCGACTTCGTTTATAATTCATTATAATTAAATTGTTTGCTGCCAGCCCGTTTAGCCCTGTTTTCAAAATTTAATGCTTGTGCGGCTTCTTCTCTTATTTTGCATTGCAGGCACGCTTGAAAGTAGCATGTCTCACACACACATACACTCACACACACACACACACACACACGCTTACCATCTGTTTAGTTAACTGCCTGTGCTTAATTATGCTTGCCGCAAAAAGTTTTGGCTTTGTTCAACCCGTTCGAAATTTGCCTAATGACAAAAAACACAAAATGTTTCGACAACAACAATAAATTACTGTAAAAATACGCAAAGCAACAAAACAACAACAACAACAAAAAAACAAGACAACATGTTTGTATGATGATGTTGTGCCAAAATGAACATTTTTTGGTAAACAACCCTGTTCCGAATTTTAGTTTCTCAACACAACACACATACCAAAAATGTGTAACAAACTTTAGAAATCAACTAAAAATTTTAGTTTAACAAAACTATATTTATAACTTTTATCTGCTCTAAAACAGGAATTTCCTCAGTTAAGGAATTTAGTATAGAGATTCCTGTCTGTTTTTTGAGAAAAATCAGAAAATATGACGACAACTAGCCAAACTCAAAGGACAAACATTTCTATCGTAGTTTACCAGAACAACATACAGATGTGTTCATTGAAATAGCAGTGCAGATGACCTGCACCTTTCAGATTATAAAGGCCATTTTGGGACAAAAATCTTTTATAAATGTTAAAAGTATTTATTTTCCCATAACTTAATTTATTTTTTTTGGTCATTTATTCAGTATTTATACTATTTTTTATTTAAAAAAAAAAAAAAGAAAAAAGAGTATATTGGGTTTGTGAAATGTCCGTCTGTCCATCCGTCTGTCCGTATGAACGCAGATTTTTTCCACAGTCTTATAGCTAGAGTAACCAAATTTAGCACAATCACATCCTTGATTGATCTGACTGAAAAATTTGGCCACGCCCACTCGACCATCTACAAATAAGCAAAGTTTTAGCAAGAGTCACCAAATTTTGTAGGTTGAATTATATTGCCCTATTTAATAGATTGGATAAAAATAATTTGGACACGCCCACCCCCGCCCTTGCAATCGACCAAAGTTTGTTTCTCCCAAAACCTGTAGAACGGGCCCAACCAAACTTAAATTGATGGTAAAACATGAAAGATTTGAGCAGAAATACAATTGCCACGCCCACTTCTGAGGCTAAAAAAGAGTACATCGCAGTCGGGTGCATCCGACTGCAACGTTCCTATTTGTTTTATACTCTTTTTTTTAATTCTTTTGAAAAAAAAGATTGTATTTTGTTTGTGAAATGTCCGTCCGTCCGTACGTCTGTCTGTCCGCCCGTATGAACGCAGTTTTTTTCCACAGTTTTGAAGCCAGAATAACCAATCTTGGTATACATGTTGACATCTACCATAGGCAGACAAAAATTCAAAATTGCAACATAACTCATTAATAAACTTAATTATACTCAATAACATTATGCTTATGCCCTAATACTTAGTTGTGTAGCCTTTACACCTACGTGGCATGGAGTCGACCAAGTCCTGGCAACGCTGCTTGAATAATCTGCCAAAGCTGTACTGATATTTCAATGAACACAGCTGTAAATAATTTACGAATTTTTTAAGAACAGTCCTGTCTTTTCCTAATGCAGTGCTTAGACGATGCAATTCTTTAGTGAAATATAGAAGATCTTTCTTGAAAATAAGTCATTGTTTCAATAGTTCATGCAAGAAATTACACTTACATATGTATATATCCTATTTGAAACACTATACAATAAAATACTGGAATATACAAACAAAAACTTTTATCGGCCAATTCGGCATATTTTACAACACCATTTCACCAAAAGAACAAGTAAGAACGTTGCAGTCGGATACACCCGACACTTTGCCTATGGTATATATCAACAAGTATACCAAGTTTGGTTACTCTAGCTTCAAAACTGTGGGAAAAAGCTGCGTTCATACAGACGGACGGACAGACAGACGCACATTTCACAAACCTAATATACTCTTTTTTAAAAAAATTAAAAAAAGAGTATAGAAAGTGTTTAATACACAGACCTGTGCTAATTTCTACTTTCGAATTCATGTCACAAAAGGAATTAGCATACTTTTTGGAGTACGACTGAGCTAAAAACTTTAGTTGGCTTATATTTTAGCTATGTTTTTAGTCGATCATTGAACTATAGATCTGATGGACTGGGTCTTGGCTTAGTTCCCACAAATATTCCCAAAACAGATCCTTAGTAAAGAGCAACACTCCACAAAACTTCTCCCCTAAACTCTGTATATAATCTATGTAAAGATGGCTGAAAATAATCGTTTAAACCATATTCTGATTAGATTAAGTTGCCTTAACGGTAACAGGTTGCCAATAAACATATCTTTAATTACAAAAAAAAAAAAAAATAAATAAAAATAAATAAAGATCCTTTAACTATGCTTTACATATTTCTGTAAAATTAAATCAAAAGTGGAATTGGTAATAGGCTTCTTAATAATATATATAAATAAATAAATAATAAATAATTATTTGAAATTATGATTTTAATCCGAAATATCGCTACCAGAAACATATACTAGCTTTAAGTTAGTCTTATATTGTTTACTGCAAAACAAAATTGATACATATCATAACATGTCCATATTACTTTTTACAACATTTAAGCTCTTGCTCTTATGTTCTTATTGTTAGTTTTTATTTAAAATTATGAGTGCAAATGCTGTACATTTGCATGCATTTAAATTCAAATTTATTGCTCAAAAGTTAAACGATATCTCAAGCTTCATTTAATTATAGTTTTGTTGAGTGTAAAACAAGCAAAAACCGAAGCAAAAATTAAAATTTTTCAACGCGTAGCACTCAACAAAGTTTGTGTTGGGGTTTTTTTTGTATCGTTTGTTGTATTAAGCAGGATGCTGCTGTTGGAAAGTTGCTTCCTGACTATCCTCGGCATATTCCTCTACATATTATGGACCCAAGATTTGTTGCTATTGTTGTTGTAGTTGGTGTAGTTGTTGTTGTTGCTGTAGCCACGTGTGAAAAAATGCGGCTTAAAATGTATTAAAAGCATTTTCTCTGCGGTTTGGCTCTGCGTTCGTGTTTTTTTGTCTCTGTGTGTGTGAGAGTTTGTGTGGTAGCATAATATGTTAACACACACACACGCACACATAGCAGAAAAACTCATACAAGCGCCTTAAAAGCATTACACGACGCGACTGTTGATGTTTTTGCTACCTTTGCATGTTTGTTTGTGTAGTTATTGTTATTGCTGGTTGTTGTTGTGCTTATTGTTGTTGTGGTCGCTGCTGTGTGTTGATTAGTAAATGGCAATGTGTGTGTGTGTGTGTGTGGCAGGCGTTTTTATAAGCCGTTGTTTTGGTTGCCTTGTGTTTTGTGTTCTACCTTCCGGTTTCATCTCCGGCTAACAATGAAGCCGTCTGCCCCTTTGTTCCGCGCTCTCTGCCACGCGCTCTCTCTCTCTCTCTCTCTTTATCTTTATTTCTCTGCCTGTCGCTATAATTTATGCGCCTGCAATATGGCAACGCTGTGCACACACACACACACACACACATACACAAATACACACACGCGCAACAAACTTTACCCAGGCGTACAAGCTTTGAAGCCCATAAGGTCGATACACAAGATGCCCTTACACAGGAACGAGATAGACTGTGTGTAGAGTGAGACAGAGTGAGAGCAAATTTCCCTGATGCGCTTGGTACCACAAAAAAAAACAGCTGAGCGCTGCCAGCATTGCCAGCTGCAATACGTAATATGCTCAACTGTTGGCAATGCTGCGCCGGCGTTTTGGGCCGTTTTGTAAAGGCGGCTGCCAAAAGTTTGAAAAGGAAATGAAATTGAGCGCAAGTGCAGGAGCAGAACTATAAAAGGATACGCTGCTGTTGCTGTTGCTGCTGCCTGCGTCACCTGACATTGAACAGCGGGCAGACACACACAAACACACACACACACACAGTGAGAGCGTACTGTATGTGTGTGCGTGCAAAAATATCCCCAGCAAAAAGTTGTTTAACTGCGTCGGCATTCATCGTCCTGTCGCAACACTCGCGCCGTGGCTGCTCGCCTGTCTGGAAGTGCCGTGCGGATAGAATTTAACGAGACGTATACAACAGCAACAACAACAGCAACAACCACAACAACAACAACGACAACAAAAAAGAAATAAAAGAAAAGCTTCGACTTATTTTCCTTTGCTGTTGCTAACGTCGCGTCGTGCACAGCAAATATACACAAAAGCCTCACACACGCAATATATACTATATATATATATATATATATATATATATATATATATAATTTAAAGACTTAATAATACAAAATACAACAGTGTAAAATGAACTAAATCGCGGCGAATTGTCAACATAAATAAAAAGCAAATCATATATAGCTAAAAGTGTTTTGCCAAATTACTTTTATATAAATTAGCAACTCCACATTTTTCGCTAAAGTTAAGCCAAAAAAAAAAAAATACTCCGCAAAGCAAAAGTAAAAAAGAAGAAAGCAAAAAAAATCAATTTTTTTTTGACTAACATCAGTTTCGGCTTGAAATTCTGTTGTTGTTTAGTTTAAGCTATGGAAATGGATCATAAATTGCTTTATATTTTTCAAATCGTTCCTCTTTTTTTTTGCTTCAAAATTCATTGCCTACCTTTGGGCGCCATTTAAAATGCTAAAGTGGCTTAGGTTGGGTTTTCCAAGCAGCAGCACTTGAAACATTTTAATGGCTGACTTTAAGACTGTGGAATGATGCTCTGTGGCAGCTATAAATTGTGGCACTGCCAATTGAGACTGCTTCAAATATGTATTTAGTCTGCTTTTGGGCTTGTTTCTGGCATTGCTGATAAAGTGTATTCTGCTTTTCAGCATTCTTTTTACATGCAGCCAACCATAAATCAAAGCAAAACACATTAGTTTTTAGTATTTTTGTGCTGTGTCAACTGAAATTTATACTGCAAAGGATATGGAAACCGGTGTCAGTTTGAAAATTGCAACAATAGCTTTCTTTTAGCTTTGAAAACGTTGCCTTAATTGACCTAACTCTTAGAGCATATAACTGAGCTGAAACCTAACCAATGACTTACTTTTTTTTATGTACATATAACTTAATTTGAATAGAATCCAGTACACTTTGTTTCTCCTTAAACTTTTCAGGTTTTCTTAAAAATAAATTTACAATTGCAAGTTAAGTTAAAAAGTTTAAAAATCTTCATTTAACTATACTTCAGTCTACGCAAAGACTCAATCATAATTGAAATTGTAAAAGGAAAACAATTTTAGCAACCAAAGCTTAAAAAATGAACATGTAAATATATAGAGGTCTGTTCCGAATTCTACTTCCGAATCAATTACATTACAATATGTACTGCAAACTTTAAGGCTAACCGAAAAAATATATTTAAGTACAAAAATTGAAGGATTTTATAATTCTAGTATGCTCTAAAAAGTATGCTATACACTTTTCTGTGAACACGATTCGTGAGTGGAATTCGGAACAGGCCTGATATTATTTTTGAACTCGACTCTAGTTTTATACATTTTGCATTTTGCGGTTTCTTAAGTGAAACTGAATACCGCAAAAAAAGACACAACACCTTCAATTTGAGCTATATGCCCTGAAGGCAACTGTCATGTTTTACATTTGTCACATAATAAAATTCGAAATAACGAATTCCGCATGTAAACGTTGAGCCTTCGACTTTTGGTTTGCTGCTTGCCAAAATCGAATCATTGATTTTCATTTGCTTCGCTGATTCGTTATTTCGGCTTGCATACTTTTCGGCTGCTGTGTGCCCCAGACAGACACACATGCAAACAAGAGCTCAACACACACAGACAGGCGGCCAAAAATATATATGTATATTTATGCTTATGTGTAGATATCCCCACCCTAAACTTGACCCCCGTAGTTATTTGCACTTCATCAAACGTTGATGATGCCGTCGCCGTCGCCTGCATTACAAGCCTCAAAAAGTGTCTAGGCCAAAAAAGATGATGCCCAAATCTTTGCTACTTGACTAGGCACAAACACACATACATACACACATACACACACTGTATGTTTGTGTATATGTGTGTCAGTGTGTTGCCAAGACGCTGCAGGGCAAACAATTTGCTCTCGCTCTCTCTTTTTGGGAGCTCTCGTTCTGCTCGATGTATGTGTGTGTATGTCTGTAAAATCAAATGGCCAAAATTCAGCATATTTGTTGGCCCAAGCTGTCGCCTTCAAATCGCGCTGCCTGCCATTACAACTTAATGCGTCTCGCAAAGTTGTTTGCCAGCAACAGCAACAAATCAACACATTTACATTTACATTTGGCATTGCATACTTTTTGGGGCCTAATGCCAGAACTTTCAGTTAAGTTCTGCAGTCCTTGGAGACATTATGCACATTATGATTGTTAGGCATATTTTTAATGATGCCATTGGGCTTAATGAAATTATTGTTAGTGCAGAGAGACGAAAGCTACTGCTAATTCTACTCCCCATTTACAGTTTCCTTCAGCCAGGACACAGTACGCCACTTAAGTATGCACATGACGTACATTCAACCTCGTTTTGCATGCATGGCCAGCTTCAACAGAGCCTCCTTCTGCTGCTCTTTTTAGCCAAATTGTTTCTTTGCCTTTTCTTTCGTTTCTTGTGGCGTTAAATTTTACAGTGTTGAAAGTGGTTCCGCTTTATGCGAAGGCGTACAAATAATGCTGTAGCAGGTGGCTTCGCAAAATGGACAGCCAAAAACTTTACCGTCCTTGTCGTCCTCTGACGTCATTCGCAGGCAAATTTTGTTGTTTAACCTATTGGCCAAAAGCATGAAGCAGCATACAAGAGCAGCAACATAACAGTAAATGACTTTAAGATGGCCGTTCCGTTGTTTTATTTATCGTTATTATCGCATGGAACTTGAGTGGATTTTCTGTGTTTTTGGGGCGTGTCCTGATAAGCATCAACACGGTTAACTGCCCTGTGATGTAAGACTATTGTTTGCAGATACTTAAGCCATGTTGACTTGCCAATCGTTTTGAGATGTAGTTGCTTGAATTGATACTTAGGCTGGGGTATCATTAAATCATTGAACGCTGACTTGTTTATAATAGTGGTCTTTGATAACAGCATAAAACATGAGTTAATCATATTAAAACATTTAAGAATAGCTGTTTATTTTTCCAAAGTTTCATAGGAAATTATCTTATTTAAGATTTACAACTTTAACAATTCTATGTTTGCTAAAATTGAAAAAGGAAGGTCGAATTTGTCATGGTTTTTGATTAACATATAGTGATTTGGCACTTAGATTTTAATTACTTCTGAAAATTTTAGTTTTGTGACCTAAAATTAACAAATATGTATTTAAGAAAAAAATATTGAACATTTTTAAAAGTTTATATTACTAGAAAGTATAATTTGTTCAAAATTTAGCCACAAAATCAGAATAAATGTTTTGTAAAGATCTTTAGTCAGTTTTAATACTCTGTGTTCCAAAATGGAAAAAAAGAGTATATTGGGTTTGTGAAATGACCGCCAGTACGTCTGTTTGTATGAACGCAGATTTTTCTTCAGCAGTTTTGAAGCTAGAGCAACCAAACTTGGTATGCATGTTGATGTATACCATAGGCAGACAAAGAGTTAAGATCTGCCAGATCGGACCACTATAACATATGGCTGCCATAGGAAAGATCGGTTGAAAAATAATTTTTTGTATGAAAAACTTTTTTGTTTTTCAAAATAACTCAACCAAAGTCACAATGCTTAAGTTTATGCACGTTACAAAAATTAAATTTATTAAACGTACAGAAAACAGAGTATATCGCAGTCTGCAGAACCCGACTGCAACGTTCTTACTTGTTAAATATATAATTTTATCAAAATTGAACCAATTTTTATAGAATATACTCTGGACTTGATTTGAAAACATACATTGGGGTATACCCTTTCTCTCACATGAATGAGTATACGGTATTGTGCATTTTGATGAAATACCTTGTTAACAACATGCCTGGATAAATTGCTACTAATTGAAGTAATTGGTAATTATTTCATTAAACGCACAGTGCGTATGAGTAATATGCTTGATTTTAGTCTTGGTTGCTTTTAAGGATGCATGGAAACGGAAGAGATTGAATTACCTGCAATCTAATTTAACAAAGTAATTACTATTATGCAATAAAGTTGCAACAAATCCAACCAACTTATTACATAAAACTTGGCTTTCATGGCCTCAAGCTACACTATAAACTAAACTTTGAAACTGTAATCTGATTGTTCAATTGCTATAATTGGTAGTTTACTTAGACAGTTTATCTGCTGAAATGAGCAAAGCTTATCGTATGGTAAAATATTATAACTATATAAATTAGGACACACAAGGCAAAGATAAAGCTAAACTACATTAGCAAGAGTTGAAAATATAGACATCATTTCCAACTAGTTTAGGTTTAAGTAAAGTTTCTACTTTAAGCAAACTGTTTTAACTGCGTTCAGATCCAGTAAGCCCTCTCACTGCAAACAAAGCATGAATATATTACAAAAAGCAATTTCTAAAGCTCTTATTATACAATAAGCCCCATTCTTATATTAGCTGTTCTGCTTCAGACAACATCAAAAAAAAGATTGCTCATTCAAATAATATTTAAATTTCAAGATTATCAGAAAGTCAAAGCATCTCTGGGGTTAGCCACTGATTGATTTACCGCTCACTAACACTGAGACAGGGCAGCTGGCCGGGTTGGCGGCGGCAATGTTGACGCTGTGCAACTAACCAACTTGTCAGCTCATCTATTCAACCATTGCTCCTTCCCACCCACGTCACATTTTATGCTCAGCTGCAAGCTCCCAGAAGGGCTCCCAACCAATATTCATGCTCCAATTGCAGTCACCAAACAATGCCAGGGATGTGTGTTTATATTTAGCAAACGATGTTGCCCGAAACACATGCAACATTCAGCAACCCATCACCCCACCAGCTATCCTTAGAGGGGTGGCGAGGCGTTCCCCCTACACAATGTGTAAGCTGGGGACCCTGGCTTGGACAGGCTGCATCATCAGCATAAAAGTAAGAATCGACTGGGGCTTGTCACGACAAAACCACTTGCCTCAAGTGGATGCTGCTGCGGCACTGTGGGACCAGCAGGCCATACTTGCAACACACGCCCTATTCCACTTTACCTCCTCTGGTTGCATCGTTAATCATGCGAATTATGCATGAAAGTAGAGTACTTAATTTCAATTGTCTCAACAACAAACTACAACAAGCTACAACAACAACAACCTGCAACAACAAAAACAACAACAAGAACGTCACAGCGTCAAGCCGTTTCGATGTGACCTACCAATACACTTGAAGAAATTTTCTATTTACACTTGACTGCACTGGGGAGGATTGCATACTATATTTTTTTGGGTGCCCTGGGAGTAAAATTTCCCTGCGCAGCTTGGCTCTCTCTCTTAATCCTCTCTCTTTTTGTTTCCCTCTCTCTATCACGCTCTTTATCTTCTTTGGCTTTCACGCCTTTGTCAATTTGCAGCAACTTGTGCGCTCGTTTGACTTGGGTTCAATTGTTTGTGATTGTCGCAACGTCGCTGTATGTGTGTGTCTGTGTGTGTGTGTATGTGTCTGTGTGTGTGTATGTTTGTTTCTGTTCCTGAACAGAGTTGTCAGCTGTTTCTCGCTTGCATTGCGCGTCCCTTCAAGCGTCTTATGTCTTATTCCCCCTCTTTCTCTCTCTCTCGTTTTGTGGCTTACATTGTCCTTTTCTCTCTTTCGCTGCTGCCCATTATTACACAATTTATATTTTTTTAGGTGTGGTTTCTGCGGCGACAGCGTCTGCATGACGCCCACAGCCGGCCACGCCTTAAACCCTTTCCCTTGCACCCCCACCCATTGCCTGCAGTTTTTAATCAATCATTTTAAACTATAGAATTTGCACGCCAGGGGGCGCCACTGTCGCTTGGCTTTGAAAACTTTTGCATTGCATAGTTTTAGGCGGCCCGCAGCGTTGCCTGTGTTGTGTTCAACAGTAACTGCAGCTGGCACTGCAGCTGCTGGGCCTTGTCCCGGTTTGGATTCCTCTTGCGTTATTTAGTATGTGTGCTGCCATGTGCCACACAATTTGCAATTCAGTTGGCACAGTGGAGCAATGCTTTAGTCTTTTGCATTCATTCCTGAGCATTGTGTAAAACGTACTTTTACAATGTTCTAAAATAGACTTGTACTTTCTCGTTCAACTCTGTAAATTAGTTTAGTAGTTCATTTTCTTCTGATTGAGTTAACTTTTATTTTAGTCGAACTATTGTTTAATTGATTGGTATTCTAATATTGTTCAGCAAATCATTTGAGTCGTAAAATTGTGAAGTACGAACTCTTTTGGATGTTTGATTAATCGATGATCAATCGGAATCAAACGGCTCGAAAAACAATTCGTACAAAAACCTCTAATGAGCGACTAGACGGGCTTAAGACTGGAATCAGTTGACCGATAATGGAACTAAAATGACTATTGAACGATCTTGAGATTCGAATCAGAAGAACGACAACGACTCAACGGTCGATAATGAACGACAATTCGAAATTTTGTTCACTGGTTCATTCCGAAGATTAGTTTAATCTAACTAAGTCTGATTGATTCGATACATCATTAGCCCTAATATATATTAAATGAGCGATTATATATCTAGTTTGGTCGAAAAATTATTCATTTTTTTGTGGAATCGATGCGAAAGTGAAATTCGGAATGGCGTATTTTTAAATAAACTGATTGTGCCTGTTCCAAGTTTTCTTACGAACAATTAGCTCACATTTATTTTAGAACCGATTTACTTAAATTTTACTTCGATCATCCCAAAGAAATAGGCTAACCTTACATATTTTTGTGAAATTGATTTAAAAGTGATATTTAAAAGAAGCCTGTATTTTACTAATGTATTTATTCAAATTGATTTTTTAAAGCTTTGAACTTGAATAATTTTTTTTTGTTAGCCTTAATGATAAGCCTATTCTGCCAAGACATTTCATGAAACGGGGTTTTATAAATGCAAGTGTAAACATCAATCTCAATACATACATTCGATAGCTAAACTTAGCATAAGTTTGAATTTTTGTCAACTTTGCTGCTGACTTTTAGTGTGTTTGATTTAACGCAGTAAAAAAATAAAAAAAATATTACATTTTAAATAATAAAGTAATCTCGTTTTTTGGATATATTTTTTGTTACATTTTTGTTTTTGTCATTGGTATTCAAAAAGCAAAGTGTTTATTTCAAAGCTGAAACCACACAAAATAAATAATATTGAGCGTGGTTGCAGTAGATTTTATACTTTTTAAACCAGAAAAACAAGTTGTTCTTTATTTTTGTTTGCCCACATTCGTCCCACTGTGCAATTGAAAATCTTTCATTCTCTTTGCGTTAGTTGCGCCCCATTCTTTGGCACGCTTGTTGACATTGCCAGTTTATGCAAATTTGCGGCAATTAATCGCAGCCAGCAACAGCAAAAGTCAAGTGCAAAACAAACCAAAGCAAACTAAACCGAGTCTTCAACGCGCCGCGTACAAAACTAAAACAGTAACAACAAAAACAATAACAACAACAACAGCAACAATAACAAATATAATATGGCCTGGGGCTATTGGTCCGCCACGACTGTGGATCGTGGACGTTCGCCACGCCGCGTGACGCAATGCACCCCGTTGCCCGTAAATCTTGTACAGCAGGAAGAGGAGGAGGAGCAGCCGCCATGCCTGCCACAACAGCAACAACAACAGCAGCAGCAACAACAACAACAACAGTCGCAGCTGTCACAGACCTGCCCCAGCACACCCTCGGCCAATCAACAAGGCGTCGGCGGCGGCGGCGGAGGCGGCACACTCTGCTACAGTCCAACATGCCGATCCCGCTGCTCGAGTCCCTGTCCGGGTTCGCCTTGCGGCTCCATAACGCCGCCGCCCCCGCCATTGTTAACATCCTCGCAGCAGCATCTGCATCAGCACTCGAACAAGAATTGCCCGGCCGCACAGCAGCTGCTAACGCATCTGGACTATGCGGCCAGGAGACAATCGTTGGATCAGCTGGACAGTCCGCAGGTACTGAACACGGTACTATAAAGATCAGGGCACCAGAGCTGTACATGATTCGAGCAAGTTAAATGCAAATTAAATTAGATACATTCAATTTTGTACAAAACTAATTTCGATCAAATGAAAAGCTTTGTTATAAAGTGAAATTGTCATAGAAGATAGCATATTTTTTAAGAATTAAGCTGAAGTTAAACTAATATATCAACAGAGTACAATCTTATATGTTCCATTTATTAATTTCCATTCGAATTTCGAAAATCTATTGAACATTCATTCTTCAATTTTTTACGGAGATCTTGAAGTTTTATGTGATACATTCGAATTAAATTTAATATAAGCTCGATCAAATGAAAAGCTTTAGTAAATGAAAAGCCGATACTAAATGTATTCTTTAAGAATTAAAATTTGCAATAACTCGAGCGGAACGCCAACTAACAAATCAAGAATTCAAAGCTGTTAAGATTTCTTTTGCTGAGAACACAAGTTGAGCTGTTCGCTTTATCAATTTCGATTCAAATTTCGGGCATCAGTTGGTCTAATTGAATGCAAGAGTTCTGCCAATAGAAATAGATTTTACTTCAATCTTTAATTTTTTGGATAACTCTTGAAGTTTTATACATTCGTGTTGATATTAAAATTAGCTCAACCAAATATATAGTATATTTTTCAAGAGTTAATGTTTAGAACAACTCAAGCTGATATCAAACTACTATTAAGAAATCAAAGCTGATAAAGTTCATTTTACTGGGAACACAATTTGAACTGTTCGCATTATCAACACCTGTTCGCATTTTGAATTTCAATTGAACTAATCGAATACAATAGTTTTAGAAAACAAATTAATGTTACTTCAATATATTGGAGAGGTCATGAAGATATCGCTGATAAATGTAACTAAGCAACTGGGATTCAAAGTTACAAACGTTTTAGTTATGAAAAGTATTCGGAAATGAAAAGTTGTCTAAATTATTATTATTCAAAAAAATCAATATTAAATGGAACATATTATATTTGAATTGAAAACACAATCAAAATTAAGTTTAAAGAACATGTCATGACCTAATTCACGACTGTTCCCATTTCCGATAACTTTTCATTTCGAATCGTTGCCGTTTTTTCTTTTTTTTTTCAAATAAAATTGCAATCGCTTTTTCTTTTTAAAGATTAGTTCGAGTTGTTCTCAATTCAATGTCTAAAAGCAAATCTTTTTAGACCGAAATTTCTATCCAGAGTTGGAATTCAGATTCAAAATGATTTGATCGAAATCTAAAATGGGAACAGACCTGAAATTAAGAATCTTCAATATGGCAATAGTAAACTTTTTGTTCTATACAAAAATAGAGCTTTAAATTTGATCAGAATTTAGAAACAACTGCAAAAAAGCTATCATTTATTCAATGAATGTTTAGTCACAGCAAACGAGTGTTGTAAATCATGCACAGCTCTCTATGGAATACACATTTTTTAACTGACACTTGCTCCTTCTGTACGGCAGTCGAAGTACTTTGACATCCAGGCCAATCAGCTGTCGGATATCATGTGCCGCGGCGCAGTGGTCAGTTCCATACAGTCGGCCAATAATACGCTGACCCGAGGCGTTTCGCTGCATAGTCGCAGTGGCAGCGCACATGGCAGTCATCATAGTCATAGTCATCATGGCAGTGCACATGGCTCGTTGGGCTGCCTGCAGGGCGGCGTGGGAGTGGGAGTTGGAGTGGGCACTGGGAGCACTGGCAGCATTGGAATGATGTCTGCTAGCCATATAGATACGGGTGATTACGATGTGCCACATCCGCATCCGTATACGCATCATTATATGCAGACAACATCGTCAGTGACGCCGCCACATGCAACACTAAGCAGGCCAGGATCGGCTGGTGCCGTTTGCGCTGGCCATGACTCTGGCTCGGACTCAAGTCAAGGTTGCGGTGGCTCCATTATGGGTGGCATGCTTGTAATGGGCCATGCTGGCCATATGGGCAGCCTGGGACATCACAGCACTGGCAGCGGTTCGCTGGGTCGCTGCTCCAGTCGCTGCCACAACACCACCACCACCGATGACTCTGGCGGCGGCAGCAGCGGCGGCGGCGGTGGAGGCGGTGGTGGTATTGGCATTGCACCCATTAGTCTTGGTGGCCCTGGCATTCTAATGGACTATCATCATGGCCATCATAGTGGCAATCATAGCGGCAGCGCTGGCAGCGGCCTCAATGGCTGTGGTGGCGGTGGCAGCATCGCTGGTGGCAGCCTTGGTGGACGCAGCAGCGTCCTGGGCACCATACACAATGGTCACGGCCATCATCATCAGCAATATCATCACGAGTGCATTCACTACGAGCGTTTGCCCATACCCGTGCCCATTCCCACGGTACCCATGAGCGTAACGCAACAACAACAGCTACATCAGATGCCCTCACAGCATCAGCTACAGTCGGAGGAGGAGATTGAGCCGGCCTATGCAACAGGTAAATGTGTGGACAGTAGACCAGTATACCTGTGACGGAATTTATGGGAATTACAAAAAAAATTACGCTTTGATTTCGAAGCGGTTTGAAAAACACTTTGAAATAAGTTTTATCAAAACTCAAAAAATAATTCAAAGTTGATTATTATTAAAGATCGATTTTGATTTCTGAAAGCTTGTCAGTTTTGAGTTGAATTATATATTGATATTTCCTGGTTCCGCGTTGCCAACTGTCCTTTGACGCGTTGCCAACCTAGCGTTATGTAGGCTGAAAAAAACAAATCGCAACTTAACTAAATGTCAGCTAACATGAACTTTGATATTTTCAACAAATATATTTAGCTTGAATAATTAAGAAGCAGCGTCGAGCAGATATCAAAATCAAAACAATAATCAAGTCTCTCAGAACTGTTCCGGTTTTTACTTTTGATAAAACTCTGCGGAAGTGAATTTCTGTTAGTTTATTTGATTCTATATCAATTATAATTGAACTAAATCCGACAAAATTTAAGGGAAATTCATTTCCGCTAAATTTGGACGAAAGTGAAAATTAGAATAGTCGATTTATTTCGAATTCGAATTTTATTTACTTTTGGTTTGAAAAATATATTTCTTATATTTACTTTTACATTAAAAAATATTTTCCATCAGCTTAAAACTTCCCCCTTTAGTTAATTTAACAAAGTTTTTATAGTTCATTTAAATAAAATCAAACTGTGATTGGTTCTTTTCTGAAACTCATTTCCATCCCTGATCTTATCTTGCCTGCTATTCGTTGCGCTCTCACTTGCTCCCAATTAGACTTTAACGCTTCGTCGTTCAATTCTTATGACAATTCAATAGCCACTTGAGTCTGTTATTTCTTTTGTTGTGCTTTTTGATTTTGGTTCTTTTGCTCGCTTTTTTGCGGCCTCAGTTCGCAGTTGAAACTCGCGCGGTGACGACGCCTAGCGCGTGTCTAAGCGAAAAAGAAATATAATATTTATACATAATTTGTTATTGGCGCTTGTCTTAAGTATTTCTAATTGAAAACAGTTTTGTTGTTTTTTGTTTTTGCGTCTCTTGAGGCTGTGTGACCTGCGTTGAACTCGCCACAAAGATGATCATCTGGAGCGGTTTCTGTGAAGCAGCACAAATATACAGCACACAAACGGCCACTTTTATGAGTGGTGGTGTCTCTTGTTAGTATCGATCTAAAGGGGAATCGGGAAGGGGCTGAAACACTTAAAGTGTCAATTGTTGACAGTTTTGATAACATTTAAGGGCGTGAGATCAGTGTTGAGATTCTTTGTGTATCAATAACTTGTCATTCGCTGACATTAAATTAGTTACTTTGTTTTTGTTTTAAGTACAGCCTTTTGATAGCAAATCAATCGTTTAATTAATCAGCGAGCTATAAATTTCCAAAATTTTATTATTGTTTGTTAAAGTGTTTATTGTGTACTTTACACGCAATCCACATAAATAGCCTCCACATAATTACCACAAACATTCGGCTTTCACATGTGTTTGTATACACATATTCTACATACAGTGCGCGTCACTTGAATGTGTCTCGTATTAATTTTTCACAATAATTATTGTTTACATTAGAAATTGGACGCATTTAAAAAGTTTTTAGTGATACTTGATGCATTTCTTAGCTTTGCTTAATGCATTGATACATTTTTTGTTGAGCTATCTGAAGTCTAAAACAAGATTTTTCAATAATATTAAGAAAACAAGTAAGAATGCTCTAGTCGGGTGTGCCCGACTCCCTGCTCCCAGCACTTTACTTGTGCAGTGCCTGTTAAACTGTAGTTTCTGCCTGCTGAGACGGGGTGAAATAGATTCGTCAATATCTTTGATGTTTCTTACCCGATCGCAACGAAATTTAAGGAACTCATAAACATTGATAAAAGAAATGCGTGTACCAAAAATCAAAGCTATATCTCTAAAATTGTGGTTGTGTAAGCTTTTTGCGAATTGCGTTCACACAGACGGACGGTCGGATGGACGGACGGACGGACATACAGACGGACAGACATGCGGACATGGCTAGTTCGTCTCGGCTGTTGATGCTGATCAAGAATATATATATATATAATAAATGTTTCCTTCTGCCTGTTACATACATTTGCATCCCATTTTTAATGGAAACAGGGAGTAAAAAGTCGTCTACTGTCTAATTTTTCCTATTTTATGTTATGACAATATTCAGAAGTGTTTTTTATTTATTATTCATAGATTAAAAAAAATTAAACAAGTCTTAATCTAAGATAACTTCTGCAAAAAAATGTAATTAATTAATCAAATGACGCGCACTGTATGCATTTTACATATGTTCCACACGTAGTCCACATAGGCTCCACACAAACGCATTCTTAATCACACAATACCTGCAACCCCCTTGAACATCCGTTCGACCTTCACACTTGTTGCCCAGTCAGTTCAATGACTAACCGACTGCATAATACCCCTTACGCTAAACTTAAATACTTACACACATATATTTCCCAATATTTCTATCTGGTCTATAAATTTGTTTTGTTATCTCTGTAGTCATGTATTAAGTAGAAGGGTAACAACAACAAAAACAAACAAATTTTGTCATCCATATCACAATGCGCTGATAAGACAGGCAAAAGTAACAGTTCAGCTGGCTATATAGTACACTATATTCCATATAGTATCTGTGCATAGATAGTTATCTACCAGATATACAAATACTCAATACTTTTGATATGAAATTAGAAACATGATAATTCTAGGTCATGTAGGGCGGCAATATGGACTGCCTTAATTTTGTGGCCTTGTGACAAGTCAAATGTTGAACCCCGTAGGAATGAGCAGTTGGATAACTAATTGAATATGAGTGATGGCTAAAACATTAAAAATGTAAAAGAAAAAAGCAACAACTTTGATGTGAACAATTGAGCTCAATTGAGTCGAACACTGCATATGTTTGTCTCTTTTTGTCTACCCGGAAAACTTAATTAACAGTGGCAATTACTTGGAAAAACTTCTCAAAGAGCGCATCGCTGCTCTCTCTCTCACTTTTTTACTGTATATTTTTTGTATTTTGTATATGGTGCGTAGCCGCTGCAGAGATAAGACACAAGCTCATAGCACTTGTTTGCCTCAGTCATGGAGTTGGCTCTGTCATGTTAACAAGCCAAATCAGAGAGAAACACATATACAAAATCGACGGCAAATGTGGCTGGGCAAAAATCCGTTTATAAGTAAAACAATATATAAATATAAAATAAGAACACTTTGTGTTCGGCCATTAAATTGATAAGGCCAGGCCCACCAATGGGCAAACCTACTGGTCGTAAGCATGACAATCAATTGAAACACTGAAAAATCATTTCCCTTTTTACAATCAATCTAATGCCTACTTTGTTTATTTGCAGTATTTCCAAATGTTCCTCAAGCGCCGGGCTTGTCCTGCGATGGCGAAGATCGTAAGTGGCTCTATTTTTGTATTTTCGTATTTTATTTACTATCGAAATTCCACATCTCGTTTATAGGCAGCATCTACAGAAGAGGCGCGCGTCGCTGGCGCAAATTGTATCGCGTTAATGGACACATTTTCCAGGCAAAGCGTTTCAATCGCGTAAGTAACAACACATGTGTGCACATCATATCTAATAGATACACCATTGCACACTGGAATGGGGTCAATGAAACTGTGAAATCAAAAAGAAAGAACAACTATCTTTGGATTTGGTGAAGATTCAATACACTTGCAGAGAAGAAAACATTAAATTAATATATAATATTGGTCCGATTCAGTTTTAAATAAAAATCATAATTCAATTGTTGAGTTTGGTCGAGGTAAGTCTTGCTTTCAATTTTAATGAAATTTCTTCAACTTATTTGAAGCCAATTTAAACTCTCAATTGATGACTTTGCCCAGTGGTTAGCTTAGGCCTGAATCACTACATTGTTTCAGGACTGAAAAGTAATGTTCAGGCCTGCGCGTATACAATACTGCTTCATATAATCATCCGGTTCTGGGGTTCGAACGCTAGGCCTCCTCACCCGTGCAAAAAACAGTCAGTGATACACACTGAGCTACCGAGTATATCAAATCTTAAGCAATATTTACACACATACGTATTAAATATGTATATTTCCTTTTTATTTTTAATTTCCCAATCGGATGTTTTCGGAAAAGTTCGTTTACGCTCGTAGGCATTACCTTCTCGCTTCTAACGTTTCCGGTATAATATCTAGAAAAACATAAAAGCAATTAAGCAGATGTGTATAGAAAGTAAATTGAATAATTCAATTGTACATTATTCCACTATAATAAAAAGTAATCAGCTTCACTTTTAATACATTTTTCTCTTTTCCTCCTTATAGCGTGCCTTCTGTGCCTATTGTCAGGATCGTATCTGGGGCCTGGGCCGTCAGGGTTTCAAGTGCATACAGTGCAAGCTGTTGGTGCACAAAAAGTGTCATAAGCTGGTGCAAAAGCATTGCACCGATCAGCCGGAGCCGCTGGTCAAGGAGCGTGCAGAGGAGAGCAACGATCCAATGCCGGTGCCCTTGCCACCGCTGCCATATGAGGCAGTTGGTGGCGGCGGCACCGACTCGTACGAGGATGCGCATATTGTGGCACCACCACCGCCCGAGGATTCATTGGAGCCGGCCACTCAGCGACAGTATTCGCTGAATGACTTTGAACTGATACGCGTTATTGGACGTGGCAGTTATGCCAAGGTGCTGATGGTGGAGCTGCGACGCACGCGTCGCATCTATGCGATGAAAGTGATCAAAAAGGCGCTGGTCACTGATGATGAGGACATTGATTGGGTGCAGACCGAAAAGCATGTTTTCGAGACGGCCTCTAATCATCCGTTCCTTGTGGGATTGCACTCTTGCTTCCAGACGCCCTCGCGCCTTTTCTTTGTCATTGAGTTTGTGCGTGGCGGTGATTTAATGTATCACATGCAGCGACAACGTCGTCTGCCCGAGGAGCATGCTCGTTTCTATGCCGCTGAAATCAGTTTGGCATTGAACTTTCTGCATGAGAAGGGCATCATCTATCGCGATCTGAAGCTGGACAATGTGCTGCTGGATCATGAGGGCCACATAAAGCTAACCGATTATGGCATGTGCAAGGAGGGCATTCGTCCGGGTGACACCACCTCCACTTTCTGCGGCACACCCAACTATATTGCGCCAGAGATATTGCGTGGTGAGGATTATGGCTTCTCGGTGGACTGGTGGGCACTTGGTGTGCTGCTATACGAGATGCTCGCTGGTCGGAGTCCTTTTGACATTGCCGGCGCCTCTGAAAATCCAGATCAGGTAGGTCTAACAGTTTGATGAAACTACTTATCTAACATAATATACTTATCAATTCCAGAATACTGAAGATTATCTGTTCCAAGTGATTCTCGAGAAGACCATTCGCATACCGCGTTCGTTGAGCGTTAAGGCTGCATCTGTACTGAAAGGTTTCCTCAATAAGAATCCCGCTGATCGCTTGGGTTGCCATCGCGAGTCTGCCTTCATGGATATTGTGAATCATCCGTTCTTTAAAGTCATTGACTGGGAAATGGTAAGTCCAAGGCCAACATAACAAAAGTACTATATGTGTGTGATCGTGATCGTGTTGTTGTTGATAATAATGATGATGATGATGCTCGTAAAATTCCAATTTTTATAGTGCAGCTAATTTAATCAGTAAAGCTTATATCTGCTTGTGAAAAACATAAGCATTATTAGAGGTAAAAGTTTAAGTTGATTAAGAAAATAACTGTATCCTGGTATTGACATTTATTTATTATAATTTTGTTCGTTAAAAAAGTAAGCCAGTTTTTAAAGTAAAACCCTAACGAACTTAAAAGAAAGATACCAGCAACGTGTGCGAAAACTTTGAATTGTTTCGAAACATACAAAAAGTTAAAATTATCAGTTAAGGGTGTTACAGGAATATTAAAATACTGTTACGAATTTCGCTTTCATTCGAAATTTGTGCTACCGGAATTAATTACTTCTCTGAATTCCACGAAACGTCAAACACAGTATTCAGTATTCATTATACACAATATACAGTATTCAAAGTTTTTCTTTTTTGTCGTCAGAATGAAAAGTAGTTGCTGGATTACAGAATCGGTTAGAAACAATAAAGTTTATTTTTTAATTTATTTAAAATCAAAATACATGTGCCACTTTTAATTTTAAAAAAAATTCTGGATTGTCACGGAATACTCTTCCAACCGAATTTCAATTTTTAGGTGCCACAGAAATCTCTAGAGATTTTGATTTTAGAGTTTTGCTTTAAATTTATTCTCACTTTTGTTATTCTTTTTGAAAAACAAATTTATTAAGATAATTATTTATTAAAGTTTTAGTACACTAATACATTTTTGCAATTATTATATTGAACTCTTAAATAACAAATTTGTTGCCCGCCAAGTTTAACAAATTGTGTGGCATCTTTTTTTTGTTGCAATCAATTTCAAACAAGTAAGAATGCTGTAGTCGAGTGTGCCCGACTACGAGACTAACTGCTCCCAACTTGCATTTCAAGCAGTTCAGCGGCAACATAAGCAAGCAGTGCACTTAACTTGTGCAGTGCCTGTCAAACTGTTTTTTTTTCTGTCTGCTGAGAAGGGGGTAATAGCTTCTTCCATAACTTTGGTGCTGTTTATCCGATTGTGATGAAATTTACACAGCTGATCAACATTGACATAAAATATATGTGTACCAAAAATCAAAGCTTTATCTGTGGCTGTGGGAATTTTTTTCGATTTGCGTGGGTGCGGGGGGGTGCATTGTAAATTTGAAATAAACTTGATCTGCCTACGATGTACTCTAGCTCTTAAAGTCTCCGAGATCTGCGTGTTCATACGGACAAACGGACAGACAGACGGACATGGCTAGTTTGTCTCGGCTGTTGATGCTGATCAAGAATATATATAGTTTATACAGTCACCTTCTGCCTCTTACACACATTTGCACTACTTTATAACTCCCTTTTTCCCATTTTTAATGGAAACAGGGAGAAAAAAATTGGCAACTCCATGATTTATATGTGAAGCGAGCTAGCAGGCTCGCGTGTTCGGTTGGTTTGGTTGATTGCATTTTCTTAATGGAGATTTTGTAAAATGTAAAATTAATAACCTTATCAAGTCAAATGTTTATAAAATAAAATGAAGATAGTTCAGAAAAACATTTTTGTTTAAATTGCAAATACTGCTTTTATTTTGAAAATTGTTTTTAATGGTGTTTTCAACCAAATTTCTAGTAATTCTGCTAGAGCTTTGCTAGAATTTGAAGTAAAAAAACTCAATAGCTTAAATCATTTGAGCACCATCAGTGTTTCTGAACCAATGAAATTGCAAACCACCCGAAAATCTCTAGAAATTTCCGTGACACCCCCGATATAGACCAATTTAAAACTAACGCGATTGTTCTAGATTCAGCACGAGAATAGAAATTCGTAAAACGTTTGAAATTGACTCAATTTTATTTTTCAATAAAGTTAAGATTTCGTAACAGCCCTGATTCGACTCATAAGCTAGATAGTAGGTACTTTAAAATTTTATTTATTTCCTTGCCCATTTGTCATCAATATTGAGCACATATTTACCCATTATAATCTATTGTTATAAACCTCTGTGTTTTGTGTATGCTAAGATTGCACAAAAGGAGGTACAACCGCCTTATATACCAACCCTTGATCCTGGCGATCCGTATATGACAACAAATTTTGATGTTCAATTCACCAGAGAACCGGCTGAATTAACGCCAGACGATCCGTAAGTTTTGTGTCCAAATCAAAAAAAAAAAAAAAAAAAACATATCCCTTCTAGCTTTGGTTATTTTGTTCTACTTGTATAACGACGCATGAGATAATTCCCCAAAAAACAATCCTAAAAAAAAAAGAAAACCAAAAATAAATACTGCATAGCATTAGCGGTCAGACTAACAGCAGGTAATGTTTGCGCTCAGCCACATTGTGTATCCACCCACTGCCCCCACCCGCTGCCCCTACCCCCCCTCTGTTACATACAAACCAACCCTTATCCAGCTCGCTCTCTATCTACTTATCATCATTATCATCAAAACACACAAAAGCTCACACGGACATGCATTATTAATTGTGTCCTGGCGCCTCTTGAAATTCGTTTTTCTGTTTCTTGCCGAAATTGGTTGGCAGTATTTTTATTTAGCTATAACCATATATTATTTTACTATCTTTGCATATATCCTGCACACAATCGAATCGACATAAACACAACAAACATACACACGCCTGCACTACACTCGTACAAATTTCAACCTCATGCAGCTCGAACGCAAACAGGTTTCGCCACCATTCAAGCCACGCTTAGACTCAGATCGCGATCTAGCTAATTTCCCGATCGAGTTTACCGGCGAACCGGTGCAGCTGACACCCGACGATGAGTAAGTTCTTTTTCCACTCTAATAATATCTTTTTTGAACAGGCTTTAACATTTATATATAATTCAAAAAACTAATATTGTGCTCTTTTCTTTAGCCATGTCATTGACAACATCGATCAATCGGAATTCGAGGGCTTTGAATATGTAAACCCCTTGCTTATGTCATTGGAAGATTGCGTCTGACACCACGAGACGTGTGATTTGCATCCGTATAATATACGTGTAAGTGATTTCAAATTGAAATTTTTCTGCCTTGTTATCAAGCTTTTTATTAATTAAGCAAAATATTTTAAAAAGTTATAGTAATTGCTGCTCTCGAAAACGAAAAAAGAACAGCTTTTCCAGCTTCAAACGATTTGCTAGTAATACTTAATTAAATGACAAATTTTACAAATGAAAACTTTATTAGTTAAGTATATCCTACAGTATAATTAATAGATATGTTTTTATTGGAATAAGAGAAACAAAAGGAACAAAATATATGTCCTCAATTACTTATTTCGATAATTGCGGCCGTTCGGCCAGATAGACAAAGAAAATTTTTCTTGAACAGCTGTTTTCTAGTATAAAAACCATCGAAAGGCAATAACTCGCTAAGAAAAAATTAGAAAAAGATTCCAACCGGAATTCAGGACACCAAAACGAAAACATTTCAGTATCGATGCGCAATCGATCATTTTAAAAACATGATAAGTGAAATTTGACGGGAATCAATTAAAACTATTCAATTCACTAGAAAACGTATTTTCCAAATATTTTTTTTGACTCAAATCCTTTTTAAGACCAAAATCTGCTAGAAACTTGAAAAATCTTTTAAATATATTACTAATTAGATAGATACTCAACATTTATGGACAAAATTAAGAATAAATAATACAATTTAAGTATAGTATCTGTATACCGTTAAGAAAGAACACCCTCAAAAAAAAGCTGGGCTTATCATGTTTTTGAAATTACCGATTCAATGAATAACAAGGATATATTTAGCATGGCATACTTTTTTGAGAAGAGAAATATGCTATGAAAGCTAAGAAATTCAATACTAACATTGTTCTTTATTGAATTCTTACAGCTCTATGGCGAGGACTCCAGTGATTACGATTCTGTGGCTGACGATTTAAGCATCTTGCAATTGAACAGCGTGGGAGGTGCAGCCAATACCAATAATAATATAAGCCAGCAGCAACATTATCGCCAACAGGCTCAGCCGCAGCAACAGCAGCAGCCATTGGCACAGCAATATCATCCATACATACAACAGCAGCAACTGCAACAGCAACATCAGCAGCAACATCATCATAATGGTAACAATAACAATCATAATAATCAAATGCAAGCAAATAATAATAAAAGTCTACTGCAGCACATGTTTTGCCTTCCATTGAACTAATTAAAATAACGAATTAGATAAACAACAACAAGAACAACAACAACAAGAGCAACAGCTAGCAGACAGCAACAACAACTAGCAAATGCAACAAAAAATATTAATTACTAAAATACTATAAAATAAAATACGAAACACTTATTATCTTCTATACAAAAAAGTCATAAAAAAAAGATCTACTTTCATACCAAAAAACTGTCACAAGTTGCGAGTATTACACTAAACTACAAACGATTACTTTACTATTTAAGCACCTAGGCAGCTAGGCAAACTCTATGCATGCAAAAACAACAACAGCAACAGCAACATACAAAAACAATTTCAAAAATCAGTGCAAGACTTTTCAGCAAGTACGATAAAAAAACAAAACAAAATAAAAAATCACCCAACACTATGCAAAATAAAAACAACAATTTTTAAGCTAAACAAAAATCTACAACAAAATTATACATACATAAATATATATATATAAAAATATACATATACATATATATATATATATATAATTTTTAAATATTTAAAAGCAAGACATTTAATTTTACTACAAAAAGATAGAAACACAACAACAACATAAAAAAAAATCAATCTAATATATAAATTTAAGCGAGTAATTAATTAATATGTATGTGTGTTAGTGTTAGTGAGCAGAATGGTTTTTAAAAGCAACAGCAACAAATTGATAAATGTGTGTGTAAGCAGAAAATGCAGTAAAAATAAATGATATACTAGACAAAATTTAACTGGCAAAATTATCAAAAAATAAAAAACAAATGTGAACACAATTCACTTATCAAAAATTGATTATATTAACAAAAAAAAAGTTTTATCGTTCTTAAATAATTATAAGCAATCGATAATTTATTGTATTTTCTGTATTGTATGTATTAAAATTTACACAAAATAGTAAATAACATCCGTCTACTGGCAATACTTTTTTTTGTTTTCATAAGTATTAGAAACTTTACGTTTTCACCACATTCCACATTGTACTTATTATACAAAGAATTGTTGTTAAATTATTGTAAATTATAAGTAATGAATTTTTCAGCAAAGCAATAAAGTTATTATTATGATCACTGTCATTATCATTGCTAGCTGTAAACAAATCAAAAGTTGATAATATTCTTTATCTAGAAAATTGTTCAATTTCTTTGCACAGAGAGTGAGTTTTTAAAAATATTGACAGTTAAAAGTTATTTAATCAAATTTGTAAATTATGTTTTTGATAGTCCTTAAATGAGTAGAAATATTAAAATTGAAAAAAAAAAATCAAATTAAATTAGTATTTAAAATAAAATATTGTGTTGCTTTAACTTAAATGAATATTTAAACAAATTGTGTTTTTAAAATACCTAAAAATTTTTGAAATGAATCGTATATGCTAAAAACAAAATGTTAAATGTTAATGTACTATTTGAACAGACAACCCATTAAGCAATCTAAAATTATTAAACACTCAAAGGATAAAAAAACAACAGTTTTTGATTAAACAAACAAATAATAGCAAACAATCAATTAAAACGTAATATAGTACATAATTTATATACATACATACAAACATACATACGTACATACATATATATGTAACAAAAAGACAAAACACTAAACAAATTTAGAATGCACATTTTTATTGTAAAAACGTAGAGACAGCAATGAAATATTTCAAAAGTTCTCCACTTTAAAACAACTGTTGTAGCCAGCTAAAAGATTATTTATAAATTTTCTACTTTTTAGACAACTAAATTTACACTATTTTTTTAAATTTAAGTTAAAATATATATATATATATATGTTTACTTCACCAATAATTTGTTGTATTTTCAACAGCTGTTTTTTCATCATTTTGATTTGTTTTATAATAATTTTTTTATACGTATATACTAAATGCACTTTGAGTACTTTGAATGCTAGCAAAATGTCAAACGAAATTGAGAACGTAAACACCTTGCGTTACAATTATGCATATAAACAAACGAATAAACTATTGTGTAAGTACAACTTTAAACAGTTTAGTTATTTATGGCAGGGATGTCAACGAAAGTTTACAATGAATTGGAAAAAAGCCAAATACACTTGGCATTCAATTCCATTTTAATTATAATTTTTGGTATCAAAAAAAGTTAGAAATGTGATCCGTTCAATTTGTCTGCAGTATGGAGACGGGTTCCTGCATAAATTGCTGAATCTTTGCCTCAGACACGGGCTGCCCATTAGCCAGCATTGTATGGACAATGCCATCATGTTTGTTGCCGCTGGAACGCGCCTGCAACACAAAACGAGTGTCCTGCAACACAAAACTTGTATCCGTGCCGCCATGCACAAACACTGCCTGAAAACGAAGCATTGTAAGATGAACAGTCACTAGAAGAGAATACGACTCAACTTACCGTCTCCTCGCGCAATTCATCATTAACATACAAACTGAGCGTGTCCAGTTTGAGCATAATGCGGTATTCCTGAGACGTTTCCGTTTCTCCTATAAGCCAAAGGCGATATTGTCGCGTTAGCTCCTCCGTGTACTGTGCATGTGGTTTGCCATCTATATAAAGAGAATAGTCGTACTTGAAACCAGGAGCGGGATCAACGCGAATAATGCAGCGAGCCTGATCGATGCCAAAGGTATCCTCGCCAACCAGCTTGAACATCCAGTCCCGACGCAACACCTCCTGTAAAATGTTATGTGCAGATTCTTGAAGTAATAACTTGGCTTATAAGCTAAGACATTTTAATATCAATGTGTTACACATTTCGTGACAAAATTATAATACCTTCTGCAAGGGTATAAAAGTGGGTGCTGTGATTTTCAGAGTTGGGTGCAGGGAGCTTCGTAGTCGGCCACACTGGACTATAGCATGCTTACTTGTTTTATTCTCTTCTTTTTTCAAAAACTATAAAAAATATTATTGGGCTTGTGAAAAGTTCATATATCAGTCTGTCTGTCCATTCTTCCGTCCGTATGAATTCAATTTTTACCGCAGTTTTGAAGATGGAGCCACCAAATTTTAATTGATGGCCACTACAGCCGAAAGCATCCAACTGCAACATTCTTAACTGTTATCAATTGAATTTGAAAATATATATAAATTTCTACATTAGTTCAATTTACAAAATTATGTAAGCATTACCAATTCAATTTGATACAATCCTGAGCACCAGCTATAAAAGCAAAGCTCCCAACAAATTGGCAAAACTTTCAAAATAGAACTTGGATTAATTTTTACACCCTTGCAGAGGATATTATAATATCACTAAATGTGTAACGCATTTAAAGAAACTTCTGAGAAAATAAAGTTTGTAAATTCATGATCAGCATCAACAGCCGTGTCATGTCCGTCATTTCCGTCTGTCCGTCCGACTGTCTGTCTGTTAATATGCGTTTTTCAAGACTTTGTTGTATAGCTATGTTGATGAAACTTGGCACAGATACTTCTTCTTATTGCAGGTAGTACCTATAGTTAAATTGGCCAGATCAAACCACTATAACACATAGCTGCCATTGGAACGATCAGTTAAAAATAAGTTACTGTGCGAAAAACTTTTGTGTTTTTCAAAATATCTCAACCAACCTCACTATATCTATGTTAAGCACGTTCTACACGTGTTGACAAAATTTCATCAAAATCGTACGACTATATCTTTTGGCTGCCGTAGTAACAATCTGTTGAAAATTACGTTTTCTTATGCCAAACTTTTTTGTATTTCAAAATAGCTCGACCACACTCACAACATGTAAATTAAAGAAAGTTTTATACATTATGAAAAAATTGTATCTAAATCGGACTACTTTGTCTTATAGCTGCCATAGGAACGATCGGTTGAACATAAGTTTTTGTGCGAAAAACTTTTTTGTTCTTCAAAGTAACTAGACCAAACTTACAATGTCCAAAATTAATCTCAATCCACATTAGTTGACAAAATTTCATAAAAATCGGACTACTAAGTATATTTTATAGCTGCCATAGGAACAGGCTGTTGAAAATTAAGATTTCTTATGCAAAACTTTTCTGCAAGGGTATATATATTTTCGGCACGCCGAAGATAACTTTTCTTTCTTGTTAAATAGTATTCTGGCAACCAATATTTCAGTCAAAAATTCGAATCATGAAATGAAGTTTTAGTTATAGCGGCAAAATTGTTTACAATTTTGTCTTTAAACGCTATTGTCACGCAACTTAGTTCGAGTTGCAGGAAATTTAACTTAGAGGACTTCGAGTTACGGAAGTTTGAGTGTATTTGAGAAGCTATTTCAAATATTTATTTTGTAAATAAAAATCATGTCAAAAATTATAAAACTTTCACCTCATTATTTGATAAATGCTTCCTTTAAAGGTTGTTTTCAGAGTTGGAAATAAGAGTACAATTCCAAATTTGTATATATTTTGAAATTATGAACTTCTGAATAAACAAAATAGTGTGCAACTGATATTGAAAATATGTATTTAATCAGTCTGAAAGTTGATTTAATTGATGGTACAGCTCTATGTTAATTATATATGTACTTATACTTGTATACCATACAAAGTGACTGATTACGTTGACTATAAGGGTGTGTCTACGAAAGTGCATTCACCACTTACCCGACCATTGACCCAAATCATGCGGCGTCCACTTGTGGTGCCATGTTCCAGTTCTATGCGATACATCTGGGCGCAGTGGATGACAAGAGTCAAAATTAATTAAAATTTAATCAGTTTGAGATGGAAAGAATGTAGTAAAAAAAAGTAACGTTGTTTTGGAATAAAACCTTGCCATTGATGGGCGCACACCATTGAGCAACAATATTCTCTTTATTATAGCGCTCAGCCTCGGGCACATGATCCAGACTCATGATTGGCAGTGTTGACAGATTTTCCAAGCGGAGCGTCGGTGACAGAAAGGACATTGTTTGCCGTCAGCTGGCCAGCACTGAAAATCGATTTCAGTTAATAATTATTTAGTTATTGCATTAAAAATGCAACAAACAAGTAAGCTGGTTACACAATGCAACAAAATGTAAATGAACTTTTTGTTAAAAACAACTCAAATTAAATTTAACAAGAGCTGCACTTTAAATAGTTTTGAACAGTGTGTGCTCATAAATTAACAATAAATTCAATTATTTTAAGCACCTTAATTGTAAGCACAATTTGCCTGTTTTCTTTTATTTTGTTGTCGTATTTCGCTTTGAACGGAAATGCGACGACGATGACAACGCGAACCGTCAGCATTCAGCGTCAATGGCATACTAAACAACACACAATAATGGCAAAAGAACTGAAGAAAATTTGTATAGTACTAGTTGGGCGGGCGGCTTCTGGTCGAGTTGAGTTCTCGATGGGTATTTTTTTTTTGTTTTCTGTTGTGGCTAGAAAAAGTGCAGAGCCAAAGCCAAAGCCATAGCCATAGCCAAAGCTAAAACTAAAGCCAAAGCCATATAGCCATATAGCCAGAGTAGCACTCTGAGCGCCGCATGGCGCCAAAACAGAGTTGATTTGTTTCACTTCTAGTGTGCGTAGTGTGTGTGTGTGTGTGTGTATGGTTAAAACCCCACTTCTGAGCACTCTTGTGACTGTATGTGTATGTATGTGCTTTCTGTGTGTTAACATTTGCACACATGTCGCCGACGACGTCGACGTCGACGTTGAGCATAAAAATAAACTTTACTTTTTGAGCAGGCCCCAAGCGCCGCCAAGTATGCAATCGTTATAGCCATATAGCTAGAAGGTAGCATAACTTTTTCAAGTGCTTTGTAACTTTTAGCAGGCTGCTGTTAGTGTTCGCTCGCTATGAAACTTGGCTTATAAGTTAACCATCCATCAATATAAATTTCTGAACATTAGTCATGCTTGTAAGCGAATATAAATATAAACTGTGTTCTCGTTTACTATTTTGGATAACATCATTAAACATTAGTTAGTTGATCTGAATTGTAAAAATCAAGCAAGTATTACTTAGTTTGAGTTGGAGGAATCAAAACTATTTAAGAATAGCTGCATAAAAAGTGAAATAGCTGTATAAAATATAATAAAAATGGTTTTTGAATAAAAACGTTCCCTTTTGAATGATATACATATACGAATATACCTTAGCGCGATCAAAATTAACCGATTTTGTTATAACATAAGCTGCACTTCACTAAAGTGTAGTTTTTGTAATAAAAATATATGCATATCAAGCTAACAAAAATTTTATTTCTTAGGTTACAACCTTCCAACAAAACATTACGTATACAACATGTAAATTTCTATCAATTCAATCTTGAGCACATTTCAAAAACTGTCAATTTTCGAATTTTTAAAACGCAAAAATCAACTGTTGTCTTTTTCGTTGGCCCACTCCGCTTAAAAAACAAATGGCTATTATGAACTCTTTAAATTCTTTTTGTACCCTTTCAGAGTGTATTACAACTTTGTCACTAAATGTGTAACGCATTGAAGGAGACGTCTCAGAGAAAAACAAATGTCCGTCTGTCCGTCTGTCTGTCTGTCTATCCGTCTGTTTATATGCGTTTTTGAAGTCTTTGTTCTAGAGCTATCTTGATGAAACTTGGCGCAGATGCTTCTTCTTTCTGCAGGTAGTACCTATTGTTGAATTGGTCAGGTCGGACCACCATAACATGTAGCTGCCATAGGAACGATCGGTTGAAATATAAGTTTCTGTATGAACAACTTTTTTGTTTCTCAAAATAACTCGATCAAACTCAATATGCCCAAATTTAGGCTCTTTCCACATACATGTATTGACAAAATTTCATTAAAATCGGACGACTATATTTTATAGCTGCCATAGAAACAATCTGTTGAAAATTAAGTTTTCTTACGCAAAACTTTTCTGAAAGGGTATATATCTTCGGCACGCCGAAGAAAACATTTCTTTATGAGAGTGCAAATATGACCTTAAAAAAATTATACTAAAATTTAGCGATCTTATGTACCTATAAAAGGTTTTTTGTTTTTTTTTATCAGTAATGTTTTAAAAATATATTTATGGACAAAGAAATATAAAACAGCAACGATTTTTCTATTTTAGAATCATATCTTTTGGTATGGATTGAAAGTATTTCAATCTTTTGGTTGTTGTTAAACGGGCTAATGATAAGATGTTTGTAGTGTGTGTCTTAGCCAACAATGTTCTTGAACTCTTGGTTAATAGACTGATTCGAAGATTGCTTTTGAATGACCAACTTCATTACATAGCGCTTAATATACCAAGTCATTGTTATAGCAAAAAGATATTCTTAACAACTTTTAAGTACAATTCAGTAAAATAGAGTATCCTAAAGTCATGCTCATTTCAAACACTTCAATTGGTTGAACATTTTGGCTACTTTGTCTTCCAAACGCACTGCAATTGAAACGCTTGCTGGTTCGAGCTCAAATTGAGTGTAAGACAACACTTTTCGTTAGCCTCACATCAATTGGCTTGGCCCAACTAACTCTCTTACTGTGCCCACATCTAAATGTGACAATTATATTGCCCGCGGTTGGGTGGCATAAATTTGTGGCAGCTCCAAACATACGCTTCCTGCCTGCCCCCCTTTTTTTCCATGCTTCTTTCCTTCGTGGGCGTCGCAAATTTGTCGCATTTTGTTTTGCTGTCATGTTTATGGCGTAATATTTTGCGGCCATAAATATACGCCGAAAATGCTAATGACCGCTTACAAGGGCAGGAGAGATAAACAAAAGGAAGAGCTAGATAGTTAGATAGATAGATAGATGGATAGTGTGACAGTTTGCGTTAGTTTTGTATTTCAATTCGCCGAGACAAAAAAAAACAAGTATTGATAAATGTATTTGGCACAAAGAGGAGCTGCAGGCACATCATATGTCAAATTTAGGACCTTGACGAATATTCTTAGCACTTCGATTGTATGTTGTTTGATTGTGTGCTGTATTTGTGTATATATGTGGGATGATGGTATGGAAAAAAAAAAGTGGAAAAAAGCAGGCATTTTCCACACGCGAAGGTCATTGCTAAGCGTCGATTGAAGCCGCTTTCCGCCGCTGTATGTACTTTTACCATAGTTATTGTTTTTTTTTTTTACCGCTTTAACTTGCACTACTTGTGCCAAAGCCAAAAGCGGCAATATGAGTATCAACAACAATAAGAGACCATGGAGATAATGAAAGGAAACATGACAAGGACAGAGACCCCAACTGGCAAACTGACAAGCGTCATGGAATGTAACTCAAATTACATGTAACATATGTATGTGTGTTTATGAGAAAGTTTTTAATGAATGTGTTTGAGTAATTATAAGCAATATATAAAAAAAAACATTTGGATATAGTCATGTTTAAAGCTAACCCCTTTGTTTCACTATAGGCTGCATTAGTGATTAAAGAATTCACAATATAATACATACGATAAACATGATAGAAATAATATTTTCAAATTGATTTGTTTCGCTTAAATACCCATTCTTTCTAAAGACATATATTTCTGATACTCAGTCGTGCTCCCATTTCCGAATCCACAAAATTCGTATGTGAATTGAAAACTTAAGGGCAATATTTGTACGTACAAATTTTAAAATCTATAAATTTATAAAAAATCTTAAATTATTTTTAATTGTTTCTAAAAGGTTTAAAAATTAGTTTGGTGAGTTTAGAAATTCAAATTATTCTGATATTAATTATTTATATTTTTCAATTTGCGGATTCGGAAATGGGATCATGCCTTATTATATTTTATTTACTAAAAGTATTTTATTTTAACACATTTATTTAACAAAAACAAATTAAAGTTACATTGAATCTTAAACCTAAAGGCCTTTCTGTTTTCTAAACTGCTGCTGCAAATATCTCACAAAAGGCCACATTCGCTGCTGTTCCTCATAAAGCACATTTTAGCATTTAGGCAGATTGCCTGTTTTCGATTTGAAAGAATTTTCTATAAAATTCTCGGAAATCCCATTTTCTTTGCTTACTTCTCGAGTGTCGAGTGCCAAATAAAATCGGTCTGATTCGTAATAGCTGAACTTATAATATCGTGATTGAAGAGTTGCCCAAGCCCTTCCTACTCCAAAACTTTCGATCATAGTCTTATCAACCTTATTGGCATTTCGATTGTCTAGTAGCAGTTGTAAAAGTCTGTAGGAAAATTACAACGCTTGTTTATCGTGCAAGTATTGTGATCGAGGAGTATCTGGTGGCTGTTCAGTTTTAGGTATTATCTGGCTGGGCTTGGCTTTGGTGTAGGGCACAATTTTGTCCATAATTTGTTGGTTTTTTTCTTTGCGTCAGCTGTAAATCCTTCATGTATTTGTATAACTTAGAGGATGTGACTCTCTGAATTCGGATTGATTACAAGTCGAATTTTACAAATTGAAGACTTGTTTATATATACGAGGGAAAAATTACAGATTTAAGATGTTGAAAGTAAACAAATACTCAAAATATGCCCAAATCTTTGACTGGCTTTTCAGCTTTATTGTTGTGAAATTATTTATGTTTTTTGTCGCAATCGTGAAGCTTTTTCCCAATAACACAACTAGTCAGATGTGTTTGAGACTAGAGCAAACACACTAATTAAGAAAGTCGGTATATATCACAGACAGACAAATAAGACAAGAAGACTACACAAATAGTGTGAAAAAACTTTTTTCCAAAAAAGTGTATATCGCAATATATTTGAAAATTTATATAAATTATTGCATAACAAAAAGTAAAGAACTAAATTAGTTATGAAAAATATTATATAAATAAGCATTGCCAATTCAATTCGATACAATCCTGAGCACCAGCTATAAAAGCAAACCTCTTAAAAATTGGAGAAACTTTCAAAATGGATCTTACACTCATTTTGTTGATTGTATTTTTAGCGGCTCTCTGCTCAGCTAACAAAGGCCAATCTGTGAAAAATAAGCTATTGCCACGCAACAGGTACAAAATACCTTATAGTGATAAGAAAGGAGACCCACAAGACGTTGAAATTACTCGGGCATAGTTTATGTCGAGAGAGAAAGGCAGTGGCAAGGGGAGAACGCTAACCCAGACAGAATAGTGGATGCTGACACAGACCCCGCCTAAGGCAGGTCTTTATAGACCGTTATACTTTACTAATAATTCTCTGATAAGGAATTGATTGGAATGAGCTAATTACATTGTCAATTGATATTTAAATAGGAATATAGAAAATGAAGAACATCAGGATTACAAGTTGATGTCACAATTAAGCTATTTTCTTTATGACTTTCGACTATACTGTAAGGAAATAATTTTACAATATATTATAACAGCCAAACCACTCACAAAAATGTTATTATTTTCTTTTCAAAGTCTTAATTAAAATGAATACGCTCGCAGTCAACAAACATATTTATATTTTAAACACATTTTATTTTATTACCTGTTCAGTAATTTTATGTGAACAACAACTGGATAGGATAACTTTATAGATTAAGCTTCTTATTAAAAACCTTTTATTGTTTTTGGATATTTGTATTAATCTGACATTTCAAAAGCTTTTTAAGAAAAGTTAACTTTTAAGATTAAACATTTTATTAACAAGCTTTAATAATATATGTTCTTATTATTATTATTTTATTTTATTACTTAAATGTTTAGTTATAACATATATTTTTACAAGATATAAAAAGTTATTTTTAACAATATTAGGATACAGTTATTATATTAAGTATTGATCTAAGTTCCTTAAATTTATAAGTTCATGCGCCCTTATCTATTCTATACTGCTGCTGTAGATAGCTCACAAAATGCCAAATTCGCTGCTGTTCCTCAAAAAGAACATCAGAAACTACTTTAGATATATATTCATCGGATCTACTGTAGTCGGGTAGCATGCTCATTTTCGATTTGAAAGACTTTTCTATCACATTCTCAGAAATCCAGTTTTCTTTGCTTAGTTTTCGTTTGACTGCATCGAGTGTTGACTTGGCATCTAATGTGTAACCCCATGCCAAGTATATCCGGTCAGATTCATAAGAGCTGAACTTATAATATCGTGATTGACGTGTTGCCCAAGCACTTCCTACGCCGAAACTTTCAATCATTGTCTTATCAACCTTATTAACATTTGGATTACCAAGTAACAATTGAGCAACACGTTGATAAAAGTCTGTAGGAAAATTACAACGCTTGTGTTTCGGTGGACGTATTGTGATCGAGGAGTATTCTGGTTTCTCATCAGCTATATCCAAGATATCTGATTCACATGGTGGCCGTTCAGTTTTAGGTTTTATATGGCTGGGCTTGGTTTTGGTGTTGAGCTCAAAATTTTCCATAATTTGTTTATTGTCTTGTGGAGCTAGCTGCAAATGCGGCATGTATTCGAATAACTTAGAATTAAGTGACTTTATTTGAATTTGGATTGATTATGTTTGATGCACAAAACTTTTAAATGTGTATTATATTTCAAATAAATTTGTTGACTTGTTTATTTCTGAAATGTGAGGGAACAACTACAGATGTGAGAAGTAAACAAAAACACAAAATGTGACTAAGTCGATAACAAGCTTTTAAGCTTTTGTGTTGTGAAATTATTTTTGTTTGTTGTCGCAATCGCAAAGCTTTTTTTTTCAATCACAAAACTCGTCAACAAAAAATAAGAAATCAGCTGTGCTGAGTCTTCGATATACTTCAAGAACACGTAAACAAACTTTAAACCTTAAGATTTTGTGCAAAAGTTTGTAGTGGCAAGCCAAATGAAAAACAAGGCATAACGAAAAGAAAAGTTTTGCATAAGAAAACTTAGTGTTCAACATGCTGACAAAATTAAGTCAATATCGGACGGCTATACCTCATAACAACCATAGGAACAATCGGTTGAAAAATATGTTTGTGTACGAAAAAAAGATTTGATTTGCTTATTTACTTGTTCTGTGTTTTAGGATAAAACTTAAAATAAGTTTTTATATGAAAAACTTTTTTGTTTTTCAAGATAACTCCACCAAACTCACTATACCTTAGTTTAAGCACATTTTGTAAATGCTGACAAAATTTCATGAAAATCGAACGCCTACATCTTGCAGCTGCCATAGGAACAATCTGTTGAAAATTACATTTTCTTTTGCAAAACTTTTCTGGTATTTATCTTCAGTACGCCGAAGATACCGTTTCATTCTTGTTTTTAGACAGATTAAAATTAAAAAAAAAAGTAAAACACACTTTACTATTTCTTGTTTGCAGTTAAGAACATGTATATGTTTTTTACTCATTTTATTTTATTGCTTAAATATTTAGTTCGGTTTACTAATGTTATTACTATGATACAAAAAGTTCTTAACAATATAATACAATATAATGGTTTCTTAAATTTATAAGTTCATGTGCCCTTATCTTTTCTGTGCTGTTGCTGCAAAAAGCTGAGAAAATTCCATATTCGCTCATTTTCTTCATAAAGGGTATCGGAAACAACCTTAGCTATATACTTATCAGCATTGTTATAATTTTTATAACGCTCGTTTATCATGTTAAAAGACATGTGCAAAAATATGTCTGAAGACCAATTTTGATTACTCAGTTTTCTTCTAACTCTGCGAAGTGTGGACTGGGCATCTAATGTATCTCCACTAACCATATATCTTCTGTGAGCATCGTTACAGCCAAAGTAATAACTTAGGGATTGATTTGTAGACCTTATACTTGTAACTCCAAGTCTTTCCATGGCGTATTCATCAGGCTTAGCATTTGGATTACTCATTAACAGTTGACCCAATCGATTCTGAAAGTCTGTGTCAAAATTACAAAACTCATGTTTCGGTGTGCGTTTTGAAATCGAGACACATTCGAGTTTATCAGATATAGCCAAGACTTCTTCTGATTTACAGGATGGACGTTTATCTTCATCTCTGTTTTTGGTGATAGGAATCACTTTCTCCATAATTTGTTTGTTGTCTATTCACAAATAGTTTAAATTTTTAAGATATTTTAAATAAACTTATAATTTTTTAGTTAGACGAGCTGCAGATCCGATACTTGACGGTACAATTTTGAAAAAAATCTGCAAGCACAAAAAGTTAGCTGACCAAAAATAAGCTTTTTGTTGTGAAATTTGTTTATTTTTATTGTCGTTAACGTGAAAGCTTTTTGGCAATCATTAAGCACTTTATCAAAACTAGATAGTCAGCTGTTACTGATCTTCAGTTTTTGTACAATGGGAATTAAGATTTAAATTAAAATTTATAAAAAGAAAAACACATTTTACTTTTTGGTTGACAATGTTATTTATGATTTTAGATTACTTTATTTTGCTACTTAACTGTTTATTTTTAACATTTTTGTTACTGTGGTATTTAAAGTAATTTTTAACAATATTTGGAAAAATAATTGATTTAAGTCTTGATCTAAGTTCTTAAAATACATATGTTCATGTGCCCTTATCTTTTCTGTGCTGTTGGTGCAAAAAGCTTAGAAAATTCCATATTCGCTCATTTTCTTCATAAAGGGTATCAGAAACTACTTTAGCTATATACTTATCAGAATTATTATAGTTTTTATAACGCTCGTTTATCATGTTAAAAGTCATTTCTAAATATATATCTGAAGACCAATTTTGATTGCTCAGTTTTCTTTTAACTGCACGAAGTGTCGACTGGGCATCTAATGTATCTCCACTAACCATATATCTTCTGTGAGCATCGGTACAGCCAAAGTAATAACTTAGGGATGGATTTGTAGACCTTATACTTGTAATTCCAAGTCTTTCCATGGCGTATTCATCAGGCTTAGCATTTGGATCACTCATTAACAGTTGACCCAATCGATTCTGAAAGTCTGTGTCAAAATTACAAAACTCATGTTTCGGTGTTCGTTTTGTAATAGAGGAACATTCTTGTTTATCAGCTATAGCCAAGACTTCTTCTGATTTACAGGGTGGTCGTTTGTCTACATCTCTTGTCCTTCTGTGTTTGGTGACAGGAATCACTTTTTCCATAATTTGTTGGTTTTCTATTTGATTATGTTGCAAATCCGACATATTCTCGCACTAGATGTGGATTCAGCTTAGCAGTATTTAGGTCACAAATCGTTGAACTGTGCAATTTCGACGGAACAACTATGAAAAAACAATCACAAAATGCTGCCTCTCCAATGACTAACTTTCAAGCTTTTTGATGTGATATTTGTTGGGTTTAAAAACGCAATCTTGTAAGTTTTTTGCCAATCACTAAATACGTTATCAAAACAAGATTGTCAGCTGTGCCGGATCTATAGTTTAATACAAGGAGAATATGTAAACAAACTTCGCACTTAACAAATTGACTTTTGTAAAGATATAATTAAAGTTTAAAGATAGAAAAACTCGAATTTTTTTATTTATTTATCACATAACAAACTATTTTTAACTTTATACTTAAGTTTAGGCGCCCTTTTCATTTCTATGTTGTTGCTGCAAATAGCTCACAAATTGAAATACTCGTTTCTGTTCTTCTTGCAGGATATCCGAAACTACTTTTGAAATATAAGCGTCAGCCATACTCAAATTGTAATCAGTACCTTTCGTTTTGAAAGACATTTCTACTATATTATCTGAAGTCCAATTTTCTTTGCTTAGTTTCCGTTTGACTGCACGGAGCATGGCTTTGGCATCTAACGTGTGGCCCCAAACCAAATAAACATCCGATTTGTCTGGCTCGTTACATCTAAACCAATAATACCGTGATTGATGGGAACCATAACAGCTTCTTACGCCAAAGTTATCGACCACATGCTCATTACCCGAAGTAGCTGCTGGGCTATCCATTAAGAGTTGGCCCAAACGATTCTTAAAGTCTGGATGAAAATTCCAAAGCTTCGGTGTGTTTTTTGGTGTGCGTTTTTTCATTGACCAGTGATCTTGTTTATCGGATATAGCCAAGATACTTGATTTGGCTGGCAAAAGTGCATCATTATGATTTGCATCGGCTTTTTTGATTTCAGTTACATCTGTTTCCAAAGTGTCCATTTTAGCAGATCCTAGATTTACTCCTGTTATATACATATATATATATGTTTTATTATTTTTCATTATTTTCTTATTAGCCGAAATGCACACACGAAATTCGACAGACCAATATTACATGTGAAACGCAAACTCAAAAACTTACTCATATCATGAAGAGCTTTCGTGCTTTTTGTTGTGAAATTGTTTCCATAAATTGGTATAAGCTTTTTGTCAATCACATAAACTCATCATTAAGAACCAGTTTGTCAGCTATGCCGAATCTAAATAGGTAAACAAACTAAAAACCAATATGGAAAAAGTAAATGCAGTAAATACAAGTAAGTTATATTTTAAGCTATTCAAGTCAAGTTTATTAAACGTTATTCTAGCAGAGGTCGCAGTGACGTCCAAGTTTAAAATATTGAACATTGGAGATCAACAGGAATGCTCCGCAGTCAAAAAACCCGCAGCCAAATACAATGAGCATGACTTCCAAGAAGACTTCAGAAAGCACTTGGGTCTACTTTTAATGGGGACTCGTATTCCAATTGACGTTGTCAACGATTGGACTACAGTTGGAAGGTTTGCAGCGGCAAGCATTCAGAAAGATAATAAGCCCAGACGCTATATCTTTCACTATGGTAAACAACATCTACCTGGTACTATTATTAGCGGGTGCTCATACAATAACAAGGGTGTAATGGATCAAGTACGAAAACGACTGAGTGAAGAAAATTGGATTTCAGATCATGTGATAGAAATGCCAATCAAAGCGAAATTAAGCAGTCAATACTATAATTGCGATCAGTACATTCAGGGCATAGTTTCTGATTCGTTGGACGCAGAAGAGAAAAGACTATTTCAATTTATATACCATTTACACAAAGAGTATGTTAAAGGCAAGAAAGACTCGAGGTAGTATGAATTTCAGCAGACATACCACATACTAATTTAAAATTGTAAGCTTTACTTAATAACTAACTATTAATAATAGAAAATAAAAAATATATATATAATTAGTTAATTCTACTATGTTCAACCGACTTCGAAAACAAAGCACGCAAGTAACATTTATTTTCAAGGGTATCTCCTTAGTCTTTTCCTGCTTAGTCGTCCTCTTTGTTAGCCTTGGTCATGTTGTGGGCGGGTTTGCGTGTTCGTTGGTGACAATTAATTTCCTTAGATAATTGCCTGTCGATAACAACAGCAGAAAAACCATCCCAATGCTCAGCTAGTTCCATTAATCAAATAAGCTGTTGGTAGCTTTGTTCTTTTTGCTGAAAGATTTAATCGTTAGTCGACGTAGAATGCGAAATGACAAAAGACAAGCTCAAGTGAAAAGTTGTGTGTTTATTTATTATTATATATTTTGTTTTTATGTTTGTTTGTCTCTGGGGTGATTTGTTGTGGCGCGAATAAACAAAATTGAATTTTCGAATAATGTGTGCGCTCTTATGCTAGCTAGATTTGTGTGTATGAATGTTTGTATGTATGTATGTATAATATATGTAGATATAGAAAATGTTCAACTTGTAGCATAATTCTCAATTGTTAACCAGCTGAATAATAATACTGTTCACAACGCCAATGGGTTTGAGAATTTAACAATTTGCCATAGAAAAATGATTGATATAGACAATAAATATGTAGAATACATATATGTATCTTAATATTTACTATATAGAATTTATATTGCTGCACCATAACAACTAACATAAACAGCTAATATCTTTGTTTTAACTTTAATCTATGCATACATAATCAATTAATTTTGGAACAAATTTGAACAACGCTGGGCGTAAAATAGGCGCTAGTTGTAAATATATATCTATATATATATATATATAAGTAAACATAAACAAACATATATACAGATGGTATATATGAATGTCATTAAGTTTGTAAATGCTGTCTATATTGGTACTCGTAATTGTATGTACGTCTAATCAACGCTAATTGCACTATTTATTTTATTTTTTGTTGTATGTTTGCTATGAATTACACTGGCGTCCATATAAAAGGGCACAACTTTGAGATTTATATTAAACTAAAAGCGAAATGCTTTTCATTATTTTATCATAATATTTTGTATGAATTCATCATATTTGTTTTACAATTTAAATCTACTTTTAAAGTATAAGCTTTCAAAATTAAATACAAAACTAATTTTTAAAGAATTATAATAAACAATGTAATTTTGTGATACATAAAAAAATAATATTGCTTCATTTTAAATACCAATCGAATACTGGTCTACTATTAAACAATTTATACTTAATTGAAACCTAATTATAATTAGCTATATTTATAGCTTAACAAATACCTAATAAACATAATTAAATAGTCATTAAGATGTCAACTTCAAGTAACAAGCTTAAAAACAGTTTTAAGGGCGTGTAGAACAAGTGTTATGTAGGCAGGAAATTCCAACTGAAAGTTTGAATACTTAAAATACTTTAGTTTCGTGTAATAATGTAAGTGTTTTCAAACCAATGTAAATAGATTTTAAAGTTTTAGAGTTATATATATTTATATATATATAAATGGCAGTTTGAATTGATTGTATATAGTAAATGAAATGCATCAACTGGAAGCTGGCAATATTATTTCGACATTGACTGTAATAATAAACGGAGTTCGAGGCGCCAGTGCAAAAGGACGTTTATGGCTTGGAAATGTAGCTGGTAATATTAATGTTAGGTTGATTTATATATTAGCGTATTTCAAATTGCTTTAGAAAAATGCGCAAAAGTCTTCGGTCTCGGTTCGGAGTGGAGTTTGGGTTGTGGCAAAGACATGCCATCACTTGCGTGACAACATTATATTTATAACTGTGCCGCAGTTAAGCAGGACACGTTTGGCATCGCTCAGATTGGCATTGGTCAGGTCGTAACCATCGATTTCCAGCAGCTTATCGTTAACACTCAGCAGACGTGCGGCGCTTGAATTTGGCGTAACAGCGCTAACAAAGATGCCCGACTGAAATGATGTGAAAATTGTCAAGAAAAATAGCAAATAAAAAAGAAAAGATCAAAATAATCACCTGATTGAGCAGCTCAGCAATGTCAAAGCCCATGCTGTGCTCCCATTTGAGTGTCACCTGCTTAACTGTGGGATTCTTGTGCACACCAAAGATCCAGGTTGATTTTTTATTGCTACCCCTGGATGTATTATTGGTGGCCGTGGAGTTTAATGAGTGCTGTGATAACGTATCATCCAAGTCCTGCTGCTGCTGTTCGTCCTCTTCTTCCTGCTGCTGCTGCTGATGCAGCTCCTGCAGCTCAGTGTTGATATTGTTTTGATAATCTAGCTGCTCCGATTGTACGCCAATTGCAGTTGTCTTAAAATTGCTGTTTAGCTCATCCTGGTAGCTGTCGTCCTGTTCATAAAGCGCCTGCGTTGCCGACTGTTGTTGCTGCTGCTGTTGTTGCTGCTGCTGCTTGCGCTGTCGCATGGACTCATAAAGCGTTAGATCTTCGGGCGTTTTCTTTGTATAAACGCGCGCTATGTGATAAGGAGGCGGTTCCATGCGAGGCGGCGGCTGCGTTGTCTGCTGCTGCAGCGGCTGCAGCTCATAGCTTTGATCGCCATTTGATAAATGCGTCGTCGGCAGCGGCATTGTGTTGGCATCCACATAGAGCTGCTGATAGTGCGCCTCGTAGTTGACCAGCGGCAGTCCATAATATTCCTGCGTTTGCTGCTGTTGCGCCTGCTGCTGATGCTGCTGCTGTGGCTGCTGATAGACGCCATAAATGTGGGCTGGTTCGGGCGCAACGCCATATATTGCACTTGCTGACGGATGATCCACAGCGTCCTGATTGCTATCACAGTGTGGCATGGCCACTTGCCCATTGGGCACCACAACGCGCGCCTCGCGCACTTCGCTGGACGTTGCCGCCGCCGCATTCGCTGCCTGCGCCTGACGCATATACTTGGCCATTTGGCGCAGCTCCTTGGGATAGGGCGTGGGTGAACGCATTAAACGTACCGAACTACCAGCGGGCAGCTGCTCTGGTGTGGGCGGCGCCACATAGCTGGCTGCATAACTAGGCGCGGGCTGCGGCGTATTGCTGCTGCTGTTGTTGCCAGCAGCACTCAGAATTGTCGCCTCCTCAGCAAAGCAAATGCGACGCGAGGGACTCGAGGACTGATGTGGCTGCTGCTGCTGATGATTGGCATAGACAAATTCGTATTGTTCCTGCACCTGCTGCTGCTGCTGTGCCTGCATTTTGAATGTGACCTGTGGCAGCATGAAGCACGTGAGCTGCGTCTTGCTGCTTGCATCTAGATACTGCAGCGGCACTAGCGGCTGTGATTGATTGTCGCTAAGCCATAAAGATGTTAGGTTGACCAAACTAAGCATGGACACGGGCAGCGCATTTATATAGTTATTAACAACATTTAACACTTTAAGCTTGGCCAGATGGCCTACATTTTGTGGCAGCGCTGAAAGCTGATTGTTGGCCACGCTTAGAACGCTCAGTTGGCTGCAACTGCAGAGCTCGTCGGGCAGCTGACGCAGCTGATTATCATCGGCAAAGAGGAAACGCAGTTTGACCAACGATCCAATTGTGCTCGGCAAACGCATCAGTTTATTGTGGCTCAGCACCAGCTCCTCCAGCTGCTCCAGATAGCTGATGCTGTCGGGCAACTCGCTGAGGCCATTTGACTCACACTTGAAGGTGACTAGCGACTTGAGCATGCCCACGCTAAACGGAAATGCTTCCAGATTGTTGGAGCATATAGAAAGCACCTCGACATTGCGCCAGTTGCTCAGCTCGTTGGGAAGTGCATCCAGCAGATTGCCATTAGCCTCAAAATGCTGCAGTTCGCGCAGTTTGCCAATGTTGGGCGAAACGCGACGAATTTGATTAAAATCGATCCACAACTCACGCAGTGACTTTAATTCACCAATGACCTCTGGCTATGAAGGAATGGGCGTAAGATTACAATTGGCATTTTATTGATTAACTAGTTTTTATGCTCACCAACTCGGTAAACTCATTGCCGCCAATGTCAAGCCGCTGCAAGCTAACCAAACGCACCATCGACTTGGGCAGCGTGATGAGATTGTTGAGACGCACTTCCAAAATCCGCAAATTTACCAAACGTCCAAAGTTGGCAGGCAAAAACTCCAAATATGTCTCATTCAACAGCAGCTCCTGCAGCGATATCAGCGACGTTATTGCATCTGGCAAACGTTGCAGACTATTACAGCTCAGATCCAAGTGGGTCAAATGCTTGCACGCCTTGATCTCTTCCGGCACATTGACAATAACTGCAAATTGATAAAAAGATTAGCGTGTGTTTGTTTTTAAGCGCTTTGTGCAACTCACGATTGCGATTCAGATCCAAATGCTGCAATTGACGCAGCGACCCAATCGCCTGCGGTATGTTTTCCAGATTGTTGCTGTTTACTTGCAGCACACGCAATCCTTGGCAGTAGAATAGCTGCGGCGGCAGCGTTTGTAGCTGAAAAAAGAGCAAGTATATGTTTAAAATAAGTTGTAGCAGATAGTATTTGTGTTATCCTAGACAGTATTGAGTTAGTTAAGCAGTATTTGCGTTCTCCTAGATAGTATTAAGTTGGCTATGAGCAGGTTCAAATGCAGTATTTGAGTTATCCTGGATATTAAGATACTGAGTTAGCTGTGAGCAGTTTCAAAATCAGCTTAGATTAGAGATGGGTTTGGGACGAGAATTCCGCTGGATCCCATGGGGTCCAAAACAAACTTCGGGATCTGGAGTGATCTTGAACAAATTTTAAAGCGCCTGGCGGTCTTGGGATACTTAGCTATTCCAAACATCACGCTGGTCTCGAAATATTTCTCGGGTACCACCAATTCTCCCGGGTTCCTCAAAATGTATGTATTTTTTAAAATAAATTAAGATTTAAATACCATTTTTGCATTCTGAAGGGAATCTTCAGTTTGTAAACGGTTATTTAAATTTGCTTAAACTTGAAAAGGACATATACAGCTCTGTTTTCCAGTTTCTGCAAGATATTGCGAAACTGACATTTCCTTAAATGTTCACACTACCGCATTTGACAACATTTTGCGGATTGAAATCACTTCAGAACGGAATAAACTTGGCATTTTGAAAGTATTAAAGTTACTTGGTGAACGATATAAGTAAATTTTGAACATTATTAAAGGCAAAGTTTTGACGAAAGTGGAAACCGGAACAGGCCTGATAAGTAGATATTAGAAAAATTAAAAATTTGTAAAACAAATTTCTTCAATTGTTCATGCTATAAGGATTTCGGGCGGAATGAAAAAATCTTCTTGGGATTGGCAGTATTGGAAACAGTTTTCAGAACCTATCCTATCAGAAATATAGTTTAGAGATTAGTTACGATAACAGGTGTAAGATGCGAACTTTAAAGCCGGCACGAAAAGTGATTCAAATTTGACTTTATAGGATGCTGGTAATACATATAATAAAATAAAGTTAATAAACTCACCCGTGCATTGCTCAGGTGCAGCTCCTCGAGGGTACGCTCATGTTGCCAGACCTCGGGAAAGGCATCCTGTAGCGGTGTATTGCTGTAGTCCAGCTTGTCAATGACCTCTTCACGTTTGAATTTGAAGCAAGGGAAGCATTTGGACAGCAGCGGCATTTTGCCAACGTTTCGTCTGCTTGTTTCTTGTTGTTGTTGTTGTTGTTGCTGTTTGCGTTGTTATTTTTATTGCTCTACGTTCGATATTAAGGCACGCCCGTTGTTATTATTATTGTTGTTGCTTTTGTTGTTATGATTATTGCGGACTACACACATACACACACACACACATACATACACAGACAGCGAGTTGAATATGCGGTTTTTGTCGGACACTTAAGCCAGTCGCATAACTCACCTATGATTCATCGCTGCTTCTGCTGCTGCAGCAGCACAAAGACAGCGGCCGCATTGAACGCTGCTGCTCCGTTACAATTCATTGGCATTTTTGTTGGTTGGGGCTTGTTATTGTTCCCACAACGCTCACACATACATATATACAAGCACATACATTCGCACAAACACAAACAATATATTGGCTACGTCTGCTTGGAGCTGTTTGCTTGCTTAGCCGGCACACTGTAAACCTTTTGCCGACACTATGCTATGCTTTTTTCGCTTTGTCCACGTATTTTATGTTTATTTAAGCACTTAATTTTGATTTTCTTTAATGTTTTTCGCTTTGTATCCGAATCGTTCGGAATAAGTTCGATCGAACGACTCACAGAATGAACTAAGTTCACTTGTTTACACTTGTCGCTCATTTGATTGCTGCTATGTTGACTCTGTTGGTCTTATGTTAAGTTGTTGTTGGCTAAAATGTTATTAACAGCAACCATTCAAATAACTCCGCAGTAGCGGTCGTTTTGGGATTTGCAAGAACTTAAAAGAATGAGTTTGTTTAAGCAATTGCGGTTTGAAGTAGTAGTTTTAAGAATAAAACGATAAACTGTTGGTTCAGCCATGTCAAATTTGAAAGAAACCCTTTACATAATAGCGAATTCAAATTTAACAGCTCCAATCTGCCAGTTGACAGTAGCTGCATGGTTGCATTACAGTTATTATAATAATAACCGATTGCTCGTCTTTTAAATGTTAATTTGGATTAAATTCAATAATCAATATTAATATAATATTAATAATATTTCTATGTTTTAAACATTTAAATCTCGACAAGTTTAACGGCTCATTTACTGCGCAGTTCAATTAATTTCCAGTAGATGTCGCCAGCGCGCATCTGTTAATATTTAACATTTTGGCAGTTAACGCAATTTCGATTTGAATTTTGAATTGTCAGTATCCAAGAGTTGTTTTTTATTTGGCGTTCTTTTGATTTCCACTTATCGAAACATTACCGATTTTGCTATTATGCTTACTGGTTTCGAAAATAACAATTTTAGGAACCAAAAATTTGAAATTGGACAACTAAATTTGGTTTTTGATCGAAATCTTGAAATCGCTTCTCCTTCGCTTTTGCGCAGTTGCAATTATATTGGGAAATCTTTTGTTGAAAGACCGCAAGCTTTGAATTTAATTAAGTTTTGTTAACAACAATAATTTAAATCAAAATAAAGTGCAGTTGCTGTGTTTAAACGAATTTTTATATATTCGCAACTAATATTTACTTTGCACTTCCTGGCTGCGTAACGTATGCAAATAGAATTAATCACTATTGTCAACAAAGTATACTTAAAATTAATGAAGGAAGTGCAAATTGAGCGTTTCAAGCCCCACTGCAAACACATCTACGTGTAAATTTTTGAGTAAGCCAGCAATTAAAAAATGAACCTAAAAAAATGAAACTTAAAACATCTGCAGACTTTGAACCCCTCCCCTCCTCTGAATAGACGTGCGAAAATAAAACAAATAACGTCCAGTTTTCGTTTCGTGTGGGCTTTTGACGAATTTACACTTCAAACAATTGTAAAATTGAACAGCGAAGTGTAAATAAGCACATAATAAACATTGGATATTGTTGTTGTTGTTATTTTTGTTGCTGTTGAGTTTTGCAAGAGACTAACAAAACGAGACAACGACAAATGTATAATGCAATTGGCTTTTGGAAGCTCAGTTTTGTTTTAAATGCCGTGCACTGCAGTTCAAAGTTTTGAATATTTAAATTGTTAGAGATTATTAGGGATGTTGTTAAAGTGATGTGATACTATAAACTAAAAAACTGTGCACATTTTTCGAATCTGAAAAGTATGAAAACAAGAATAAAATTGCCAAATATTTTGCAACTTAAATATTCTAAAAAAAAACAAAAGTAAAACTACACAAAATCTGAAGCTAAACTGAGAAACTATACACATTTTTCGAATCGAATGCCAAATAATGTGCAACTAAAATATTCTTAAAAAAATCAAAAGTAAAACTATTCAAAAAATGTTTGTATTCCGTCCTTGAAACTCAACTTTCTACGCGCAATTATTCAAAATATTTAAAGTTATTTTTAACGTTTTCCCACAACAAACATTAGTGCGAGACAAGTGTGTCAAAATACATCGATAAACTCAGCTCGCCTCAATATAAATTAAAAATTAACAAGCAGCTGTTATGTTTTCCTTTGAAATAAATCAAATATGCAATACTACGTATTAAGAGTTTCAAGTATGTAAGTAGGTCGTTCATTCATAGCGTTATAAACTGGACTCGATATACACCTATAACATATAATTACAAACACCTGTGGCCGTACTTGAACCGGTACGTTTAATTTATGAATCACAATTGCTGGTAAAGGAGTGGAGCATGGGGAAAACACCCTGCGTAACAGCTGCTACCCCCTTTTTGGCCTGTTCTTATGCTCTTTTTCTTTATACAAAAACCACCCTCATAAAAGTCAGAGAGCTTAAAGAGAAAGTAAAAGCGCTGAAACGGTTATGCTGGCTGGAACGGTTTTAATGTGAATTGAAGTTAAAATTTAGTTTTTAAAATTTCTTGTTTCTTTTGTTGCTATATGTACATATATAAATTCTCATTGCCTTGGTCTGTTATATCGGTCGGTCTGTGCTGGAACTTCGAGGGGTATATTGCGAATGTGAGTTTGGTTTTTTATTAAAATGTATGCCTGAAATAGTTTACTTTTAAATTTGCAATTCAAGCGTTTTTAAAGTGTGTTTACCTTAGAAACTACTTGCTATATTATGTGGATTTAAAATACTTTTGCAAAAGTATTTTCAATATTGTTAGGGTTGACAAGTGCTTTGATTCTCTTCAATTGACAGGCATCATGGTTTTGTATGTTTTTGCTTAATTTAAAAATTTCTCGAATATTTTGACTTCCATTTATTACTTCTTGACTTTAGTCTTGGTCTTGCTTTTGCTTTTGGCCTTCTTGACAGTCTTCTCAGCATTCTCTACAGGAGCTGCCGCAGCTGCGGCATCTGCAGAGCTAGGCACATCCTTGACAACCGGTGTGGCAGCTGACTTTTTGGTAGCGCTTCCCTTTTTACCGGGCATTATGTTAAGAGCTTGTACACAATTTTTTAGAAATACTTTAGAAATATTTAAAAAAAAAAATTTGTAGACACGACAAATTGAGTGTAGCTCTTAAAATTTGGAAATGAAATGATTTTAACTAGAAAATTGCTACAGTTGAAAATGCGTTCGAAACTCATGGGTTGCTATGTTTTTCATGCTATTGTGTACAACATTACTTTTCAAATTGTATTTGAACCGTTTGCAACCGTTTCGCTCTGTGCCCCAACCCCAAAAAATGTTGGCGTTTCTGGGGGCTGCTCTCGCGCCCCGTGGGTCGCTCTCATTTGTAGTATTTCGCTCGCAGTCGTTGTAGAGTAACCGAAAGAAAAGCGCGTGCAGCAGCTGCCACAAAGTATTTTAGTAAAATTGTATATTTATTCAAAATTAAGTTAACAAATAGAAGCAAAGTACAATGAAACAAAGCAAATAAACTTGAATTAATTAGACAAATAATAATGTTTTAGAATGCACTTTAGTTAGCATTAAGCATAGCAGGCGTTTTCATTGTTTTCATGTGACAACAACAACTTCAAGCAAACAAAATCATAAAAAAGAAAATCGATTTTTTTGTTTGTTCATGTTAATTTTAAACAACGTGCGACACGCTGGCTGTGCAATAAACAATATTAGCAATAGTATATACAATTAAGTTCATAATTATTAAATAGATAATTAGACAACGAAAAATGACAACCAAACGAAATACCGTAACTACACAAATCCCGGAGAGCATGCCGGAGGGCACATCCCATGCCCTGGACACGCGTCTGTCCCGCCACGTGGAGAGTGTCATACCCAAAAAGCGGTAAGTCAAACTACATACATATATATTTATCTACAGACGTCATAGTTTTCAATCCAATTTTCTTACTTAGCCAGGAGGCGCTCAAGTGGTACGGCTGGGGATACAACGATTGTCAGTTCTATAATGAACCGGGCCTCATCTGTTTCAAAGGCGACAAGTGAGTACATTGATCCATGTGTGCGTGTCTAAGAGCTGTTGAGTCATATATCATAATTAAAATAGTTTATTACTTGGAATTGAATTTATAATAATGAAACATTGTACAGCTGTATGAAAATCAGAATCGGAATTAGTTGGTATTAGCTGGAAAACGATGTTTTTATACTCTTGCAGAGTGTATTATAATTTAAACCCGAATGAAGTTTTTCAATCCATAAAGTATATTTTCATAGTCAAAACGATCAGGTGAGCTTCTATAGCTATAATCATCTGTTTCTACGTTAACTTGTCTAATTAATGTTGAAGCTATTTTAATACAACTTAGCATATATGTATGTATATGCTTAGTAATAATGTCTTACATATGTCGAAACAGGTGGAATTAGATCACTATATCATATAGCTGACATTTAAACCATTTGTCCGAGTTTCAGTTTTCTGTGAAAAGATTTGTAGTTTTGAGATAACTCAACCAAATTCCCAAATTTAAAATTGCATTATCTTTTTGTACAAAATTTGATTAAATGTGGATTACTATATTTCTAAGCCATTGGAACAATATTTAAATATGTATGTAACTGTATCCAGAAATCTACGATCTCTTTATCATTAAGATCCTATTCGAACGATTGTTCAAACATATTTTTATGTTTTTTCTATTTGTATAAGTCATTCGGAGTATGGGTAATGGTATTTAATCACCAATAACAACTTGGAAATATGTCTCTTGCAAAAAAGTTGTTAATATAAAGACATAATTAACCTCAGACTGTTCCTATGACAGCTTTAAGATATCGAGCCCTTGTCGCAAAAATAACGTATGCGACCTTTTGGGAAGAGAAGGGCTCGATGATTAACATGATAACATATCTGGAGAAACAAAAAACTAATTTTTCAACCGATCGTTCCTAAGGCAGCTATATGTTATAGTGGTCCGATCTGGCCGATTCTGACATATGTACTGCTTGCAGAAAGACTAAGCATCTGTGCCAAGCTTCAACACGATAGTTCTAAAACTGAGGGACTAGTTCGCATATAAACAGACAGACAGGCGGACATAACGGACAGACGGACAGACGGACATGACGGACATGACTCGGCTGTTGATGCTGATCACGAATACACAATTTTTTTTTCTTCTGAGACCTCTCTTTCAATGCATTACACATTTCGTGATTTAGTTTTGTCAGAAATAGATAGTAGCATTAGAAAAGACTAACTTGATAAATTTGCCTGCAACATTGCAAACGATTGTGATTAAGGTAAAAATTTGACATAGTATCTTGTTGGAATAGAGTATGTTATTTGCCCTTGTCAGAATCAATTTATGTTATAACATCAGGTTTAATTTTAATTTTGTACCATGTTAATTATTTATATGTACTCTCACACATTGAAGATACAACCCCTAAGTTTTGATACAAACAGTTGTTATTTTTCCACCATATGCCTAATCGATTTTCACACCCCTTATTTCCTTTCAGATACCCGCTGGGCGGTTGCGAGTTGCCCCGTTTTACAAAATGGGTGCAAAGCAAATTCGATATAAACGCAGAGCCTATTACGACCTATCCACAGCTGCCGCCAACGTATCCGAAGCCTGTGGAGAATGCAGCCTTCCTGCAGGAGCTGCGTGCTGGCAACAGCAAAGTGGATCACTCCCAGGAGGGTGTCGATCGATTGCTGCGCTGTCATGGACAGACGCTGGACGATATATACAGTCTGTGGCACAATAAGTTCCGACGCATACCGGATGTGGTGGTATGGCCACGTTGCCATGATGAGGTGGTGGAGCTGGTGAGGCTGGCGCACAAACACAATGTTATGCTGCTGCCCTACGGAGGAGGGACAAGCGTATCGGGTGCCATTACGTGTCCACAGGATGAGCAGCGTATGATTTGTGTATTGGATACCTCGCAGATGAATCGACTGTTGTGGCTTAATCGTGAGAATCTCACTGTGTGCTTTGAGTCGGGTGTGGTGGGGCAGGATCTCGAGCGAGTGCTGCACGAACATGGCCTGACTGTGGGCCATGAACCGGACTCCTATGAGTTTAGCACGCTCGGTGGCTGGGTGGCCACGCGTGCCTCTGGCATGAAGAAGAATGTCTATGGCAATATTGAGGATCTGGTGGTGCGTGTGCGCATGGTTACGCCCACGGGCACACTGGAGCGGGAGTGTAGTGCGCCGCGTGTTAGTTGCGGTCCGGATTTCAATCATGTCATACTCGGCTCCGAGGGCACACTGGGTGTTATTACTGAGGTGGTGCTGAAGGTGCGTCCATTGCCGCCAGTGCAGCGTTATGGCTCTCTTGTCTTTCCCAACTTTGAGCAGGGCGTGCTGTTCATGCGCGAGGTGGCACGTCGTCGCTGTCAGCCTGCCTCAGTGCGTCTCATGGACAACGAGCAGTTTATATTTGGTCAGACGTTAAAGACCGAAGGGAGTTGGCTGTCCAGCTGGCTGGATGCGGTCAAGCAGCGCTATGTGACCATCTGGAAGGGCGTCGATCTGGCGCACATTTGCGCCGTCACGCTGCTCTTCGAAGGTGAATCAAAGGATGTGCAGCGCCAGGAGGCGCTCATCTATGAAATCGCCGCACGCTACAAGGGTTTTCCGGCAGGTGAACAAAATGGCGAGCGCGGCTATTTGTTTACCTTTGTTATTGCTTATATTAGGGTGAGTAGTAGTAAAAAATATTACATTTTCAAGCTAGAGCGATTCATAGTTGTTGTAAATAGTAAAAACTTTAAAACTTTTCTGAATTTAGGAATTGATAGCTGTTTTGAATCCCACTAAACCCAAGTTTAAGGACAATTTATACATGATGACAAAATTTCATCAAAATCGGACGACTATAAGTTTCTGTATGAAAAATTTTTTTGTTTTTCAATCTCGACCAAGCTCACTGTGTCTTAATTAAAGCACGTTCTACACATGTTGACCAAATTTGATCAAAATCGGATCACTATATCTTATAGCTGCCATAGGAACAATCAGTAAAAAAAATAAGTTTTCTTTTGCAAATGTTTTCCTTTTTGTTTTCATCTTATTTCGAAATTAATTAGGTAATATGTTTATTAGATTTAAGACAAATTACCCTTTTAGTATTACATTAAAAAAGTATCTGCTTCGAACTCTGTTTCGTAAAGTTGAAAACGAAACCATTTCGATTGAAAAACAAAGCAGTAGTTTGTAAATGCAAAATTTATTCGCATTTACTTTCAAAAACATACGAAGATCGGGACAGGCCAAGTTCTAGAAGACTAATTGTGTAAAAGATTAAATTTTATTACAAATTTCGACACTCCATTTGTTGAAAATTTGGAGATTTGTCTTATCGTTAGGCTTGTCTACAGAAATAAAATAACAATAAATTTTTCTGTCTATAGAGATATTTCAAAAAACTCAGCAATTGAAAGTTTTATTATACTTTACATAGTTTGATCAAATTTGATCACAATTGTGAGACTGCATTTAATAGCTGTCTTAGGAACAATTTGTCGAAAGTAAAGTTTTGAATATTCGTGCAAATATTTTTGACACACGCCAGATAGGGTTTCTTAAAGTAAAATCTGAATTACTTTGAGTTAAGACCTGAATTAATGCTTATTATTTATTTTCAGGACTTTGCACTGCTTCAAGGCATTGTAGCTGAATCATTTGAGACCTCTGTACCCTGGGATCGTTGCAGTATGCTGTGTCGCTGTGTGAAACAACGCGTTGTTACGGTTTGTAAAACATCCAATTTTCTATAATTTTAAGCTAATTATATAAATATAAAATTTCAGGAATGCAGCAAGCACAAGATTTCGCATTATGTCATCTGTTGCCGGGTGACACAGACCTACGATGCTGGGGCCTGCATTTACTTTTATTTTGGCTTCCGATCGTTGAACATGCCCAATCCGGTGGAGGTATTTGAGGCCATTGAGCATAGTGCACGTGAGGAGATCCTGGCCTGCGGCGGTTCCTTGTCGCATCACCATGGTGTGGGCAAGATACGTAGTCATTGGTATCGCAATGCAGTCACTGAGACGGGCGCAGCTTTATATATGGCTGCCAAGAAGCATCTGGATCCTCGTAATATCTTTGCTGCTGGCAATCTGTTGCCACAGAAGGATCAGCTGCAGCTAGCAGAGAAATCAACACAGAAGGATCAGCTGCAGCTGGCAGAGAAATCAGCAGCAACGAAAGCCAAACTCTAAAAAGCCATCTACTACATTTATTGATAACTTAACTTAGTTTAAATCTTATTAACACATTTAAATGAATTTTAGCTGCTTTGAACTCTTGTAGTCATTTCAATCATTTTGTCGGGCTCACTTTTTGTATGGGTGTTAACTTTTTGATAAATAAATGGAATATTTGCAATATAAAGTGACTCCAGATTTCTTGTTGTAGCCTTGGCAGCTCCAACTTAACAGCGTCTGGCATTGTTCCTTGCTCACTTGCTGGTGGTCTCCAACTCTGGGGCTCTTGTCTGGTGCCAAACCACAAATGTGCAACAGACTTCAGCTCGACTTCGACTTGCATATCGGTGTCAGTATCAGTCCATGTGCTTAAGTCCAAAGCTAATGCGTTTGAGTGCATCTGTAGGCCGTGTAGGGTACTATTGTAGGCGGAGATGGAGCTGCTTGCTTTACTGAAACAATCTAGAGATTCCGAGATTCATGTGCTAAAGTAATAAATATAATTTTAATGGCAACTATTTGCTTAATTTATGTATTTTTTAACTATGTAGTATAGCTTGCAATTTAATTATTGTTTTAATTGGTTTTAATTATGATAAGTATTATAATTTCAGTTCTTATATATTCCGCACTATTTTATGCCTTGTGATTTGTTTGTTTAACATAATTAAAATGTACATTGACCTCCTGAGCAACTCTTGTTTTTTTTTTATCACTTCTGCAACGGCAGCATAACATCAATTATAACGTGGATGTTACAAGATTTGAAATTATTTTAAATGCCATTAAAAAGTACTCTCAATAATCTACTACTTTTATTACACTAAAAAAGGGGTAGACTTAAAAATACTTTTTCTAATGCAACTTTTTTTTCCAATTGGCTTTTTTAAGTGAGTTCAATTGTTTCAAATACAATTTGAACAAAGCATACCGATTTTAAAATTCGATATATCAAACGAAAGTCAATATATGGGACAACAAATAATTCCCCACATTTCAGACATATATTGACAATTCCGTAGTGGCGTGATGTGACATTTGTACGGAAAAATATCAATATGAAGTAATCAAATCGTTTACAAATTTTTTATATTTACGAAGTAATTAAGTAGCACTATATCCAGTAAAATTACACCAATCGACCATAAGGATTTGATGCTATTGAGAAATATTATGCGTGGCGTTACGTTACAAGAAATGGAAGTTGATTTCGGCATGGATTACAAAATTGAAAAACTCTGCGAATTGGGCAAGCCTTATTATTAGCCTTAGTATGTGTCGTGACGTTACAGGTCTTAACGATACTTAAATTTCCGTTGACTTTGCACTTGAATATTTACATCTAAGCTTGGTTAAATTGATCGTTTATTATGTATATTATTATGTATAATGTATACGGCAGAAGTTCTAAGCTATAGCTGTTCGAGCAATGCAACATTTTTCAAATTTTTTCGATTTTTTTTAGTTTTTGGTACATATGTAGATTAAAAGCGTTATATTCAGCGCTCCAAGAGGACTAAAAAATTGAAAGATTATATAGTTCGCTTTAATTCTTTGACTTATGTTTTTTAACTATACTTTAATTAGTTACAAAATTATTATGTGCATTAAGAACGTATTTTTTTTTTAATTGTAGACCTATTTGCACAGAAAAAGAAAATATAAAGACGTATAATACCTAGATTTTGAAGAATTAAACGGCTGATAATTCTAGAACTAGCACGCCCATTTTTTTCTGAGAATTTGTTTAATTTTATGTCCCTTTGTGGATTTACAGTGTAGCGCCCTGCTGTGTGCATACAATCGAATTGATTATCCAGTTTCAATCCAATCCTGCAAGTGCTGTGCGTGCCTAGAACAAAATCAAGTCAACTGACCGATCTTCTGATCGTCGCAGTTGATCTTCGATGTCGTTTGCGGTTGCCTTTGCGCCTGTCGTCGTCGTCATCGTTGCTGTTGTTGTTGTTGTTGCGATCGTTCAAGCCAAGAGATCAAATGTCATCAAGTTGTCAACTTCGTTAGCATGCCAATGGCAACAAGAACAGCAACAACAACATAACAACAACAACTTGCAAATCTCTTTTGGCCTGCTCCTTGCGCCACGCTAATGGCCAAATGGGCGAATGGGAATGGCAATGGGAATGGGAATGGGAATGAGGCGCATGCGCAGCCGGCAGCTGCTTATTGATGGTCTCTGACTGTCTTGTCTTGTTACCGTGCCAATGCCAAATGGTAGTTACTCCCAAAAGCCAATGGACACGCACACACACATACACACACAAAAACAACACGCATGCCAAGGCCTATAAATAAAGATTAAAATCGGAGAAGTGAGCAAAAGTTAAACCTGGCAAAGTCCCTCTAAGCCGTCTTCGTTTATTTTCAGTTTTTCTTTTTATTTTTTCGGCTGCCAGCCTCTGAAAATTGTCAGCAATTAACCCGCGGGTCAGCTCTCTAGTCTCTCTCTCTCTCTCTCTCTCTCTCTCTCTCTCTCTCTGTGGCATCGCTTGCAGTCCTTGTGATTTATGCCACAAAGTGCCTTAAAGTCAAACACAATCAAGTCGGCAAATTTATGGCTCCGCAATGGGCAAGTCCAGTCTAAGCCTTAGTTTCAGTCTCTCCATCCTGCAAAGAGGCACGTTTGCTCGGAAGATACACATATTCATTCATATAATGGTCATTCACATCGTGCAATGTCACATTACTCAGACTCTGGTTCGTTCTGGTTCCTGTTTTGTTTGTTTTCATGATCAGCTCTCTCGAAAACCTTTACAAAATGCAGACGTGACACGCTATTTCTACCTGTCTCCTGGTTTTTTCCTGCATTTGCATTTACATAGAGATTGAGAGAGAGCAAAAGTAAAAGGGTTTAAGGAGAACGTGAGTTTGAATATTAGAATGTAGAAACTTTAGGAATAGTAGGTTTTTAAACAATCAAGTTATTCTTACCATATATCCTTCTCACTTAATCGAAGTAAAGTGAATACATTCCAAATTATTAGATACAGTAAAAAAGGGGATGGTAGTCTTTAAAAACATAACATCAAATTTTAAAATCAATTACTTATTTTTTTCGAAAATTAATCACAAAATCAAAAACGATTAGAAAAGAATAGATATTCGAAAGTGGAAACCGTGTTAAGCGAGAGGGTTTTTAATACAGTGAAATTTTAAATACTATTATGAAATTGAAAAATATTGAATGCTGTTTTTGACAAGATTGAGTCGGAATCTAACATAATTGATAAATCAATAAATTATACCAGGGACCGTAAATAACGGTTATGAAATTAAAAAAAAAAAAATAAAATAAAATAAATTCTGTCATGATTCTCATTTTTCAAATCAAAAAAATAAAAATCGAAAAAGGGTTTTTGCTGTCACTTTTTATCCCTATTATTCAAAAATGTTAGTTTAATTTTTAAAGTAAAACACATACAAAACTTTAAACTTTTTATAAATAGCATTTTAATTATATTTCTTGTAAATATTGTTAACAAATCATATTTATATAACATTCTGAAACAGAACTGCAAATAATTATTTACTAATTAATTTTTCGCAGTGTAGGCTGCGTTTGCTCCCAGTGCAAAATACAACGGCGCATGTACAGGCAAACGGGCAATAAGCAATAACAAAAAAGAATAACAACAACAACAACAAGCAGCACACGAGTTAACCCATTGAAGCCAAACACTTCTCTCATACAACTACAACAACTGCGCTCAGCTTGCTAACGACAGCGACGCGTCGCTGCTTTCTATGGGAGCGCGCGCCCAAGCTGCTGTTGCGGCTGCGGCTCAGTTGCTCAGTCGCACCTGGCGCTCAGTTGTGGGCAGCGCGGCCAGCTAACAACAACGGCAAACAAAACGAAGTCGCGACGCGTTCAGCATTTTGTTATTGTTTTTACGAGTTAGAACGTTTTGTTGTGAAGTTCGAAAGAAAGAGAGCGCAGGAAATGAGAGCGAGTGTGAAGAACACAGGAACTATATGATAAAGAGAGCGAGGGAGTAATAGTGTGTGCGAGTGTGAGAGATCAAGATCTGCCAACAACAGCAGCAGCAGCAGCAGCAGAAGCAGCAGCAGCAGCTAGCTGCAGCTTCTCATCGCCTGGCTGCAACAGTTTCGATTCGTGTGCGGCGCTTGCAACATCAAATTGTTTTTCAATTTCGGTTTCCGTTTCGGTTTGTTGTGTGTGTGTGTGTGTTGTTGTTGTGCGGCGTGTTTTTCTGTGTGTGGGAAAAAAATGCAACAATATAATGTCTGTCCATTAGTTGTAAATGTTTTGGCGCTTGTAATTGGCGGCAGCTGCTTTTGTTTTGGCTTTAAGAGCAGCCAACAGTGAAACAGGTGCGTCAACGCATAAAATCAAACTAAAAAAAATCTTAAAATTATAAAAAATAAAATACATTACAAATGTAGCTTTATAAACAAGTCTAGTTGGCTTGTAAAATGTTTTATAATCTAAAATGCATTAAATTTTTATAAAACTCATCGCTGTTCAGGAAATTCTAAAATCCCAAATGTCTTTTCAACGCTCAAACAGTCCGTCAGACACCTGCCATGACTCGTTAAAAAAGATTTCCTAACAATCTGACATCGTGTTGAAGAAGATGCCCCGCTGCCCCTAAAAAGTAGTATCCTAAGCTCAACTCGTTCCCAGCTGACTCATTAAAAACATTTCGTACTAAACCCACGCCATTTTTTTAAAAGTGTTTTATATCATGTGCTTTTTGAGACTTTTACGACTAAGCCAAAATCACAAACCAATAAATGTTGCCTTTTTTTTGCGCGAATTTTGTTTTTAATTGTTGTCAGACATTCAACTTGGCTTAAAAGTTATACTTGACTTAGCCATCTCAGCTGCGTTCCACCAACGCAAAAATACTTGATTTTATGTTTGATCTTATGGATTCCTTGTGTGGGTTGCATATTTGCCTAGCCAAAGTTATGGTCAGAACTTTTAAGTTGAAACCTTGTTGATCTTAAATCTTTCTTCAACAAATGCGTGACATAAATTCTTACTTTTAATTGTTGTAATTAAGAAATTTTGAGCATAGTTTTATGAAGCGTAGGCTGCACATATTTTGGAATATATAGGGTAAAAATTAAAGTATAAATAACAACTACGAATGTGGCATTTGGATGTTCCCGACAGCTAAATACTCTTCTTTTGCCCTCTTTGCCAAGTCGGAAGTTAGCGTGTCAATAAAAAGTCAGCTTAAATCTTTTAAATGTAGCTATCAATTTAAGATTTTAACACTTGGTCTATGTACCAAAATGTACTATATATCAAGTTCTGTTCGTCTAGCTTCAAAACTGTGTAAAAAAGTGGGTTCATACAGATGGACAGACGTATGGACAGAAAGACTGATAATTCACAGACACAATATACTTCTTATTTCAATATTTGAAATCAAGAGCATATAAATACTTTGTGTTGGAATTTTAATATCATTTTTGTTACAAGGAAATTTTGCTTTATGGGAATATTATAAGCTTCTGGGGCTTAAAGTGCTCTAGAAAATAGAAAATATTTATGCACAGAAGAGCTTATGTAGTTTTATGGTGTGTTGTAAAAGCTTAAAATATATTTTCTTGCATGTTGAATTATTTGAAAAATTTATTGGCTAAGAATTTTAAAGAATTTTCAATTACAAGCTGCATGTTATAGTGCTTGGTCAGATTGTTGTAAAAGTTTTAAACATATTTTTATTGCATATTATAGTGTTTGCTAACATTGGCACTTGAATATGTTAATGACGTTACATATATTTGTTGTTATATAACTTCATTATCAGATGCATGACTTTATCATATATTCATGCACACGTATTTTTCAAGTCATGCAGTTTCATAGAGAAAAACGTCATTTATCTAATGGATACTTGAACTGCTCATCAAGTTGACATAAAACAAATGTTAGGCATAAGGCTGCCTGCTCAGCATAACGAAACATGAGCAGCATAAATAGCAACAATCACTACAACAACTTTACATTACAGTGAACTACAACAACAACAACAACAGGCAGTTGGAGGAGGCAAATGCAGTCAAGGCGCACTTAATTAACATGCAACTGGCAAACGACAGCAGCAACAACAAAAGCAACAACAGCAACAACAACGACGACAAGTTAACGACAACAGCACGTCAAAAAGTGCAATCGAAGTTATCAAAAGAAGCAAAACATTGCCCGTAGGCAGCAACAACAACAACAACAACAACAACGACGTCAAACTGTCTAGCTAAAGTTCAGCAATCAGTCAAACTAAAGATGAGCTATGAAGCGATGAGAAGGCCTTGCCCTGCAGCTGCTAATTAAAGCGCATAGCAGCAACAGTTGCAACATCAATAGCAACAGCAACAGCAACATCAACTACATCAGCAACAACAGCGACGACAGCAAAATCAGCAACAGACACAACAGCAACATGTAAGTAGGAACATGGTATTTGACTTTCTTTCAGGCAGCCATCAAGCACAACAACAATTGTTGGTGACTTTCTAAGCCAGTTGCCAATTTGGTGCAATGGCAGGCGGCAGTTTTGGCAACTGGTAGCAACAACAGGCAGCAAACTTGCAACTGGTAACTGCCATTGCCAGTTATTTACTGCCGCTTAGCTCCCAACAACAGCAGCAACAATTGTTGGTGTAACATCGATGACTACAACGGCGACTGGGTCGCGTGTTTGACACAAATGCCGCGCATAGTTTTGAAGGCGGTTTGGAGCAACTTGGAGCCTTATGGTCAAAACCAGCATTCAGTTTTCATATATATACCTACCTATAAACTATATATCTATATATATATGTAATGGCAGAGTTTTGCTTCCTGCGCTGATTGCATTTTAATAAGCCTGCTGCGTATCTTTAAGATACTTTACTGGGCAGCCAAATGTTGCATGTTTTGCTTAAGTAGCCGACGAAAAACAAGCAACAAAATAATAAGCAAAATGCGGCACGCAAACAATGTGAAGACAAAATGCGGCTGACGGTGAGCAGGGTGTTCATGAATCGCGTGCCAATAGCATACCATGGGTCACAATGGGTTAAGCTGCCATATAATGTTACCACAAAAGTGTTGAAATTGCAAAATGGCCCACAGCGCAAAGCAAATAATTTATTACCAAATTCTTTGCTTAGATTTTTATCTTAAAAGCACAAAAGCTGTAAACTTAAATCTTTTATTAATAATTATTCTTTTGTGTTTAAACGCTATTGAGTTAACATAAACTGAGATACACTGAACGGATTTAAATGTTTGTTAAAGATACTTTTAAAATTTGATTAAAACCTGATTAGAATTTAAGTTTAAACTTAATAAAAAAGATTATTATAAGAAAACTGTTTGATTTGGTAGACTGACTGATCTTTGATCTTTTCTTTTACTTCGTGCATAACAAAATTCATACCCAAGGGCGGAAAATGTTTTTTATAAAAGATATTATATTTAATTTGCCCACTGTAGCTCACGTATCTTGGCAATTGAGTGGCGGCTACTTTGATGCAAAGATCTCAGGCTTTGGCTGCGACTGCAGCAACAATATCTTGGGGTATTGCTCAGTTATTTGGCAATTTGTCGATCGCACATTATGAGTAAAAGAGTTTTTTTTTGTAAAAGTATCTTTTATAAGTTGTGTGTGGTTAGCGTTGCACATTGCTTGAGACGCTTAGCTTTTAATAGGCTTAAAGTGGTTGAGCAATGATGCAGCGGGTCGCGTCTGTGTGGCTCAATGTCTGTTTTGGCGGTTTGCTTATCGATCAATCCATTCACAATTGCCACGCCTAATGTACAACTGAATTAACAACAACAACAATAACAAGAACAACAACTGGTGACCCTCAAGCACAAGGAGTTTTGCCTCAAATGAACTTGGCTAACAAAAACAAAAAGTAAACAAACACAAAATGATTATAAACAAGCAGCCAATAAATGTTCGACAGTGCAAAAAGGCCATAATAATAATAAACCGAAATAAACACAACACACAACAAAAAACTTTAAAACTTAATGTGAACAAATTTGTGCGCTAGTCAAGACACAGCAGCAACAGCAACAGAAACAACAGCAACAACTACAACAGCAACAATAATTGCTGCAGCCGTGGCAGGGGCAACTTTTTATGTTGTTTCTGTGGCCATTTATTTTTTGTTAGTGTCAGTCATTAGCCAAAATATGAACACCAAAGCGAGCACAGTAGCCAATGTCTTAGGAAAATAGTTTGAAAATTGTCTAAAATTTTAAAAAAAAATATATATATAACAAAGGTCGACAGTGTTTTTGGTCCCCGAGGTGGATAGTGGATTTTGGTAGACGGAATATCCACAAGTAAAACAACATTTATGAAAAAATCACGTTTTATCTTCAGATGAAGCCTCCCAATCAAATTAATCAAGAATTTCATAAATAGGGAATTTAACCTCCTTGTTATGATATACAGAAAGTTTTTGGATGTATTTTATTGTTTACGCATAATATTTTCTAAACTTCGAAATTTTAACATTTTTTTTCGAAAAAATATTTTTTTTTTCTTATTTTAATCGAATGGAAAATATTTTTCAACATTTATGAACAAAGAGGGACATTTTTGAAACAAATCCAACAAGTACTAAGAAAGTATTAGCATTTTAGTAAATCAAACTAAACAGAAAACACACTAAAACAGAGAATTCAAAAAGAAGAAGAGAAGCAAAGTTTTGTTTTTTGTATGGGATATTTCAGCGTGTTCGTTTACTAAAATGCCAATTACTTTGGTAGTACTTTTTGGATTTGTTTCAAAAATATCCCAATTTGTTTAAAAATTGTTTATAAACTAATAAAATAAAAAAAGGAAAAAAAGTTGTTCGACCATTTTCGAAATTTTCCATTCGATTGAAAAAGGAAAAAAGAAATTTTTTTCTAAAAAAATGTTAAAGTTTCGTAGTTTACAAAAAGATTACACGAAACCTATTAAATACATTTAAAAACGTTCTGAGTACTATATATAGAATGTTGAACTATCTTTTTTTGGAATTCTTTTGTTATTTGATCAGATTGCTATAGCTGTAGATATGTGTAAAAGTACAGTCCTATATCACAAAAAAAACAAAAACCGCCATTATTTCAGAAACTGCACGTACTTTTTGAAAACGGTGAATGCAGTTTTACTTTATTCTATACTCTCTACCGAAATCTAATTTTAAGCCTCGGGCACCATATAAAAAACGTCATTTTGTCGGCCTGTGTAATGTATAAATTTGATTTAATTTTATATTAAAGAAAAGACTTTGTCACATTAAGCGATTTCAATATTGTTTAAAAATGAATAAATGTCTAAAAAAGTAAATACTTTATAATTATAAATATTCAACAAATTAATATTAATGAAATGTGTTTGTTTAAATTATATAAAAAACTAATTCATTGCTGACAAATTGCGTGTTAAGCGATCTTAAAACATGATTTCATTTTTAAGTTAAACAAACTCAAAATAACAATCCAATTTAAATAAATTTAAAAACATGACAATAAAAATATTTGTTATAACCGTATAATAAATTAAAGTTGAAACTTCACCCAAAATGACTTAAAACGATGTTACCAAAACATTCAGCATCATGTGTCTAAAAGGCTTATCTCAAATGCACACGTTTCTGTAATCAATTAACTGAAATCTAAGCCAAGTTAAAACGCATTGTGCGGTTTTCTAATACGATCTCACCAACAATATCCAAAAAGCCACAAAGTTGCGCGAGTCGTGTCAAAAATTGCTTTGTATTTTATTATGCTTGTGTTTTTGTGTTTGTTGTTGTTTTGTTTTTTGCTTTCTGTTATTTTGTTGTTGTTGTTTTTGATGTTGTTGTTTTTGTTGTTGCTGTGTTCGTTGTAGCATTGTTTGGGCGATTTGTTTGAATTTTGCCGACCGGCGACGATTGGAAAAACTTGGGAAGATGTCTCGCCAGTTTGTAGTTTGCCTGCCTCAATTGGAGTTTGGGTTTCTCTCTGTGGCTGTTGACTCTGTGTGGCTTTGGCATTTTTATCCAGTCACGCTGCAAGTTATTTGCGTCGTGCCCAAGAAGTTCTCTGCTCTGTGTTATTATGCCAGCCGGTTCCATCATCAGATCCATCGTGTACGAAAAACGCTTGGCTTGCAGTTTTGCCCTTGGTAACCAGAGAGCCTCAATTTTGATTTATGCAGTTGACAGCAAAAAAAACTGTTGCAGTTGCCCCTGCAAAGGGTATGTAAGGCTTGTCAACTTGTATGTGTAGCTAAAATAATAATATAGGTTAAATATAATTATATGAAATATATTATATGGATAAAATATTAAATAGTTCACTAAGAGATAAAACTATTCAAGTATCGATAGCAGGATATTCCCACTTTATTCACTTTTCAAAACAATATAAATTTTGTAAAAACTTCATTTTTAACTTTTTTTTTTGTCACAAAACGGTTTTTTTTAGTACTACGATTCGAATTTTAAGAGTGTTTCGTAATTAATTAATAAACATGTACTTCGTATTTTATGAAAAATAGTGCTTAATTTAGCAACACTTTGTGTTTATTATAAAGCAACATTTTGTTTCTATTTTGAAGTCTGTTTTATATTGTTTTTTTTTTTGTTTTTTTTTTTATTTGTTTTTTTATAAATATTTATTGTTTAATTCGTCAGTATATAATGAAAGGTGGTCATTTGCAGGACAATACAAATCACTGGTTTGGCTTTATAAATAAAAAATTAATTTCTTGATTGGGTATCGAACCCGAGGTTCTGTGTGTCTAAGCAGAATGCCTTCCCACTAGTTTGTTATTGAAAAGCCATTTCTTATATATTTACATTTTATACACTTTATGCATTTTATAAATGATCATTCAGATGTTACAGCGATTCGAACCCAGAAAGCTAAACAGATTTAAACTGAAATCTAGTTAGCTGTACTATAAATAAAGTGCATTACAAAGTCGACTACACTTAAATCTGTGCCTATATTTTATGCTTAACTGGCTGATTACATTTTGTATGTTTTTCAAGATATGAAACATATTGTGGGTTTAATTCGATGCTGCACTTGTTGAATTCTGATATGTTGTGGGAAAGTTGTTAAATTGGTTTTGCCAACTTGTTCTTCTTATGGCACATTTTTGTGGCAAGCAGCTGCTGCAGAAAACAAAGTCACAGAATATGCCAAATTTTATGCAAATTGATTTGCAGCTGTCGAACTCATTTTGTATGCAGCAGCAGCAGCAGCTGTTTGAGTTTGTTTTTTTATTTTGGAAGTACTTTGCTTTCATGCCTGCAATTTGCAAGTAATTCAAGTTGTGTCTCTTTTTTTGGTTGAATGAAATCAGCTTTGCCTTGGAGACAACTTCCGTTGTTTGAGCTGCGAGTGGAGTGGCAATTGTTTGAGCCACTTGTTGACTCGTTGTCTATTGTCTAGATATGTCGGAATGCCTCTCAGGCATCAGGCTTAATGTCCAATTATAATTTGTACAATGGGCAAAATGTTGGCACTTCAGTTCCAGCCACATTGAAGGTTGGCTCATTGTCGTGAAATTCGCTCAAAGTAAATGAGCACTCGTAATCGTAATGGCATAATTATTATGCTTCAGGGCAATTGAAATTTTTGCAGGCGTGATCTCAAGTGTTGTACAAGAAATTACTTCATTTTGTTGCGGTCAAGAGGTTTATGATTATGTTCCAAGTGTCTGTCTGCACTTTGAAACTACATGGAACAATAGATGTGTAAAAAGTATCTCTTTAACAGCTTTTGCAATGTTATTCAGGTGAAAAGTACACTAATGCTTATAATGAAATCTGCTTTTGTAATCCCTTTGTCCTACGCCACTGTTTCAAACTGGTTTTCGGGCTTACTGTGAACTGTCAACAAGAACAGCATTCTACGTATATTCACAACTCATTATTTACACTCCACATCGTTGCTATTTTTGGGCTATCGAATTTCAGTTCTCGTTGCCTCGTTTGCATATGACACAAATACGAATTCAAATCTACAACAACGCCAAAACAATAAACAATACAAAATATTTCTTATGACCAGAGCCGACTGGCGTTTCAAATGTTTACAAGTTGTCACCAATCCGGGCTATGCGCTTGGCCTCCAAATATTTGCATACATAACTATTTGCTTTTTAGGAACGTTCCACTTGCTTAACAATCCTACTACTTGGCTAAAAACTAAAGCTGGCCAATTGCGCAGCAACACAAAAAATCAATTTCAACTCGGAAGTACTTTAAGTAACTTTTTTTTTGTTTGTGCGCTCACGAGCAGCTCATAAAAAATAGCCAGAAAAAATGCAAAAAGGAAATAAAAAGTAAAATTTTTGCATTAGTCGTTGTCGGCTTTGGCCTTTCAATAAAATTTGCGACTTACTTTCACCGGCGTGCATTTGAAAATTTGAAATTCAATTACGAAACTCAATACGCCCAGGTCTTAAAAGTCGCTTCAAGTTATCGCTGGCGGGTAATCAATGCAAAGAGCGTAAATGTTTATTAATTGGCAGCAGCGCGAAATGCGAAAATGCAAGTTTCAATGCTGCACGCTCGACTTTGGGTTACCCTTTACTTAAGTCGTAACAAAAAACTAAACAAGTTTCAATTTTATTTTACTAATTTTTGTATGATTAACCTTTGTTGCAAAGTTGTAAGCCAGCAATTATAGTCACATGCCGTTAAAAGTCAAGATCTTTTTGCTTTGTCTACGCTCTATTCTTATGTCTTCCATGGTAACATTACTTGTAAATGTTGTTCCAACTACGCAGCTTGAGCTGTTAAACTAATTTTTCTTCAAAATTTTCTGACAAATAGTCAATATACCTTTTTGATAATTGAGTAGAGGATATAACAATGCATACATCCGCTTGAAGGCAGAAAAGCGAAAGGCAAGAGACGACAAGCAAAAAGCAGAGAAGGAGATGCATTCGGACTAATGAAGCGGCGTCAGTGCATCATCATCAGCATTGGAATATGCAAATTGCGTATACGCCCTGTGGCTGAAATGTTGGCCAAATGTCGACTCAGTTTTATGACATTCAGCTGGGCGTTGTTGTTGTTATTGTTGTTTTTGTCGTTGATGTTAGTGTCTCTAATCACCGTCCACTTAGCGGCTTGTCCAGTGCAAAAATATTTGTGCAATGATGCAATTTGACGATTTGTCTCTGATTTACAGTCCAGATACAAAATGTGCAATTGAATTTGAAACAGGCAACGATCGTTCATTGAGATAACTGACAAATTGCGGCGTGATCTGAGTTGAGTTGAAGTGATTTGAAATATATTGCGACTGTGTGGGTGGGCGGGCAGGCAGGTCAAGCTGATGATCATGACAAGGATGATAATGCCTCGAGTTGCTCACCTTTCTAGCCAGCGCCTTGATTGTAATCAACTTGAATACTATATTTATGCCTATGTTCGCATCTTAACCCCCACCGATCAGCCTGGCATAGCTATATCATAATTTACGACTTTGCAGCAGCAACATCAGGCGTCAGGCTTCAGCGCACGCGTATATACATATATACGAGTATATTCTGTTTTCGATTATGCGCCTCATGGCATTTGGCAGTCATAAGTAAGTTTTTGGACTTCGTTCGCTCCGGCCTTGATGGCAGCCGCCTTTGGCGTTTGTATCTTGTATCTGGCATCTTGTATCTTGTATCTTGGCTGGCCGCCGTTTTTCGCCTGACCACATGGGGCGGCTGCAGGAAATTTGTTAGCCTGTCATAAACTGCGCCGAATCGTATAAATTATGACTGCAATGGGGGCCTGCAACTATCCGTTTATCGATACGCAAAAAAACAAAAAATTCAAGTTTTTTTTGTATGCAACGAGCGAAAGTGTCGAACGGTGTTCTAGGAAACATATTTTCAACAGCAGGCTTGCGGCCAAAACAATTTCTTTTAATTAATTTTCAACAGCTCAGCTCGTCTAGACTCAAACTCAAAATACTTCACACGCCAACGCTCGAACCGTGTGACAGGTGCTGATTGAAATGACCCCAAAAAAAGGCACTGAAAGAAGAAATGAAGATGAAGCTGCACACTTGCCTTTCCCACTTGTTTGTAAACTAACCAAATTTTTGGATAACATATGTATAGGAAAGCACTTTGTTTGTATTGAAACCAAAGAGCTCAAACAAATTAAACACTACATGCTTGAAAAAAGACGTGTGATTGTTCAGAAAAAAGTTATAGACAGCAATTAATTTATATTATTTATTGAATGTTTTTACACCACACTCGATTTGCTGCTTAATCAATTGAAAATATCTTTAATCCAGTCGACGAGGTCTTCCTATAATAAATAATTAAAAGATAATTCTCCTGATTTACATTTTTATATAATTTGAACTTACAAATGAATCGGTTATTTTGTCCCACAAATCAGCAGCATTCGAATCAGCCACGTAAAGTGACAAAATAATAAGAAAAATGAAAATGAATATGTTATTGTTCATATTGTGTTTTGTATAAATCTTGGAGGATGAGCTGCTTCACTTGCTGCTAAAACTTTTCGACTGTTGACTTATCTTGCTTTTGTATTATTTTTTGGTTCAACATCAGCAAACGATGCTGATAAGACATAATCTTCAAACACAAATACGCGAATTAACTATAAATATGTTGAATGTGCTTGTACCCTGTTTTTGATAATAAATAATTTAAATAGAACATCCCCAAAATCTTAAATAATTCTTAGCCTGTTTTAAAATGTTGTGGTTTAATAACGTAGTACATCATTTTAAGTAGTATATAAACTGATTTTTGCTAATATTTTTAGTTTAAAATTATTTTGAATTTAATATTTACCAATGCGGGGTATCGATTAGTTTTCAGTCTTAAATTCAGTCAGAAATATTTACTTTTATTTTTAAAGTTTAAAGGAAACAAACATATATGTAGGTAACTACTATATATATATATATACATATATACATATATATATATATATATATGTATTTAAATGCGTACCTATTTAATCAGCATAAGACTATGTATTGTCTCTATAAATAGATTGCCGCAGTCTGAAGTACTTTTCAAGTGTGTCAGGAACAAATAATTAATTTTTTAATTAATTAAACGCATTAAATTATATATTTATTGTTATATCTTATAGTCATATAGGTAAAATCTATTGACTTTGCAAATGTCTCTAACCATTATAGGCGTATAAAATGCAAATATTTTTGTGGGATTTACCGAATTTTCATAATAATTGTAAGCATTTGCCTATAGGATTAAAAAAGTAGAGCTGATTTAAAATATATTCTATTTAACTTATTTTTTTATTTTTATTTAATGTCGACTAATAACAGTCGACACAGGAAATATTCAAATATACAAAGATTTATTGAAATTATTATTAAAATTAGAAATTAAAATTAAAAAGACAGCAACAAAAAATAAAAACAAGTAAGAATGCTCTAGTAGAGTGTGCGCGACTACGAAACTCCCTGCTCCTAACTAGCATTTCAAGCAGTTCAGCGGCAACACAAGCAAACAGCGCACTTAACTTGTCCAGTGCCTGTGAAACTGTTGCTTCTGCCTACTGAGACGGGGGGAAAATAGATTTTCAATAACTTTAGTGTTCGTAATCCGATCGCAACGAAATTTACGCAACTGATTAACTTTACTACAATAAATATGTGTACCAAAAATCTAAGATAAATTTTTAAAATTGTGGCGGTGGGATTTTTTGTGCCATTTGGGTGGATGCGACGGGGTGTACCCGAAATTTGTCGGGAACTCCCACTTCTGCCTGTAACATACATTTGCAGAACTTTATAATAACTTCATTAAAATGCAAATTTAACTAACTGCATTGTCAAAATTGTCCAAATCATTTTCTTGAGCTTTAACCGTAGTAAAAAGTAAATTATAATGAAAATTGAGTAGCTTTTGCTACTGGAACTTAATAAGTAAATAAATATTCCTTGAGATCTGAGCTTGCTTCATAGGATATAATCGATAAGTTTATCCAATAGTCATAGTCATCATAAGCTTAACAACGTTTTTAACAGAGCAATTCCCAGTATAGCAGATTAGTAAATTGATCATGACAATTATATATTAACGATTAGAAGATCTTGTTGATTCATTTAATTTTAGAATTTAAACGGGAAATTTAGCAATAACTTAGACATTAAATTAACAGCTCTGTTAAGACTCAATCTTACTTACTACCAAAAACAGTAGTTGAAGCACTCTGCGGGGACTCCAAAAAAATGCACAGCCAAACACAAAACCCGTAATGATCAAGTAAAAATAAATAAAAATAAATGACAACCGCTATAAAATTGTTCAACGCTGGCGGTCAAGCGGGCACATAAAAAAAAGAATAATTAAAATCCAACCAAGGCGGCAACAATTTAAACAATACAAAATTACATTAGCTACAACACATCAATAAAACATTTGTTGAATTTCATTGAGTCGAAATCAAAAAACTTAAAACTCGACTCTCGAGACGCCTCGGGCACCGGCAGCTATCACATAGAAATCGATTGGGTGTGACGCATAAATAATTGCAGCCATTTATTTAAACATTTATTGTAGCTGCCCCGCACAGAGAGCAATGAGATTTCCATGTGCAGAATTGTCTAACGCATAATTAAAAGCCGTGAAATCCGCAGGCTAACAGACAATACAAAACAAGAAAACTTGTTTATGAAATCATAGATACCAAAAATACAATATGAGAATTTGAATTGAAACCGGCTCACTTAACGTTATAACGTTTCTACCAATCTGCCAATATCTTGAAGCTAATTTGTATCTACGCCTCGGCCTCGAGGGCCGTGACAATTTATAAAAGTATGAATCTCACCGAATGAAATTCATAGAGCATGAAATTTTGCTGTTAGCTCATTAACAGTTCGACGAAGCAACTAAAATTATACGTATCTATATATATATATATAGACAACATTAACATAAATTATAAATAAATACATAAATCAATATGCAACAACTAAGCAACTTTTAAAATGCTCGCCTCTAATAATGAAATAAAAATAATATAATTTCATGCCTTGACACTTGGGGCTAGTTGGAGTTCAATACACACGCATCAACTGATAGCTTCAGCTTTCAGCTTCATATGGTAATCAACTGGTATTGTTTATAAGGCGGCAATTGTGTAAATAGCCGTCCATAATGAACAATTGATAATTGTTGTTACAAGCAAAAACATTTCATTTACTTTACTATTTAAATATGCAGTTTCATTAGCTGACGCTTTGTTGTTGGTGTTGTCATCGAATTGAATGTTTTGTTATGTTTTCAGATCCCACGTAGAATCCAGAATTTAGTTAGTGAGTGAACCTAAAATATTACAGTTTTAGGCAGAGTTAATAAGTTTATTTTGTAAGTTTATTTAGTATTTGTAAGCTCTTGCAGCCGGACTTAAACTAGACATGCCAGACTGTTTATATGTGAACTAGTCTCTCAGTTTTAGAGTTATCTTGATGAAACTTGGCACAGATGATTCTTTCTGCAGCAGGTAGTACATATATCAGAATCGACTGGATCGGATCATTAAAACCTGTAGCTGCTATAGCAATAGTAGGTAGAAAATACTGTTTTTCTCAACTCAAACGCATTATCTAAACCTGTTTAAAGAAATTTCATTAAAATCGGACCACTATAGCTGACACAATGGAATCGGTTGAAAAATAAGTTTTTGCTTGAAAATCTTTTCTGATTCTATTCTGTGTTTTAGTATGTTTTGTTTTGCGACTATATCTTATAGCTGTCATAAGAATAATCGGTCGAAAATTTCGTTTTTATATGAACACCTTTCCTGAAAGGATATAAAACGCAGAAGATAACTTTTCTTTCTTGTTAACATAATTGATAACATGATAATGATAATAATAAATCATATAACAATGCCTTTCATTATAAATATAATTTACTTATTAGGGTGTTAAGAAGTATAAATAAAACAAAATCTTCTTAAACAGTTTGAGAGTTTTGAATGTTCACCATATACATATTGTTATAATTTTTCTTGTAAAACAACTTTCCAATAAGGTAACCCTTCTGTCTTGTTTCCCGCTCTGGCATACTTGATGTAAATAATATAAATTATTTATACAATTTGCAGAATTTTTTCATTTATTTTCACAATATGGTTTTATTATTTTTATAACCTTGCAGAGGGTATTTTGATTTTGTCACAAAATGTGTAACGCATTGAATTAGACGTCCGTCTGTCCGTCTGTCTGTCTGTCTATGCGAACTAGTCCCTCAGTTTTAGATCTATAGTTATGAAACTTGGCACAGATGCTCCTTCTTTCTGCAAGCAGTATATATGTCGGAATCGGTTGGATCGGACCACCAAAACAAATTGCTGCCATAGGAACGATCGGTTGAAAAATAAGTCTTCTTATGCAAATCTTTTCTGTAAGGGTATATATCTTCTTCGACTTCATCAACTTGAAGTTGGAGTATATGTTGCTCAGAGTTCATGCCAATCAAAAAAAGTATAGTAAAAAATTGTTGCTAGTTTGTCCCACTTTCCTTTAAAACGTTAAGCATTTTGGCTAAAAACATCGTGTAAACTTCAATTGCACGTTTTTGTTATTGTTATTGTTATTTCAATGCGTGTTAGCAAACAGACATGCAGTGCACACACTGACAGACTGCATGACATGCAGTCAGACACATATTGTAATGACTTGAAGTGTTTAGGAGTTATCTTATCGCTGGCTGTCAATGTGTAATTCTGTGTGCATGTGTGTTTATTTATATGTTTATTTATATGCTTTTTGGGGGCAACAACAACATTCTCTGTGGAGCTGCGATGTTGGCGTCTGTTGACTTTTTTTTTTATTAATGCAGTTTTGTTTATAAAGTGGGCAACTGCAGTTGTTGCACAAACCTGAACCTTTGCTTACTTGATCAGAAGTGTGCTAAAGGAACTCGTGAAGTTGGCTTTCTAATGACTTTGCATTGGCTGTCTATTAAAAAGCGTAATACTTGTAATTATTTTAGAAAATTATTCTTAATGATCTATTCATGCCTCAGCTACTGTAAGTCTTAGATCAATGCAATCAAAAATATATGTAAAATCATTGGCTGCCACTTCAAAGTAGAGCCCGCAGTTCGGGCGACACCTTTTGGCTTCATCAATCATTTTTAGAGGCGTTGCAGGCGCAAAAGAACCAACGCAGATTGACGCTTCTGCTCCCAGAATACTAACGTGTAGTACTATATATATACTATATAAAGATATGTATGTTTCATATACCATTCCAATAGTTACTCAGCTAGGCTGTAAGCGCTTATCGGGCATGAATGAGGTTTGTTTGGGTGTTCCAACAAGTTGGAAGTGGCAAACTGTTTTTGAACTGGTTTGCTGCTGGTGTATCTAGCGTCTATAAGTAGACGTTTATATTTATTAATTATCGTATCGATAACTCTCTCATTTCTGAGCTGTGTTTTGAGCAAAAAGCAAAAAAAAGAAAGAAAACAACTAAAAACCACTTGGCATTGTGCTTGGACTTAACAAAAGTTCTGTCTGAGATATTGCCATTGCCGCTCTTTTGTGGCCGTCAACAAACAAAGTAAAATAACAAAAACAACACACATTGTGCCACTCACACAGATACTAAAACACAGACACATACATGCTTACAGAGCATAAAGTTCAGCGCGGCAACTCGTAAAGTTTTTCTCTGTTGGATTCAGTTCGATTCGAGCGATTTTCGAGCGCGGAGCGTGCACGTCCCGTACAAAATAAAAGCACAAACTAAAACAAAATAACTAAATAAATAATAAAATATATCAAATTGGTTTACAACAGCTAAACCAAGTGAAGTGTGGCCCAGCTGAGTCAGCCGAAAAGTGTAGTGTGTGCGTTTTTTTTGAAAATGCATTTCTCATGCTGAAATTCAGTTAAAAAGTTGTGTGTGTCGCCATGGCGAGAAGTTTTTATTTTGTTTGTGTTGTGTTTTGTTTGCCACTCAAATTTAATTAATTTCGGCATAGAATTTCGATTGTCTAAATATAGCGAATGCCAATTAATTAGGCAATAGTGCCTTGTGTCTAAAGTCAACCCCAACAAAATTACGTATGCAGCATGAGTGTGAGTCTAGGTGATATCGGAATCAATTGTGGTCTACCCGGCAATTTGCTGGCCTACGATGAGTCAAAGTTTGCTGAGAAGATAACACACCTGACGCCCACGGAACAGGAAGCCGTTAAGCGTTTTTGGAGGTAATGATAAGCACTGTGATCTGAAAAACGATAAACACCCAGCTAGAAAAAGTATGAAAAGAAATATTTAATTGGGCATAGTTTGCTGAGATGATACACTCAGTTTCTGTAGCTGTAATTGTAAAATTGTGTAGGTGTTTTAAAGGTGCGAATGCAAGTATCAAGTGCGAGTGCAAACTACGGAACAAAAGTGTTAAAATTTGCGAAACAAAGAAAAAAGCGCTTAGTTCAAAATATATAATGAATAAATCAAATAACTTCAAATTTGTTTAAATTAATTAGGCAAAGACTTTAATACGAAAACCAGTTTGATGGCTTAAAATTTAATGAGAAATGACTTGAAAAATTTTTGACTTTTAATATAATTCACATTAATGCAGTATCAAACTATTTTAAGATACAGCTTTTTAAAAGTTGTCTTAAATAAATTATGGCAAACATTTAAATACAAAATTACGAAATGCCATTTAATATATTATAGAAATAGTAACTTTGTCCAACAATAAATATAAAATTGTCAGCGAGCATTTTTCTCATGAAGAAATTTCAAAAGTTTCAATACTGCAGTAAAAAACGCTATGAAAAAGCTATGAAAACGCTATGAAAACGCTTACGAAACGCGCACATTTTTTAAAAGACACTGGGCACAAATATTTGTTGTGCTATTGACAACTGTTCAAATAGAACTTATTTATCAGATATAAAAATAAATCAATGCAGTGCTGGGCAAGTCAAAGGCAGCCGCAGCCGCGTCTTAGAATGCAACAAATATGCGCTGAGCAGATGCGCAGATGCGTAGATACGTAGATACGAAGGTGCACAGATACAGATACAAATATACTTTGTATACTTAGCTTCACACTTGCCATGGAAGCGCCTGTAGCAGGAAAATTATAATAAAATATATCAAGCTGTCAACATTTTGAGTTTTGACTGTGGCCCCCTTTTGTTGCCATTGTTGTCATTATTGTTGTTGTTATTGTTATTGTTGCTGTTGCTGTTGCTGTTGCTGCTGTTGTCGTCGGTATTTTGAAACATCTTTGAAACTATGCGCGCCACAAAATCCACAATAATCTGTTTGCCATGCCATAAAGCACAAGGGTCTGGGTCTATTTCATTCCCAGGCAACTGCACTCATTAGTAAACTTTGCCAGTTTCCACACCCCTTTCGCTCAAGCCCTGCATTTAGAATGTTTTTCCTGGAAAATTGTACATGCGTGCCGCATTTCTTATATTCATTTGTTTTTCACATTCACATTCACATGCAGGCTTCAGCTTGAGCAACGGAAGCTGCAATTATTTATAATTTGCCTTTATTTTCAGATTGGGCTAACTGAATCACAACAGAGCAGAATTCTTAACCTGATGCAATTAGCCCAAAAATGGTGCTGAAGGAAAAACTTTGCCAACGGGCCGTGCATTTTCATATCTTATTAGATTAATTGCCTGTCATGTTTTCCACGCTTACGGCAAAACAGCAACAACAACAACAACAACAACAATAAGAATGCCAAAAACCAACAACAATGTTGCTGATTTAAAATAAAATTAAACAAATCATGTTGAAAGCCGTCTTACAATTTGCTGCCATATTTTTCATGTTGCGTTTTCTTTCGATTCCAAAATTTACGTAAAATGAAAATTTATGCGTCAACTGATTTATGCGGTTTTCCGTGTCGCATGCATGACAGAGTCAGAGTCACAGAACCCACCTCCTCCCCCCTCCTTCCCATCCTAACCATACTAAATTCCCCCTGCCGTCGCCGTCTGTCGAGTTGCATCCATGTGAAACGAGTGGCGGCGTCGCTTATTTTTGGAGTGCAGACCAAATTAATATGTGTGTTTATGATTATGATACACGTATCGTTATGCTTATACATTTTACATACATTTTTCTATACATCTCTAGAGGGTATAACAACTTTGTCAAGATATTGGTAAAGCACCTACAGAACAGATTTGAACATATTTTCGCACAAATAATCATTTGGTCTAAGTTTTAATAAAACAGATTTTTTAGTAAAAATCTTTAAGGATTATGCTCGCTTAGTGGAAAAATTACATCAACTTGAGGAAAAACGGGATAGATATTTCACCATAGATATTTTTCCACTAAGTAGAGATGCCAGTTTCCTAAAAAAAAATGAATATATTGTACCTTAATTAAAGAAAATGTTCTATCAAATTCTCTCTATTTTCCACAAAAAAAAGAATTTCTATAGAAATGGAGTTTTATTGAAAATTATCAAACTGAACTCAAAAATGAAGTCTAAGATTATGAAGTGCTAGAACTCTTTTGAAAGTCTTATTGAAATTATAGTTTTTTAGTTAACAAAACAAAAATGCTGTTAAGCTGAAATCAATTTTATAATGATTTCGATGATTTAACAATAATATACTTTAGATTTTGTAGTTAATTCAATTTTAAAAAACATTTTTTTTTATAAAAATTTGATTGATTTTGAAAAGTTTTGTGTTTTTGTTGGCAAATAATCAGATTTTTTACAAAACAGTCTTATTCTGGCTTTCACTTTCGGAAAGATATTGAGAAAGTCAATTTCGAGAACATTTTGCTTACTGAATTCACTTGTATTTCATCAAGGATAGATTAAACTTGCTATTGTTAAAGAATAAAATATACTAGATAAATAACAAATTTTAAATATTGATAAGATTTTCAACTCCGCAACATTTTGTCGAATGTGGAAACCGAAACATGTCTGAAGAAAATATGTATTTTAGAATGAGGCGCACAAATAAACATAAGAGTTAGATGACAACTGAGACACTTCATTGAATTTTTAAAACTTTTTAAACATTCGATTGTCGATTTCAAGTTTTGAAACTAATATCATAATAATAACACTTATAAAATAAGACATTTTGCATTCACTGTCATTGTTATCATGTCTGGAACTTGTGCAATCTACCAGTTAACTAAAATATATTTATTTATTGCTTTATGCAAATCAAAGAGAAAGAAATATTTTGCATTTTTATTAAGTTTGATTTGATCTTTTACATTTTTGCCATTTTCTTTACTACAACTTTTTTGTTTTCTCCATTTGCAGGTCGCTTGTTTTGCGGAGTCAACGCGCCTTCATTGAGGAAAATGGTACGTAGATTTGTTTTGGCGTGGGTTTTTTATATACTAGCTATAAAAACGTGGTTCAAGCCCACATGACTGACACTCTGCGGAATTGGATGTGGGTCAACTTGACGCCCGCACAGTGGTTCAAATGGCGTTGACGGCGACGGCTCTAGCAACACCCACACCCACCCATTAAAAGGCAATGTCTTTGCTCTGCTCTCTGCAAATTTGTCACAGATTGGCAACAGTTTCTCAAAACGCACTTTCCATTGTCCAGACAAAAAGCTGCCCACGTGGAAAACTGTAAGCCTTATGCAAATGAGTTTTGGCATGGTTGTCACTTAAACGCCCCCTGGCAGTATTTGCAATTTCAAATATTTGGGCGCAGAAATACATATGTGATATTTAATTAAGCCTTAAAGCCAAAGCCGGTTTTTGGCTTAAATATTTAGCTCATATCGATATAGATACATTTTTGATTACTTCTCATATTTTTTGGGTGACCAATTTTTGACAGCGGATACGAGTTGACAGTTTTGGGCGTGGGCGTGGCCAGTTTGTTGGCGTTAATTGATGCAATTAACTGCAAAATGTAAATGCCAACTTGGCACTAACCAACTCTGTCAAACACAGTCGCCACAAATGGTCTCATTAGCCACACGCATTTTGAAAATATCTTTTTATTTTCATTTTTAATGCGTATGCGCATAAAATTTATGACACGAGAAGAATCATAACAAAATAATAGCTGCAACAACATAAGTCATCCATTAATTGGGTAATCAAATGCCTAGAAAAAGTCATAAATTGGCCCACAGCAGCGTTCCCTGGGGAGCACTTTAAAGCAAATCAAAGTAAAACAGAAACGAAATCTCGAGAAACGAAAGAAAATGAAAACTGCAGTAATTAAGCAGAAATAGCAGCGTGCACTATTAAATTTGAGATCCTATTAACTTGTGCATAAGAAAACACAAAACAGATGGTTAGTGGGACGAAGGTACTTAGTTTTAAGACTGCAAACTGGTCTTGAAACAAATCGTTTTGAGCGTAAATAAAATGTTTGTAGGAGAAATAAAAATTATTTTTTTTCGTTTTTAAAAAAATAATATTAAACTTTATTAACAAATGAGATTTTCGTAAAATCTCAGAAAAAGTTTTGACATTATGATTAATACATACTTATTTAAGGGCTAGAAATCGATTTAATACAAATTCCAAATTTCAATTTTATTAAATTTTATTCTATTTAAAATGCTTTAAATTTTATTTAAAAATCCACTATTATTTTTTTTAATTAATGAAATTTAAATGCAAAATCATTTAAGATCTCAAATATTAAAACAAAATATTTTCTGAAATTATTTCTAATGGAGTTTGGATCTGTACAAAAGTTTTGAAAGATTTTCGAAGAACCTCAGAAAAAGTTGTGACATAATGATTAATACATACTTATTTAAAGGCTAGCAATCGATTTTACACAAATTTAAAGATTTCAATTTTATAAAATTTAATTAAAATCAAAATGTTATGAAATTTTTTTTTTCAAAGCTAACTAATATTTTTTTTAAAATAATGATATTTAAATGCCCAATAATTTAAGATCTTAAATTAAAAAAAAAATTATTTTCTGAAATTCGTCAAACTAAAATGCTAAATTACTTAAAATCTCAAATCATGATCAAAATCATATTCAAAACAGTAATCGGTTCCCTTTTGACAAATTTATTTGAGTTGTGAATTTTCGAGGAACATTTTAATAAAGGACGAGAAATGGCTTAAGCGAAAACGTACGTTCAGGGTATATTCCTGAACCAGGTGAACCATTTTTTTAAGCCGTGAACCGAACCGCTGAGAAAGATGTATTATAAGATTGCAATAATGCTAAGTTCAATAGTTTTGTTTCTGCGAATCCAGTATTGAAATGTTTGTTGAATTTGTATTTTCGCATCGAATTTAAGGCTAAAATTCTGAAATGCATTAATTAAAATACATACATATATGTAAAGAATAAGACATTTTCGAAACTCAATAATTTATCGTTTCTTATCGTGTTTTTTTTGTAATTTATTTTTATTTTTTTGTAGTTATTCGTAGTTGTCATGTGGGTCGTGCCATGCAATTAGATTGAACAGCAGGCTGCACGTGTTTAGCATAATTAAATTTTGCACTTTACGGTAATTTGTTGTTGTGATTGGTGGTGCTGTTGTTGTTGCTGTTGCCGTTGCACCGTTAGCTTCATTAGCTGCAGCTGCAACTACCGCCTACCCGTTGCAGACTCAGACTCAGACTCAGACTCCGATGCAGACCCCAGCCCAATGCATAGCCCCAGACTCCTTCATATGAGCCAAATTGTACACATATCAGTTGGACAACCAGTTTTATTTTTTTTGTTATATTTTGTTTATTTTTTTAAAATTTTCTTTTTTTTTTACGTCGTTCGAAATTCATTCACAAACTAGCTTCATTTTGTATGCTGGGCAGCGTGTTCGACTTCGTCTTCGTTTCTGACGCCCACACTGAAAATTTAGTCATTACAACCGGGCTGTGATAATGATAATGATAATGATGTTAATAATGAAGATCACTTCGTTTTTGGGTCTGTCTTGAATACGTTTCGCAGTCGCATTAAGACTGCAAAATCGACTCCAACTCACAATCTGTATACGTGCTACGTCCAGAGGTCTGGTCATAATCGTAATTTACCTTTACTTGCAGTTGGGAGTTTCTTGTTGCCTGTCCATTGGGCTAATTTCTTAATTTTTATGTTCGTCGAGTACGCGATTTATGTCATTGTACGACCAAGTAGGAGCCTTTTATGGATTGTGTAAATGAAGTTGTACAACTTGGCCAACAGATGTTACAATGCGTGAATAAAAAGTGATTTGTCGGTAGCTCTTATTGTTTTTATTTGGCTGATTCATATATGCAGAGTGTATTCAAATGACAAAGAATGTGTTTAAATCGCAACGGACTTAGTTTTAGTCCCTAGAATTAGTCTATAACTCATTCCGTTTTATTCTTCAAATTCTAAGTCTTATACGTTCTTAAATTCAGTACAAATAGGCCTTCAATTCAAGAACGATTCAAATAAGACTGAAAAGGCTTTGATTTAATTACAATAGTTTCGAAAAAGCTGTAAAAATAAGACTTTTGTACTTGAAAGAAGATATTTTTTACCGGGACGGATTTCGTCACCGCACAGTATCCTTGATTCAATAAAGAGTTTCGATCTGACTCGTTCTCTAATGCCTAACTTATATGTATTACCTAAAATCAGATTACTAAATGTTGTTATGTAAAAATTGAATCAAAATTTGAATGTTTGTAGTCATTATAGAGTCAGAGTTTCGTCACTTTCAAAGTGCAAATCCCTAAGCAAATCAATATCACAAGGGGAAGTCGCACTTTCGTCACTTAACAGTGGATCCTCATAAGCAGCTGCTTAAGATAAATTCCCATAGCCGCCAATCAAATGCTAATAGCAAACATTAACTTTTGCAATCCAACAACAATAACAACAAACATAATAAGACAAACTGATAGCCAGAAAGCCAGACGAGCCACACTTGGCTACCAATTAGGTGACATTAGGCAGACCGCATTCTTTGACGCCCACAATGTACAACGCCCCAAAACCCAAACATAGCACATGCCAAACTGAATAAACAGCTGTGATTATGTACAAGTGTTTGTCTGCGTGTGTGTGTGTGGGTGTTTGTTGTCCAATACAACTATGATAATTAAGCCGGTAAGCAGCGTTCATTAACAACACACGCCTCCGCACCCGGCCATGGCCCTGACTGCTGTTAATTACATCGCAATATGCAACAGGCCAACAGCTCATCAATATGCGGTTTATTGGCCTGGTTAACATTGCTGTGTTTCACACAACACGTATACGCCGCATAGTGCAGCCAACACTTTCACAAGCGACGCCTACAAAACGCCTACACTAAGAGCACCATGATTTTATGAATGAAAAGAGTATTGAAAGTGAAACCAACAACATTTTAATACCCTGTAGAAATATATAAAACGCAGAAGAAGACATCTTAGCATACAGAGCTGATTACATCTTTGCTTTCTCTCTGAGATTATTTGAGGTGAAGATAATGAGCTTTTTTGGCTTGTATATGGTCTCATATATGCAGATAAAGTTAGTTTTTCTTTTTATTATATAAAATATCGGTTTTATTTTTAATCATTTAGAAATTCTCATGCAGGGATCGTAACCATTATAGTTTTTATCTAAAAAATAAAACAAATAAGAATTTATTATCAATTTTTTTATTATTATTAATATCTCCTATTTTGGAACTAAAAAAGTTATTTTATAAGAATTAAATTAAAATTTTTAATTAATAATTGCTAGAAAACTCTTATTTTCATTTTTACTCCCTGTTCCCATTAAAAATGGGAAAAACGGAGTTATAAAGTAGTGCAAATGTGTGTAACAGGCAGAAGGAAGCATTTCCGACTATATAAACTATATATATTCTTGATAAGGATCAACAGCCGAGACGAACTAGCCATGTCCGTCTGTCTGTCCGTCTGTAGAGCAAGAGACACCAAACTTGGCATGCAGGTTCCTGTATACCATTCGCAGATCAATTTTTTTTTTCAAATTTCGGGTGCACCCCTCCCCCCCGCAAATCGCAAAAGACTCCCACAGCCACAATTTTAAAGATAAAGCTTTAACTTTTGGTACACATGTATGTTTAATCAATGTCTTTCGGATGTGTAAATTTCAGCACGATCGGATAAATAGCACCAAAGTTATGGAAGAACTTATTTCCCCCGTCTCAGCAGGCAGCATCAACTAGACTACAGCATTCTTACTTGTTTTAAATAAAAGTTGATGATAAAAAAAAAAATCTTCAATTTTTAGTTTAAAAAATCAAAAATATAAGCTATTTTTAAAATTTTTATTTTATGAATATCGTTTGAAGCGAGCGGTATACCAAAAAAGTGGACCAACAACAATGTTGTAATGGATATTATTGTAAAAAGTAAAGATCACATCTTAGGTCACTTTATGAAAAGACCTGACTACAGAGTATCTCCAAGTCGAGCACTTCTCGTGTATTTCTTATTTATAAAGTTGACAGCTAGATGGCGCCACCTAATACAAATCAGAAAAGCTTCCATACTGCATTCATAGCTAGGCATTGTTTAGCCGCTACGCTTACTGATAAGCGGCTCTAAAAGTTGCGTATCTTATCGCCAATTAACTGTATGATGAGTTCAACAAAAATTTGGATTCTTTGCCGGCCAGTTAGGGTGAGGACGTGCGTTCCAAATGGTCGACAATTAAGCGCTATTTTTTTTTTTTGGGAATTACTTACGCATATTTCTTATTATCGATATTGGTTCTATAGTGGATCAAGGTTAATAGAAAATGCTTTGGAATTTATTGTGGTTTGTGATATTGTGGTTCTGGTATGAGGCAAAGAAGCCAAGGCGTCTTTTGCAGAGAATAAGCTGTGCAAGTAAGTGAGACTAAGACTGAGACTGACATTAGATTTTTAATAATTACATTTTGAGAGGAAATGATCTATTTTAAAACAGATGATCGATGTACCTAAAAACTGTTTAATCAATATTCAATGCGATTAAAAAGTAATCAACTAATTGGTTTTAATGACACTTAAAATAACACTAATCTTCGATCAAATTATAAAAGATCTTTACAAACACAAGCCCAATTTTCCATTAAAAAAAAATAGTTTTTCAAGATTTGATTGCATCAAAGTTAATTAGTGCATCTATAAGGCGATTCAAGGTTTTGAGTTGCTTGATAAATTACTCAAATGTATAGTTCGTTATCGAAATTAAGCAAAATTAGTTATTATACGATGCAATTAAACATAAATATGGGCAGCGAATCATACACAAATGTATCTGACGGATACATTCTGAGAACTGCGCTTGGGCTGCGACTGTTGTTGCCGCTGCGACTGCTGCTCAGATTACCAAAAGTTGAAACGTCTTTTAGACTGGGGACAGGTGTGGCTCTGACTGCCAAATGCTTGCCATGCACAAAAACAACTAAGCCAGACGTTGCCACAAAAAAAAAAACAAAGATACAAAGATGCTGTGCTTTTGTTTGTCTATGTGTTTGTGTGTTGCCAATACCAAGAATCGAAAGCAGACGAACTCAAACGGACGTGACCTTGATAATGACATTTAGATACGCGTTGTGTGCATTTAAGATGCTGTTTAGATGCTCATCCGGTTGTCTTTTTCTCACCATCTCTTTTTCTCTCTCTATCTCTGCAGCTCGTCAAGGGCAAGGCAATAACAATGGCACTTCAAACTCTTCATTGACTCGCTCCGTGCGTAGCTGCAATTGCTGCCCCTATGGCTATCATATTGATCTGGACTTTGTGCGCTACTGCGAGGCCCTGGCCAGTGCAAAGCCCAGCGAGGAGGAGCTACAGCGTCGAGATCGTCGAAGATCACGTAAATCCATGGAGTTCATGCTGGGCTTTGACAGCATCTTTGGTGGCGATTGGCAAGCGGAGAGTCGTGTGGAACCCAAGCTAGCAGAGGTGAGTTTGGGATTCTTTGAATGAATGCACAGAAAAGAGAAGAGACTATTGTCAAATTTGATTTATTTAAGATATTAAGTTAGTTGCAAAAATTGTAAATTGTGATTTTAAATTGGTTTTAAAATATATGGGAAAATTCTTGATCTGTATTCTTGGTCGTTTCGTAAATCTCAGCTTGTAGAATACCATGAGTTATGTTTTGAAAATATCATATTTATAGCTAATTGTTATTTATTGATGTTATAACTTTCCGTTTGGTACTTAAGATCACTGTAAACCTCAACAATTACTGGCAAAGCTAAATAGAACAAGTAAGAATACTCTAGTCGAGTGTGCCCGACTACGAGACTCCCTGCTCCTAACTTGCATTTCAAGCAGTTCAGCGGCAACACAAGCAAGCAGCTTACTCCACATGCACAGTGCATGTCAAACTGTTGTTTCTGCCTGCTGAGACAGGGGAAATAAGTTTTTCCATAACTTTGGTGCTATTTATCCGATCGTGTTGAAATTTACACATCCGAAAGACATTGATTAAACATACATGTGTACCAAAAATTAAAGCTCTAAATTGTGGCTGTGGGAGTCTTTTGCGATTTGCGGGGGTGCGGGGGGGGTGCATCCGAAATTTGAAATAAACTTGATCTGTAGGAACCTACATGCCAAGTTTGGTGTCTCTAGCTTTTGTAGTCTCCGAGATCTGTGTGTTCATACGGACAGACGGACAGACGGACAGACGGACAGACGGACAGACAGACAGACAGACAGACGGACATGGCTAGATCATCACGGCTGTTGATGCTGATCAAGAATATATATAGTTTATATAGTCGGAAATGCTTCCTTCTGCCTGTTACACACATTTGCAGTACTTTATAACTCCCTTTTTCCCATTTTTAATGGGAACAGGGAGTAAAAAGATATAAAATAAAATAAACTAATAATTATGATTATAATCAGGCCAGTTCCGATTTCCGAGTACTACTTATTCCGCAGCGTTTTCGGTTTATTTGGGGTTTCGAATGATATAACAATCGATATTACTTTTTGAAGATATGCTTTGCATTCTACTGTCAAAAGCAAAACATTTTAAACATAAATTTGTCTTCAATATTCCAAATTTAGAATATCCAATAAATCCGATTCAGCGAGTTTTGAACGGAATTGGAAATAGGAACAGGCCAGAATAATGGTAGTATAAATATTAATGCATTGATTCTTAAGATAAAATGGATATAACAATATTTGATATCAGAATTTTATTGAACTTAACAATTTCTTTTATTTGATCTCGTATATATGATCTCTTATATTTGATCTAAGAAATCATATAGATATTTTCAAAGAAATTATACTGGTATTGGAAATATGCAAAAGAGTGAAGTTGATGAGTATTTTGTTTATTTTTTGTTTCTGTGTAAAAACTTCAAAGCAACGCGCACTTCACACTCGATTAACTTGTCACCTGTTTACTTTTTGCAGGCCGCACAGGAAAGCGAACCTGATTCGCCACGCCCTGCCGCTGGGCAATCGCCTTGCCATCGGCCACGGTCCTCGTCCGTGCCACGCTTCGCCTACTGTGGCAGTGGCAACGGCAATGTGCCACGTGCCGAGTCGCCTTATGGTACAGCCTCCTCGACGTGCTCCTCGCTGCGTGGAGGCATCGAGAGTGATGCGGGCATCTATCAGCCACAAAAATATAGCAATCCAAGCTATCGCCATGCACGTCCGGCCAATAGTCCGCCGGAGACGCGGGCATTTATGCACGAGGCACTCGATGAGGTTTGCAGTGACTTTGAACGTACTTTGGAACGTGCCTCGGCAAAGCGGCGAAAGGGAGGTGCCTATGTCTATAGCAATGGCGGCTCCTTAGCCATGGATCGCAATAACAACAGCTTGAGTCTGAGTTTAAGTCTCAACAATGGCTATGGCTCTTCGAGTGAGGCAAAGGAGGCCAGGGAGCGAAGAATGGGCAACAGCACGTGGGATCGTTACTTTGATGTCGCAGGTGAGTGAAAATATGTCTAATGCATAAAAATAGATGAGGAAATACTCTTAGGTTGCTTGCTCTATTGCCTCGCTGCGGCATGATTCATGAGTCAGAGTCGGCAGAAGACTTTAGTTGTATCTGTCAGATACTTTTGCTTTTGCTTTTGCTTTTCTTAGCAATTAGCGACGCCGCCGCGCATGTGACATTTTTACGCACGAAAGTGTGAAAAATTTGAGCAACTGTTGGAACTTGTTGAAATGCCGCACAATGGAGAATAAATTTGTATTCGAATATATTGGTGTATATCATAAAAGAATTATGAATGTGTGAAGTGTTGATAAAGATAAATTATATAATAATATATGCAGCTTGTTCGAAATAGAAATTGTTTCGAAATCCAATTGAGCATAAGATTTAAAATACTAATTTTAGTAAAACAAAGTATTTTTATGGAATTTTGTATGTTTTGTACAAAAAATTTAACAAATTTTGTTTGCCTGCTTTTGTTCAGTTCCATCCCATTGTGCTCAAGGCAACATTACGCATAAAGCTGTCAACTTGGTACACAAACTCTTAGATCAAAGCAATATTTAAATGCTGCTACTAAAACTCTCAGTCCAGTCCACATTCGGTTTGCTTACTTTGCATAATTCAATTTTATGTGGCAAAGCGCCTTAAAATAAGTCTTAGCCCAATCAAAAGACATTAAGCTGCAGAAAAACTGCAGACTTAGCAGCTGCATATATAGATACAGATATTTGATGTCAATATAGATACAATCGCATTTGCATCTTTGGCATTTCAAACTCAATTGGAGTTTACAAGCGGCATAGGCAGCAACTTCAAGGCAATTTTCGAGGCGTTCGTATCTTAAATCAATTTTGAAATGCGCATTTGGCGCTCAATTTGCATGCAAATGCTGCTTTTTGTTGTTGTTGTTTTTGCTGCTTGCCCGTTTTTCTTGTATTTGTTTATGCCATAAATTGTACATAAAGTGTGCAAAAAGCAATGCAAGAAATTCAAAGCAAATAAACAAATCAAATTGTCGCGTTTTTTTTGTGCTCGCAAACAGTTTAGTTGGGGCAAAAAGCAAAGACCTGACGTTGATTAATGATTATTGAAGTATTTACGATATATGAGAGACCCTCATTTCGGGTGCTTTGGTAAAACCAGCTATTTAGGCTTTTAATAAATGGCTTAAAAATTGATTTTAATCAAATGAATGCTACCAAAATAAAAATAAGATATCTTTGCAATTAAAAGCGACTGTAGAAATGAGCCTAGAAGTCTTGTAGCTAACAATAGACAAATGCCAAAAAGCGTACAAAGATAATATTTTTGTTAACCTTGAGGCCTAAAAGCGAGTCTAGACACACATCAGGCACAATTGAAAACTTTTATCGCAAGATACAAATTCATTTGTAGCAGTTGAGGGGCGAAAGTTTTAAATTTATGATTTATATAATATTTGTCTAAAACAATGTTGGCTAACAAATTATACGTTACAAATTGATCTATTGCCAGCAGTTTTTGATCAATATTGATCGATTGAATGCAGCTTAAACATTGGCTCATTTCGTCATCGAAAATTCATTGTTATTCTTTTTGAATAGCACAACAAAGAGCAACAAACATACAAATTGCTGTGTACATAAATTGTTTTTCCAAAATTATTATTATTTGCTTGCAAAGTGATCAGACAAACTAAACCAAAGAACCACCTTGAAACGCACCAAACGCGCCTTTGTCCAACCAAAATCTGTTCATGATGAGTCTAAATATATTACAAATTGTTTGGTTTTTGTTTGGCGTCATCATAGCAATCAACATTATCATTTAATAATGTGCATTTAGCTTATCTACAAAACTGTTGTCTAGTTTTATTTTTATTACATTTGCCGTATTTTCAGATTGTTTAATTTGTATTTACTGAGCGAACGAACGACCTTATCGCAGCTCTCAGCTCACAGCTCTCAGGGTGCCCAATATATTTTGTTGTTTTCATTTTTTTTTTTTTTTGTTAGTAATACATAACAATTTGTTGTTGTGCTGTGCTGCTTTTGCACAAGAGCTGTTAAATAATAACAAAATGTTTTTTTTTTTTTGTGTATTTTGTTGCTGTCAGCAGCGCGAAAATCTCATCGCAGTTTGCCGACGACTTTCGAACGAAAAGCATAAAAATGTGTCTAGCACCGATATAAAACTAATTAAATAAGCGAAATGATCTAAACGAATAAATATAAGCAAAACGAGTGCACCGAATCTACCAAATAATTGCAATAAAATTCAGAAAGTAACAACTAACGAAATAAAAAGCTGGCAGACTGACAAAATTCGAAAAAATAATAGTTCGAAAGTAACGACATACTACCGAATATCGAAGTATACATATATACGTGTATATAACTATAAAAAATGATAAATTATAAAAAAAAAAAAAAATAATGATCGAATTGATTTGTATTAAATAATTATTTAAAGTAAATTCAGAAATTATAAAAACAAAAGTTAAAAACTACGAATGTTTATTAATACATTTTAGCTTCATATAAAATATTAAAAGAAAAGACACGCACGTGTTTGAAAAACATCAAAACGAAATTTAAAAATATAATATTGACATAAATTAGAACAAACAACTTTGAGAAACATTTTCAAAAAACTGTTTCAAATAAATATATGCACTATAAATAAACATTTTAATCAACGAAAAATACTTTATATTATTTTCAATGCCATTTTTCACGATTTTAAAAAGAATTAAACATGAATTCATGCAGAGTGAGTCTTAGCGTGCATATAATTTTGTACAGCACTGTGAAAGATTACGCGTGACGTTGTTCGCATCAGTTTTAATGTGAATGTGCTAACGTTTGTTGTGATAGCTACCAAATCAAATCAAATTAATATTGCTTATTACTCACACAGAAAATGCTTTAATTAACAGACAACAACAGCAATAACAAAAAATACGTTATTAAAAAATATATATATATATATATATATAATTTTTTTTGCTTTACCAATGTCGCAATCAGGCAAAGTGCAATGTTTGCCGCCTTGACCGCTGAATGTGCTCTTAATTACGCAGCCTGCATTGTGCAATTAATTGTGCTATTAACAAACTTAAAAACAAAATCAATAACAAATTGAACAACAATGTTTGCAACATCTAGCGATACATTGTCGTTGCGGAGAAAAACCAAAATGAAGGCGCAGACAAGGCAAAGTCCCTTGAAAAACTGGTGGAATGATTGTAGGTTCATATAGATAGGGCTTATATTTATAGCTATATATATATGCGCTACCATCTGCATATTCAATTTTCATTTGCCTAATTTTCTGGCTCATAAAAACTGATTAATTATGCGCCGGTCAATGCTACCAAACACGCGACTTTCGGGCCTTCTGTTTGCCTCACATTGCCTTGACCATCTTTTCGGACAGCTCAGCCAACTTGGCACCGAGACACGCCACAAAAAAATAGAAATCTTTACGTTATTTTTATTTCATTTTACTTATTTCTCTGCCTAAAGTTCAGTGCACAACAGGCTTTTAAAGAAATTAAGTAATACTCGTACATAGTAGCAAATGGAGCAATGCGACAAAAAAAATGAGCAAAAACTAAATTACTTGGCAGCCGGCAAAAGCGATGAGTAACAACTGTCGGCGGACCACAGTGCGTATGAAAATTGTGTACCCACGTTATGGAGAGCGTTTGATTTTAGTTTAGAAACGCAAATTTATTATACCCTTTCAGAGGGTATTATAATTTTGTCACGAATTGTACAATGCATTGAAGAAGACGTCTCAGAAAAAACAGAGTTGTATATTCGTGATCAGCATCAACAGCCGAGTCATGTCCGTCTGTCCGCCATGTCAGTTTTAGAGCTAAAGTTATGAAACTTGGCACAGATTCTTTCTGCAAGCAGTACATATGTCAGAATCGGTCAGATCGGATCACTATAACATATAACTGCCATAGGAACGATCGCTTGAAAAATATGTTTCTGCATTAAAAACTTTTGTGTTTTTCAAAATATCTCAACCAAACTCACTATATCTAAATTAAAGCACGTTCTAGACATGGTGACTAAATTTTTTCAAAATCGGATCACTATATCTCACTATAGCTGCCTTGTAAACAAACAATCCGATGAAAAATCAGAATATCTTGTGTGCAAGGGTATATATCTTCGGCAAGCCGAAGATAACTTTTCTTTCTTGTTTTTAGCTTAAATTTTGTTCAACAAATAGTTACAGGCTGGTTACTTTTCTGCCTAATTCTAATCAACTCACAGCACGTGCTGCAGTTTTACCCTACTCATGGTCAGATAGCAGTTATTAAAGCTTTGCATGGATGAGTATTTGATAAGCAAGCGCAATGCAATTGATAAAGAATACTTATATTCTCATTGCATTGCTCGATTCAGGCAAAAAATATTGTCTCTTATATAAATACCATAAATGATGGCAATATATTGAGAGCATGTGGGTAAAATCAATATTGAATAATAATAGCGCCAGTCGACGGCTTATCAGACAGTTACAGACGGACACACACAAAGGACAGACTCGAGTCGCAGTTTTTGCTTTTGCTTTTGCTTTTGCAGCTTGTATTATGTTTTTATATTTTTCTGTAAGCAGTTTTGGTTTGGTGCGCAAATTATGCGCATTGTGGCACAGTTTTTCGTCATAGATAGCTACTTACTATCATTTTTTATCACTAAAAAACAAAAATCGAATTTTGGCTGAGCAAAAATGTTGCGGCCTGTCGAGTTTTCAGTAGACAACAGCAAGCGCTTATGGCAAGTCTGCAAATAAAAATTGTTTTGAGCAAGGCAATAGATAGAGCAAGTAACCAAAGCCAAATGGCTTTACTTAAAGCTTATTTATAATATCTATTTTATATCTACTTTATAGACTCCTGCATGGCGGGAAATCGCTCGCCGCGATCGAGTACGCCACGTCTCTTTCAGCGCTCGAATACGCTGCCACTGCAGCAACGTCCCAGTCCCGCTGAGGTGCAGTACGAGAGCTATGTGCTGGCCACAGTGGCAGCCAATGCCAAGTCGCCAGTGGAGCAAGTGGAGCCGGCGAAAGCCACACCACCTCCACCGCCACCGCGTCGTCATCATTTGACAGCAACGCCAAAGGCAGAGCGCACAAACGGTCATGCCACAGGCAGTCCACTGCAATCGCCAATCAGCTCGGAAGCGGGACAGACTACAGCGGATGCACAGGCACTGTGCCAGATACGCGAACAAATGGCGCTGAGCTTGAAGCGTCTGAAGGATCTAGAGGCACAGGTGAAGATCATACCCGATATGGAGGTGAGTTTTTGGCAAGCGTTAATTTAAATTATATAGGTACTTAGTTCAGTTTATACTTTCAGTTGGAGTTGAATACATTGCGCACTGAAAAGCAGCGCCTGCAGCGTCGCAACGAGGAGTTGCAACGCGGACAACGCCAGACACCATCGCCACCGAGTCCGGGCATTAAGAATGCTTCACCCGTGCAGTTTACGCCGCAACGCATCAGTCCCGTTTCGCTGGAGAGTTTGGGAGCGCGCATGCGCAGCAGTTCCACATCGCCCAGCATTATACGTCGTGACGTTGCCACACAGGCGGCCAGCAAAGTGATTGCAACACGAGATGTAGCCGTGGGTTCACAGCTCAGCACACGCCATGTGGGCACACAGCAAGCTGAGGCGCTCTATTCCCAGCTGGAGCTGAAGCAGAAGATTGAGCAGGCGCTTAGCGAACGGCAGCAGCAGCGGCTCAGGCATCTAATATCGGTGGGCACACAAATGTATGTGCCACAGCGGGAGCAGCGTGAGATGGGCATGCAAACGGCGCCAGAACGGTCTGTGCTCAAGCACAATGTGAGCATCAGTGCCAAGCCCATGACAAGGGAGAACTTTACCAGTTGCAAGCCGGATGTGCGCAGCGTGGGCAGCTCCGATCATCGAATCAGTGATGTGCTCTGCGAGAAGTGCGCCATCGGCAAGCGTAGCGTTGGCTGTGGCACAGAGGAACCGCTCGAGAAGCCCAAGCCACTGCCACAGCTGCCAGGTCGTAGTAACACTTTCAGCCTGGGGGAGCACGAGCAGCTGGCAATAAAGCGCAAGGCAATTGCCTGCCAGACGCCAGCGACAATGGTGCACAGTGTGGCCAGTCAAACGGCAGCAAACACTGTGCGCTCCACGGCCGCGCAGGCGGTGCCAGAAAATCAGCATATTGCCACACAATGCAGCGCGGAGTTAACTAACCGTCAAACGGATACCAAAGGTCTGGTTTTGCTTACGCGTAGCGTTACCAAGTCGGAGCAGCTGATGGCGCCGCTGACACGCCCATCTACACGTCACACTGCTTGCAATACGGAACCAGAGCTGCCAGAGCTACCAAAGCCAGAGCGTAGCACTGCACACTCTGCTTGCAACACGGAACAGGTGCACAAACGGGATGTTGGCTGTGGTGACATTGTCAAGCCGCATATTTCTATTGCCTGTGCGGCCAACTATTGTGATTCCTGCAAGGAGGCCATTCAGGTCTTGGCCAAGGACTTCTCAAAGGCAGACACCACCATCGAACCAACACCCTCAGTTAGACGCTCCACATCCGCGGACTCACGCATCCCACGTCCCAAGCACCTCACTAGTCCCAGTCCAGTGCGCAAGCAGTTCCAGAGACAAAACACGTATACGCTGCCAACTGCCACAAGCTCAACACCTTTGCCAGCTAAGAGTCCAAAGGCAGAACGCAAAGCGCGTCTGAGGTGAGTTTTTAAGAAATATATAAGTGAAATTTGGAATTTTGCTCAAAAAACAGAAAAATACGATATCTTCGGTATGGCGAATATATATTCTTGGAATCCAATTTTTGCCTTATTGTTACCATGACAGCTATTTTATCCAGCCTTTAAAAGTATAATTAGACTTGGAATATCTGAGTTTTGCTCAAAAATCGGTTAAAATAGAACAGTTTTTCACTCAACAGCTGATAAAAGGCAGAAGGTATAAAATTTAGTCAAGTTTATGAAATCTTGTCAACATGCTTAGAAAATAATTCAAATCTGAATTTGTAGGTTTGATCAACTTATCTTAGAAAGCAAAACTTTTGACAAATCGTTCCTATAAATATTTATTATACAGACTGAAAGCGCTTTTGATGTCCGACATTTAATAAGGAAACTCGGTAGCTACAAGTAAAACGCCATTTACAGTTTTCGAATACTACCTGCAGTTTTTGAAATAATGGTGTTTTTTTTTTGTGGTGTAAATTTTAAACCCTCAGTGTGTCACTCAGAATGTTTAAGGATATGTCTTATAGTTTACTCGTAATATTTGTTTTTTAACTTCTAAATTTGAACATTTTTATTCAAAAAAATAAGTTTTGTCCTTTTCAATCGAATGGAAAATACCAAAAATGGTAAAAATGCAACAATAGCTAAAAAGCAATGCAAAGTGCCGTTATTCCATTTTCCATATATGGATAAGATGACAAGATTCCTAAACAGACAAAAAAAAATGTACATTTGTAGAATTTAAAAATTGGAAACAACTTTAAATTTGCGTAATTACTCGAATATAAATTTGCTTTCAGTTCTGCTCAAGCACAATAACAATATGTTTCACTTGTGTATGACTATTGCGCCACTGTGCGTTAAGCTGCGAAAACTTGAAGCTTTCAATGCAAGCTTTTAGCCTAGACACAAGCCCAAAGCTCGCCCATGGCCAAGTTGCTTGACATGCGCAGCATAGCTGTGCTAAGTCCGAATCTGAATCCGAATGTGAACCGACCTGGTTGCATTGACCTTCAGGTTTAGTTTTCGTTTTGGCTTTGGCGCGTTTGTTGGTTCATCCTTCCTTTGTCGTCTTTTTTGTTTATTTGTTTGGATTTTCGTTTTTCAAATGGTGTTTTCAATGTTTTCCGGTCTGAGCAGCTTCACCTGCTATCCACTGGTGGTCAGCGGCTGCTCAGCACTGCTGCTAACGTGGGTTAAACTTAAAATACTCAAATACAAACACGCGAATGACTCAATTCTTAATTTAATTCACTCAGCTCGCTTCAGGAAAAGCCGCCCAGCCTGTCGCTTGACTCCTTGGCCGAGTCACAGAGCTTCATCAAGCAGCCGTCCAGCAAACAAATTGCAACGTCAACGGATCTGGATCTTACCCAGCTGGGCGACGATGAGCTAATTGTGCGTGAGGAGAAACGCGTTAGCATTAGCTGGTCCCGCGATGCCTCCCCAGCCCCCTTGATGACCTCCTCGACGGCAACTACAACCAGCACCAAGTCCGCATCGCCAGAGCAAGCGCTCACTGCGTCAACAGATTCTAATGTGGAGCGGGAAATATCGCAAGGAGCACGCAAAAAGTCGAGCACACCGCTAAAGTCTAGTCAAAGCGAAGAGTCCCAGGTGACTGTCATCGAAAAAAAGGTTGAGTTGCCAGAGCAGGAGCAAAATCAAAAGGAAGCGCGACCGCCCACCAAGGCACAGTTGCATCAGCTGGCTCAGGCCCCATCGGAGCCAAGGCAGAAGTGAGTGAAAACTTTAGCAATCTTAGACATGCTTCCAATTATTTTATATTTACACACAGAACGGAGTTACCCAAGGAGCTAAAGGACGCCCTGAGAGTCATTAATGACTCGCTGCTTAAGAAGTTGGGCTCCAAGCCCTTCTCTTCGTTCAGTCTTAAGACGTCCAAGGCAACCATTGGAGAACACTGGTTCCGCATCTCTAGCACTGGAACCTCCAATCCCCATGAGGTTGAGGATTACTTGGATTATTATGAATCGCTGTCGGTGCCATTGTTGGAGTATTGTGTGAATTTATCCGATAGCAATGTGAGTTTTCATTATTATAAAAACGTACCAATTTTCGATTCGCATGAAATCATTCCATAAATTGCAAATGATGATTTTTTTTTTTTTTTACTCCCTGTTCCCATTAAAAATGGGAAAAAGGGAGTTATAAAGTACTGCAAATGTGTGTAACAGGCAGAAGGAGGCATTTTCGACTATATAAACTATATATATTCTTGATCAGGATCAACAGCCGAGTCGAACTAGCCATGTCCGTCTGTCTGTCCGTCTGTCTGTTTGTCCGTCTGTCCGTCTGTCCGTATGAACACACATATCTCGGAGACTATAAGAGCTAGAGACACCAAACTTGGCATGCAGGTTCCTGTATACCATACGCAGATCAAGTTTATTTCAAATTTCGGATGCACCGCCCCGCACCCCCGCAAATCGCAAAAGACTCCCACAGCCACAATTTTAAAGATAAAGCTTTAATTTTTGGTACGCATGTATGTTTAATCAATGTCTTTCGGATGTGTAAATTTCAACACGATCGGATAAATAGCACCAAAGTTATGGAAGAATCTGTTACCCCCGTCTCAGCAGGCAGAAACAAAAGTTTGACATGCACTGGACAAGTTAAGTGCGCTGCTTGCTTATGTTGCCGCTGAGCTGCTTGAAATGCAAGTTGGGAGCAGGGAGTCTCGTAGTCGGGCACACTCGACTAGAGCATAAGGCCCCAAAAGAGAAAATGAAATAAGGTCCCAAATTTGGGATGCTATTTTTGTACAAAAAATGTGCCCATTAAATTCTTAGCCTTAGAACACCTGCAGATAGAAAATAAACTGTTACTGGGGCTCTTCGATTATATTTCATATTATTATTATATTATATAATTATTATATCATTATGTTATAATATATAAAAGATGTGTTTTTTTTTCCTAATTAGAATTAAATAAGGCCCAAAAAATTGGTTTTAGCGATGTACACAATAATTAATATTGGAATAATTAGATTCTCAGTAAAGTTTTCAACTGTAAATCAGAATAATTGCATATAGGCACAAAGTAGATACAAATAATCTCGAGATAAGCTTGGAAAGCGTTAGAAGTTTAATAAAAAAAGTGAAAAAGGGATTGCATTTTGATCTTTATAAATATTTTTTGCTGTCTTATAATACTGTTAGCAACTATATTGATATTGCTTTTAATACACTTACAATAAAGTACTTACTTAAATAATATTTTCAGGGCAACACGGCTATGCATTATGCGGTATCGCATGGCAACTTTGACGTCGTATCCATACTGCTGGATTCTAAGGTTTGCAATGTAAACCAAATGAATAACGCTGGATACACAAGCGTCATGCTCGTATCGTTGGCCAAGCTGAAACAAGCGGCACATCGGACGGTCGTGGAGCGACTGTTTCAGATGGCCGATGTCAACATACGAGCCAAGAAGGTAGGTAAAAGCACGCCATAAAGTGTGAATTGAAGAGCTGATTTACTCACAGCACATTTAAACTTTCCTCTGCGATTCCCTACTAATCAACCTTATCCTTGATCCTTTGCCACCGACTCTTGCAGCATTGCCAAACCGCACTGATGCTGGCTGTGTCGCATGGTAATGGCGATATGGTTGCAATGCTGCTCGATGCTGGCGCAGATATAAATATTCAGGATGAGGATGGCAGCACAGCATTGATGTGTGCAGCAGAGCATGGACGCGTGGATATTGTGAAGCATTTGTTGTCGCAACAGGATTGCGATTCACTGATCCAGGATGTGGTGCGTATTCAATATTATACATCTAAGCTGCAGTTATTATCTTCTATTTCTGCAGGATTCCAGCACAGCCTTTAAAATAGCCTGGCAGGCCGGACATCGTGATGTGGGTCTGCTGCTCTACGTTCATGAACAGATGCTGCGCAGCAAGCTGCCCAATCGTGGCGAACCCATACGCAAATCTCTGCCTCTGCCAGCGCGCCCTAAGCCTCCAAAATAAGGACACACACCGGAAGCGGAAGGGTAGAGTCAATGCTGCTGGGCAGCCATTTTGTATTAGCGGCCAATATGTCGAACAAACATTAGTTTTAATATTTGAATTAGCATTTTCGTAGCGCTGCCTAGATATTGTAGCACAAGCATTCCATATCAGACACAGAGAAAGAGTTTTGAAAAACTCAATTGTTAATAATTTAGCTGTTAATTAATCAAAAACAAAATAAGAATATACATATATTTTTATTTTAATTTGTTTTATTTATTCTACTATTAATTTTAATGTCTAAAAAGCTCACAATCTAACATAACTTGTGCATAATTTGTTACTTTAAGTTTAATTTCTTAACTATACTACTAAAATCAAACGGAAAAATGTCATACAATTTACAATATAATATTTAAAGTTTCTTTTAAGCCTGTAAAAATGACTAAAATTACACAAAATACTGCATTAGCCTATGCTACAGAATTAGCAGCCATATAACATATAGAAACCATATCAGCACACGACAATGCAACGACATAAACAAATATAAAACATATTTTAAAATAAACAATAAATGTTGAATTAAATTATTTTTGCAGAGCTACTTACAATAAAATTAAATGGTTAATAAATATTTAAATAAGACTTTTTAATAATAATCAAAAGTAGCTCGTATCACATGAAACGAATCCACATATTCAATTTTTAAACGGCAAATTGTATTTAATAGTAATTTATACAGATATATGTCTATGCATAAATTATATTTTTAATTATTTTAAAAGATTTTAAATAAATAAATTTATGTTCACGCGTTTAAAGACTTAATTACGAACTTTTAAGTTTGTGCACTTGTATAATATACCTTTTTTTTCAAAATGTGTTTTTTTGTAATTTAATATCCTTGCAGACATTGTCTCACGAAATGTGTAACGCATTGAAGAAGGCGTCTCAGAAAAAACAGAGTTGTATATTCGTGATCAGCATCAACAGTCGAGTCATGTCCGTCTGTCCGTCCGTCTGTTTTTATGCGTCTTTCAGGACTTTGTTCTTAAGTTATCTTGATGAAACTTGGCCCGGTGGTTTTTTCTTATTGCAGGTATTACCTATAGTTGAATTGGCCAGATCGGACTACTATAACAAATAGCTGCCATAGGAACGATTGGTTTTTCAAGATAACTCAACCAAACTCACTTCCCCAAAGTTTAAGCATATTCCATACATTCTGAATAAATTTGTTCAAATCGGACGAATATATCTTGTAGCTGCCATAGGAACAATCTGTTGCTAATTACGTTTTCTTGTGCAAAACTTTTCTGCAAGGATATTTTTTTTGTTTTAAAGGGTATTTTTTCTTTTTTTTTAAGTACATTTAAGTTATATATACACTCTTCTTAATACTACAACACTTTGTTCACTTCTTAAATTCATTCACTGTACCTATTACAAAAACACTAGTTAGACCGCTCGCTCTTCCAAACCCGGTTCGACCACGCCCAGTGGCGTCAGCTGCAATGCAATGCCATCGTCTATGCTGACCAGCGGCCGCTTCGAGTTCAAAGTAAACTCAAACTCCAGCAGCAGCAGGGCCAGAGCCAGTCGCAGTTGCAGCTGAGCAAATTGAATACCAATGCAGTTCCGTACACCAGCACCAAAGCCAAACCAAGTGCTCTGTTGGGTTAAGGAATCTCTGGGACTGCGCCAACGTTGCGGATTGAAACGTTCCGGTTCTGGATAATACTCAGAATCATTGTGTATGGCATGCGTGGGTATGATGATAAATAGTTCCTTGACCAGCGTATATTTAAGGTGATCTGGCACAGCATAATTATTGAGTACACGTCTCATTATGTAGGGTGTTATGGGATGCATGCGTAGGGTTTCGAGTATGACATGACCCATTAGAGTTAGAGATTGCACACACTCATAGCTCAGATTGTTTTGATGCTTTTGCATGGCAAGTTTAAGCTCCTGACGCACTTGAGCCTGCACCTCCGGATTCAATGCGAGCTCGTATAGCACAAAGGATAAAGTGTTGGCTGTTTGCTCATAGCCAGCCTTGAGGAAGACGAATGCATGGGCAGCCAGCTCGTGCTGTAGATGCGCCTTAAGCTCCTTGTCCGCCTCATATTCGTGTGTGGTTAGCTCGAGGGCTTTGATGTCCAACAGCAGCTGCAAATAGTCCTGATGACGCACACCGGAGGCTTCGCGCTGCAGGACAATGTCCTCGAGTAATGTCAGAAAATAATCCTCAGCTTGCTTGGGCGTCAGTCGCATACGCAGCCAGCGACAAAAGTTGGGAAAACGTATCATCATCAGATTCATTAGATAACCATGCTTTCGTGTGCACAGCACCAGTTCCGTCATCTGCTCAAACTCATCCAACGAATACTTTTTTCGATGCTCGGCATTTAGGCCAAACACACAGCTGGCCAAAGCAGAGAGCACATAACGTCGCATGAGCTTTTGTATATGCAGTGTGGAATGCGATTGCTTCATCAATGTGGTACTGACCACCAGGAGTAGCTCTTCGGCTTCCTCGTAGAGACTGCCATATAGCCAGGCCATGCGTTCACTCTCAAAGCTGGGATCCAGTTTCTGACGCATCTCTTTCCAGCTATTGCCACGCAGTCCATAAAGATCACCCGACAATGGATCCGTCTTCTGATTGCAGTAAATGCCGCGATCATTAAAATTTGAGAAGTCCTTAACCATTATCTGACGTATTAGCTCACGATCGAGGATCAATGCACGCGGCTGAAGCAGCGCATAGAAGCCGCAAAATGGTCCGCTCCCCTTGAACTTGTTATAGATGGCCGTGTAATGGGCGGCCTTCATGGTCTCGGTACTGAGCGATTGGGTGACCAGCTGCTTGATAATAGGCCATAGTTTCTTGGGCCTCTCGTGTGGTATGTCCAGGTAGCGCCAATAGTCACGATGATAACGAGCGGCCATAATCAGCAGTATCAGCAGGCAGAGCACGATTAGCCCCAAAATAGTGAATATTATCCACATGTTCTTCATGCCTGATTGTGTTCAAATTGTGCGCTAATTAGTAATACACAAATACATCAATACAAGTACAAGTAGCTATATAAATATATAACATATATACTATATATATAAATCACAGTTATGACTCTTTGTGCCCGGAAACTGTTTGCCGTTCAGCCGTGATCTAATACACGAGTCGCGTACCGCGTTCTCAGCGACAAGTTGAATCTGTTACGTTCATTACCAAACCGCGTTGTTCGACTGAGTGCAATTGAGAAATACATATTTACGATACGCTCCGAGTCGTTGGGAGCTTTTCATTTGGGGGCCTGGAGTGCGCTACACTACAGTTATTGCTGCTTATGGATTTGGACTTGGCTTAAACGGGCTCTGTGGGCGTCCGAGTGAGTCCGAGGCCAGCAAACAGTTGAATACTCATATATTCATATACTCAGATACTCAGTACTGAGGCTGCTGGCTCAATGTGTCTTAAACTGGGCATGCTTTTTGCGTAGGAGGAAAGCAATCTCACAAGTGTTTATATGCAAAAGTATAGGCATGTACAAAAATATTGAGCAATCGATTATGATCTATATTTTAGTAAGAAAAACATACTTTTAACGATGATTTTTAGAGGTTTTTTTTTTTTTTTTTTTTTTTTGTATATAATCAAAATTGAGAAAATAGTCAATATTTTATGAAAAAAGTGTTAAATAATTTCAGCCAACAGTGTTTAATGATGATAATCTATCAAATCTAATTCAGGAAGTTTTTACTCCCTGTTCCCATTAAAAATGGGAAAAAGGGAGTTATAAAGTACTGCAAATGTGTGTAACAGGCAGAAGGAGGCATTTCCGACTATATAAACTATACATATTCTTGATCAGCATCAACAGCCATGACGATCTAGCCATGTCCGTCTGTCTGTCTGTCTGTCCGTCTGTCCGTCTGTCCGTCTGTATGAACGCGTCGATCTCAGAGACTATAAGAGCTAGAGACACCAAACTTGGCATGCACGTTCCTGTATACCATACGCAGATCAAGTTTATTTCAAATTTCGGATGCACTTCCCCGCACCCCCGCAAATCGCAAAAGACTCCCACAGCCACAATTTTAAAGATAGAGCTTTAATTTTTGGTACACATGTATGTTTAATCAATGTCTTTCGGATGTATAAATAAATAGAATAAATAGCACCAAAGTTATAGAAGAATCTATTACGCCCGTCTCAGCTGGCAGCAACAACAGTTTGACAAGCAGTTTACGAGTTAAGTGCACTGCTTGCTTGTGTTGCCGCTGAACTGCTTGAAATGCAAGTTGGGAGCAGGGATTCTCGTAGTCGGGCACACTCGACTAGAGCATTCTTACTTGTTTTTGGTTTATATTCCGAATTTTTGCTGTCCTGATTTTGATTGTTACGGCTTTTAGTAAGGTATTTTGCAGTCTACTCAGCCTACATATTAGAATTTATCTCTGTATAAAATTTAAAGTTAATTTTCGTTTGTTATCAGAGTCTACGGCTTCTATTTTGAGTTTTATTTTTTTTATTTATTATTTTTTTTGTAGATAAAAGAGCAGTTTGCCTTTGAAATTCCGATGCTATTCTCATTGAGGTGGGGCTGTCGCAAATTAAAGTGGCCTATAAAATGATTGCACTGTGCCAAAAAGTTGTGTGCTCAATGAGTAAGCAAATTGGGTTTTTAATATAATCGCTTATCGGCCAACTTTTTTGTATATTTTATAATGTCAGCAAGTTGAAAGGCTGTGACTATTCTATAGATAAATGTGTGTTGAAGAAAATATCAATTGCCCAACGATTTTAGAGTTCGGGTAGATACTTTATATTAGCTTATATATTTTTTTCAATGTACTTATTTAGTTGACATGCTGAATTTTACGCCTAATTAACGCGTAAATGGCAAAACAAAACAAAACAAAACAAAACATTACGAGTATGAATGTACCGAGAGTGTTTTGACGAAATAAAATGTATTGTATCCAAATACGTATTTGTACACAGATTAATATGAAAACAACAAAAAACATATACAATTACAGACGTTTTAAGTTGCGCTCTTATGATATACGAGATCCTAAGTTCTTTAAAAATACATCAAACAGACGGAAAGGCCAATAAACTCTGCTGTCAAATCTGATCACGAATATATAATTCTTATACTTAAGTAGTTTTAAAAATGAATTTATCAATTTATAATACTTTTATTACATTTCATGGAACAATTCTTATTAAAGCAAAAAAGAAATGTTATCTTCAGCGTGCCGAAGATATATACCCTTACAGAAAAGACTTACATAAGAAAACAAACTTTTCAACGGATTGTTCATATGGCAGCTATAAGATATATAGATCCGATTTTGATAAAATTTGGTCAACATGTGTAGAACGTGTTTTAATTTAGATATAGTTAGTTCGGTGTAGATATTTTGAAAAACACTAAAGTTTTTCATACAGAAACTTATTTTCGAACGATCCTTTTTTATGGCAGCTATAAGATATAGTAATCCGATTTTGATGAAATTTTGTCATCATGTATAAACTGTCTATAAACTTAGGTAAAGTGAGATTGGCTGAGTTGTCTTGAAAAACAAAAAAGTTTTGCATACAAACACTAACTTTTCAACCGATAGTTCCTATGGCAGTTCAACTTTAGGTACTACCTGCAATAAAAAGCATCTGTGCCAAGTTTCATCAAGATAGCTCTAGAACAAAGACTTGAAAAACGCATAAAAACAGACGGACAGACGGACATGACAAAATTATAATACCCTCGGCAAGGGTATAAAAATCACACCGAAAAAGGCAGATAAATAAACCACATAAAAAGCTGTTAAATTTTCGTTGAGCTAAGTGCTTGTGTTCTTATACTAAATTGTTAAATACTGTTGCTGTCTCGAACCGAGCATAAAATCTAATCAACTGCCAAACAAAAATGCAAAAACATTGCCAGAACATTTCATAAATATACATTTCGATATAGAGCATTATAAAATACACAAGCCAATTTCACTAATATTTTTCCTTATCATCAATGTTTGTTTTATTTAATCTTTCTCTTTAAATTTATTGAAATTTTTGGCTGTTCTTAATTTTGTGATAAAAAATATAAATGTCATTGTGATTCCAAAAGCTTTACCTTCAAAACGGCAGCATTATCGCAAAAGTTCTCATACAACATCAGTGTTCGACGGACATCTCGCATATAAACATGGGTGTTGCAACCTTGCTGCTCACGGCCCTGTTGGGGTTAATTGGATATGTCATTATCCGATTTCGTCGGAATATGCAATATTGGCAAAACTTGGGCATACCCTGTGATGAGGGTCATCCGCTGAGAGGTAACTTGGTGGGCGTGAGTACTACTCGCTCATTTGCAGACGTCTGGATGGAGTATTATAATAAGTATCGTGGAACTGGACCTTTTGCCGGTTTCTACTGGAGTCAACGAGCCGGGGTTTTTATTCTGGAACCATTTTTGGTAAAACACATATTGATCAAGGATTTCAATAAGTTTACGGATCGTGGCTTCTTTAATAATCCTGAGCATGATCCGCTTTCTGGTCAGCTTTTTCTGTTAGACGGACACAGGTGGAGATCCATGCGGAACAAACTATCGTCAACATTTACCTCCGGTAAAATGAAATTTATGTTTCCCACAGTTGTCAAAATTGGTCATGAATTCATTGACGTTTTTGGCGATATATTGGCAAAGTCCTCGATAATTGAGGTCAAGGAGCTCCTGGCTAGATTTACAACCGATGTCATTGGCACCTGCGCATTTGGCATTGATTGCAGCAGTCTGAAGGATCCTGAAGCTGAGTTTCGCGTAATGGGTCGCCGGAGTTTAACTGATAAGCGACATGGTACATTTGGCAGTCTTTTTCTAAATTGTTTTCCAAAGCTGGCTAAACGTCTGCATGCAAAAATGACTCCAGAACATATTGAGAAGTTTTTCATGCGAGTTGTACAAGAAACCATTAACTTCAGAGAGGAGAACAACATCAGACGCAATGACTTTATGGATCAATTAATTGATTTGAAAAACAATTCTTTGATGAAGTCCGAGACGGGTGAGAGCACAAATTTATCAATTGGAGAGGTAGCTGCACAGGCTTTTGTCTTCTTTGCTGCTGGTTTCGAAACTTCCTCGACAACAATGGGATTTGCGCTCTACGAACTGGCACAGCATCCGGACATACAGCAGCGAGTGAGGGATGAGTGTAAGGAGGTGCTATCTAAGAGTAACGGTAAACTAACCTATGAGAGTCTCAAGGACATGATTTATCTTAATCAAGTTATATCGGGTAAGAATGCATTTGTCAGTTGTTTTTTCAGCCAATTTCACGTTTTTCTTTGTCTAGAAACTCTTCGTCTATACACTGTTCTGCCTGTCCTGAATCGCGAATGCTTAGAGGATTATGTTGTGCCCGGTTATCCGAGCTATGTGATCAAGAAGGGCATGCCAGTCATAATACCCTCTGGCGCTATGCATCGGGATGAGAAGTTGTATCCCAATCCAGAACTCTTCAATCCGGACAACTTTACAGCAGAACGTGTAAGGAACCGTGACTCTGTCGAATGGCTTCCCTTCGGTGATGGTCCTCGCAACTGCATCGGATTGCGTTTTGGTGAAATGCAAGCTCGCATTGGCTTGGCAATGCTTATCACGAACTTTAAGTTTTCCATATGCGATCAGACAACCATGCCTATGAAGTATAATAAGAAGAGCTTCTTGTTAGCAAGTGAATCGGGGATTTATCTGAAGGTGGAGCGCACCTAAAATGTTTGTGGATATCTACTAGACAATTTAAATAAATCTTTTCAATTCTTATTAATATTTTTTATTATTTAAATCAATTTTGATTTTTGCTTCAGATGAAATAAAATTGGATTGATATTTCATCCATGTGAACGGCAGTAGCAACCCCAACCTTACTCATCAAATAATATTGGGCTAGGTCAGCAGAACTTTTGAAATAAAAGTGAGTCATAGAATAAGCCTATTCAGAATCATGGGTACTGGCTTATTTTGTACTCTTGCATGCTTTTTTTGTTGAATATTTTGCTGTGTAATGATAACACATACGAATATACGCTATGGCAAGTACATTTCCATGACGCATGAAACGAAAAGAATCAAAGTACTATCTAAAAAAGTAAGTAAAACAAGTAAGAATACTCTAGTCGAGTGTGCCCGACTACGAGACTCCCTGCTCCCAACTTGCATTTCAAGCAGTTCAGCGGCAACACAAGCAAGCAGTGCACTTAACTCGTAAACTGCTTGTCAAATTGTTGTTGCTGCCAACTGAGACGGGCGTAATAGATTCTTCTATAACTTTGGTGCTATTTATTCTATTTATTTATACATCCGAAAGACATTGATTAAACATACATGTGTACCAAAAATTAAAGCTCTATCTTTAAAATTGTGGCTGTGGGAGTCTTTTGCGATTTGCGGGGGTGCGGGGGGGTGCATCCGAAATTTGAAATAAACTTGATCTGCGTATGGTATACACGAACCTGCATGCCAAGTTTGGTGTCTCTAGCTCTTTTAGTCTCTGAGATCGACGCGTTCATACAGACGGACAGACGGACAGACAGACAGACAGACAGACGGACATGGCTAGTTCGTCTCGGCTGTTGATCCTGATCAAGAATATATATAGTTTATATAGTCGGAAATGCCTCCATCTGTCTGTTACACACATTTGCAGTAATTTATAACTCCCTTTTTCCCATTTTTAATGGGAACAGGGAGTAAAAAAGGTCAGGTCTGAACAAATTTAAAATCAAGCTGTAGAAATATTGTTCCTTATCTCGGTTATCTTAGTACGTCTATTATTTTCATAACCTCACTTTACAAATTATAAACTTAAACAGAAAAATGATCACATAGACAATTTGATAATTTTGCATATTTTTTTTTGCACAGAAGATAAAAGATCAGTATGAATATTTCAATATTTTACTGATCTCTTGAGATATATTTTAATATGATTAATAATATTAAGTGTTAATTTTTTATAAATTTTATGGACATTATTTTATTTTATTCGGTTAAAAATGTCGGTCTTAGAATTTAAGTGATATGAATAATTTAATGTATTTAGGATCACTATCACTTATCAAACTGGTTTTGATCTTTATTTTCTGTGTAGTGTATCTAAATGAATCCACTTACAACTAGATTACCCGGTGCACATGTTATCGGAATATGAAAAAATATTATCTACATTTATGCATATGTATCATAGGTATATAACGTAATGACGCATTTAACCTTGTCTTTCTTATCATATAACGACTCATAAACTGATAACAACACATTTCTCACTCTGACTTAAAGAATCAACCTTTAACTACACATCCCACTATGCAGTACTTCACAGTGTTGCGGAAACCTTTAAGAGTTCTACACAAGATCAGTGATAGGCGATTCCCCTCCTAGAATCATGGGGTTTGGCATGATGTTGCTCACAGTCCTGCTGGGACTGGTGGGCATCATTTTTGTCTATATGCGTCGGAAGATGCAGTACTGGCAGAAATTGGGAATCCCGTGTGAGGAGCCACATTTTTTGTCTGGAAGCATGTCAGGGGCACGTACCACGATTACATTGAAGGACGTGTGGTATCGATACTATAAGAAGTTTCGTGGGACGGGTCCATTTGCTGGTTTCTACTTTTTCCAGCGTCCAGCCGCTTTCATACTGGAGCCCTTTTTGGTTAAAAAAATATTGATTAAGGAATTCAATAAGTTTACGGATCGAGGCATATTTAACAATCCTGAGGATGATCCGATTTCGGGTCGACTGACATTACTCGATGGGCACAAATGGAGGTCCATGCGGAATAAACTTACGGGTACTTTTACCTCTGGAAAAATAAAGTTTATGTTTCCCACAGTTGTCAATGTTAGTAATGAGTTTATTGATGTTTTCGATAAAATGGTAAAAGAGTCATCAATTGTTGAAGTTAAGGAGCTTCTTGCGAGATTTACCACGGATGTTATTGGAATTAGTGCATTTGGGATTGAGTGCAGTAGTTTGAAGGATCCTGAGGCGGAGTTTCGCATAATGGGACGAAGATCCCTAACTGATAAGCGTCATGGTGTTTTTGGCATGGCATTCCTTTCCAGTTATCCAAAACTGGCTCGCCGTTTGCATATGAAAATGACTCCAGATCATATTGACAGTTCTTCTTGCGCATTGTCAAAGAAACTGTAACCTTTCGTGATCAGAATAAGATACGACAAAATGACTTTATGGATCAGTTAATCAGTTAATTAATTTAAAAAACAACCGTCTATTGAAATCTGAGACTGGAGAGTGTCTGAGCCTTACTATCGAAGAGGTGACTGCCCAGGCACATGTCTTCTTTGCTGCTGGTTTTGAAACCTCTTCCACAACAATGGGATTTGCTCTTTATGAACTGGCTCAGCATCAAGACATACAGCAGCGAATAAGGGAAGAATGCAACGAGGTGCTATCTAAGGATAATGGTGAATTAACCTATGAAAATCTGAAGGCAATGATTTATCTTAATCAAGTCATTGCTGGTAAGCAGTTCAGAAAACTTTTAGTAAGCAATATAATTCTAAATTCTATTTTGTTTTAGAAACCCTTCGTCTTTACACTATTGTACCAGTCCTGAATCGCGAATGCTTAGAGGATTATGTTGTGCCCGGTTATCCGAACTATGTGATCAAGAAGGGCATGCCTGTCATAATTCCGGCCGGTGCCATGCATCGTGATAAAAGTTATATCCCGATCCAGATTTTAACCCCGACAATTTTGAGCCAGAGCGAGTGAAGAAACGCGATTCTGTGGAATGGCTTCCTTTTGGCGATGGACCACGTAATTGTATTGGAATGCGCTTTGGGGAAATGCAGGCTCGCATTGGTTTAGCAATGCTTATTAAGAACTTTAAGTTTTCAGTTTGCGATAAAACACCTATACCCATGAAGTATAATATGAAGAACTTCTTATTATCCAGCGAATCTGGAATCTTTTTGCGCGTGGAGCGTATTTAACCAGCTCAATCAGCTTATATTGTGCTCTGATCTTGTTATATAGCCTTATACACTGATCTTTGATCAAAAATGCTTACTAATCTTATAAAATAAATATATTGAAATAACAAAAATTAGATGAGTTGATAATCACACATAGATTGCTGTTGAGGTAGGCTTATGAATTTGTTTTCCATAGTGTCTATTTACAAGTAAGTCACAAACCCAAGAGAGTGCATTGTTTTCATTCTCATCAAAATAATGAGATAAGTGTTCTATTGTCGTACAAAGAAAAGTTTACCAAACAAAATTCTATTAAGCCATTAAGAGATAAGAGGCTTTTAAAAGTTCTAAAATAATGAGAAACCAAAAATCAGAATTTATTTAAAAAAGCATTGGTTCAACTAGCTAAAACATATATTGAAGCAACATTCTCCACCAAACTAGTTCTAAAGAATTTGAGCTCTAAACATATGCTTTTCTTTAGAATTGTTTATAGTACGTTTATGTATCCAATTTCTTTTAATAATACGTGCAGTACATATTTATGGCTTTACTACTAATCATCATAGCGCGATGTCATTGTGACTGTAAAAGCTCTGTCTGACCTGTTAAGAGGCAAACCTAGTCGCAGTAGTTCTCTCAGTATCGCGACGATTTTCATTCGAAGCACACACAGTCTAGTTTTGTTCAGAAAATTTAAAAATTATTGCGTCTCATCATGGGTGTGGGCATAGTGTTACTCACTGTGTTGCTAGCCCTGATTGGCTATCTATTTCTGCGACTGCGTCGCAATCTGCAGTACTGGCAAAAGCAGGGAATACCATGTGAGGAGCCTCATCCTCTGATGGGCAGCTTGGCGGGTGTGCGGTATAAGCGCTCATTTCCAGAGGTATGGCTTGACTATTATAGCAAGTTCCGAGGAACAGGACCATTTGCCGGTTTTTACTGGTTTCTACGTCCAGCGGTCTTTATTTTGGAACCCTTTTTGGTGAAACACATATTGATCAAGGATTTCAATAAATTCACTGATCGTGGCTTCTTTCACAATGAAGAAGATGATCCACTAACTGGTCAGCTATTTTTATTAGATGGCCACAAGTGGAAGTCTATGAGAAATAAGCTCTCATCAACTTTTACCTCCGGTAAAATGAAGTTCATGTTTCCTATGGTCGTCAAAATTGGACATGATTTCGTAGATGTCTTTGGCGATTCAGTAGACAAATCTTCAGTCCTTGAGGTCAGGGACCTACTGGCGAGATTTACAACGGATGTTATAGGCACCTGTGCCTTTGGCATTGAGTGCAGCAGTCTGAAGAATCCTGAAGCAGAGTTTCGTGAAATGGGACGTCGTGCTTTAACCGATGTCCGTCATAGTTCCTTGGGTATCGCAGCACTCAGTAGTTTTCCCAAATTAGCACGACGACTGCATATGAAACAGACCCCAGATCATATTGAAGAGTTCTACATGCGCATTGTTAAGGAAACAGTCTCCTACAGGGAACAAAACAATATTCGGCGTAATGATTTCATGGATCAATTGATTGACTTGAAAAACAATCGAATGATTAAGTCAGAGACTGGTGAGAGCATGAGCCTGACGATCGAAGAAATTGCTGCCCAGGCTTTTGTCTTCTTTGCTGCTGGCTTTGAAACCTCTTCGACAACGATGGGATTTGCTCTCTATGAACTGGCACAGCATCAGGATATTCAAGAACGTTTAAGGAAAGAGTGTGCAATGGTGTTTGCCAAAAACAACGGTGACTTGACGTATGAAAGTATAAAAGAGATGGTCTATCTGAACCAGGTTATATCGGGTATGTCTGCTTTGGTTCACTTGCTGCTTTAGCTGTATTCATGTTTCTCCACAACTAGAAACACTACGCCTCTGGACTGTTCTGCCTGTCCTGAATCGCGAATGCCTAGAAGATTTTGTTGTGCCCGGTTATCCAAACTATGTGATCAAGAAAGGCATGCCTGTCATAATTCCCTCTGGCGCTATGCATCGTGATGAGAAGTTGTATCCCAATCCAGAATGCTTTAATCCCGACAACTTTGAGCCTGAGCGTGTGAGGAATCGTGATTCTGTGGAATGGCTTCCCTTTGGCGATGGTCCTCGTAATTGCATTGGATTGCGCTTTGGTGAAATGCAGGCTCGCATTGGTTTGGCAATGCTTATCACGAACTTTAAGTTTTCGGTTTGCGATCAGACAACAATACCCATACAATATAACAAAGAGAGCTTCTTGATAGCCAGCGAAACTGGCATTTATTTGAAAGCCGAACGAGTTTAATAAACTTTATAGTGTTAAACAATTATGTTAGAATAATGATGCAATGATGATAAATGTTTATAAAGTTATTCGTGCGTTGCCTAAGCGGTGCAAAGTTTGTATGGGTTACACCTCAGTGGCCAAATGCCATATGGCACATTTTTGGTCAAAGGTCACCAACATTTTGTATTATTATTTTGAATATGACGTTTACAATTCTTGTACTTATAAATTATATTTTGTATTTACTTGTAAAGAGATTACTGTTGTTATAGCATGAATACAGCTGTTATTATTAAAGCTTTAAGTATCTAGAGCTCATTTAAGCTATACATGCACACATTTACTTTGATATCTCACAGCTGAGCGTAAGAAAAGCTTTTAAGAAATCGCTCTCTCTTGCTACTCATAATGAAATATGAGAACAAGCTCATAGCCATAACTCGAGAACGTTAATTGATACATTACGTCACTTTGTATTCTAAATTATACTGCTTACATTCGTATGTATACAATAATTTTAAACAAGTTTTTGCGTATTATTATTGTAGATAGAGAATGATCAGCGAGTATTTAATATGAATGAGTGAACGCTTGAAAAGTTATCAATCAGAATAAGTAACTTGATCTTTATTAAAATCTTTATTAGAAATTCTAACTCAATGGCTCCACTTGCAGCTTGAAGCCGCCTTTTGTATGTAATAAAAACGAATGCTTCTCAAATGGCATGGGCTGTGGGGTTTCGGATGTTAAAGTAAACCGAAACTTACGTAGCAATGCAATGAGACCTACAGCCACCTTAATGCGACCAAAACGCATGCCAATGCAGATGCGGGGACCCAATCCAAAGGGTAAGAAGGCACAAGTTGGACGTTTCTGTATGGCCTCCTCGGTGAAGCGTTCTGGCATAAATTTGTCTGGCTCTGGATAGTATTCGGGGTCGTGATGTATGGAGTAGACGGGTATGATTAGCTGCGATCCAGCTGGCAGATAATGTTTTGGATTATCCGGCAGCTCATAGTGAGCATTGGTGCGACGCAAGTGCTCTGTGGCAACGGGATACATGCGCAGAGTCTCTGTAAGAATGTATTTAAAAGATTTAAATAATATTTTGCTTACAATTTGATTAACGTACCCGAAATGACCTGCTCCAGATATTTCATTTTAAGCATGGCCTCAAAGCTAAGCTCTCCATTATCTCCATAGTTTTCGAGCACATCCTCTATCTCCTCCCTCAGCTTACTTTGTATATCATCGTTTCGTGCCAGCTCATATAAAGCTAGGCTTATAGCAGTGGCTGTCGTCTCAAAGCCGGCTACCAGAAAGACATACATCTGTGCGGCAATTTCATTAATGGTCAAGCCCTCAGCTATATTGCCCGCATCGTATTTATGTTTCATTTCTAACATAATGCCTATAAAATCGTTGCATTTGACATTATGCTGTTCTCTGTAGCTGATGGTGTCCTTGACCAGGCCCATGTAGAAGGCCTCCACATCGGCAGGCGTGCGCTTGAGATGCAGCTTAAGGCTAAGCTTGGGAAAAAACAGGCAAAAGATGTAATCCAAGCGTTTCTTAAGCATTGCATTAAGACCCATTTGCACAAAGGGTGCTTTTGGATCACGCAGACTATTACACTTTAATCCAAAAATGGCAGTGCCAATGGTGTCTGCCGTGTAGCAGGCTAGGAGTTTAGTGACTTCCAAGGATGCTGGCACTCCTCCGCAACGCTCGTGCAGCACACTCGTTAATTCCTGAGCAGTGCGAATGACAGCTGGAAACATTAGCTTCATTTTGGCGCTACTAAAGATGGGTGTCATGCGGGGTCTCAGACCATGCCATTTGGGACCATCAATAGCAAAGAGATGGGCGGACAAAGGATCATCGCGTTCATTATAGAATAGGCCGCGACTATCAAAATTGCTAAAGTCCTTGATCATAATACGTTTCAACAGCTCCATATCCGTAATTATATAAACGGGCTTCATAAAAAAGTAAGCGCCCACATAGGGACCCAAATGTTTGTAGCTCACATAGAGCTTCTTTATTATTTCCGAGGTGTGTTTGGTGATTCGCCAGCCCCACATATTTCCAAATATTGGCATCGGTGGAGCATGCGCTATGCCACGACATTGAAAATAGGATAAACATTGTTTTATCCATAGACAGATACCGATAAGGACACCCGCGACAAGCGAGCAAGAGACAAACATTTTACTTGGACAAGTTAACTTAAACTGGTTGACAGTAGCCCCAAACTCTGTGGTATTTATAGCCAACATTTAAGCTAATCGTCCAGGTCAGGAACTGCACTTTAAATTAACTTTATTACAACTAGGTTGACGAGACAATTAAAACATTTATTAGCATATGTCGCACGTGGTAGCACTGAGAACATCTTGAATTAAATGTACATAGCACATTTTTAATATAATAAATAATAAATTACATTCATATTAGTTGCTAAATATGGTTGTGGCCTTACAACCTTAGTGTGGCAAGTGTCTTACAAGCTAATGTTGTTGCTAGGCTGCACGGTACAATTCTTACATATACCTACAGAATTTAAAGTTTATTTTTAAAACGACTCTCCGTTTTATAAAACTCTTTTACTATGTTAAAAATAATACAAATTTTCAAGATTTAAGGATCATTGCTGATTAAACTTCAACTGATTATTTTACTGATTTTTAATGATTTTAAAATAAACTGTTGCCATTCTTGCACTTTTTCGCTCAAAAAATGCCTAATTGGCTCTTTGAGGTCCAGTCTTCAACGTTACCTATTGGAAATTTTGCTGCATCGTGTTGTTTTCCTCAACGATTCCAATCAAACTTATGATGCACGGATATTATAATACCGATCGATATGTTCCGTTTCCCACTGAGTAACCTGTTTGCTCTCTGAATGATATATACATATATACTGGAGCTCTCCCTTAAAGGGTTTTTCTTTTCAAACAGTTAAAAAAGAGAGGATAGAATTTTATAAAAATATAATGTATTCAGATATGCAAAATCAGAACTAAGTTTATTTACTATTATGCCTAACCATTTTACTCGAGTACTCAAACAAAACCTTTCTTGTAAAATGTTAAATTACAAATAAAAAGCATTATCAATTTTGATATTTTAGTGTTTTTATTACAGTACAAATTATCTAATCTACAGCAGAACTGATTGTACAGTTTAAAATGTTTAGAATTCAGAATTAAATGCAATTATTATTCATACAAAAATATTGTACAAGATTAATCTTTGACTTTAATTTAATCACAAGTTTTTTGACATCCCTTGAAATATGGATTTATCAATTAATAATATATTATTTGGAAATCTTTTCAACATTTAAGTGAATGCCGTTTTCAGAACATAACAATATGTTCTTTGTGACTAGCTGCATTGGAATTTGAGTTTCTGGAGAGACAGTGAATTTGTAATCTTTGATCAGATGGGCAAGACCCACAGAGGTCTGCATGAGACCGAAGCGGGATCCAATACAATTGCGAGGACCTTCACCGAAGGGCAGCCAGGTGCAAGCTGGTCGAGCTAATATCTCTTCCTTCGTGAAACGCTCTGGCTTAAACTTTTGTGGTTCAGGATAAATATCGGGATCATAATGAATTCCAAGCGCAGAGATAACAACAAGATTTCCTTTTTCAATGAAATGTTTTGAATCTCCGGTGGAATAGTCAGCGATGGCCATGCGCGAAAGATGAGGCAAAACTGGATATTTGCGCAGTGTTTCTATTAAATAAAATAAACATTGAAATTAAACAATTGCTGTAGGTATAACAAAATTTATAAAAGTTCTTACCCATAACAACCTGCTCCAGATACTCCATTTGTTTAATATTATCGTAGGAGAACTCATTGTTATGTTTACTAAGTACTTCATTTATTTCCGCTCGAAGTTTGTCCTGTATATCCTGATTTTGAGCCAGTTCGTAAAGAGCAAAACCCATCGTCGTAGAGCTGGTCTCAAATCCAGCCACAAAGAAAATGAACGCCTGACCGGCCAGCTCATCAAAAGTTAGGCCCTCATCTTTGTTTCCCTCCTGTTGTTTCTCGTACATTTCGATAAGCATGTCCATGAAATCGTGTCGCTTCTCTTTGTTTTTGAGACGATAGTTCACGGTATCTCTGATGGTGTTCATGTAGAAGTCCTCTACCTCCTGAACATTCATCTTGAGATGCATGCGACGCGCTAGTTTGGGAAAACCGAAAATGAAGAAATCCAACAGACCATAATAACGACGTTCCGTTACAGCTCGCTTGCCCATGCTGACAAATTCTGCATTGGGATTTTGCTGGCTATTACAGTCCAGACCAAAGGCGCAGGTGCCAATCACATCTGCCGTATAGCGACCCACAAGATCTGTAATTTCCAGGACTTGGGGCGACGCCAACTTATCTTTGAATATCTTGGTCATTTCCTCAGCCACTTTTAAAACAATGGGCAGCATGTGCTTCATTTTACCGGAAGTGAAAGTTGGCGTCAGTTTGTGCCGCAGATGACGCCACTTTTGACCCTCAATGCTGAACAATGTGGCTGACAGGGGATCATCGATTTCATTGTAGAATACACCGCGATTCTCAAAGTTATTGAAATCTTTGATCAGTACTTTCTTGACGAGATCCAGATCGGTTATTAGAGCGATCTTATTGAAGAAAAAAAAGAATCCCGCAAATGGACTGCTGCCATTTTTGTACTTCATATAGTAGTCTTTAAAAATAACTCCGATTTGCTTCTTGGATGGCCAGTCGGATATGTTGCCCTTTGGAAACTTCGGCACATCGTGTGGTATTCCTCGACGATTCCAATAGTTGAAGCCATGACGCACTGCATAGTACAGCAGCGATATTATAATACCGATCAATGCTATAAACAACGCCATTTGACGTTCAGTTTGTAACTGAGAACCAGTTTGCAGTTTACTCGATATTTATACACCAAAGCTCGCTCTCTGAGAGATGGGTACAGTGGTATTAAAGAGAGGCCAATGTGTTATGCAGTAATGTATACATACAAACTATAAACATACATTAATTACATATGATTTCTGTATGTATATAGATAAATGAAGCATAAAGATAATTTTCTGTATTTTAGAAATCAAATTCTTCTTGTAATTTATTATGTTGAAACATAACCAATTATGGTGTTTTAATGTGCTAATTTCTATAGGTGTGTATGTATTTACTACCATCTAATCTTAGGCAGGGTTCATATTATTGACTGCCGCAATATGTTGCTGAACATTTGAAATAATTCTTACAAGCAAACCTGCTATTCATGCTTTTACTGTACAAAAATTTGGTAGATTATTTTGTGAACTAGTTATTATAAAATAAGCAAAAATATATTTGATATGGTCAAAATACTTCTGTAAGCACATTGAAATAAATTTGCTGGATTTTACTAAAGCCCCTTATTTAGTACATTGGATAACTATTTATTTTTGGTTTCCATGATTTTCAGGTAACAGAGCTAAAGTGAAACAAAATGTAATTTCAAGCAACATATTTTCAAACAAATTATTAAGAAATTCTATGTTAATCTTTGTTGCTAAAAATGTGTGAATGCTGTAAATACGGTTTTCAACAAAATAAACAATTTGATAAAGTCAAAACAGATATGAATTTGAACCCATATGTTAGTTCTTTAAATTTATTTACAACTTAAATTGACGATTTCACTTTAAATATTAACAAGAAAGAAAATGTTCTTTTCGGCGTGCCGAAGATATATACAGCTGTGTTCATTGAAATAGCAGTGCAGATGACCTGCAACTTTCAGATTGATAAATCCAATTATAAAGGATATTTTCGGCCAAAAATCTTTTATAAATGTCAAAAGTATTTATTTTCCCATAACTTAACAGTTTTTACTCTTTGTTCCCATTAAAAATGGGAAAAAGGGAGTTATAAAGTACTGCAAATGTGTGTAACAGGCAGAAGGAGGCATTTCCGACTATATAAAGTATATATATTCTTGATTAGCACCAACAGCCGAGACGAACTAGCCATGTTCGTCTGTCTGTCCATCTGTCCGTATGAACACACAGAACTCGGAGACTACAAGAGCTAGAGACACCAAACTTGGCATGTAGGTTCCTGTATACCATACGCAGATCGAGTTTATTTCAAATTTCGGATGCACTCCCCGCACCCCCGCTAATCGCAAAAGACTCCCACAGCCACAATTTTTGGTACACATTTATGTTGTATCAATGTTGATCAGCTGTGTAAATTTCAACACGATCGGATAAATAGCACCAAAGTTATGGAAGAATTTATTTCCCCTGTCTCAGCTGGCAGCAATAACAGTTTGACATACACTGGACAAGTTATGTACGCTGCTTGCTTGTACTGCCGCTGAACTGCTTGAAGTGCAAGTTGGGAGCAGGGAGTCTCGTAGTCGGGCACACTCGACTAGAGCATTCTTACTTGTTTTTCGGTAACTTATTCAGCGGTTTTTATACTCAGTTTTCCAAAATGGAAAAAAAGAGTATATTGGGTTTGTGAAATGTCCGTCTGTCCGTCTGTCTGTCCGTCTGTCTGTCCGTCTGTCTGTATGAACGCAGGTTTTTTCCACAATTTTGAAGCTAGAGCATCCAAACTTGGTATACATGTTGGTATATACCATAGGCAGACAAAGTGTCAAGATCTCCCCCCCCACCCCCACCCCTTCCCCCACAAACCGCAAAAACCTATATCTTCCACAGTTTTACAGCTAGAGTAACCAAATTTGACATAAAGACTAGTGACCACACCCTTGACCGACCTGCCAAACAAAAAATATGCCACGCCCACTACCACCCCCGCAAATGAGCTAAACCTGTATCTCGTACACCCTTATAGCTAGAAACCCCAAATTTTGCAGTATGACTCCATTTGAACTCTTCGATAGATTGGAGAAAAAAATTTTTACGTACAGAAAACAGAGTATATCGCAGTCGGGTGAGCTCGACTGCAACGTTCTTACTTGTTAAATATGGATCAATGGCATGGAGTCGACCAAGTTCTGGCAACGCTCTGCGGGAATCTGAGCCCATGCCTCTTGGATAATCTGCAAAAGCTGCGGCTTAGAAGACGGGGATTGCTTTGAAACATAGCGTTTGATGTCCCCCCATAAGTTTTCTATAGGATTAAGATCCGGCGACTGAGCTGGCCATGGCATTATGTTAATCCTTTCTTGGCTAAGCCAATTTTTAGCCAATTTGCTGGTGTGTTTTGGATCGTTATCCTGCTGGAAAGCCCATTTTAAGGGCATATTCCAGCTGGTATATGGCAACATACCGATCCTTAAAATATCCACGAACACATGTTGGTCCATAATCCCATCGATCATATGTATTGGTCCCACACCACTATACGAAAAACATGCCCACACCAAAATTTTAAGGCCTCCGTGTTTATCTGTCTTCACTGTATAATTATACAGAACATACTCTGTGTTTGGGGTCGGTGGACATACTGTCTGGAACCTGTTCCACCAAATAAGACCAGTTTGGACTCATCAGTCCAAAGGATATTACGCCATTTTGATATTGGCCAGTTCAAATGGCTTTTGGCAAACTCCAACCGGGCTTTGATATGTCTCTTATTTAGCAATGGGACCTTTCGTGTGCTTCGCGCATTCAAATTTGCATTGAATAGTCGTCGTCGAATGGTTACATCGCTGATCTCCAGCTTCAGGTTAGCTTTTATATGCCTAGAGGATGCAAAAGGATTGGTTTTGCTGAAGAGCACTATGCGTCGGTCCTCTAAAGTTGGTGTTTTGCGTATGCCACCGCGTTTTTCGGGCTTCTGTTTATAATTTATGGCATTGCTTATCATCTTAGCAGAACATTTTAAAAGACTTTGTATTTCTTTATAGGGTTTCCCCTGCTTTCTAAGCTCAACGATACACTTGTACACTTGTATTAAAGTTTTTCATAAGGAAACTTAAGATCAGCATATGCAAGACATAGTCGTCCGATCTAAAAAAAAAATCAGTCAACATTGAAATATCATTCTAAAACACAGAATATGTTATTTTGGTTAATATCAATTAAAAAAAAAAAAAGTTTTTCATACCAAAACTTGTTCGTCCGATTTTGATGAAATTTTGTCATCATGTATAAACTGTCCTTAAAGTTAGGTAGTTTGGTTAAGCTATTTTGAAAAACAAAACATTTTTTTATACAAAATTTATTTTCAACCGATCGTTCCTATGGCAGTTATAAGATATGGTCTTCCGATTTCGATGAACTTTTTTCATCAAGTATAAACTCTCCTTAAAGTTAGGTAAGGTAAGTTTGGTTGAGTTATCTTGAAAAACAAAAAAAGTTCTTTATACAAAAACTAATTTTTCAACCTTTCAGAAGAAATAAATATCTGTGATAAGTTTAACCCTTTCGGGACTATTGGGACAATTCGTCTCAGCACTTTTAAATTTCGGGTTTTACATTCATTGGGATAATATGTGCTACTAGAAATTTCAGAATTTTCAAGTATGCAATTAATTTTTTTATCACCATTCAGAATATGTTTGAATATTTTCTGTTACTAACTTGGATTTTTAAATAAAACTCCGTCCCGAAAGGGTTAACAGACGTAACGAACATGACTAAGCTGTTCATTTTGATCACGAATATAGAAATCGTTTCTTTCTGAGACGTCTCTTTCAATACGTTACACATTTCGTCAAGAAATTAGAATACCCTCTGCAAGGGTATTTAAATTGCAGTACACTCGCAATACCCTGTATAAAAAGTACAAAATCCTTACTAACTATGTACATTCGTTTTTATATTCTTAATCAGAACCAACTCCAGCGTTTCGATCTCAGAGCTTATAGATAAGTTAAAGACACAAAACTTGTCATGTAATACAATACACAGATACACATTGCTAAGATTTTAAAAATTCCACTCATTCGTCTTTCCAAATAATTATTCTTAATTATAAATATCTGCGAATTAATAACTTTTATATGTATGCAAGCATGTTCGTGATGAAATATTTGTAATTTCATAACTTGAATCTCCGAAACAATATGTTATAAAAGCTTTCAAACTATTTGTGGGCTGCCAACCTTAGCTTATCAATATTAGAATTAAATAATTGTGAAATTCAATGTGGTGAAATACAATTTAATAACTGAAGGCAGGTGAAGTCATTTTTAATGGTTGTATCCAACTGGTATTACTTTCTGTTTAGGTAACATATGTACATATGTCTTATAAACTTAATTAAAAATTATTTTGGTTATCATTATTTAAAAACAATCATTGATATTTATAAGCATAGAATAACCTATTATTTGGAAACCTTTTCCACATTTAAATATATTCCGTTTTCAGAACATAATAATATGTTTCTTGTGACCAGCTTCATTGGAATTTGGGTTTGTGGAGACACAGTGAATCTGTAGTCTTTGATCAGATGGGCAAGGCCCACACAAGTCTGCAGAAGTCCAAAGCGGGATCCAATACAATTGCGAGGACCTTCGCCGAAGGGCAGATAAGTACAAGCTGGTCGAGCTGAGATCTCTTCCTCCGTGAAACGCTCTGGCTTGAACTTTTGTGGTTCAGGATAGATGTCGGGATCATAGTGAATGCCCAGTGCTGATATGACCACGACAGAGCCTTTTTCAATGTAATACTTTGGATCTCCAGGTGCATAGTCAGAAATGGTCTTGCGCGTAAGATGAGCCAATACAGGGAATTTTCGCATTGTTTCTATATTTTGAAATTGAAATAAGAATAAGAGCTATTCTATTTTTAAAATCGAGTGCAATTACTCACCCATGACAACCTGCTCCAGATATTCCATTTGTTTAATATTGTCGTAGGAGAATTGATTGTCGTTTTTACTTAGCACCTCATTAATTTCACTTCTTAGTTTGTCCTGTATATCCTGATGCTGAGCCAGTTCGTAAAGAGCAAAACCCATCGTCGTAGAACTAGTCTCAAATCCAGCCAAAAAGAATATAAACGCTTGGGCGGCCAGTTCATTAAATGTCAAACCCTCATCTCCGTTTCCCTCTTGTTGCTTCTGGTACATTTCAATAAGCATGTCCATGAAATCGTTGCGCTTCACCTTGTTTTTGAGGCGATAGTTGACGGTATCTCTGATAGTGTTCATATAGAAGTCCTCAACTTCCTGAACATTCATCTTGAGATGCATGCGACATGCTAATTTGGGAAAACCGAAAATGAAAAAATCCAACAGTCCACCATAACGTCGTTCCGTGATCGCCCGCTTGCCCATGGTAACAAATTCCGCATTGGGATTTTGCTGGCTGTTGCAGTCCAGACCAAAGGCGCAGGTGCCAATCACATCAGCCGTATAGCGTCCTACCAGATCTGTAATCTCCAGCACTTGGGGCGATGCCAACTTATCTTTGAATACGTTGCCCATTTCCTGAGCCACTTTCAAAATGATTGGGAACATGTTCTTCATTTTACCAGATGTGAAAGTTGGCGTCAGTTTGTGCCGCAAATGCCGCCACTTTTGACCCTCAATGCTAAACAACGAGGCTGACAAAGGATCATCGATTTCATTGTAGAATACACCGCGGTTCTCAAAGTTATTGAAATCCTTGATCAGTACTCTTTTGGCAAGCTCCAGATCGGTTACTACAACAGTTTTGCTTAAGAAAAAATACAAGCCCGCAAATGGACTGTCGCCATTCTTGTGTTTTAAATAGTAGTCTTTAAATATAACTCCTATTTGCCGTTTGGTTGGCCAGTCACTCATGTTGCCCTTTGGAAATTTGGGCACATCGTGGAGTATTCCTCGACGATTCCAATAGTTGTACCTATGTCGCACTGCATAGTAAATCAGCGATATTATAATACCGATCAACGCTATAATCAACGCCATTTCACGTCCAGTTAGCAACTGAGGGTCACGTTTTCTGACTATTCGATATTTAAAGACAAAAGCTTGCTCAAACAGAGCTTTTAAGAGAGTCTAGATTATTATCTAGTTATTTTTTTTTTATTTTTATTATTATCTAGGTTTATGTGTGTTAGTGGTTCTACTCGGCTGCTTTAATACCCTAGTTTAAGTTTTTAGTTTAACAATATTCAATAATACATACTAAATTAACTTAAACTTAAATTTAATATATTTTAATATTTTTATAAAGTATTAACCAACTTAAATCTTCTTGTGTGTTTATTGGAACTGTAGTGAAATATTTATAAAATAAAAAAGTTGAAATACGCAACTAATCACTAGTCAAGTGATATCCATTACATGATAACCTCAACCCTGTCTGTCTGAATGTAATTTCTTTCTATTATGGCCAGATGGTTAAATTTCCATCATTCTACATATTAAAAAGTAGCATTTCCCGGCGTGCAGTGCTACGCCCTGTATAAAATCATATTCTCACGAAAATTTATCTTCACCCCTACAACCTTAACCACCAGTTTTCTTGAAATTTTTCCGGAAAACTGGCATGCATTCATTGTTGAATTTTCACATGGATTTCTGAAAATGAATTTGCGCCCCATTGGGTGAGAAACAGCTAAATTGCAAACAACAATTTTTCGACCATTTTTTTTTTAAATTTGAAAGTTTTCGTTTTTTATATTTTGTTCTTGAGTCTGAAGATTATCGCACTAATACTAAAGTCATACCCATATAACCATGACCACCCATTTTCCATCCAGGGGATGAATGTTCCGAAAAATTAGAATTCAGTTTTCAATGAATTTTTATATAGATCTTTGAAAACGAGTTTGGAGCAAATTGCATAAAAACTCAATTTTATCGCTTGTCCCCACTTTCCACCCAAGGGGTGAATTTTCCGGAGAATTGGTATGCAGTTTTGAATGAATTTTCATATAAAAAACTCAACTTTCGCCCATACAACCTTGACCACCCATTTTCCGCCCAAGGGGTAGAATTTTCCGGAAAATTGGTATGCAGTCATAAATTATTTTTTATATAGATCTTTGAAAATAAGTTTGAAGCTGATCGGATGATAAACAAAAAAGTTGCATACAACGGTTTTCCGAGAATTTTTCTACATTTCCCGACCGAATTTTGCAAGATCCGGGATTAGTGGTCACTTTCGGCATCGGCCTAAGCTACTGTGAAAATTTCAGCCATCTAGCTCTTATGGTTTGGGCCCTGCGTTGATTGCCTATCGCCAATATCGGCAATTGCCAATCGACATCGCCAGAGATGAGAAACTCTTTTATATATGTGTATAGATAATTACATCGTACATATATCAGATCAGACATTTTTGTTTGACGCTCTATCGTCAGAGCCTGTTTCTTTTCATGAAATGTTTGATAACAGTTATTTTTAAAGAAAATCATGTTCACCGATGAAGCGCACTTTCATTTGAACGGGTTTGTCAACAGACAAGATTTTCGGATTTGAGGCTTAGAAAATTCACACGTGATCCAGGAGAAACTTAAATATAATGTTTGGCTCAGGGTGTAAAAATGCATTAATGAACTTGTGACAATATTATTTGGCTATAAACGTTGTATTTAATAGGTAATAGGTAAAAACAACAATTTAAGTACTCTGGTTCCTATGTACTATCTGCATATTACATTTTTAAACAATTTTAAATAGGCTGCTTGTTCTCCCACAACAGAAAAACCAATTAATACAATAATTTTGAGAACCAACATAGATACATTTAAAAATTAAAAATGGTGGAGTGTAATTTAATGGTTGATGCAAGCTTAAGTATTTACTCCATGTTGCAAATTCTTTTCAAATATATACATGATGCTTTATTAAAATGTATTTTAGTAATTATTCAAAGAATCATCGATATTTTTGGAACAAGCTGAAATAATATCAATTTTCTTGACGAAAGGATAATTTATAATTTTCGAATCTTTTCGACATTTAAATAAATTCCATTTTCAAAAGATAACAATATGTTCTTTGTGACTAGTTTCATGGGTATTTGGGTTTGAGGGGACACACTAAAATTGTAATCCCTGATCAGATGGGCTAGACCCACACAGGTTTGCATGAGACCGAAGCGGGATCCAATACAATTGCGAGGTCCTTCGCCGAAGGGCAACCAAGTGCAAGCTGGTCGAGCTGATATCTCTTCCTCCGTGAAACGCTCTGGCTTGAACTTTTGTGGATCAGGATAGATATCGGGATCATAATGAATGCCCAGGGCAGGTATAACGACACCAGTACCCTTCTCAATAAAGTACTTTGGATCGCCGGTCGAATAGTCAGCGATTGTCTTTCGGGTAAGATGCGCCAACACGGGATATTTACGTAATGTTTCTGTAAGATAAATGGGCATTGGAGAATGATTGTGTTTTAAGATTCTTTAAAAGTTACTCACCCATGACAACCTGCTCCAGATACTCCATTTGTTTAATATTGTCGTAGGAGAATTGATTGTCGTTTTTACTTAGCACCTCATTAATTTCACTTCTTAGTTTGTTCTGTATATCCTGATGCTGAGCCAGTTCGTAAAGGGCAAAGCCCATGGTTGTGGAGCTGGTCTCAAATCCAGCCACAAAGAAAATAAACGCCTGGGCGGCCAGCTCATTAAATGTTAAACCTTCTTCACTATTTCCCTCCTGCTGCTTTTGAAGCATTTCGATAAGCATGTCCATGAAATCGTTGCGCTTCACCTTGTTTTTGAGGCGATAGTTGACGGTATCTCTGATAGTGTTCATATAGAAGTCCTCCACCTCCTGAACATTTAGTTTGACATGCATGCGACGTGCTAGCTTGGGAAACCCAAAGATGAAAAAGTCCAGCAGTCCATAATAACGTCGATCTGTAATTGCTCGCTTGCCCATGGTAACAAATTCCGCATTGGGATTTTGCTGGCTGTTGCAGTCCAGACCAAAGGCGCAGGTGCCAATCACATCAGCCGTATAGCGACCCACGAGATCTGTTATCTCCAGCACTTGGGGCGATGCTAACTTATCGTTGAATATCTTGGCCATTTGCTCAGCCACTTTCAAAACGATTGGTAACATGTTTTTCATTTTGCCGGAGGTGAAGGTGGGCGTCAGTTTGTGTCGAAGATTCCGCCACTTTTGACCCTCAATGCTGAACAATGTGGCTGACAGGGGATCGTCAATTTCATTGTAGAATATGCCGCGATTCTCAAAATTATTGAAATCTTTGATCAATACTCGCTTGGCCAGCTCCAGATCGGTTACTACAACAGTTTTGTTGAAGAAAAAAAAGAAACCCGCAAATGGAGTGTCGCCATTCTTGTATTTTAAATAGTAGTCTCTGAAAACAACACTTATTTGCCTTTTGGATGGCCAGTCACTCATGTTGCCCTTTGGAAATTTGGGCACATCGTGCGGTATTCCTCGGAGATTCCAATAGTTGAACCTATTTCGCACTGCATAGAAAATCAGCGATATTATAATACCGATCAACGCTATAATCAACGCCATTTCACGTCCAGTTTCAAACTGAGCAACGCGTTTGCTTGGTACTCGATATTTATAGACAAAAGCTCGCTCTGATAAAGCTTTAAAAGATTATCTTGTTTTGGAAATACAACTTAAATATCTATATGCTCGTGAATATTAAATGTAAACATATGTTTCTCTGTCCTAACATTTATGTTTTTAAATAAAATTGTTGAAATATTATCAATTCAGTTGTTAGGTGTGAATATTTGCACTCGCTCTGTCTAATCTACAAAAAGAATACCGCAAAGCTACTGTAAACATATTATTATTTTTTGTATTGGTCATTGTGATAAGTGAAAAAGCAAACGAAAACGGAGACGATCCCATTTAGATTGATTTTACATGATCTTCTGTTGAGAATGTATGACTATTGTTTTATGACTTTCACGGCCTTTATGTTATTAAGTAAGGGTATTATAATAATCTTAGAAAATTTATTGAATTATACAAATGTGTGCGTGCTATGATTTAAAATGAAATAAGCAGAATATGCTGTAGTCAATACAATTATGTGAGTAAGTACATTAGTTATAAGATTTAAATGAGAATTGAATTTTATAAAATAGCTTGATATAGTATATTATGTTCTTCTTATCTCTTCAAGCTTTAAATAAATGCCCTTGGTAGAACACAGCAACATAGTGGAAGTAACAAACTCAATTTTTGAAATAGTCCGTGGACACACACTGAACTGAAAACGACGCAGCAGATGAAAGAGAGCAATGCTCGTCTGCATCTTTCCAAATCGCATCCCGATGCAGTTCCTTGGACCATCTCCAAAGGGCAGCCAGGAGGCGGTGGGACGTTCTGCCATCTGTTCGGCCATAAAACGTTCGGGTATGAATTTGTGTGGTTCGGGATATAGCTGTGGATCATGATGTATGCCATAGACAGGTATATACAGCATCTGGCCTGGTTCAATGTAATAGTGTCGATTGCCATTGGCCGCATAATAGTTACGAGAGACGCGTGAGAGATGTGGTAATATGGGATACTTGCGAAGCGTCTCTGAGAATTGGAAGAGAAAAGTGAGATTAATGAGTGTTATAAACGCTGAAGATAGAAAATGTAGGTCATTTGTGTGTTTTATGCATTGAGTGTAAGATTTATTCATGAAAAGTCCACAAAAGTTTTTTGCGGTTTTTCTATAATTAATAAAAGTAAAAGATTTTACGATTTTTTTTGGTCTTAACAATAATTAAGCAGAAAAAAGTTTTGGAAATTTTTTTTTTTTATGAATTGGACAATTTTTAATGATTCCTGTACAATTCCACAAGACAACTTATCATGTTTTTGTAATGACCGATTTGATTCTAAGTTGTATTATAAGAAATTGAAGTTCATATTTTTTTTTGTTTTTATATTCAAAATATATTTCTGAAAAATAATCAGTATTTTTGAATGTGGTAAAAATTGCGTTCATGAAGAATGTCGTATAGAAAGACAGACGGACATTTTAGAAACCCAATATATACTAATTTTTTCAGTTCTTGATAAGAAAAGTAAAATGATTGTGAATAGGCAATACAATTCTTAAAAAAAATGTTGGTTTACTATGATTTTGCATACAGTTCTTTCAATTGATGTTTTTGATTTAAAAAAAATAAAATTAAAATAAAAAAATCAATAAGAATTAGATTACTCTGCAATGTATTAGCTGACTATGCACATATTGGAATCAATAATATGGTAATTGTTTGATGGTTTATGATCATTGATATATTTTTTAATATTTTCTTATTATTTTTGGAAATGTTTCCCGAATTCAAACTCGAAAATCCACTACTCACCTGCTATGACCAACTCCATATAACGTAATTCCTGCATGCAATCATATGTGAATTGACCCCCATGCAGCTGCAGTGCCTCCTCAATTTCCTGCCTCAGCTTGTGCTGTAGATGCGGCTGCTTGGCGAGTTCAAACAGGGCAAATCCTAGAGTAGAGGCTGAGGTATCAAAGCCGGCGGCAAAGAATATGAACGCCTGCGCTGCCATCTCATCGAGAGTGAGTTCTCCGCGTTGTTTCATTTCGATGAGTAAATTCATAAAATCGTTTCTTACAATGCCTTGAGTTTCGCGCTCCTTTACAGTATCCCTGACAATGCGCGTGTAAAAGTCGGTAATGTCCTGATGTATCTGGCAGAAGCGTAACCGACGTGCCAGGTTCGGAAAGGCCTCAATGAAGCCATCGATTAGTTTGTTGTGTCGTCGTTCCGTAAAGGCACGTCGTCCCATTATGGCAAACTCGGCCTCAGGATTGCGTAGACCATTGCAGTCCAATCCGAAAACGCAGCTACCAATGACATCTGAGGTATATCTGGCCATCAGATCAGTTACCTCCAGAATACCACAAATAGCATTATCAGCCTGTTCGGCGCAGACTTGAGCCAGTTCCTCGCCGACGGCACATACTGTGGGAAACATATACTTCATCTTGCCGGAGGTGAAAGTGGGTGACATTTTATGGCGCAAAGGACGCCATTTGGGTCCATCGATGCGAAACAGATGTCCTGTAAGTGGATCATCGCCTTCATTGTGATACATGCCGCGATCCTCAAAATTGGCAAAGTCCTTGATCAACACCGTTTTGGCCAGTTCCACATCCAGTATCAATACCACCGGTCGCAGCATAAAATAGAAGCCCGCAAAGGGTGCTCCCGTTGACTTGAAGCGTTCATAAAGCGGCGTCAAAATGTCCTTGAAATGCTTCTCCTTACGAAAGCCTTCCAGGTTGCCCATGGGAAAACTAGGTCGATCATGACTTATCCGCCTTCGATTCCAATAGCTCAGCCTAATTCGCACATACCAAAAGCCAATGGCCAGTGTAATTAACAGTAGCGCAATCACATCAAGCATTTCTCGCGTTTCACTTTCAACTGATCTGCGTCAACTTGATTCTGATGCTGGAATTGTTTCTAATCAGCTGCTGTACAAAGTGCACTTCAAAGTAAACAACTGATGTAGATGGCCTCGCTTAAAAAATGTATGAGAAGGTCCACTATTAAATCAACAATTGACTGACTTTTCAATCTGCATGTTCTCTGATAAAGCTTTGAGAAGTAGGCTTGATATAGTAGGGCGAGGGGGGGAGGACAAGTGTAATTGAGAGAAATCGAAGTGAGAGAAAATCAAATAAAGTAGCGCCTTGCACTTGAATAATAACGGCATTGCACAAAAGCCACCAGGTAAGATACCTAAAATAAAGAAAAGATAATGCTGATTCGTGTCGTAACAAGCAGCTTTTGTTGTTTTTAATTCCGTTTCACCTATGCATTCTTTGTGATCTAAATTCCAAGATATGGTTTCACATAACTAAATAAATTTATTTTTTCCGATGTCAATATATTTTTCGGATATTAAAAAAAAATTAAATCAAAAGAAAACTAAAACTTAAAAGTTAAGTTAATGTTTGCCTGATTGAACTTGAAAATAATTTTTTTTTAAAGCATGAACACTATACATATATATAAAGAAATAAGTGCTCTATTTTTTTATAGAAAAATTAGAAAGTTAATTAAATAAGAAGAATTCAATTTCAGACTATTAAGTCCAAAAACAGAACTTTTTGATTAAAATTAACTTATTTAAAGCAAATTTTCACATAAAAGTAAGTGGTAAGCAAATGGTTTTGTTCTTTAACTTTAAACTAAAAAATTTCAAACTACCTCTGGAAATTTGATTTAAGTGGAATGTTGTTAATTTTTCATATGTGAACTAAATGATTTAGTTCTTTTGTTGATTTGTCCGGTCGTTTTATTCGGTTATGAACAACATACAAAAAACATTTTGTTTAAAACTTCAGTTGAAAGTTCATGAAACTATTATTATACAAATATTTTGGAATTAACTTGAAATGTAATGCGGCATATACCTACATTTTTACTTTGCTTAAATAATATTAATTAATAATATTAAAATCAGATTTTTGTTTAAGCAAAATGCTTTATATTGTTCATGAACAGTACCTACTTTAAAATGACTTTCGTATTTGGCTTAAATAAAAACAAGTTGCAGACTTCATATTTTTTAATTTTAGAGGGTATTTGTCATTCGAATATTCTCAAGTAATGTTTTTGCACACTGTTGTTTGTTTAACTGTTCTCGATTAACAGCAAAGAGAGAAATACCTAGAGAGAGAGAGAGAGAGAGAGAGAGAGAGAGAGAGAGAGAGAGAGAGAGAGAGAGCGAGAGAGAGAACAATTGAAGAACAGAACGCAACGATAAAGAAGACAACAATAATTTGTGCTTTATATTGCTGAGCTTAGAAAAAGCTTTCGCTCAAAAAGTTTGTTTTGAGTGCGCAGTTTAGCTTAGGTTATAAATAAAACAATTCATTTAGATTGTTTGTTTTTAATTTGTTTATCTGTCAACAAGCTCTGAGCATGACCTATAGTAATTTTTAAAAACGTTGTCATTGTTGTTAGTCGACATCAAGTCGCTCCATTCTGAGGTGAATGCCCGATTCGGTGGCTATTAGAAAATTTCGATTTGAAAACTTTAGCGGAATCTGAGTACCTTCGGTGGTTTTGAATTGATAATGTCGCAGCAGCGTTGCAATGCCAATCTTCACCTGCAACTGGCCAAATCTCTCGCCGATGCAGTTTCGCGGTCCATTGCCAAATGGCAAATATGCAAAAGGATGTCGTGACTGCATTGCTTCGGGTTCGAAACGCGCAGGATCAAAGCGTTCCGGCTGGGGATATATGTCTGGATCGTGATGTATGCTATGCACAGGTATCATCACACGCATGCCCGGCTCCAGCACAAGATCGCTGCCGGGCACACTGTAGGTCTTTGTGGCGCGACGCAGCAGATGTGGCAAGATTGGATACTTGCGCAGTGTTTCTGCCACCACCTGATTGAGGTATGTCATCTCCTGCATGCACTCATAGCTGAGCTTTTGATTGTGCCGCTCTAAAGTATTTTTTATTTCTGTGCGTAATTTTAGCTGTATATCCGGATTAAGCGCCAGCTCATACAGACAAAAGGACATGGTTGTGGAGGAGGTATCGAAGCCAGCCAGAAAGAAAACCATGGCCTGTGCCGCAATTTGCTCGAAACTCAGCGCCACATCTCCAGCCTTTGTTTGCTCACCCAGCTCTATGAGCAGCTGGATGAGATCGTTGCGTTTAATATGCTCCCGTTGTCTGTACTCCAATGTTTGGCGTACCGTTTCCATAAAGAACTGACTGACCTCGGGCCGAAAGAGCCGCAATCGCAGTCGCCTCGCCAGCTGGGGCTGGGCAAACATAAAGGCCTGAACAATGCTGTTATGGAGCGGCCGTTCCGTCACTGAGCGACCCATTTGTCGGAATTCCGATGCCGGATTGGCTAGACTGTTGCACTCTAGGCCAAAGGCGCAGCTACCAATTACATCGGTGGTGAAGCGTGCACACAGATCCTTTGCTTCGATGTCACCCAGCAGTTGGTCAGCGGTCAGCGCCAGCTGCTCACCGACTTGCACCATTGTGGGGTACATGAATTTCATCTTGCCGGAGCTAAAAACTGGCGTTAAATTTAGTCGTAGCCAGCGCCATTTCTCACCATCCAGAAATAGCAAATTTCCGGTCAAAGGATCATCGCGCACATTGTGAAAGAGTCCTCGATCCGCAAAGCTGTTAAAATCGCTGATCATGATGCGCCTGATCAGTTCCAGATCCATCACAAACAGCGCTTTGCTAAAGAATGTGTAGAAACCACAGAATGGCTCCCGGTTCTTGAATTTATCATATATGCGCTTATTAATGTCCGTAAAGTGCAAACTGCGTGCAAAGCCGCGCATGTTGCCAAACAGGAAAACAGGCCGTTCCCCTGCAACTCCTCGGCGGCGCCAGTAGGCGTAGTGGTGACTCAGCCATGCATAAACAAGTCCAAAGACAATAAACAGCAAAAACAGAACCGTTAACATGTTTACCCCAAGAGAAACGCGGTGCAACTGAATAAGAGGCCGAGTGAAATTTACAGCTGATATCAAAAGCTTTTTATCTATATACACTTTTCTTTCATTCTCACTCTCTTTTCGTTATTCATCTGGAAAATATTTCTTATTATATTCTCATTAGCTGAAACGCATTTATCATGCGGCAAATTACACTAAAGCCCAGTTAAGTTCGATATTTTAAAACAGTTTAGACCACAGACCGTAACCACTATGAGTAATAATAATAAATATTTTAAACAATTCTTAAAAAAAAAGTATGAGCAAAACAAATAAAAAGCTTTCTTTTTATACCCTTGCAGAGAGTATTATAATTTTGTAACGATATGTGTAGCGCAATGAAGGAGAAGACTCAGATAAAAATTGTATATTCGTGATCAGCATCAACAGCCGAGTCATGTCCGTCATGTCCGTCTGTCTGTCTGTCTGTCTGTCTGTTTATATGCGTTTTTCAAGACTTTGCTCTAGAGCTATCTTGTAGAAACTTGGCACAGATGCTTCTTCTTATTGCAGGTATTACCTATAATTGAATTGGCTAGATCGGACCACTATAACATATAGCTGCCATAGGAACGATCGGCTGAGAAATAGGTTATTGTATGAAAAACTTTTTTTGTTTTTCAAAATAACTCATTATATCCAAAATTACGCTCAATCCACATATGTAAACAAAATTTCATCAAAATCGGATGCTTCAAAACTTATTTTTAAATGAAGAACAATTTGAAAATCAAAATACTTTGTTTAATTTTTTATGAAGAAATGGATTTGCAGACAGGTTGGTATCAAATTAAGTTAAGGCATCCATCTAATCTTACCAGTCTTAAAATGGTAAAAAATTATACATGTTCTAAATAATCGCTGCCATTTAAAGATTTAAAAAAATTATAAATCGTCTAGAGTTCGATTCAAAGAGCTTCGGAAACAAATTTCGTTTGTCAAAAATTAAAAATTCTGTTAATTACGCTATTATTTTCAGTTGGAATGCAACCCTGTAAAAACAAGTAAGAATGCTCTAGTCGAGTGTGCCCGACTACGAGACTCCCTGCTCCCAACTTGCATTTCAAGCAGTTCAGCGGCAACTCAAGCAAGCAGTGCACTTAACTCGTAAACTGCTTGTCAAACTGTTGTTGCTGCCAGGTGAGACGGGCGTAATAGATTCTTCTATAACTTTGGTGCTATTTATCCGATCGTGTTGAAATTTCCACAGCTGATTTCATTGCTACAACATATATGTGTACCAAAAATCAAAGCTTTATCTTTTAAATTGTGGCTGTGGGAGTCTTTTGCGATTTGCGGGGGTGCGGGGAGGTGCATCCGAAATTTGAAATAAACTTGATCTGCGTATGGTATACAGGAATCTGCATGCCAAGTTTGGTGTCTCTAGCTCTTATAGTATCTGAGATCGACGCGTTCATACAGACAGACAGACGGGCATGGCTAGTTCGTCTCGGCTGTTGATCCTGATCAAGAATATATATAGTTTATATAGTCGGAAATGTCTCCTTCTGTCTGTTACACACATTTGCAGTACTTTATAACTCCTTTTTTCCCATTTTTACTGGGAACAGGGAGTAAAAAGAAATTCCAAAAAACGATAGATTATTCAGTTTGGAATGCTTACCAGTGGATCTTGAACTATTTAAACTTAACTTTAAAGCGTTACAATTTGAAGGAAAACGAGCTGAGAAATGGCTCAAGAGGGAAATGGGAAACCACAAAGATGAAATTTTACAGAAAATGTAATATAATTAACAGAAATTTTATTATTTTCAAAGATAACAGATAAGTGTAAAGCCTCTGTTATAAAAATGTTAAAAACAAAAACAAAGTCGCGGCAGAAAATTCGGTAATTCTTTGAGGTCTTTTCGATCACAAAATTTTTGTTCAATTTTTATACAAATTACAATTTTTTTAATCTCGTTGTTAAAAAAATATTTTTGCTAACTTCTCCTCCCATAAATCCTGGGTAAGCAACTGTAGAACAAAATAGTAGGCCATGATACTTAGCTAAAAATCTAACGTTGCTTTGAAATTAACTGAACATTCAGTTGTGTGAGACTAGTCAGTCAACACAGACCTAAAATTTGAAAATCTCAAAAATTTATAAAAATTGTATTACTATATATTGTTAATTAATTATTAATTTTTGTGTAAAAGTTGACTGCGAAACATAAGTATGTTTTTAAAGTCTTTAAGTCATTCCATATCAAACGTTTATTAACAGACGCCCAAGCATGGATCAGTTGGATGATACAACTACTGCTATGAATGTAATTACAAGGAAACACGATACGCACTCTGCGCGTTTTCTGTGTGCGTGGATTCATAATACCATGTATTTCATTGATTCGGGGTGAACATGTGAGTAAAACACCGCCAACAGCCAAACACACCCAAAAAATACACGCTCAACTAAATGATTAAAACTATGTGTATTTAATGTAACGTAATTGTAGCAGCGGTTGCACACTGTGCACGCACTTGTAATTCAATCTAAATTACCGGCGGCGGTTTTATCTCCTATAAGGAGAAACACAAAATTGTAAACTTAAATTTAAATTGATCACTTAACTTACGCTTCGTTGCGTTCTACCCTTTCGTTCTCAATCTCGATTATAAGTCAATCGATCGTACAATAGTTCTCTTACAATTCAATAGTTCATTCGATACATCGATATTTCACGTTAACAAGGTTGCCACCAGGCATCAAAAAATCTCAAATGTAGACAAACAATATATCCGTTAAATATTTCAAATGTTAACTTAAATGCTTAAAATCGCTACAACATCCCCGCCACCGTGAATCTAACAGGGCTTGGATTCACTTAAAATCCAGTTTAGCCAAAACGCACGCTGGGCGACGAAAAACTCCGGCATTAGTCTTTACAGTGGCTGTGCGTACTTGTCCATCCTTTCCACTAATCACTTCAGTTAGTCTGCCCCTTTTCCAGGTGGATCGGTGAGCAGTGCCATCGCAGATGAGTACTAAATCTCCCACGGCTAGAGGCTTCACTTCTTGATACCATTTAGTACGACGACAAAGCTCCGGTAAATATTCGTTCAGCCATTTTCTCCAAAAACAATGCGCAAGCTGCTGCACTGTTCTCCAGTTCTTCATTGTTGGTTGGTACGCTTCTTCTTCTGGGTGTGGTGTCTGACTGGAATTAGAAGTGCCTAATAGAAAATGGTTAGGAGTTAATGGCTCATCAGAGGGCGAATCTAAAGCTATATGCGTGAGCGGCCTTGCATTTACTATATTCTCCGCAGCACACATCAAACTATACAGCACATCTTCCCTCAAACTTCGGCCCAAGATAGCATAGCCCATTGCTCTCTTGAAGCTGCGCACGAGCCGTTCCCAACAGCCACCAGCATGTGGATTCATAGGGCAATTAAAAAGCCACTCAATTTCCTCGTTCGCCAACTCTGCTGCGATTTTAGTTTGGTCCATTTCGGCACGCTGACGCTTCAGCTCTCGATTCGCACCTACAAAATTGGTGCCGTTGTCCGATCGTATTCTTTTAGGTTTTCCACGCCGCGCCATGAAATTTCGGACGACTCTGATGCAGGTATCAGTACTCAGATCCCTTGCAATTTCCAAGTGAATAGCTCTCACTGTCAGGCAGGTAAAGATGCAAATCCAACGTTTTTCAGTCGATCTCCCTCTAGTAACCGAAAATGGTCCCATTTAATCGACGCCAGCGTAGGTGAACGTCCGTACATACGGTGTCAAACGATCAGTGGGTAGCTGTCCCATTAATGGCTCACTTGGGCGAGCTCTGTTTGTTATACATGTGTGGCAGAGTCGGAATACTCGTCGTACTTGCTCACGGCAATGTGGTATCCAATAACGACGGCGAATTTCTGCGAGGATCGTATTTTCGTTCTGATGCAGCCAGTCCTTATGATATTGCTCCACTATTAGTTTCGTCACGAAATGTCCTTGTGGCATAATTATGGGTCGCTTGGTGTCTTCATGTGCTGCGTTAGCCTTGTCAATCCTGCCGTTCATGCGAAGAAGACCATTTGAGTCAAGGATTGGACACAGTTTCCATATTTTACTGCTTTTCTTGATGGGACATTTACGTGCCAATGTCTCCATTTCTTCTGAGTACTCTGACATTTGCACGTTTCGACACACGACCAATCGTGCGTATTAAATTTCGTTCGCCTGCAGGTAACTAGTGCGTACTCGATTACTCACTCGCAAAATCCAGGCTATAATTCGGATCAGCTTACTGAAAGATTGAAACTTTGATAATAGATCGTCCATATTTTGTTGAAAAACAAGTACAAATTTTGTTTGCAATTCTAGATCAGTGCTTTTGTCGTTTAAACCTTGATATGGCCAGTCGTTTTCATCATTTAGCAAGATTTGCGCTCCCTGCAGCCAAGTAGATTGTTTATTTCGTCGATTAATTTTTGTTCCGAAGTCTGCTAGGTTATCTTTTCCAGGAATCCAAGACCACTCATCAACGCTGCTGGTTTCTAAAATTTCGTTAACTCGGTGTGCAACGTATGGCTTGTATCTCCTGTGATCGGATTTGATCCACGCCAGGACCGTACTTGAGTCAGACCACATTCTAATTTGCTTTGGAATGACATTATGTCCCTCTAATATATGCTTTCGGAGTCTGATCGCCATAACTGCCGCTTGCAGCTCTAATCTCGGAATAGACGACTGCTTCATCGGTGCGCACTTGGTCTTCCCCATGATGAAAGCAAACAAATGTAGCTCAACAGTGTCATCAAAAAGACTTGGACCATAGCACCGAGGTATCCGTACGTTCGAGATTTCGTCCAATTTATGCAACCAATTTTTCCATACCAAATCGTCTTCACGGTCAATGCATTCATCCCACCCAGTTTTCTTTCGCCATATAGATTGAAGAAGTAGTTTGGCCATAATTGTATGATACGCCAAAATTCCAAACGGGTCGAATATGGACATTACAATTTTCAGAACTTCTCTTTTCGTTGGGGTCCTATCGGAAGTAAACAAGGATTTATTAATTTTCGCAAATGATAACGTGAACCCAAATTCATCAGTTAGCGTATGCCAATGCATGCCTAACACTTTTTGAAAATGTTTAGCGACGTCCTTATCTAAGTTAACGATTCCATCAGACTTGTTATCGGCGAATGTTTCATTACAAATTCCGGAATTAGAGATGAATTGTCTTAGCTCGAAACCTCCCTCCTTGTGTATCATAGTTACTTGCTGAGTAATCCTAACTGCTTCTTCTTCGCTGGAAAAACAGTGGACGTAATCGTCCACGTAATGGTTGTTAATAATTGCTTCGGCTGCTTCCGGATATTTCCCTTTGAATTTTAGCGCGTTAAAATTCTTGACCTATTCCGCGGAGGCAGGTGAGCACTTCGCTCCAAAAGTCATAACAGCCATTTCATATACCTTCATTTCTTCATCAGGGTTGGTTCGCCAGAGAAATCTTTGTGCACAACGATCTGCTTTACGTATCTCAACCTGATGAAACATCTCTCTGATGTCTGCGCATATTCCAATTCTTCTTTGCCGAAACTTCATCAGTATGTGTGTCAACAGTTGCACGTTATCAGGACCATTCATCAACGCCGAGTTCAATGAAATTCCGTCGATTTCTGCAGCCGCATCGAAAACAATTCGCAGCTTTCCGGGCTTGTTTGGATTAACGACTCCAAAGTGTGGCAGAAACCAATCCTTATCTGACTTGTTCTTTAGTGCATGTCCTGGCACCAACTCCATGTATCCTTTTCTTTCGTATCCAGCCATAATTCGACAGTATTCCTTATGATAATCTGTTTTGCGCTGAAATTTCCGTTCCAATGAAAGTTGCCTTTTGAACGCCATTTCTTTGCTCCCTGGCAAAACGATGTCGTCACGTCTCCAGAGCAACCCTGTTTCATATCGTTTTCCAATACAGCTCGTTGTTTCTTGAAGCATCTTGTTCGATCGCTCTTCCTCTTTTCCCTTGTGGTCCACTGCAAACTTTTGCACGCCCATTTCAGAATCTACTATAAAATTCTCTATTAATTTATCAAAAATTAAATCATTTTCAGAGTTTATCAAGAAAATTCCATTCGTCTTCTGTATATTTTCGGTTGGACACTTTCCATAGCACACCCACCCAAGCTTGGTGGCGGCGACAATCGGACCATCATATACGATTGCTCGTGCTGAGTGTGGCACTCCTAAATGCGCATTGTCCAAACCAATCAGGAGTTCGGGAACCGCGTTGGCATAATTTTTCACCGGTATCGTTTCCAAGTTTCGGTATTTTGAATGCAAGTCCGATACGTTAACAGATTGCTTCGGCAACTGGAGATTCTTTATTGTATGAACTCCCTTCAACGTATGTATTGTTCCATTTCGACCGTCCGATATACCAATGTCGAAACGGCTTGTACTCTCGGAAACCTTTCTGTTTCCGAACCACTGCAAGGTGAGATTCTCTTTGGGGCCTCTCAAGCCCAGTTCCTCCGCTAGTCTTTCGTTCATCAACGAAACCGCGGTACCGTCATCCAAGAATACGTAGCAGGAAATGGTTTTTCCGTTCGCATGAAGATTAACCGGCAAGATTTTAAACAAAACGGTGGAGCCGGTTACTTGTGAAGCTGTTCCTGTAAAGCTCTGTGCATTGTCAACTGCCGGTACTTCAACAGGCTTGTGTAATAACTTGTTGATTTTCTTGGCGCAGCCCACCAATTCGCATTTGTGCTTAAATTTACATTCATTAACGCGGTGGCCAGCCCTCAAGCAGTTGAAGCACAGCTTGCTCTCTCTAACAGCCTTCCATTTCTTGTCGATGTCAAGTTTCGTGAACTGGTCACATTTCTCCAAATAATGTCGACCACTGTAGACAACACAGCATCTCTCCTTGATATCAACTTCATTTGCATCGAAAAATCTCGACTTATGATTTTTCGACTTAGTTACCTCAGTTTCATCAACCAGACCGGCATCTTGTATGTCCTCAGCCATAATTTGAAGCCATTTACTAAAATCCTTGATATTTTCGTGACCTCTGCAATTTCGACGGTAGCGAGCCCATTCCAAACGTTGTTGCGGTGGCAGTTTGGACACCAGCTCTTCCATCAACGTCGGATTTTCAAGGTATCTGTCACCCTCGGCTGCTTCTAGAAAGGACGTCAAATTTTGCACTTTATTTCGGTAATCTAAAAGTTCTACAAGCATTCCTTCCTTAATAGCCGGTGACTTACGCACACGAGCAAACATTCCACAATTTCACGTGCCTTGCCTTTCACGGCCTTTTGCAGTCGTATCGAATTCTGTCTCTCGCTGTAGCCATATTCACTGGTCGTCATCGCAAAAGTTTCCTTGAACATAGGCCATGTTTCTGGAGTTCCGTCGAATTCAGGCAAATCATAAAGTCTCGCGCCTGAATTGAACTGCCGAGCTTCACCTGAAAGCGCAGCTGTGTGTTCGTCCGTATTCATCGAAGAGCATGCACCGATCTCGTTCTCACATGCACGATTAGCATTGATTAGTTTCGGTGACAGTGATTCGATCAATATATTCGTCTTTTCCATCTGAATTTCATTCATGCGGACAATTTCCATTTGAAAAGCCTGCATTTGTGTCATGTTTGTGTTTTGTTGCTGCTGCATAAGTTGCATAATTTCCAACAAAGTTTGAGAATTTCTGTTACTGCTGTCTGCATGCAGAGTGTATCCATATTTGGCGCAACAGCGGCACCCTGTAAGTGTTCATTTTCTGCCTGCTCGTTCGCTAAAGCTCTTGTTCTTCTTCGGCCCATCGTACCGAGAACCAAAAACGCACAAACCAAAGACTAACGGCACTTACCAGTTTTTTCCAGAACAATTTCACAACTGTATGAAATCGGCGTCAGTGCGCACACATACACAAGTATACATACGCGTCGACCCGGCGTCACTCCAGAGTATATGTGACAGTCGTTCCTCCGTTTGTTTACTTGCACAATTCTAGTGCAAGCCTTGATCCTTTCCCTTCGGGGAACGCCAAGTAGAAACGAGATCCAAGATATCTCGTTCTCACCAGTTTCTTCTAGAACAATTTCACCACTGTATGAAATCGGCGTCAGTGCGCACACATACACAAGTATGTACATACGCGTTGACCCGGCGTCACTGCAGAGTATATGTCGCAATCGTTCCTCCGTTTGCTTCTTTGCGCAAATCTTGTGCAAGCCTTGATCCTTTCCCGTCGGGGAACGCCAAGCGAAGCGAGATAAAAGATATTTCATTGATTCGGGGTGAACATGTGAGTAAAACACCGCCAACAGCCAAACACACCCAAAAAATACACGCTCAACTAAATGATTAAAACTATGTGTATTTAATGTAACGTAATTGTAGCAGCGGTTGCACACTGTGCACGCACTTGTAATTCAATCTGAATTACCGGCGGCGGTTTTATCTCCTATAAGGAGAAACACAAAATTGTAAACTTAAATTTAAATTGTTCACTTAACTTACGCTTCGTTGCGTTCTACCCTTTCGTTCTCAATCTCGATTATAAGTCAATCGATCGTACAATAGTTCTCTTACAATTCAATAGTTCATTCGATAAATCGATATTTCACGTTAACAAGGTTGCCACCAGGCATCAAAAAATCTCAAATGTAGACAAACAATATATCCGTTAAATATTTCAAATGTTAACTTAAATGCTTAAAATCGCTACAACACCATGAACCATAAGATCCAAAGACTGGAGGATCTGAAAAACGGAGCTCTGTACTGCCAAATATTACACATGATGTTTCCTAAAGCGATTCCCATTTCGAAAGTTCAATTTAATGTTCAAAAGTTGTGACCATTTTAAAATTAGTGTGGCTTTTCCAAATTGAGATAAAAAGGTGGTTTGTCTGTTTGTTTGCATCAACGAGTTGATGTAGCTGTCTAGAATTTTGTGAAGTTGTTACCCACAGTTTCCGAACCAAAGAAGCTACAGACAGGTTCTACATTTCATTGGAATGGTATTTTTAAGAGCTAATAAGCTTAATATGACAGTTTTTTTTTTTCTTAAAATACTCAGGTTACAATTACAGCTGAAATAACGTTTTTTTTTTGCACATTTTGGAAATTTTACAGAAATTGTCTTAACCGACTTTTATAAAATTCATAAATGTTGCAGCCATTCTGACGTTTTGGTTAGCAACATATATCTGACATAATTCGTCTTTGCAAGATATTGCCTGTTAACGAATAGTCCGAGTATGCTAATTTTTACAAAATACCCTGGGTTCAAATCCCAGTGCAGGAAGTGCTTTTTTTTTTACAGGGTTGCATTCCGAATGAAAACAAGTAAGAACGTTGCAGTCGGATGCACCCGACTGCGATATACTATTTTTTTCGCCTCTTTGCGGAGTCAGTGGGCGTGGCATTGTATTTCTGCTCAAATCTTTCAAGTTTTGCCATCAATTTAAATTTGGTTGGGCCAGTTCTACAGGTTTGGGAGAAACAAACATAGCGTGATTGCAAGGGCGGGGGTGGGCGTGGCAAAAATATTTTTATACAATCTATTAAATAGGGCAACAGAGTACAACCTGCAAAACTTTGTGATTCTAGCTAAAGGGGTGGGGGAGATACAGACTTTGCTTATTTGTGGGGGCGGAGGTGGGCGTGGACAAATTTTTTTTGTTCAGATCAATCAAGGATGTGTTAAGTAGCCTTTGTGCTAAACTTGGATACTCTAGCTATAAAAGTGGTCGATTGAAAGGGCGGGGGTGGGCGTGGCCAAATTTTTTTTAGTCAGATCAATCAAGGATGTGATAAGTAGGCCTTGTGCTAAATTTGGTTACTCTAGTTATAAAACTGTGGAAGAAATAGGTTTTTGCGGTTTGTGGGGGAAGGGGTGGGGGTGGGTGGGAGATCTTGACACTTTGTCTTACTATGGTATATACCAACATTGTTGTTTACATATGTAGATTGAGCTTCATTTTGGATATAGTGAGTGTTCAGGTTTGAACATGAGACGCTCAAGAGCATGTGTGTATGTGTATTTATCTATGGACATATGTATATATGTCGCACCATAAAAAGCCGGCTTCGATACGTACCAGAGCACACAAACTGAAGACCAACTTTAAGTCTGCAAATGTTGCAGGCACCGATAATGATAGCTATTTCTAAACCTACCCTTATTTTCACTACAAACTGTCGCCTACAACGACAATTTTATATTCTAAGTAGTTTTAAGAAATTGAAATAAATATATGCCTCGCTCCACGGAGCGAGTTAGTTTGATCTTTAAGTCGTCTCGGTAAAGTGGATATTATTATACAGTGACTTTGGTCTAGTTATTTTGAAAAACAAAAGTTTTTCATACTGAAACTTATTTTTAACCGATCGTTCCTATGGCAGCTATAAGATAAATTGATCCGATTTTGATAAAATTTGGTCAACATGTGTGGAACGAGCTGTTTTTTAGACATAGTGAATTTGGTCTAGATAAAGATAGATAGCTCTAGAACAAAGTTCTGAAAAATGCATATAAACAGGCAGACAGACGGACATGACTCGACTGTTGATGCTGATCACGAATCTTCAAATTTCTGTTTTCTGAGCCGTCTTTTTCAATGCGTTACACGTTTCGCGACAAAATTATAATACTCTCTGCAAGGGTATACAAAAATTCAAAAGTAATTAACCAGAGCAATGTGCACTCCTCATGGAATTCGTGTTTGCACGGCAGGACCTTAAATTTCTCGCCAGCCTTCGCAGGTTGTTTGCACACCGAGCACTCAAGATCATCTTTTACCTCCTCGAGGGTAATTTCATGAAGTGGTAATTCGGCAATGACACGCTTAGAAGCCCCCGGTTCCTCAATCTCTATATCAATGCCGTTCATAACAGCAAGGACCTGCAGACGACGAAAATGTCGATCGTTATCATTGGCACCCTCAGGACCTGTGGGAGTATGTTCCAGCTCATGAAAGTAATCGGCCATTGTTGGCTAACTCCAAGTTTCACAAATTTTGTAAAGATATAACAATAATTAATTCGTAGCTGCTACAGTCGTAAAATAAAGTTTGTTTGTGTTTTGTGTTTTGGGATTTGTTTTTTTTTTTTGGTTTTTGTGGAGCCAATTGTTATTTTATTTCTTATACAATTTCTCTCAATATTTACAATATTTGTTTCAAACTTGACCTTAACTATAATTTCATAATATATATATTATATACATATAAAATATATATAGTAGTAAACGAACGTTTTAGGTTTAGATCTATAACTAGCATATAAAGTTCTAATTCTACGATCTAGAGTAATGCTATAAGCGGCGGAGGCAATACGTCACGTTATGTTACGTGTGGGGGAGACCGTAGTGTGGGGTTGGGAGGTGTGTGGTTTTCTAAATGGTTGCGGGCCACTAGGCCAACTCCTCATTCTAGCCCGTATGGATATCTGTGCGATGCCAACAACAAGCGAACGCTCATCGGGCACCTCGCCCGGCTGCACACCCGATGCCGCTGGTACGATATTGTCTTCATGGTATCGCATTGCGCAATTAGCTGATCCAGATGCATGGCAGTGGGCTGTGCATCCAACGCATCTACTTTACCTGCATCGACCAGCAGCTTCACGGGGCAGCGTCATTTGCGCCATGCCAGCGTTCAGTTCCTCCGTAGCTGGCGCAGCAGCAGCTGGTATTGTGCCCGGCGTAATCGTTGCCGAGGACAAACTGCGTGTAATCTCGGGTGTTGTTTTCCTTCTTTTCCGTATCCAAAGTGGGCGGCTCATTTTGCAGCGTCAGCATCAGGACCTTCATGTGCGGATACTTGTGATATATCGCCGTGCCCGAGGCCATTTCAATGGCCGTAATGCCAAATGACCAGATATCCGCCTTGAAGTCATAGCCATGATCCTCCTCCATTACCTCCGGGGCCATCCAAAACGGCGTGCCGACAAATGTGTGTTGCACCTTCTGACGCGACAGATCCCGTCCAGTGGCTAATCAGGCGCTTACCCCAAAGTCAGCTATTTGTATGGTGCCATCGTCGACAGTGAGTATATTTCCCACCTTGATATCACAATGGACTTGTCCATTCGAATGGAAATACTCCAAACCCTTGAGCACCTCCTTCAGCACCGTTGCAATCGTTGCCTCATCAAAGACACCCGGCTTGCAATTGGCCGTACACATCTTATGCTTGATAATGTCCAGGAAGGAGCCACCCTCGAGCAGACGATGTGTGATAGGTGACAACATTCTTGTTTAGAGGGAACACTATTATAGAATCAAACAATGTATATATGTAAGTATATATGTGCATATGTAACTGCTGATGTATGATGTATCGATGATGTAGCTGATGTTTGCTCTTGTAATTAATTATATTGCTGGCCGAATGATGTGTGTTCTTGTTATTAATTGCTGCCACCGACTATGACAGCAGCTATCGAGAGAACTGTAATTGACTGCACACCTTGAATGCGTGTGCCGTTGTCAAAACGATTGTGTTTAGCTGCAGACGAGCAGTGTAGCTTCTGCAGCCTTTGATATGTAAAAGGCAACTGATTGCGGCTGCGCCTACGCTCATGCTCCAGCTGCTTAGGAAGGCGAGAGTAAGACGAAACGATGACAAATAGAACTAATGAAAGTGCGAGAAGCGCTTACAATATAAGAGTGGACCTATGCGAAAAGCGCTAAAACGAAGATAGTTACAATTTGTATGCTTTATCAGCCTATGATTGTTTGATGCTGGTCCAAACAATTCTCATGATTGCACGCGGACATTGCCTGTATCTCCTTGAGCAGCTCATCCATCGAAGGGTTGCACTTTTCCAGATTGATACGTTTAATCGCACACCTCTCATTATTGGGTATGCAGTAGGCACTATGCACCACAGCAGTGCCACCCACACCAATCACATCGCGCAGTCCATAATCATCCTTGGAGTTGGGCCATGGCTGCTTTTCAACTGCATTGGCCAAGCCAAGTGCTCCTGCTGCGCCAGCTACATTATTGCTGGACAGATTTTCAGGTATGGAAGTCATGTTTCTAACGGCGGCGTGTGGCAGCGGTGTGTTTGGACGTTTATTGCGTGACACCTGCTTTGCAAGATTGCCTGCTGGCTTTGTGAGCAATTCTGTAGTTTTGAACTTGGCCTTGGCTACTTTACAATGATGCCTGATCCTGCGGCGACTGTTGCTTCTGATTGCAGCTAATGCTACTGCTGCCAAACTCTTCGTCCTTCTGCATGCAGACGCTGCTGATCCTATTGCTGCTGCTATTCTAATTGTTGTACTCCGCACTCGCTCGCTTTCATTCGTTGAAGCTGTGAATCCTTTTCCTGCTATTCCTGATTTTCCGCCTGTTCTTGTTCTTGTTGTTGCTGTTCCTCCAGCTTCTTTGCAAAGCAGCCAAAGATGCGACTTTCGTTGAATTCCTCTGATTCTGCTGTTATTTTGCATGACTACTAGAGCATTCTTACTTGTTTTTATACTTTTTTTTTAATAAAAAAAAAAACAAAAAAAAGAGTATATTGGGTTTTGTGAAATGTATGTCCGTCCGTCCGTCCGTATGAATGCAGTTTTTTTTTGCACAGCTTTGAAGCTAGAGCAACCAAACTTGGTATAAATGTTGATATATACCATAGGCAGACAAGATCTCCCCTCCACCCCCACCACTTCCACCTCAAACGACAAAACCCTATATTTTTCACAGGTTTACAGCTAAAGAAACCAAATTTGACACAAGGGCTACTAATCACTTCATTGATTGATCTGACAATCAATCAGTCGGTGTATCCGACTTTATTTATTATACCCTTGCAAAGGGTGTGTAAAGCATTGAAGGAGCCGTCTCAGAAAACATAAATTGTATATTCGTGATCAGCATCAACATCGGAATCATGTCCGTCTGTCTGGCTGTCTGTCTGTTTATATTTGTATTATTATTATTTTAATCTTTCTTTAATTTTTATAATATTTTTAATTTTAATTTAAATCAATGTAAATTTAAAATTTTTCTATGTCGACTGTTGTTAGTCGACATTAAATAAATAAATAAAATCTTCTGTTACAATAGTATTTATATCCATTATCATCATCAACAGCAATATTGATTAAAAAGACAACAAATTATTTATGTTGAGATTATGTTGATTTATAGATTTATTATTAATTGTTTATTTATTATTATGTTCAACTTTTTCCATCTTACTTGATGAATTTTAACTGGATTTTAATAGAATTTCCAATCTGCATGTTTGACGAAAAGCAATGCTCACATCAAACGTGACACTGGTGTTCACAAGGGGCTCATAGATAATAATAATTATTATTGATTATAATAAATTGTAAATATAAATGGATTCTTATCACACAGGTTGTAAATTTTAAAATTTGTTTCATTTTGTTTATGTATTGTTTATTTAGATTTTAAGCCTTCGGACCTATCAGCCTAATTTTTTGATTGAATGTAATATCAAATGCAGCGAATAAGTCGAAAGCAGTATTTATAGTCTGTGATTCTAATCAGTGGCGTCTGAGTTCAAAGATAAGCGCTAAGTTATCAATCTTTCCAGCATAGGTTTAATCTAAAGCTGACAAGTTGATTTCAAATTGACAATTTTTATTTTGATTTAAATTTTCGAAACAAGTATGTAAATATATTCGAACAAATAATGGTCGTATATGGCCATGTGAAACCAACTATAAAATACGCACTGTCATGATTAGAAGTCGAAAGCGTTGCAATTGAGAGACAAAGTGAAAAAAGCTTTTTTGTGTACATTTGTCTCTTTGAGTACCAAGACAATGTACCCATTACAAATTGGTAAAAGCGGGTAAAAGTACATCTTTGACTGTATTTATATATAGAAACGACTGAATTAATGAGTTTATAAAATTTTCAGGAAAATTTACCCCCTGGTTGGAAAATAGGTGGTCAAGTTTGCATGTTTCCAAACGATTTGCTTCAAACTCATTTTCAACAAAATGCACAAATCAAAAAATAGAAGCATTGTGATTTTAAAATTTTGAAAATGTACGACTAAATACTTGAAAAATGGTTCGAAAACTATTGTAAGAAGCTTTTTTAACCTTTAACCGATCGGGCTCAAAATCATTATCACATATCATTTGTTTTTTAAATTTACAACCTTTCTCCTTGGTTGGAAAAAGGCTGTTCCATATTGTATATTTGTATAAAAATCGATTATATTGAGATGTGGTTTTATACCATTTCATCTACATAAAAAAGTGATACGAATAACCTGTATAACGTAGAATGAAGGTTTCAGAGTTGGGTGCAGGGTGTCTTGTAGTCGTGCACACGTAACTAGAGTATTCTTACTTATATACAACATACAGTTGTAATTCTAATCAAGGAATGCATTACGCCAACATATAATTCTAGAAACACTTTAATTGCGTTGTTTTTGTTCGATTCTCTGAATCAGGTAATTTTTTCTAATCCATTTTGTACTGAATCAGAAACGAAAGTGTGACAAACAATTGTATACATATAGTATATATAAAAATAATATATTTCCATACATGCATACTTATATATCTGTTTAAATGCGGTCCACCTTCAGATGTATGCCATGTTTGGTGGACAGTGGAAAATTACGTGTATCTAAAATCAAAGGCACCTCAGTTTGATTCGAGATTCCAAATTTGAAACGACGCAAAAGTGAGACTAGTCCAATCTTGGCCTGCATTTTTCCAAATCTCTCGCCGATGCAGTTGCGTGGTCCATCACCAAAAGGTAAATATGCATATTGATGTCGTGCCTTCATAGCATCGGGCTCAAAGCGTGCTGGATCAAAGATTTGTGGTTCGGGATATATCTCTGGATCATTGTGTATACTATGCACAGGAATGATAACGGTGGTGCCCTTCTCAATGACCAGCTGTGAACCAGGTACTTTATAGTCCTGATTCGCTTGTCGCATCAAATGTGCCACAATTGAATGTTTTCGTAGTGTCTCTGTTGGGTTAATAAGGAATTTATAAGTATGGTGGTTAAATCACACTGATATATCGATTGCATACCTGCCAGAACCTGCTCCAAATAGCTCATCTGTCCGATTGCATCGTAGGTGAGTTCTCTATTTGGTACATCCTTTAGCACAGTTTCAATCTCCTCACGCAGACGCTGCTGAACATCCTGTTGCAATGCCAGTTCATATAAACAGAAAGCCATTGTGCTGGAAGAGGTCTCAAAGCCCGCCAAGAAGAAAACAAATGCCTGGGCGGCCATTTGCTCGATGGTCAGACCCTGTGATAGATCAATTCCCTTGCCCTGGCGTGCTGCCTCCTGATTTTCAGCGCGTAACTCAATCAGCTGATCGAGGAAATCATTGCGCTTAATGCCGTGCTTAAGCCGATGATCGACTGTGTTTCGCACGGCCTCCATAAAAAACTCAGCTAGATCATCAGGCAGCAATTTGAATCGCATTTTTTTGGCCAGTTGTGCATTTGTGAATATGAATGCTTGAACCAACTGGTGATGACGTGGCTTCTCAAACAGCAAGCGACCTTTGGCACGAAACTCGGCTTGGGGATCTGCCAAACTATTGCACTCCAGGCCAAAGGCACAGGTGCCAATGACATCTGTGGTGAAGCGAGCACACAGTTCCTTGATCTCCACATCGGAATCGCAATCAGCGTTGGCAGAGCTGACTGTTTTATCCATCGTGTCTGCCAGGTGATGACCCACCTCAACAACCACGCCAAACATATGCTTCATCTTGCCGGAGGTGAAGACTGGAGTCAGCTTGTGTCTCATAGAGCGCCATTCGTCGCCCTCGAGTGTGAACAAGTGTCCGGTTAGCGGCTCATCCCGCACGTTGTTAAAAACACCACGATCCTGAAATATGCTAAAGTCCTTGATCAGCACCTGCTTTACCAGATCCAGATCGACAATGAATGCGACGCGCTTTAAGAACATAAACATGCCCCCAAATGGTGTTTTTCCCTTGAAACGATCGTATAGTCTTTGATTAATATCACGAAAGTGATATTTTGATCCGACTCCTTTCATATTGCCGATTAAAGGCAAGGGCCGTTCAAAAGGAACTCCCCGACGCTCCCAGTAGCTATACGTATACTGGTACAGGTTATAAAGCAGCGTCGCTGCCACGCCCAGTAGAGCGATCGTTAATAATACCATCACACTTGCTTATCGACTGAAGTCACTTTAACAACAGTAGAATGAGCACTGAGAAAACAAGCAAACAATATTTGCTTTTATTGCAATTTGGATTTAAAGCTTTCGCAGAGAGCCAAAAAGCTCAACACTATTTTAAAGATTGCGAGTATATCTTTGTAAACAAAAGCATGAATATGAGAATAAAGCTATAATTAATGTTACGAGTGTTCACTCTACTCAAAATTGTATCTAATCTTAAGCGGAGTTCATAGTATTCAATGCGGCAATGTTGTACTCAACATAAGAAATCAGTTTGACAAATCATTACTCCCTGTCATTCACTATAGAACAAGTTACTAATAATAGTAACAGCCATCTATAAAATGTATAAACACTTAAAAAAAAAAAAAATTACTCCCTGTTCCCTTAAAAATGAGAAAAAGGGAGTTATAAAGTACTGCATATGTATGTAACAGGCAGAAGGAGCCATTTCCCACTATATAAACTATATATATTCTTGATCAGCATAAACAGCCAAGACGAACTAGCCATGTCCGTCTGTCCGTCCGTCCGTCGGTCTGTCAGTCCGTCTGAACGCGTCGATCTTAGAGACTATATGAGCTAGAGACACCAAACTTGGCATGTAGGTTAAAGATTTTAAAGATGAAGCTTTGATTTTTGGTACACATATATGTTTAATCAATGTTGATCAGTTGCGTAAATTTCGTAGCGATCGGCTAAGAAACACCAAAGTTATTGGCGAATCTATTGCCATCTCAGTTGGCAGAAGCAACAGTTTTACAGGCACTGGACAAGTTCAGTGCGTTGCTTGCTTGCGTTGAACTGCTTAAAGTGTAAGTTGGGAGCAGGGAGTCTCGTAGTCGTGCACACTCGAATAGAGCATTCTTACTTGTTTTTATGGAGCTTTTCATTTTGCGAGCCATTTTTATTTCGTGTAGCTTTGATATTTGAATTGGTTTAATTTTTTACGGAAACTGTTTGAGTTTAAATAAATTGATTTCGTTTTCGATTTTGGCTGTGAGATTGACATGCGTTATTGCAGGAATACGGAATTCTATTGATTGTTATTCTGAGAAATTTGATTTTTATTTTCAAATTCCCAATCATGATTTACAAAAAGTAACACATTTTTTGCTATAGCCAACATTGCTCCTATTTTTTGTTTTGCAACGCTATTTTTTGAATCGTGCAGGGCCTTCCAGAAATTATTTTGCATTAAAATGCAAAATTTGTTAAAGCTACGATAAAAGAGTGTGATTTCATGTTTATATTCATTTATGTACATACGAGTCTATTAAAAGAATATAAATATATAAAAATACATTGTTTTATCTGTTATTATCTGTGCAAAATTGTAAAAAGCAACTGTCGAGTGTTTTACACAAACCTTAGGCCTTTCTAAAAGCTAATTAATTGTCAAATCCAATAGAGCTTCTTCGCACCTTTGTTGTCCTTTTCTAAGCAATTGCAATCGAGCTAAGCCTAGATGGCAATTTTTCAATTAAAGACTACTTTATTTGCTTTTCTAATTGAAATGTCAGCAGGTCTCTTGTCTAGATGCAAAGTGTTGAATATACATTGAAGGTTTTTCTCTCTGTTGCTGTTGTTGTTATTGCTATTTGATTATGTTGCCTTTTGGTATTTACTTTAATTTAATTCGGAGCATAGTGCTAAATCAAATGCTGCGTAAAGTCAATGAAACTCACATCAAATTTAGAGTTCAACTGAGCAGGAGCAGTGTCCTGACTGGCTTGCCAGTTTTATTACAAAATCGCGCGTAAATTTATGCGAAAGCGATTAGAGGCATATCAAGCGTTGATTTTGATGGGCAGCACCACCGGAAACTTGCGGAGGTCCTGCTGATTTTGATTCCTCTTCTGGTTCTGGTTCTGGTCTCTGCACGTCTACACTCGGCTTGTGCTAATAAAAAAGAAAAACAACATAGCGCCTAAAAGCAAGCTATCGATGTGTTGACACTGCGCCATGTGCCTCAATGTGTGTGTATGTGTGTGTGCGATGATACTTAAAGGATTTGGCTTAATGCCTAGTGCCTGTTTTATGCCGCTAATGCGCTATAGCCATTTTCCAAACAGACATAAAAATTGTAATGTTGCGCTTTAGCCGACTTGCAATGAAGTGTGTGTCGCATAAAATTCACAGCGGGACAGATCGAAAGTAAAACAAAAATGTTTAACTGGGCTTTAAGTAAAGTCTAGGATTTTGCAATTACTTTAAGCATTTGGCTTAAAGATTTCTTGGAAACTTTCGTTTATTTCAGATCGATATTTATAGCGATTTTTATTGGTAATGGCTTTTGGATAATGTAGACAGGGTCATATTTAAAAATTGTATTTTAATTAAATTAATTTTGCAACAAGTGGTTCGTCTTTCCATATAAGTAGAATAGAGTGATTCCATCCACGATTCCGCAGAAATCGATACCAAAACATCTAAAATTTATTTAAATAATAAATAACTTAATATCTCTTAAGTTTAAGTTATTCATTGAACCCATTTTAAAATATTCTTACACTTGAATTCAATATTTATTAGGCGCGTTAAGTTACTTTGCAACGAGAATGTAAATAAAGACTTTGGAACAAATTTGACAATCCAATTTGTTGCTCTTCTTAAAGTTTGCTGAACAAATTAGGCTTGTGTTTAGATTGTTTTAGTTACAAGTGAAAACTTTTGTTTCCTCTAATACATGTTTCATTGCTTAACTAGGCTGTTGACCATTTTTGTTGTTGGGGACTAATTTGAAAAACTTTGCTAGACGATTTATAATAATTTATTGGACAATGCTTGGCAATTTCACAAAAATTTTGTTTGACCACATCCTCGCGGCTAAAACTGTAACGAATAAAAATATAGAGCAAATGAAATTGGTCGAGAAAATTGCAAAACAACACCAATGGAACGGCAGAAATAATTTGTTGTTTGGCTGCCCGACGGTCCCCAGACAAGGGAAGGGAGGGGCACAGAGTGATATTGTTTGGCATGTTGTTTGGTCAGTTGCCCAAAAACAAAAACCCTATCAAACTAATGGCCAAATTGTAGCCTAGAGCTATACGCTGAAAACTTTGTTCTGCTTTAAGTGTTGTGCAGTCTACGAATGATTAATTGTACCTGTGTAACTTTGCTGCAAGTGCTGTTGTTTTGGTGGATAAAGTATAGTCGATTTGAGAACTGAAAAAAGAAAAAAAAAAACAAAATATGGTCAATATGTTAAAATATTTGCTTTGGAAAACAGTTTAGAAGATAAAATGTTAATAAATATTAAATATACAACGCTGTTTCTTCAAAGATTTGCTTAAGTTGCATACAAGCGCTATCAATCTCAGTAAAATTGTTCGAAATACGTTCATCTCTGACAGGACTTCTTGAACTATTTTAATAAAGCTCTTGGAACTTTGACTGAGAGCAGTTTTAGACATTGTTGCATGTGCTGCAATTGGCAAGGTCCGTTAACTGGAACTCTAGAGTCTAGATATATGTATACATATATGAGATGAAACTTTGCTGCTCCACATATTGACAGTTCGGTCACGAATGTTAACCCAAAACTACGCTTTAACCCTTAAGCGCAGAACACAAGAGAAGGAGCAAAAGTTTTGGCAGCAAGCAAATGGAATAATTAAGCGCATGAAATACCAAACGAAAGAATGAAAGGGAACAGGTTTGATTAAGTTTTGTAAAATTACGTTGCATTAAGTTACATGGCTGTAAGTAAGCAAACACTTAAGTGTAATCGCATTTTTAAAGTTTCATGTTTTACGTCGATTTGCCGATAGCAACAAAGTTGCAACATGGAAGCTGGCCATCAGTCAAAAAACCCACAAAATAACATAAAAAGAGAGAAAAAAATTTCATCTACTCATGATGCTGGTATCCGTGTGGGCGTAGCTGGACTCCTAGACTACCAAACTGGACTCAACTGAATTGGCCATTGATTTTCGCTCAATTGGCGCCGTGCCGTTGTCTTGTCCAAAAACAGCTGCCATGATGTGGCGTTAAATTATATTGAATGAGTGCGTGTCCAGCTATGGTTTTTGCCATATTTCATTTGCTTCAATTCCTGTTTTTTAGATTAGTTCAGCTACGTTGATGGTTCCATCGTCATCATTATCATCATCAATATAGCTGCTACTGTAAGAGCAACAGCATAGCTCACATCAAAACAGATATCAGGGCCTATTAGGTTATTTACATTTATTATTGATTCCTAACAAATTGCTAAACATTGACTAACGAGCGCATATTGTGGCCAAAAGGTCAAAGTGTCGATTCTGCACTATGAGAAATATTTTTTGATATTTCTCTTTGTTTAGTGAACACCAATATTTGAAACAATCTTGACTTTGACTCCCTAAAGATATTATTGACTATATATTTTTGGGAAATATTTTTGTATTATTTTGTAATTTCTAAGAATACTTTTTTTTTATAATACTGGCATTAAAATTATTAATGAACTCTCGCAGAGTGTACAACATAGTCGTTACTTCTAAAGTTATGAGTTCTACGTGTTCCGCAATGAACCTGAGATTTATGTGCTGCGTATAGATAAATCATGCTTAGGTAACAATTCATTATGCTTAGCTAAAGAGTCACTTGGTGCTTGCATACAAATTTACCATAGCATACTTTTCCGGGCAAAAAGGTGTTAACTTTTATGACCCAAGCATGGTCATTTTGTTAGCGAAGCGCTATATAATAAATGGCTGGAAATAAAGCTGCATAAATTGCTAATTACTTGAGCTGACAAAGGTGTCCAATACTTGTGGAAGTATTTTAAGTCTATGACAACAGCTGACAACAAACAAAACAAGCCAAGTTTTCTGACAAAGCATTTTTTAAATTTATCATACGCTTTATTTATGCTTTTTATTGGTTTGCGCCAAATAATTTAACTAGAAACGAATGAAAAAGCAATGCAAAAAATGTGAAATCAAAGGAAGTAGAAATTTATTCCTTTTTTGGCATGGCAAGCAATCGACTGAAATAAAATGGTTTGCTGAAAATACAAAAATATATATATATATATATATATATATAAAAACATAGAACGTAAAGGAGAAAAGTCCTGTCTGTTCTTTATGCTTCTCAATGTATAATTGAAATTTATACTGAAATTCTTTATTATTTTTGTTGCAATTTAAATACCTTTGTTTAAAATAAATCTGATCTAAAAAACAAATCAAATGCAACCAACTCATAAATAAATAATATACATTTTTCGATGTAGCTGAAGTTATTTTCAAATATTTATATTTATTTTCACATAACCAGCTGCTAAATTGTTCATTGCGTAGGCGTTTTGCAACACAATTGTTGAGTTATAGATAAATGGGAGTCGGGGAAAAGGAATGTGGGGACACAATCAATTTTCCAAATCGCTTGTTGTGCACGCATTAGGCTGTCAAATGGTCTTATGCCCAGTTGATCATATATCAGGTTGGGCAAAAGTATATAATGAAATCAAGCCTTGATTTGTAAAAATACGCAGCGAAGTTGTCAGTGTTGGGGAGGGGATAGGGGCAAGTCACGTCGCTTAGAGCCTTGTTAGCTGGCAAGCTGTTTTGGTAAATCCTTTGCCGTTGCCTTTTGCCAGCTTTGGCTTAGTTGTGTGACTTTTTCCTTTGTCAGGAGCTGTCGTCGTGGCTCATTGATTAATGACATTATGGGACGGCACTTACCCGGCTTTGGCATGCATGGCGTATGCGCAATTTCGCTGCTTTGTATGCATTGGCTGCTTGCCACGGCGCACGTGAACAAACTGAAGTGCAGCCGGCGACAATGACATCCGACGTCATTGACAACGAGTCGTCATCTACATTGCTGGCGCACGTGTTACTGCCACACACAGATGCCTCTCCAGATACCTTGCGTTGATACACTTCAATTTGCCAGCGACAGGGCTCGCCATCATGGCATCAACCGGAAGCTCTTGGTTGCTCAACACCTCGAAGTCGCCATCATGCCTGCTCTGGTCTGGTCTGGTCTGGTCTGGTTTGATCCAGTCTGGCACTGTTTGTGCTCATTGTTGTTGGCTTCTGCCTCGTTGCGCTCAATTAAATGGAAAAGTGCCTGGCAAGTGCAATTGCAGCGCATCCTATCTTTATCCTTCTTCCTGTCCTATGTACACTTCTGCGCGCTTGTGCTTCCTCATTATTTCATTTTATGATTACCAGGACTTGCTCATCTGTACTACTACTTGCAGTTCGTGCTACCTGCATTGCAGCACGTTACACCGACAGCCAATTTGCAACTCATTTCAGTTAAAAAACCACTCACGTGCTGACTCTGCTGCTCAATATTTTATAACTTTTGCAAGATTGTGTTGCAGCAAAGCATATGAGTAAGTCAGTTAACAATTTCTTGCAGCAAAATTCAATTACATTCTCGCAATCGTGCGGCAAAATTGCTGCAGTAATACTTCATTTTCAAGCTATAAGATTTTTGTAAGATTTTTTTTAATACATTTGTATGCAGAACAGGCAAAAACTGACGTAAAATATAGTTTATATTTTAAGCATATTTTTATATCTATTGAATATGCAAACAAAAACTCATTTTAAATAAATTTAATTTTACCTTCTTGTCCAAATAGTAACTTTATCACATTTACTTCAAAAAACTGTCTGTCTTTCCCGAACTCATTTCTTGCCCTAGAAATTCTGTCAAAGCCATCAACCTTTAGCATTTCAATCATTTTTTTGCATCGGTCTCTCCTCCGCACAGTGTCTGCATCGCAATCAGAGACTTCATCAACCATTTTGTATTCTGCCAGAAGTTAACTTCAATTTGTGCTATTGCTGCCTCTTTTGGCCTCGTTGTTGCCCCGTTTTCATTTGCATTTGATAAGCCAAATTAAGTTGCCGTTTTACTGCAATTATCATATAATTCTGTTGGCGTCTGAACATATCCCAAATGTGCCAAACAGCTCAAAGTTATCTGAGCGTCATTGACATTCGAATTGAGATGGACTCCGATTTTGTGTCGTATGGATGGATAACACGTTCATTGACATTGCGAGATTCTTTTTGTGCTGTGCGCGTTATAACTGAATTATCTCGAGTTATGTCGCCGTCTGCCTGGATCCGTCGAGTCGTTGACATTACTTGACTGTAATGGCATAATTTAAGCGGCTTAAGACAATGCGTATGTATGTGTGTATGTGTTTGGCTGGATATATATCCACAGTGCAAGCAGCCGCCAGCTGCTGTCCTTTTATTATATTTGTCAGCTATTTTTTTATTCTTTGTAGTAATTTATATGTGCTACTTTTTCTGTCAAAGTCGTTTGGTGTAATGACAAACGCAGCCAGTAACAATTGTAAAGTACACGACACGGGTCGTATACATTATATTTTGTGAGCCAACTTTTAGCGCACAAATTATAGCCATGAGTCAGGCAGACACACACACACACACACATACACTAGCAGTGTAGCCAATTTCCTTGTAGGCGTTGATGATGGTGTGGGGCACGGGTAGCTGAGTTATATGTGCAACTTAATTTGCTGCTGCCACACCTGTGGCTTCTTCTGAGGCAGCCAGCCTTGGCCCTTTTTGACATGAATTTATGATATATACATATTAGTATGGGTGATGCTGTGCGCTTCTTCTATATGTGTTGTGACATACATAAGAAATGCTGCAAAATTTAATAAAATATATTCGGTTGAATAAATAAACAAATGTGCAAATGTATTTTGTTGACAGTTAAACTGACAGCTCTTAAGAGAGCCACACACAGTATTTAAAAGAAATTTAAGAGAAAATCTGTTAACAGGTATGTATGTTAATATAAGTCACTGGGTTACAGCTGTTAAGCTGCAGCTTCTGTTCTTGCCACGTGTTGCATGACAGCAGCCACTCTGTTAAAATTTCCCTGCTATGTTATGTTGATGGCTTTCTTTATCAAAAACGCCGCTTAGTATGCAACATAACAGCGTGATCGCATGACGTGTGTGAGTCTTGCAACATTGTGTGTCAACCTGTTCATGCCACATATTTGAAAAGAGCGTATTTTTCCAAATTTTTGCCCAAGCAGCAACGAAGCCTACGAAATTATTCATAGACTGAAAACTGCTGAGCGTTTTGTTTATACTTTGGTATTCATTGTGCGCCGTTTTGTATATGCAAGGATGTTTGTATTTGTTGTCCTCGAGCTACCCTAAAGTTTTAAGTGCGTGCGGTTTTGCGCACGACCATTAAAGGATTCCGATTGAAAAAGGATACCAGCTGTGCAATGAGTAGCGGCTTTTAAATAACGAATAATAAATGTTAAACATTTTCTGAAGTTTTGTAAACAATAAATAAAAAGTTGTATGCAACATGACATGTTAAATTCTTAAAAATGAAAAAAGCTCTTTAAATACACTTAAGCCCAGGTGAGCAGTGAGTATTTGTTAAACAATATTTCAAACATAAATATTGTTGTCTTAAACAACTTTTGCTTACATTTTTAAAAGTATACTAGCCAAAACTTTGTTGGCTTAAAGCCAGCACTTGTTTGCCCTGTTACCACAATTATCTTGACCATAATACAATTTGCGCTAAGCGTTCGAAGATGAATTTATGACCAACACGTGTCTGCCTGTCAAACTTGATGGCTTATACGTATTGCAAATATATATAAAATGTACGAGTAAATGCAATAAATTGTTGCATGCTTCAGTACTAGAAATTTATGTGCGCCAGCCAAATTTATTGTTATTGATTTAGCAGACAAAGATTCGGGAACTTGAGATTATTATGCGACCCTTAACAAATAAAAATGGGCATATCATTTATGTTGAGCATATTAAAGTTTAGCTGGCTTTTGAAATGGTTTTCATAGAAATAGATACAATCAAAGTTTTCTATATATGAAAATGTATAATAAAAGTAAATCAAGCAAAGCATAAGATATTTTAATCAAGTTATTTTGAATTCAAAAACGATAAAGTGAGTTTACATATAAAATAAAAATGCAATTTTGTAAAATTGACTTACTATTACAAGAATTCTATGCATTCCATTTCCGAAAATTACCATGTTTTTCGAATACTTTACAATTCAATGAACAAATTTCATATTAAATTTACAATTTGTAAATACTTTAGCTTGTTTCCGGCTAAGCTAAAACTTATTTATGATATTATGCTGTTTGAATTCATACCAACTATGGTAAACTCATTTAGACCATGCGTATAAATTAGCTTAAATTCCCTGTTATATTTTGTATTTGCATTTGTATAAATACCTACTTATTAGCCTAATAATCAAATGTTCCGCTGTTTCTACAAATCCAGGCGCATAATTTATTCTATATGTACAATATATAGTATGTATATATATTCATATATATGCATTTGCAGTTTCCATTGTTGTGCAGATGGACTTCAGGAATTTTCACTTATTAGCGTTGTTATTGTACCCATCAGGACACTTCCCTGAATGTCCATCCATTAGTACAGGTGCTCTCTGGTTCTCTGGTTCTGTGGTTCTGTTGCTGTTGCGGACGCTAATTAATAACCACACAGCGAACAATGGAAAGTAAATTCAATTAGCAGGCTGAAATGATAAAATGCAGATACATTTGCATAAAAAAATGTTTCGCATGACCATTTTTGCAGTGGTTGTCGTTAAATTTGTGAACCGATTTTCCATCGGTTTCCATTGCATAAACTGCAAATAATGGTGAGCTCTGCATGATTTGGATAAGGCTACAAGGATATGCCTGCATATATAAGAAGGGTTTCGAGTACACCTGATCATTTAATTGTGTGTTGTATGACGCATTTTTACTTAATATAATATTGGACATATCATCGCTGGATACGAGTATATTTTAGTCTACCTCATCCACTTTACCAGTCTTAATAAATTATATGAATATATTAAATTACTAAAAACAGAATCAAAGAATCACACGAATACTTACTTCAATAATGTGTAAGTACAAAAAATTCAGAAAAATAACAAAACAAGAAAGAAATGTTTTCTTCATCATGTCGAAGATATATACCCTTGCAGAAGAAAACTTATTTTTCAATCGATCATTCCTATGGCAGCTATTAGATATAGTGATTGAGTTTGATTGAGTTATTTTGAAAAACAAAAATGTTTTTTATACAAAAACTTTTTTTTTCAACCGATCGTTGCCATGGCAGCTATGTGTTATAGTGGTATGAACTTAATCAAATTTTGTCAACATGTGTGAAAAGTGCTAAAACTTAGACATAGTAAGTTTGGTTGAGTTACTTTGAAAAACAAAAAAGTTTTTCATACAGAAACATATTTTTCAACCGATTGTTCCTATGGCAGTTATAAGATATAGTTAGCCGATTTTATTAAAATTTTTTCCAAATATGTGAATAGTGTTAAAACTGAGACATAGTGAGTTTGGCTGAGTTGTCTTGAAAAACAAAAAAGTTTTTTATACAAATACTTATTTTTAAACCGATCGTTCCTATGGCTGCTATATGATATAGTGATCCGATCTGGCTGATTCTGACATAAGTACTGCTTGCAGAAAGAATAAGCATCTGTGCAAAGTTTAATCACGATAGCTCTTAAACTGAGGGACTATATTTTATTTTTTTTCTGAGACGTCTCCTTCAATGCGTTACAATGCGTAACACCCTCTGCAAGGGTATAAGAACTGATCACTTTTTAAAAATGAATGCATTCAGCATTAATTATCTAGTAGATTGGCTTATTTGAGTGTGTATGAAACTATGAAACTATCAAATGCTAATGAAATTTGGTTTTCTGTTTCCATTATCATAAATAGGAATGGTAATGAGTAAAACTCAACGAGATAAACTTAATTATGTTAAAAAGTGAATACAAAATTGTTAAACAGTTACGAGTATATTTTGAATAAAATTTCAATTCATTTTAATTAAAACAAAAAAAATTTAAGAAAAAATATTTTGTTTAATTTATTTGAGACTCATACAACTATTTATGTATCAGAAACTATATAACAAAACACTACACACTAAATAGTTAGCTTTAATATCCATTTTTGAATTGTCAAACGTTTTTTTTTTTATTTTGAAAATCTTAACTGCATTTTTTTCAACATTTTTGTTTTTACAAAAGCTTATCTCATATTTTAGCTACAGTCAAGTATTCTTACCAACTTTTTATGGCCTTCGGCCTGGTGGCTGCCACACATTTCAACATTACTAAAGCCAGTTTGAGTTCACAAATGCCAACGTAGGAAAGTGTACATCAATTTTTAGTTTGCTGCCCAGCAGGAGTGCTACAAATTCATTACTCTGCCATCAAATATGCATATGTGTAAGTGCATCCTGATTATAAATATTACTTGCAAACTTTAAGCCATGCTACATTTACTGCTAGTTGCTTTCGCAAGGAAATACAAACAAAGAGACTTTTGGCAAACTACAGCACTTCCTCATTGGCAGCTGCTTCCGCAATTTCATGCACCACCCCCCAACCCCATCATCATAGTAAGTGGGTGGCACATGTTGTTTGAGAATTTCAAATTGAACAGCAACTTACAAAAAATTGTTGAAAATATTTGTCTCTTCGATTTTTTTTTGTCACACCAAAGACAAAATGCTCTTCCAGACAAGTTCATTTGATTGTTTTTTAAGCAAATGTATAATATTAGCACCGGATCTTTATTTCACAAGCAATATAATACATTACATATAATACATTAAACTTAAATATTATAATCATATTAATTATTTTATATTAATCAAAACTGTATAGTTCATACTAAATAAGTAGGTGTTGTTTTGAGGTGTTGGGTTAAGATTTAATAAGATAATATATATTCTGACCTAAAAAGTTTCGTTGGCAGCAAACAAAAACATAATCCATTAAAATAGAAAATAAATAAAAATAATAAATCTCATTTTGCACAAATTAACAATACAGAAACTAATATAGTAATATAATTAACAAGGTCATATTTATCAAAGTGACTCCAGATTCCACATACTATATGTTTAGCAGAGCTGTAAATGATTGAATCTTTTTTGATTGAATCTGCGAATCAATCAGTCATTGATTTACTAAAAATTTGATATGAATAAATAAATAATAATATAAGTAAGTAAAACAGATTCAATCGTTAACAGCTCTGATATTTAGGATCTCTAATGTTATTAAACAGACTCATTAAATACGTTACACATGTGTAGAAGAAATTGAAATACCCTATCTAAAAGTAAAACATGTAAAACTTTGTGCTTTCCTGGCTGTGTTTCTCATTTCCTTTATCAAACTTTTGTGGAGCTGAATAAAAGTCAACACTTTCTTACAAAAAAAAAAAAAAAGAAGACTAAATATGCCGAAACCAGGAGGCAAAAGAATGTAAATGTGCACATCATACTATGAATGTAACTCAAACTATTCAAAGCGGAAAGGCAGTCTCTCACCTGATGATTTTATGCTAAGCACAAAAAAGTTTACGTTAATAATTTATTTTAAATTTGCATTTGCGTCACTTTTATGCTTTATGAACCAGAACTTAATTTTTATTATACTATGTATCCTAAATATAGTAAAAAAGAGTATTGCAAAGTTGCGTAACTGTATGTGCATCATTTTTCTTGTCGTCTTTTCGTATACTTGAAAATTTATTAGACATTTTACACAATATTTAAAAGTTTATTATTAAATTTGTGTTTGTGTGTGAAGAGTTAAGATTATCTGATGTGATAATACCAATATTTATACAGCGACTTTTCTTTTGCAAGAGCATTCTTGTTTATTGTTGGTTTATTAATTATCTTGAGCTACTTAAATTTGAAGATATTTTAAAGTAATAAAAAAAATATATGTATTATATATAAATAGCTACATATTATATATATATAAATATTTAATTAAAAATTCATCTTTAGATAGTTGGTAATAGTAGTCATGGCATAAATATGCTTAAATCTTATGGAGTGGAATGAAAATGTTGTCTTGTTTAATTCACTAACTTGTTTATAATTATTTTCCAAATTAACTTTTCAGTTCGAATGCTCATTAGTTCCCGATTTCGAAAATCAAAAACTTTGAGATTTGTGCTTTGTTCAACGTATTTTTCTTTGATTTGAAAAGTAAATCTTAAAAATGGTTCAATGCTGAAAATTGAAGCACAGCTGATTAAAATTATTTTTGGAGCAGATTTCTTTTACTTATCTTAATATTAGTTTAGCTATTTTCTATTTATATCAAAGTGTTCTGTGAAGGGTATTCACTGTTTGTATTAATTTATTCGGATTTTTTAATAAATTTTAAATTATGTGCCCAACATTTTCAACTCTCTTAACAAAATTGTACAATATATATTTGTCTTTGTATGGTTGATAATTTGGCGCAACGCTTAAGCTCAGCTGCTTATAACAGCAAACACATTTGTTGCGAGGGAGGGGGGGAAAATGCCGCCAAGAATTTCATAAGCATTAAATGTGCAGGCGGCGCCAAAGGCAACCGGCACACGTCGCCAATTATGCCTTGAATATGGACCTGAACATTGGAATGGGAAAGGGAATGGGAAGGGGAAGGGGAAGGGACGTTTGTATAAGCGTGGGCGTGGCTATTGGATTGGCGGATTGGTGGCTTTAAAGTGCGGCAAGGACTTTGTGCTGTTTTCCTTTTGCCGACGCTTGCTGACTTGCCTTGCATTTTTAAAAACATATCACTGTGCACAAAAGAAAGGGGCGGGGTACATTGCCATGTGCGTGCTTGTCTCTGTCTCAGTCTCAGTCTCAGTGTAAGTCTCAGTCTTAGTCTGTGTTTCAGTCAGAGTCGAAGAGTCTTTCAGTGTCTGAGTGTGATGCGGCTTCATTTAAAATTCAATGGCGTATGCGAACTGCGTGATTTCAGTGCGCGTTGTCATGCTAGGGAAGGCTATACAACATCTACATGAGTACACAATTCCAATCGTTGAGTAGCGTGGCTTTTAAAGAGATGCCGCCCCTTCAGTAAAACACGGTAAATATTTGCATTTGTGGTATGAAGTTACTTGCAACAGCGGCAAAATCAAAAGAGGATCTACACGAAATACCAAAAGTGACAACAAATACGTCAGGCTTACAATTAGCGCTCTGTGTACTAGTTTTTGCTATTTGGCTCGTTGCCAAAGAAATGTTGTCGCTTTCAACGGTAGACAAAGTTGGCAAAAAGTTAACAACTTTTGGCTGGAACAAAGTTGACACCTGACGAAATTGGCTAGAAAACTGATGCAAAATTCGCGATTAAAACTGCATGAGAAAAACTGAGTGAACAACATGAACGGTTGTCCTTGTTATACCCTGTAATCATAGCATATGACTACAATTCCAAACTTCAAAAGTGTTGTTGCTTCCGAGATTTCAGGCTAACATAATTTTACCTTAACTGAACAGATTTCCAACGAAACCAATTTTCAGCCTTGTTATTGTGAGCAACATTATGAAAACATAAACCAACTCGAGTTGACATTCTCTAATGAAAGCAGTTTTGGGAAAGCAAGAATTTATAGTAGCCGTCAACCCATTGAAGCTTCTAGAATATCCCAAGGTTGAAGATGTACACCAGATGTTCTTAATCGCAGCTCGCACGTTCTTTTAAGAAAGAGTTTTTACTTCAAATGCCATTTTAACAACATTATTTAGCCAGCTGTCAGTCTATTTTAAAGCGATATGCCCTTTGGTCAGGATCCTTCTACTGTGTGCACAAAAGGTAAGGAACTTTTGACCGAATAAAGTGGGTCATCAACTGAGTTGCCAACTTCTAAATCTGCTTGGCGCTAAAGACATTTTAACGCCTCGATTGACTTGCACTCGGATAGGATGATTTAAGCCTTGAGTGTTGTCCATGGCTAAGACTGGACACAGCTGCAGTTGCCTACTTGCTTGGAATTCAAGTGCCATCACTCGGCTGTTAGCTGTTGTCTATTCTTGGCCTTGGTCTCTACCGCTGCATTATAGCCAAGACTTACGTTTTTAAGTAGTCTTCTCTGTTTGTCTGGAGCTGAGAAACCTTCAAGTGTTTGTGGGCCCAACTGAGCAGCTCGTTTGCATGTGTGCATGCTATTAACTGACCGGTGCTAAAATGCTTTTATGGCAACCCATAAAACCTAATGCTTTTATTAAGCTTTGATTTTAGGCAATGGAAATTTCAATAAATAGCTAAAGTGTTCAGCGATGCCAAGTTGAATTCAGTTTGTTTCGCTTCCGTGTAATGCTATCATTAAATATGCGTATGATTAATTTGATTAAAATTCAATTAAGTGCGCCTGCTGCGTGAATGCAATTATCTAACTATTAATTAAATTAACCAACGATTGGCAATGCATAATAAATTATGCGATATGCTTGAATTGTTGCATATGAAACCTTCATACTTGTAAATAATTAATTTATTTTCAACTATTACTACAAAACATTCAAAATGGCCATGCAGACAAATCAAGCATACGCAATGTTCAACACTTTAATGTTGACGCTCATTAAATTTAAACGTTGCATTATACAACTTTAATCTGCACGACGGGCCAATCAAAAGGCTGTTAACGCACACACACACACTTAAGCACACGCACGAAAGTATGCAATAAATTTGGCACATTTTACGACTGCGCATCGATTTGCAGCAAGCGTCGCCGCTAACCGCAGGTACTGCAAGTACAATTGAGGGACGAAAGCGAAAGGCTTACAAAAAGCAGTTTCATTTTATTGCATTGCTGCTGACTTCACAAATAAAATAGCCAAACGAAGACCCGAAGCGATCGATGTACAAACATATACACTCAAGAAAAACATCGCACTAAATTGTAACTTGAGCAGTTGGTAATGTTAAATGTTTATTTTTTCCTGGTTCCAAATCAACCTAGAGTAAAATCATATAGAGAATACAAATTTGAAAAAACCAGCTTGTGAACGAGGTTTTTTATATAATGTTTTGCATGAATTTGGCATAGGATTCTTAATATCAAAATTAATTTGAAATGAAATAGAGTACAAATATCAAGCAAAATAAATACGAATTAATAATATTAGATATTAAATATTAAAAACATGAAATAATTTTAGGTGAGTCTTAGAAGACCACCCTCAGGTCGACTTCCATGGAACCATAGGTCGCTGGGATTTCAACCCTTTAGGCGCCTTCTGCTTGATTTATACCTACATCATAAAGATTGTTTTCTCTAAGTGTACCTTAAAGCAACGTAAAAGCAAAGAGTAGAGAGACATATACATATATACAAAAAGAGACAAACACAATCACAATGCGTTTCTGTGCTGGCAGCTGATGGCAAAGTAAATGGCAGAATCTGACTGAAATGTTCAGCTACTTGGGCGTTAAATGTAGCACATAATAAGATTTTGTGTTTAGGAGGAATGCCAGCATCGACATAACCAGAACCAAGCAGCACCTCGAACTTCAGTTAGAGCAGCAGCTAAAAGACAACAAGCCAAAAATGCCAACTGAAAATCTTATATCTTCCATTTCGCATCTCACTTTGGCCATCTCCATCCACATGGTCACGGTTTAACTTCGGTTGAATTTCCGTTTGCTTTGCCTTTTAGCGCAATGCAATAAAACAGCATAAAAATGTTGAGCATGTGGCGCTTATTTATAGTGAAAATATAGACAAAGAGAAAGAGGCTGGGAAGCTGAAAAAGCTGTTTCGTCTCGATATTTTGCAGACACTATGCACAGGGGTGTGGTCTTAAGGGGGTCACATACTTATTTAAATAGATTGTAATTTAAATATCTGTATTTGAGAACGCGTTTTCCATCGGAAATTGTCTGCAAATTTTCACTTCCTAAGGTAATAATACTAACAGTAAATCTATTGAAAAATTAGAGAAGGTTCCGACTTTTAATCAATTATCAAAGTTTTACATTCCGCAGCTTAGCTGCTTACTCATCATATCGCAATTTCTCTATCGCCCTCCGTTGCGCCACTGTCTAGACATCTATTCACTTTTATATATATTTTATATGGCTCTTTTTTTTATGTCGCCTCACATACGCAACATTTAAGTGGCGCCAAGGCCTAAGCAGCAACACCAACAATGGCCCGAATGAGCACTATTAGATGGCTATATGAGTACAAGACTTAAAGCTTTGTATTCTCATTGCTTTTGTATAGTTTTTCTTCTTCCATTGGCTCTGAGAAATGATGGGAAAAGTCAGCTTTCATTGTTGAATTGAATTTTTACAGTCTGCGCTTTTTGCTTTAAATGGCAAAAAGAAAAAGCAAAGACACTGCTGACCAAGTCAGCCACAAACAGCCACGAGTAGATGGCCACAAACTTGCTAAATTAATTAACAGATCTTTGGTACTGTGTTCATTTTGCTTAGCTTGACCTAAATTCACATTTAGCTTCTGTTTGTTCCTTTCGCCATTTGCTTGATTTGCCTTTACTTAATTAATCAGCAGGCGAGTGTGGAGCTGGAACTTCAGGACTTTAATGTTGCCCTCGTCGTCATCTTCAACAGCAGCAGCCTTGGGCAAGTAAATAGACAGCAGCTTGACATCATTTTCCAATTACGAATACTCTACCGGTTTTCATCCATTGTGTAATCAACCGTGAAATTGTTTTGTAGCTAACAGTTCTCGGAGAACTAATTGTTACGCCAAATAAACTACTTGAAATTATTAGCTGACTGGCGTGTGATACTCAACGCTTTCACTGGAACCTAAGAAATGGCTAGCAATTAGCTGCAGACATTTTAATTTGCAGCAAAGAATATGGAAGAGTATAGCTAGGAGGAAATGTCGTCACGATTTAACATTTATTTATACACAAAAATGTGATGAAACTACAGTAATTTAATGATGCTGATGAGCATTCAACGGAAAGCAGTATCCATAGAGGCAAGAGTAATTAGACTGTGGAATGCAGATGGGTGTTGAATAAGAATAATGCTGTATAATGATTTTGATAATGAGGGAAATGACAATGAATAATAACGGGTAACATTTTAGAGACAATTCATTTATGGAATTCAAGTACAAATTATGTAAAGGTACTGAGTTTGTTGAATTCAAGCACACTTTCTATTGTATGCGCACTTTGTACTTATTAAAAATGTGTTAAAGGAAATACTAAAGATAATAAGATCATGCAAAAGTATCTTAAATAGGCATTTTCGACCTGATTTAAAGTCAAATAAAAATACCTCTACGCGAGGTTAAAGTCTAGTGTCGATGTATATTCATACTACTTAATTTCTGATATGAAAGTATTTTATGATTAATATCAGAACTATTTTAAGTAACAAAACTAATTTTGCTGAAAAAAATCTGCTTTTGTAGTATTTTCGCAACTATTTTAAGTGTCAAGGTCTGAAAAGGCTTGATAGCTCTTAAAAATACCTTTCTAACGATATGAAAGACGTCTCTGTAGCTTCGTTGTTTTATAAACTATGGGCGTGTACCTTTTAGCGGTTCTTAACATTTTCCCATTAAAAAAACGGTTTTTCTGAAAAGTGGTAGAACAAGGTGTAGAATAGGAAACATGTCCACAAAATTTCACAACCTTTTCATCACAATTTGCGAAGGCCACTTTAGTTTTATAACTTTTGGACGAAATTGTGCCTTTCCCAACTTTAGCATCATATCTCATGAACAGTCTAGTTAGCAAAAGTTTTAAGTGTGCACTTTTCTTAGTTTAAGTAATGCCTTTCGATCAGCGTATACCTTGATTTGATCAAACTCGCACAGCATATCTTTCATTATTCCTGTACATAATGCTACTCGGCATTCGCATCCATTCTGATGCTTCGTCACAAGCGTGGACTATCGTTCAACCTGATATTTATCTTTTTTCTCGGGTGCAAAAGACAAAAGCATTATTTTTTGTTAATTACTTTTTATGCACTCAGCTGCTGTTGATCCATTTCTCACATAGCAAAGCATATTTGAGCACTTACTGAGAACATACAAACATACGATAATAAAGGGTGTTCTGTTTGAAGATTTGTTTGTACAGTTATTAACCTAGGTTAGTTATTAACCTAAGGTGTGCAAATTTATTTTATCAATTTTTAAAAATATTTATTAACTAATGTTGAAGTCGATCAAGAATATATGTACTTTATAGGTCGCATATGTCTCTTACAATATTATAATACTCTCTGAAAGGTTATAAACATTGGAAAGACAATTTTCTCATAAGAGTTTTCAACTGTAATTGAGAATAATTATAATTAGGTTTATCCAATGATTTTCTTGACTTGGAATCGAACACGGAGTTTTGTATGTCAAACCCTTCTCAGGCTGCAGTCGTTCTTTTTTATTTATTAATTTTTTTTTTTTAATTTGTTATATTGTTTTAATTTATTATATAAATTTTTAATAAAAGTATGAGCTCTTACTTAATTCAAAAATCATTTGAGTATTGCAAAGTGACTTACCATTGACTGATAAACAATTTACACCAATACTGTCAACGGTTTGATGATTTTAGAAAACAAATTTCAATATAATGCAACTTTGCCTAAACGTAAATCGTAGCATTTCAAAAACTTTACATTTTTCATCGAAACGTTGTCATTGTCAAAAGCAGTGCTAGTTTAAAACAATACCGCTAGATGAACCACCCTTTTAATAGCACTCATACGCAGCGTTGCACGTTCCATTTGCATAAAATTGCCAGCAATGGCAGGCGTCAGATTTATGAACAGGCAGTGTTACTTACCTGCAGCAAAGTTCTCATGGAGCAGCACGAAGGCTGGGCCCCATGCTCAGCTTTGGTAGTCACCTGGGAGACAGCTGAGCTGCAAAAACTGTAAATTCTATAAACAAACAAGTCACTTGAGGAAAAAGTGATGCCAGTGGCTGGCATTGCCGCTGCTGCTACTGCTGCTGCTGCTGTTGTGGCTGTTGGTATTGCTGCTTCTCAAATAAGAGCGAGTAGAAAAAGTTTTATTTTTACGGTAAATAAGCTGCCAAAAGTAAAAAGCAAAAAGCAAAAAGCAAAAAAAAAATCAAAAAGCAAAAAAGCATAAAGCAAACAAGACAACAACTATGTGGAATGACAGACGGCACAAAATGCGGCAGCGTCAAAGCGAAAGCGAAAGCAAGGGGAGTGCGGCGCTTAAGTAAAGGGTTTACTTAAAATACAAAAAGTCGTGTTAATTTATGCAAATTGCACGATGAGAAATCGTCGCTGCTCTAATTGTTAAATTAGTGCGCTTAAAATTAGCATGAAATTTATGAAATATTTAAGGACCGCAAGGAAAGTTGCAAGTCATACTTTAAGCTGGTCAAAAGTAAAGTTTTTCAATAGCTGTTTATGACTATTTAATAAATTTTTACAAAAATTCAATTTGTTTGTGTCGCTTTTAAGAATTTGTATACATATAATAAACATGCGTAAATAAGCTGATTACACGCATATTTGAACTTGTACAGGAAAAAAAAGCTCCATTTAGCCCAACCCCCACTTCCCCAATCTAAATGTATTCAACATTTTTACCATATTTTATCTTTGCCTTTTACCTTTTTATACTCTGTTTACAAAAGAGGAAAAATAAATATATTAGTTGTGTGCATTATGTGGCTTAAGATTTGTTTAAGCGCTCAACTTCTCCAATTTAAAATGAAAAATGTTCCTACATTTTTAAGTTAGAATCAAAAACCAGCTTCTTCTTAATGATAATATTTTTAAAGATTTAACTTTCGCACTTTAACATAAGCAAATGTAATAGAAACTGAGAACAGAGTATATAGCACTTGGGAGCTTCCGACTGACATGTTTGTACTTGTTTATGCTTGGCAATGATTGCTTTTTTCTGGTTGGGCAAGAAATTGTATTTTTTGATTTGAACTTTGTGCTCTTTGCTCGTGTTGCTTGCTGCTTGTTGCAAATGAAGCCATGATGAAATATTCACCGCAGGTGTAATATTTCATCGTTGTGTGATTTAAATTTGCATTGGCAGTTGGCAGTTGTTTGGTTTGTTGTGTGTACTCTAAGCTTTAATAAGATTTTATTGTTGTTTGACAGATTTATAATTTGTTAGTTTGTTGGATGTTGCTTTCGTCTTGTAGTTGGTTCAATTTTGTTTATTTTATATTTAAGCTGTGCAAACTGCTTTTAGATCTTAAAGATTCCTTAATAAAATGCACTTATTTCTTTTTTGACTTAGCCTTATTTTTCTAGATTTTATAGCTTTCCATTGAACTGATATAACAAAACTGTTTGAATTTCTTTCATTTAGCAAGTGATCTTCCTTTTTTATACATTTTTGTGTTTTTCTCAAATTGCTTTGCATCAAAATTAATTATCCATTCAAATTTTATAATCTTCAAATTTGATTGTAAGCATTTAAAATAATGCAATAACTTAAAGCTTTTGGCGACTAGCGTTATATCCGAGCATAATGCCGTAGGGTGGCTAACTGTAGCTGATTTGAATAACAGCATAATTTATTTGTATTTATCGGATTTGACAAGAGTCTAAGCCCTCCAAAAAGCACAACGACTTGAGCTTATTAACATTTATTTAGCCCGCAAACCACTCGTGGTTGCTGGTTGATTTTCTTGCTGCCACATTTCGCTTGTGTGCGAGCAGACACAGAACAGGACGAAATTGTGAAACAAATTCGATTTTGGGCTTTGAGCTAGGGGGTAGAAGAGGGTGGGAAAGCCTGGCGCAGACACACGACTATCACAAAAGTTAAACGACAAGAGACAAAAGCTGAGACGCTGGCTTCTTCGAGTGTGAGACAAAAAAACTTTAACTATAAGCTCTAAAGCAGACAAAGAAGATATTTCAAATAGTATAAGAACGTGTGGCAGGGGCACACAACGTGGGAAGGTTGAAGAAATGTCAAGTATCTGTCAGCCAAGTGCTGTGAAGCATGCAAATTTCAAGCCAAGTTGAGTTTTATTAAATTGTTTGTGTCGCCCTGCACCAAATTTTATTTCCATCATGATTTGCATGATCTGTGTTTCGGGGTGTTCGTTTATGGCGCTTTGAGTAAAAATGCCACCACGCAGTCAACATTTGTGCGACAGTTGAGATGATCATTTTGTGTGCCATTTTTTATAGCTATACGTGTCGTGCTGTGGCCACAGACAAATGCGACAAATTGATGAGTATGTTTTGTTGTTTGTTTGTTTGCTGCTTGTCAGTTTTAATTGGTAGCCATAAGATGGGCTTCAAAGTTGTGCCATTTTTAATTTGCTCGGAAAAGTATGCCACATAAACATGTCATTTGCGAAGAAGAGTTTGTGACGTGCTCTGCCTGACAGTGCTGTCTCCCTATATCTTTCTCTTTCTGTGTATGAGTGTGTGTGTGTCTGTGTGTGAATGTGGGGGGTCTATAATACTGCCAAGTGGCAGGCAAAAGGCTTACCAAAAGATGTGGTTCTCATGTTCACACAAACATTCAAATCTACACACTTTCACCCAAAGTCATGCCATAAATCTCAGCTGCTTGTGTGTGTGTGTGTGTGTGTGCGTGTGTTTGTGTCTTTGTGTGTTTGTGCGTGTGTATGTGGGTGTGGGTGAGTGACTGTTTTGTGGTCAAACTCATGTGACACTGGCAAAGCAACTGTCCAACGGGGTGCAATGCCTGAATATTGACGTACGACTATTGGGTACCTTCATCAAGTGTCAAGTGTCGGTTTGCTTGTTAAGCTACCAAACTGGAAAATTAAGCGCATTACATTGAGTGGACTCCAAAGGTAACTAGCTCTGTAAGACGACCAAAATTTTCTGCATAGCTACGCAAATTGTAATAACATAATGTAAAAATAGACGCTTGGCAAACGTATCACAGTCTTTTTACCCCCTGTACCCTATTCAAATTAGTAAATGGGAGTAGTAAAGAGTAGTACAGACCATAAAAAGTATGTATATTCTTAAGAAGCATCGACATCATTATCTGCCATACGAGAAGCGATTCGATTTTTTTCATAAAAATATTCTAATTTAGAAAAAAGAATTTTACTCTAATATCCAAAATGGTAAAAAAGAGTATATTGCTCCGTCCATCTGTCCACCCAGTTTTGAAGGTAGAGCAACCAAACTTGGAAAACATATTGGTATATACCATAGGCAGACACAGTGTTAAGATCGGCCAGGTCGGAATACTATAACACATAGCTGCCAAAGGAATGATCGGTTTTTGTATGAAAAACTTTTTGTTTTTCAAGATAACTCAGCCAAACTCACTTTACGTAAGTTTAAGGACCGTTTATCCAGGCTGACAAAATTGCATTAAAATCGGACGACTATATCTATAGCTTCCATAGGAACAATCGGTTGAAAAATAAGTTTTTGTATGAACAACTATTTTGTTTCTTAAAATAACGCAACCAAACTCACTTTACCTAACTTTAAGGATATAAGCAGTCTTTACAAAAATTTAATTTATTAAAAGTACAGAAAACAGAGTATATCGCAGGCGGGAGAGCCCGACTGCAACGATCTTACTTGTTTTGCTATACTTTAGTTATAATTAGAATTTATTGAATTAACTTTAAACTAACAAGTAAGTCTATTGACATTGGCCAAGTAAGTAAATAAACATCCGAGTCTGTTTGAATATGTCCGTCTGTATATCTATTTGTGCGTCCATCTGTCTGTATGAACGCGTCAATCTCAGAGACACCAAACTTGGCATGTAGGTTTTAGTATACATATATGCAGATCAAGTTTATATCCAATTTTGGCAGACATACTTTTGCAGGGTGTCGTGCAGTCGAGCATACTCGAATAAACTGTTCTAGCTTGTTTCAATTAACTTGAAACTTGAACAAACTCCCTGTCGTTGTAGCATTTAAGACATTTTGTGAGTATGTTTTGTTACATCTATTTTATGTACAACAAATGTACTTAGCTACGACCACTTTACCTAAAACAGTTCTTGTACACATTATTTGTAACAAGAAAACATTAATTCAACATACTTTCTTTTCAAATTTCATTTAACTTTTCAAATTGTTGCTTGCTTTGATTCTTTATACTATGCATTATATTTAATGGTAATCTATTTATCATTTTTTTGTTATCCCTCATATTTAATTTCTTTCTTTTATGCAAGAACATTTTATGCTTATAAATTAATTGTGTCAGCTGTAATGCAAAGTTGTTTCATTTACATTTGCTCTTCCGTGCGTTCGTCTTCATATAATCTCAATGCCATTTCAAACAGACCCAAAACCCAATACTAGAGTCCTTGTCAACTTGCCCACGCATAAAAGGTTACATTCGGTTGCTTTTATGCCCATAAACGGCTCAATTTATGTTTGTTGGAGACTTAAGGTTTACTTTTTTGTATTCTTTTTTTTCGGTCACAAAGCAAATGCAAATATTGTGTTTCCTCTAAACATTTAAGCATTCTAAGAATATTTAAGTCGTGTTCTGTACATTACGAGTACGTGCAGCTTAGTTGCAGCTTAAGGCAAGTACACTTTTCTGTGTATATGTTTATTTAAATTATTTTAGTCATAAACATAAACAGACAGCTGCAAAATAACTGCACACACTCACAAATTAACAGATGATTATTTGCCAAGACTGGAAAATGTCCGCAATATGAGAAGTTACGGCAAACAGGTTTCATATGTGCCAAACATGCTTCACATGTGGCAAACATGCTCACAAAGTGCGTCCATAAATCACGAAAACCTAGATTTGTAACAACTTAATTTACGTTTGCTTAGCGGCCAAAACCTGAGCATTAGCCCAGCCAATTTGCTGGCTATGTTTGTTGGGCATGTGGGTTCTACGGGTAGGTCGTCCATATCCTTCGACTGCCTGGTCAGCAGCATCTGCGACACGCGTTCAACTGCCTAACTATCGTAATATAAGTCTCACCGGCAAGTGGCCTGCATATCAGGTGCATAAATTTACCAGTGTTGACATATTAAGTGCCAACGCAGGAGTCTCTAAGCTGGCCAGGATACGCATTAAATCTAATCTGTGGACAGCAACTCAAAGGAGCACATATACTGAAATAGAACATGTGGGCATTTGATTAGGCCAAGCTAAAATAAAAGCAACTAATTACTTGTTTATGAATACAACTTATGTAAAAAATGATTTCCGGTTCTGTACACTCAAAAAATAAAGTAATTATATCTTCATCCTGCCTTTTCTTTTAGATTTCTAATGAATACATTTCGGGTAACATGTAAGCTTACATACAAGCAAAACTAGTTAGGTAAGTGTTTAAGCATATATTTTGCTGGAAAATTGTAATCCCAAACAATTTCAACATGTGCTTGTATGTCGCTACAAAGGTGCAATCACAAAAATGATCAGAAAAGCACGACATTCCAACTTAATTCGCATTAACTCCCACACTGCAAATAAAAAGCAACGAGAGTAATAAGTCAAATGAAATCAGCATAAATCAGATCGTAAAACGTACTGACGTAACAAGCCAAACAGTTAAGCTGATAAATGAAATTGGCAAATATTTATCGATTAACTAGTTTAAATTATGCTGTCAGAAAACAACACAGGAATTGTATGCAAATGAGTATTAGAATACAAACACAAATTTCATATATCAATCTAAGCTCGACACACAGACACAAAGACATGTTCCAGTCTATGCAGGTTAATTACATTTTGGACTGCTTATATTGCGCATTCGCCATGTCAACCGCCTGCCAAAAGCCAACAAATGTCGCGCTACGTAAGCACAACATGATAACAAATTTCCATTTTGCAACAGCTTCCAATGTAAATGCTTTGTCAGTTTGCAAAATTGAAGGGTCATGTTTCTTGACTCGGATGGCTTTAATTAATACTATTTTGAATAGTAGCTATGTTAAATTGGGGCTGAAATTTGTCATTTGTTAAGACTTTGGACATAGAAATAATACTATATATTTGTTGAATTGCGAATTCACATTTGTTTTATTTCTGTGAAATGTTATCTTCGGCACACCGAAGTAAAGTTGTTTATATGAAAACTTAACTAGGACAGCAATAAGATAAAGTTACGCGATTTTGATCAAATTTAGTCAGAATGACAAGAACTTTGTAAATCACAGAATTTTTAATTCGGTGAAGATACTTTCGTAACAAAAATGTTTTTATACTCTGTTTTCCAAAATGGAAAGAGAGTATATTGGGTTTTTATGAAATGTCCGTCTGTCTGTCCGTCTGTATGAACGCAGTTTTTCTTGACACTTTGTCTGCCTATGGTATATACCAACATGTATACCAAGTTTGGTTGCTCTAGCTTCAAAATTTAAGAAAAAGCCTGCGTGGACAGATGGACATTTCATTTTTTTTTTTTTCAAAAAAATTAAATAAGAGAATAAAATGAGTATAAAAACTTATTGAAAATTGTACAGCTTTCAAGCCAATCTAGATTTTTTGTACCCCTTTTTCCATTAAAAATGGGAAAAAGGGAGTTATAAAGTACTGCAAATGTGTGTAACAGACAGAAGGAGGCATTTCCGAATATATAAACCATATATATTCTTGGTCAGGATCAACAGCCGAGAAGAACTAGCCAAGTCCGTCTGTCTGTCCGTCTGTCCGTATGAACACACAGATCTCGGAGACTAACGAGCTAGAGACACCAAACTGTGCATGTATGTTCCTGTATACCATACGCAGATCAAGTTTATTTCAAGTATCGGATATAACACCAAATAACACCAAAGTTATGGAAGAATATATTACCCCCGTCTTAGCAGGCAGAAACAACAGTTTGACATGCACTGGACAAGTTAAGTGCGCTGCTTGCTTACGTTGCCGCTGAACTGCCTGAAAAGCAAGTTGGGAGCAGGGAGTCTCGTAGTCGGGCATACTCGACTAGAGCATTCTTCCTTGTTTTACTTTGATTTTAAAAAAAATTTAAAAAAAAAAGAGTATAAAAACTTATTGAAAACTGTTCAGCTTACAAGCCAATCTAGATTTTTTTTTATCATCTAGATACAAGAAAAGCATTTTGATTTTATTTAATTCTAAAAATTTAAATTTTTAATTCTTTAATTTTGTTGCTCTTATTTTTAGCTTTTCTTCGTCAAATCCGGCTTAAAGCGTAATGTGCTCGTCAATCACCGTCGACTAAAACATTCTGACATGTTAAGCTGGTTTAATGTTAATTGCAGCATTTAAGAGAGCACAACTGTAGTATGGGGGGGCGAGAAGTCTTCGCCTTTTGCCTTATTTCACCCTATGAATACAATAAATTTTCATTGTTAGCTCGACAATTGCCAGTTGTTTGCAAGTTAAGCGGATTACAAAGCGCATAATGCATAAATGCAATGCCAACAAATGGCATTAGCCAGACAATAGACAAAACTATCATGGCACAGGGCCAAAGAGAGATCCCCTCGAAAACAAAGTATACGCATAAATACGAGCTTCATGTATAAATATAACAGCAGATATAGTCGTACACTTTAAAATGAACGATTCAAACACTTGAAAGCGTCACAACAATTTCAGATTTCAGTAAAATATTCGAAGAGTGCAGCCATTGAAATGCAAGAACAATGTCAGTTTGCCTGGTGTCATTTTGTTTCAATACATATATATTTTAAGGATAAAAAAATTGCAATTTTAATAACGAAGTTATGCAAAGTGCTCATCACTTTATTTGCATACTTCGTGGTACGAGCTAACGTTAACCGGCATTGCCCAGACTAGTTATATTCGTCGCATTTTCTGATTTCATTGTTGAATATGATTCTCCAAAATCACTCAAACTTTGTTCTTATAATAAAAACTTATAAAGACCTTTGCAAACTTGAATCCAACTTGAATTCCACTGCAATGTAAATCAATAGGTCTAATTTTCAATGCTTGGCTTATCAGAAAATTATACCTTCCTCCAGCTCCATTTCGCCTTTGTAGTCATCCAACATGCGCTCACTTTCACTATCTATTTTATGGACTTTGGTTTTAGTGAACATATATCGCTATATCGATAAATATTTTTTCTTGATAATATATTTGTGTACGATATTTTTTTTGGGCGAATTTATCAATATCGATATTTTTGAGCGATATTTTTGAGCGATATCTTATAACGGAACATTTTCGTTATTGCTCCTTCCCGTTTGCTTGCAATTTTAACAAAACGCACACATTAATTGCAATGGATTTTTAAAGTAACTTTATAAAGGAGGACAACACTACTGCCAAGTGCAAATTGTGCAACAAAAGCATTAAAACTAGAGGAAACATGACAAACATGAAGAGTCAGATCCGAAACGAAATAAACTTGATCGGCGTATGGTATACAGGAATTCGCATGCCAAGTTTGGTGTCTCTAGCTTTTATAGTCTCCGAGATCTGTGTGTTCATACTGACAGACAGACGGACAGACAGACGGACGGACAGACAAACAGACAAACGGTCATGGCTAGTTCGTCTCGGCTGTTGATCCTGATCAAGAATATGTATAGTTTATATTGTCGGAAATGCCTCCTTCTGTCTGTTACACACATTTGTAGTACTTTATAACTCCCTTTTTCCCATTTTTAATGGGAACAGGGAGTAAAAAAAAAGGAAGCGAATCCTTGTGGTGACCAAAGGTAGGAACGAATGGAATAAAAATTGAGCTGTTGATGTTTACCCATTCCGATAGACCTCTGATATGGTAATTTAGCTAGCTCAATATACAGTTTTTCAAACTCAGCATATATAGTTTTTCCGACAGCACTGCTTAAATTAAACTTGGGTTTTTTCAAAGGCTTTACTAAAGTCTTTGTGGATTTTATCAATTAATCATTAAAAGTTAACATTTTTCTGGAAAAAAAGCAATATTGTCTTGGGTCAACATTCTTTGACAAGAAATGCAATGTGTGACAATGATGCGTTTGAATACTTTCCAGTTTAAGTCTGTCAAATTGTTAATACCCATCTCCATTAAAAATGGGAAAAGGGCAGTGTTCTTCCCACTTTGTGTTGTTCGACGCGTCAAAGAATTTGGCTCAAATGATGCTTTGCTTGCTACAAAAAGAGGAGGGCTTTGAAATGTGTTTGTCTATTGGAGCTAGTGAATTTATGTGTACCCCCCAAAAACATAAGTATGTTGAACAAAACGAGTAACAAAATGATGTTGCAGCTGATAAATGTGAAGGCATTAGGTTTGACTGCTTAAAGTTCGATGTGAAAAAATTCTATAAGAAATATATATTCACTTTTTTCAAAGAGATTTTGAAACTTAACTTTCTATTACGACAAGATTTTGTCATATATTTAACGGGTTTTCGACTTGAAATTTAAGCTTATCGATAAATCAATATTTATTTTGCATTCCGATCTGGCCAATTGGGAAATATGTACTGCTTGCAGAAAAAAAGCAGCTGTTTCAAATTTTATCAAGATAGCCCTTGTTCGCATATAAACAAAATTGTAATCCTCTGGAAGGAAATAAAAAAAACGCATTTAAAAATTATTTGTAAATATCGATATATCGATATTTTTTACCAAAAAATATCATATAAAAATAATAATTTTTTCATATCGAATATATATCGATACCGATATTTTTGAAAATATCAACAACCCTATTTTAGTGTCACAAACGATAAATACATTGTTATGTACACTGATATTATATTGAAATGCGCTAGAACCGCTTGGGAATTTTAAGCGCCTAAATTGAGAAATTAATGCCCTTAAGCATTCTTCAATATTTTTATCCTTTACTTCTGAAGTCAAAAACCCACCTCTCATAAAAAAGAAATAAACATTTTTACAATGTACATTTTTTAATGGGAAACTTAAAAAACAAAAAATACCAAAAAAATAACAAAAATACCAAAAATACTATATAAGTATATACCACAAAATACCAAATGTGAGTATTTTTAAATATTTTGTATTTTCTGAATATAAAAATTTTTTTTTTTAACTACATTTCTATTATAATGTTTTAAATTTCTATTTTCAATGCTAGCTAAAAATATTTTCACTAGCATTTTTATACTCATTTTTTTAATTTTTTTGAAAAAAAAAGAAAAAAGAGTATATTGGGTTTGTGAAATGTCCGTGCGTCCGTCCGTCTGTCTGTATGAACGCAGTTTCTTTCCACAGTTGTGAAGCTAGAGCAACCAAACTTGGGTCGGGTGCATCCGACTGCAAAATTCTTACTTGTTTTTTCAATACTATTGAAGTGACTAATTCATTACAAAATCAATCAATTGATCATTGATCATTAAGTTGAGCTTTATTTTAAAATACTCTTTGCATATCAATTTTTAAGAGTCGTAATTAAGGGTATAATAACACTTTAAGCATCAATTATTTCAACATTATAGCTTATTATTGACTAACTGTCGTGGAGCTATAAAATTTTTCTAATGATTTTTCCTTTCCTTTTTTTTACCAAGTCGACCTTTTATTACCTTTTTTGTCCTTTTTTATCATTATCAAATTTGTGTACCTGCCAAAAGCAGCTAATTTTGTGACTATTTCCTGCCGCCGTGCTGTTACGTTTAATTTGTATTTTGTTTTATGCGATCTTCGTTCATTTTGTGCCGCACAATTAAAAAATAATTTATTTTGTTAAGCGAACTCGTGGCTACTTTCCGCTGTCTTAGTTATATCATTTTTACAGGCAATCAGGTTTGTTGCGACCCCCTTAAAGGCAATGACTTTTTAATATACCTGCCTATTTTGTCTTTTGACTCTTGTTTCCTGTTTCATTCTTCGTAGACGCCATGACAATGCTGCTACGCGAGCTCCATAAAATTTATTTAACGTTGGACTTTAATTAGTTTTTCATGCAGGGTCATTACGAGGATAGCCATAGCAATGGCTATAATACTAGCAGAGACAAGTTTGACAAGTTTCCGTTAGCCCCTCACTGTTGTTGTCACTCATATGCACTTATAAATATTTAAGTGCACACGCTGCGTATACGAGTTATACGAGATTGTCAGCATAAACTTCAGATGGCGACAAGTCAACAGCGGACTCACTCACTGTTCGAATGGAAACTGTGTTCCTTATAGTAAAGAGTTTACGATGCTACAAAAACATTGTTTAGTTAAAAATGTATATTGTGTTTAACTTTGCTGCAATTCAGTGCAATCCGCCAGACGAGTTCGTTGCCATTTTACGAAAATGCCTTGCAATTTTTACTTGACTTTCACATACACATACAGTTTTTTTATTTTGGCATAGGGAAAAAGCTTCCGGCAATACGCTGACATCTTTTTTTCTGCCGACTTCGTTACAAACGTTGTTCTTCCTGGCAGCATTATTGTTGCATGGCATAGCAAAAAACATGTTGAACAAATGACTACAATATGAACTCGTACTGTTAGGCCTGCTGTTGCTGCTGTTGTTGCCTTTTTGCTTTGTTGCTGCCTTGTCTTGTTAGTATTGTGTTACACATATTTTTGCAATTGAAATAGTGTGCGTTAAAAGCAGCACGTTGCGGTTTATTTGCCTTTACCCGAATCGCATGCCATATTTGCTGTGCACTTTGACATACGCAAATATGTTTCTTTTGCATTTTTGTGTTGCTTCGTTGCTTCAGGTGTTGTTGTTGTTGATATTCTATGATTGGCGTTGCTGTAGTTCGTTTCATTTTCTCAGTCCCTCAGACGGATCTACCCTCAAATAATGCTTTCATTTTTTGTGGCATACTTTTAGGCTGAGTCCTTTTATTCTCTTACAAACAAACAATCTATAATCGAATCATGCATTTATGGTAGCTCTAAGGTCATACATATATTAAGTCCTGTTTCAAAATTGCTTATTCCCATCAATTCTGCAGAAATATGTTAGCTATTCTTTCAAAATAAGTAGTAATAGAACACATAAACATATTTCCCACATAAAATCAATTAAACTTGACAAATTTTACTTAAGAATTATGCTTTTGCTTTTAATTTCAAGTTTTACAATAAACATAGTTCGAATCTGCTTCATGTATATACTATATATATACATATATATTCTACACAATTTTGTATGAAGTGGCATTGGTAAGAGAAACTCGGAACATGCCTGATTTAGTTGATCCCCCTCTGGCAATTGAAATTGTCGAACCAAGCACAAACAGGTTGCCAAATACAAATGCAATATTTGTGCACAATTTTGTTCAGCCCATTAAATTTGCATTTTGTCTGCAGACATGCAGCACAGAGACAACCACAATAAACAACAACAACAACAACAACAACAACAGCTTCAACTAACATGTTGATTTGTGTTGTGGGACAAAAGTGTCAGACAAATGTTTTAAGCTATTCAAGTGCAATGTTAGCTTGCTTTGCTTTGGCTTAAATAAGTAACATGTAATTTTAAGTTTAAACATAATGTTCAGTTGCACTTAAACCGATTATGTAATTTAAAATAATGAAATATTATCATTTGTATTATTAATTTTGCTGGCATAAAATAATCTTATAAGTATTTGAATAGTTGCCACTTCAATTAGTGCAATTAAATCCAATTATTATTGCCCTTAAGCATCATTTCTGAATTTCATAGTGTTTTGTGGCGCGAAAATGGCTTTTAACTATTATCAAGTTATTTAAATGTGCCTTTTATTATTATTATTTTGTATTATTCTATACGTGATGTTGATTGGAAACTTCTTTATTTGTTCTGTAGTCGTTAATCAATTTAAAAAGCCAATTGGAAACTTTTCTCATTGCTCACTGGTCAAAATTTATTGGCCACTGGTCACATTTTATTGGATGCAATGCAAATCAATCAATGGCAGACCGAAAATAAAATTCGCAAAATAGCAAAGTCAATAAGTTTAAATTGATTTAGGTTTTCTGGCTGCCGTGACAATCCAGGAAAATCTCTAAAAGTCTTCAAGTTGCCATTCAGCAGCACTTTAAAATAAATCATGATAAATGTGTCTGGGCTACTCACAATCGCAACTCATACTACATGCTACATATTTCAATTTAAGCCATGACCCATTCATTGCCAGCTACATATATAGTAAGTATATATAAATAAATACACTTATATATAGAGTATGTGTATAGATTTGTGTGTGCTTCGAGGCGAATGCCATTGCCAGGAAATTCTAAGTGGGCATAAATATATTTATTTGAAAAACATGTTGTCAATAAAATACCATACATATTTTTTCACTTGCCGGATATAGTGCACAAATCGTATAATGGAATATTGTGAAATGAAAATCGATGCATTTCATGCGATGCTGCGTTGTTTATGGCAACTATTTTAAGGATTTTTGCAAAAGTTTGTGTGAAAACTTTAGCCATTAGTATTTGATAGTTGAAAATAGAAATATGTTTGAGCTTGCAATAAATGAATGCAATTTTGTGCAGTATCTGGATTTGTGCTAAATGCATCATCATCTTTTTAATATAGCTGTTTCTATTTAATGTTGTCTTTGCAGTTGATTTTCAATTAGTATTGAAAATCATTTAAATTAAACGAGCAGTTTTCTTCTTGGGAGAACTACAGTTGAAATGGTAACAATTGTTTCAATTTGTTTTAGATTTTGTTCAAGAGGAGATTTCAATTTCATTCGGGCCAAACTGCATAGTTCTGCTGTCAGCTTGTAAATCTTTTAGTTTACAACTGCAACACAATTGTTGCCTCTCAATTGCAACACACACATATGTCCAAACATGGAGGTCGACTCACTCACACACGTACAACTTGCAACGTGTCGCATACAAAATGAAAATAACGAAAAACAAAACCAATAAACGGCACTTTCCAACAATAAACATGTTACTTTTCTAGGACCTACTTTCCTAAAACCTAGCAATTTAATGGCAACTCGAAGCAAATGAATTTGCAGTCTCAACTTTCGTTTTGTGGTATTTACGAGCAAAACCAAATCCTGGAATTTTAAATTGAGTACAACCAAATAATAAAGCATTTAAGATGCCAAATTTGAACAGGTTTTGGCAATGCCAAGCGAGTTGTCAAGAATAGAGAAGTGAAAGAAAATCTAATAGGGATGCCAACAAAAATCTCTGTAGCTTTTAACATCGGTTGGTTTGGCAACACAACAGTTATCTTCGGCGTGCCAAAGATATATAGTATTCCTGCGCAGAAAAGTTGTTCATATGAAAACTTAATTTTCCACCAAATGTTTCTATGAAGGCTATAAGATATTGTAGCCCGATTTTAATAAAGCGTGATAAGAACATAAAGCAGAATAGGTAAACTTGGCTAAGACAGCTTGACGGACAATAAATTTTGTCATACACAAACTAATTTTTCAACCGATTGTTCCTATAACACCTGTTTGTAATAGTGATCCGATTCGGACATATATACTTCCTTCAGCTTAAGTAAGTTTCAGTGCCAAGTTTCATCAAAATAGCTTTTAAACTGAGGTTCCCATATCAACAGACGGACAGACAGACGGACATAGATACTTCGACTCGACTTTTGATGCTATTTATACTTACTTACTTACTTACTTAATGCGGTTGGAGACTTCTTCCTAATCTTAGTGCTTATTATTTATTCATATTTTCAGCTTATATTTGTTATTTTTGGTAACTCTATGTTGTTTAGTTTGATATTGATATGAGAGAAGTTTGTCAGCTCTACTGTTCGGTTGTTTTGAAAATGCAATGTACATAAATTTAACTGATTAATGCAAATGAGATTGTTTGTATGCAAACCGTTTGTTTAATAGTGCATATGAATAAATATTTTAATAAATCATTGGAAAGTTGAAACCAATCGAAAGAGCTTTGATGCCATCTTTAATATCGATTTCAATTTCGATTTCGGCTGAAGTTTGATCAGGACATTTCTTCTAGTCCAAATAAGAATCTCACAAAACTTGGCATAGTTTCCTGAAATATCTAGATCAAATGATACTTAAAAATAATATCTTAATTCTGTTTCCATATTTATAGTATTGGCCAAGTTATTCAAAATGTTTAGCTTTGTCTGCAAGAAATGCTGACTACCGACTTGCCATAATGGTTAACAAAGCAATAAAGAGCAGCTTTTTATATTTGGTTCTCGACACAGTTCAGCAATTTGTCAATGTGACGTGTCGTCAATTGATGCCATTTTCTTTTTATGTGTGAATTTTTGGGAATCTGATGCTGTTGGCGTTGCCAGAGTGCCAAGTTTGCAGAATCCAGTCAGACAAAGGGCAAGTTGCCAACTTATGTACGTATGTATGTACGTGTGAGTGTATGTCAGAGTTTTGTACATTATCATAGTAATTGGCGGTTCTGCATGGCTGCGTTGTCAACTCGATACGCAGTCAATCAAAAATAAGCAGGCAGGCTTCAAAATTGGCCAGGCATATCATACTAACAAAGCGGAAGCTTATCTAACAGCCAACGTTGCCGTACTTAAATTCAATGTGTATAAATACGGCATTTTCCCATTTTCCCATTTTCCATTGCCCATTTCCCATTTGGCATTTGCATGTTGAAGCTAAGGAATACTTTGTAGAAAATCAGGCGACCATGAAAATAATTTCTACATCATATCAATCTGAGGCTCATAAAAGTCAAAACACGTCAACTGATATTTAAATGTGGGCCTCATTATGGTCTTATATTGGTCTCAAAGTCTGCATACAAAAGTCTTACACATGAGCGCCTGCATTGCTTTTCTGTATGAGTGTGTGTGTGTGTGTGTATTTGTGTTAGTGTTAGTATGTCTATGCACATCTGCAGTCGACAGTTTGACTTTGTTGTGTTTTTAACACCCTCCTTGTTATTTATGCTACTTTATCTTTAGAAGTCGCCTGACAACTGTTTCTCTGAACAAGTGTTGCATACAGTTTGAATAGCGGCGAACCCGTCTTTAAAGTGTATTTCAACTTTGATAGTATTTGATAAAACGCACAATATGCGACCAGCAGTTCAAAAATTAGCTAATTTATTTATTATTATCGGCTTATTTGCACAACCAATTAATTATAAAATCAATTAGGATACACTCAGCTGCAGCTGCTGTGTTAATTATTAATTTATATTATGTTTACGTCCTACACCAATTAAAAATGGAAAGTGTGGTTGACTTTCCTTTTTTTTCTTCTTCCTTTATCAGAATGTGTATTTAACTTAATCTAATTAGAAAAAACGAATAAAAATGCTCTATGACACAGAACAATTAATAACAATTAATTCCATATATTAATCAGCACTTTAACATTTTTGCCACAATTGTCCATTGTTGCCAACATTTAAACGGATAATTATCCATTATTATAAATACAGCTAGCTTTAAGATTTTGAGAAAATTGATTTTGCTTATAAAAAGTTAAAATTGTGTTTTAAGAATTTAATAAAATTAATAACATTTTGTTGTGAACATTGTGTCATTTTTTACGTTTTTTTTAAACTTTTAAGTAAATTAGAAATATATTTATTCAAAATAATTACCAACACTTGGCTTAAACATTAATATTAAACTATTCCAGGCGTTGCATCTATGTGGTGGCTCAATTCAACCCACATTTCCGTGTTTTATGTAGTTTTATGTACACATTGTTTGAATATTGTACTTTAATATTTATTATAGCTCTATACATTATACATTTAATACTCAAAACGGAAAAAGGCACATTTCAACTAAATAACGTTGTTGGTAACATGCTGCTAGTGATGTTTGGCTATCAATCCATTTATAACAAGTAAGAACGTTGCAGTTTGATACACCCGACTGCGATATACTCTTTTTTTAGCCGCTTTGCGGAGCCAACAGTGGGCGTGGCAACTGTATTTTTTAAAAAATTATTCAAGTTTTGCCATCAGTTACAATTTGGTAGGGCCAGATGTACAGGTTTGGGAGAAACAAACTTTGCTTGATTGCAAGTCAGCTCAATCAAGGAAGTGATTAGTAGCCCTTGTGCTAAATGCGGTTACTTAAGCTGTAAAATTGTGGAAGATATAGGTTTTAGCGGTTTGATGGGGAAGGGGTACGGGGGGGATTTTGAAACTTTTCCTGACTATGGTATATATCAACATGTATACCAAGTTTGGTACCTACGTTCATAAAGACGGACAGACGGACAGACAGACGGACATTTCACAAACCCATTATAGTCTTTTATCTTTTCAAAAGAAAATAAAAAACAAGTAAGAACGTTGCAGTCGGATGCACCCGACTGCGATATACTCTTTTTTAGCCTCTTTGCGGAGTCAGAAGTGGGCAATTGTATTTTTGTTCAAATCTTTCAAGTTTTCCCATCAATTTAAGTTTGGTTGGGCCCGATCTACAGGTTTGGGAGAAACAAACATTGCTTGATTGCAAGGGCGGGGGTGGGCGTGGCAAAAATATTTTTATCCAATCTATTAAATAGGGCAACAGAATTCAACCTGCAAAATTTGGTGATTCTAGCTAAAGGGGTGGGGGAGATACAGACTTTGCCTATTTGTGGGGGCGGGGGTGGGCGTGGCCGAATTTTTTTTTGCCAGATCAATGAAGGATGTGATAAGTAGCCCTTGTGCCAAATTTGGTTACTCTAGCTATAAAACTGTGGAAGATATAGGTTTTTGCGGTTTGTGGGGGAAGGGGTGGGGGTGGGGGGGAGATCTTGACACTTTGTCTGCCTATGGTATATACCAACATGTATACCAAGTTTGGTTGCTCTAGCTTCAAAACTGTGGAAAAAACCTGCGTTCATACAGACGGACAGACGGACAGACAGACGGACGGACGGACATTTCACAAACCCAATATACTCTTTTTTCTTTTTTTTTCAAAAAAGTTAAAAAAAGAGTATAAAAATAGAGTATAAAAACCAGAAAAAAAATTGCCAGAAATATTTATCAAGTGCTCTTACTGTCTATAAATTATGAATAAAGCTTGCCGTGCATAACGAGCCTGGGAATACACGTAGAACCCAACTGACATGTTGTGCATCTCATTTTTAATGATGGGTTCAAGTGCAGGTTCGTTAGGTTGCTCTCTGAGGTTGGGCTGTGTAATGTTTTTATGCAATCAAATTTGTGGGCACATCTGGTTGTGCGAAGCTTAATTTTTTATGATATTTGGGCTTTTAACTGTTGAAATATAAATGACACATTAGGCAACAGCCATATGATGATTTGTTGGCAGAAATTTGCATTAGACAGAGCACAATATAATACGCTTGATATTAAGGATGAAATTTGGCTTTGAGACCCGATTAGGTACATATACAACAAGGATTGCGACAAGCCTTTAATAACAAATAAATTGCGCAGTGTTCAATATTTTGTCTACCTTTAAGCTATGAAAGGATGTTCTAATGAACTTGTATTCTGCTAATTATTGTATTTGTACATTTTCTGTAATTAAAGAGCAGTTCTGAACAATGCTTTCTAATGATAATTTAATGACTTTGACTAGGTGCCCTAATTGCTGGAGTTGGCTGTTGTCCACTAGCTGATTAGCAAGTAGATAAACAAGGATATTTAACTGGTTTAGTTAGAAGAACTTAAGCTTAAGAAACACGGAAAGACGATTTTAAGAACTCGGCCTTTAACTGTCTGTGATTTAAACCTGCGTAATGTTTAAGTGTCTGTTAAATATTCTGCTTGAGACCCAAAAGCAATTAGATTGTTGCTTATGGGATTCCCTGAAATTGGATTCTTAAAAATGCAATTTAGATTGCTTGATTTTACCATTTTTTGCTTGATTTCATTTATAGCGACATTTATATTTATTGCAAAATTGCCTAGATGACATTTCAGGCAAAGCAGCTGTAAAAGTTAATTAAACTTAGACAGCTACAAACAATTCTCAAAACAAATAAAAATCATGATGTTTTCCTTTGACCTGGCGATTTGTTGTAGTTGTATTTGCGTATTTCTCATCGTCAATTTGTTTTTCATTCAAAAGTCGAGCAAGAAATTTGCTTTGTGCTCAAAAATAATGTCAACGCAATGACAAGCAATTAAAATATTTAGAAAGTGAGCATATTTTTCATGAAATAATACATTTGAAGCAAATAAATAAAGCTCATCTAAAACATTGAAAACACAAAGCAAATTTCTCAATTGAATTTTTAGCAAATTCTGCAAATGTATTGTGAATTCTTTCAAGAAATATAATTGAATTTTATAGCCAAACACTGCGCATGAATTCTAAAATTTACAGCATTTATTTATGACACTGTCAATATTGTGCCTGAACAAAAATGAATAATTATATTTTGTTTTTCTGCATCAGCTTAAAAAAACATGAACTGCTCGAAATAATCAGAGGCAGAAATTGATGTATGCAAACAGATTGGCTAACAACAAGGCAGCAAAAGGACCAAGTATAAAACTTCCATTCCTTGACATGTCTTACATGGAATACAATTTTTATACTCTGTTTTTCAAAATGGAAAAAAAGAGTATATTGGGTTTGTGAAATGCATGTCAATCCGTCCGTTTGTATGAACGCAGGATTTTCCACAGCTTTGAAGCTAGAGTTACCAAACTTGGTATACATGTTGATATATACCATAGGCAGATAAAGTGTTAAGATTGGCCAGATCAGACCACTATGACATATAGCTGCCAAAGGAACGATCGGTTGAAAAATAAGTTTTTGAATGAAAAACTTTTTTGTTTTTGAAGAAAACTCAGCCAAACTCACTTTACCTAAGTTTAAGGACAGTTTGTAAGTACATAAGCAGTCATTACACAACATTTTATTTATTATACGTACAGAAAACAGAGTATATTGCAGCTGGGAGATCCCGACTGCAACGTTCTTAGTTGCTTTTTGCCTTGCTTTCTATATATCTCAGCCATCAATCCGCACTGACATTGAAGCATCTTTCGCCTGTCGATTTGTGGTTTGTCAGAACCAAACAAATTCAAATTGGCCTTTGCTTTACGCTCCATGGATTTGTTTATCAGGTAGCCCTTTTCGATTTGTATGTATATAAAAGTGTTAATCAATCACAGTTGCTTTGAAGCCTTTTGGTTTTATATGTTATACACTTATTTATACGTTATGTCTGTTAATACAAAAAGCTATCCGCTTTAATCTATGAATTAAACTGTAGTCGTGATTACGTCATGTTCAGGTAATTCATTCAGCGTATTGCGATATTTATATAAAAATAATGTCAGCATGTTATTTCCAGTTATATAAATTGAACTTATTGTGTTGTTGAATGCTTTTGTTTGATATTAACAATATATCAAACGGTACAATAACATCAATAAACTATAAAATAATTGATTATTGAACAACTGTTGTATTTATTTAATTGCAATTTTTCATTAGCATGTTGTTTTCAGATATATAAAAGTTAAAATCAAGGCTGAAAACGGTTTCTTTTGTACACTGAAAGAAACCTTAAATCATACCAGTTATATAAGGGAAGGGAAGCTAACCTATTTAACAATATTTATCTACCATACTGTAATTGATTTCTCTATGGATTTGATACTAAAAACAGCTTAAGCAATTAAAATTGCTGGCCATCTTAAGAGTGCTGAGATCCTGCTTTGCTTGTAGTTACGAGAATGCAATCAAAGCGAATTCATATACATTAATATCATTGGACAGCAAGCCAACTGTTCAGAAACTTTAAATCGCTTTCAAGTTCATTGCAAAGTGTTGTTAAATGCAGTCAACCTAAAGCCAGAAAGGTCGAAAGTTGACTTAAGTTAAGTCTCTTCTGGGTTGGCATGCGCCGCAATCGCAGTCAGAGGATGTGACATAATGCAACTGACATGATAAAACATCGAGAATGCTGCTGCTGCTCATCTGTTCATGCCCCCCCCCCCCCCCACACACACACACACACACGCACACACACATGTTGTTGCACGTGAAATATTACAGCTATGTGCAATGGTGTCACGGTCGAGTGAACAGGGAGCGTGTAAGCCCAAACATGGCTGCTTGTAAAAGGTTCCATCCTGTTGCCCTGATAAGTGCTTGTCGCTTAAAAAACTAAACGGGTGGCATGCCACGAATGTCGTTGCATGATTAATATCTGAAGCTGGCACTGGGTCGCCAACAGCTGCTGCTGCTCTGAACTTGACCGCATGACAAGTGGCCTAAGGCGTGGCCAGCTCTCAGTTTTTGGTTGATAGCACTGGCAACAATTGTTGCATACGCACTCACACACACACACACACACATTGTATGTAAGTAACTCTAGTTGAATTGAATTTGTGCTCGTCGAGTGTTCGATATGATTGCAAAAGCCAATCTAATGGAAAATTCCATTTTCGAACGCCCAACTCGCCCATCCACACACACTCACACACACTCACACACACTCGCCCACACATGTGTGTCATATGTCATATGTGATATGTGCGTTGTTCTTTTTTTTTATTTTACACATATTGTACAAGAATTTCAGCTTGAGGCATGATAAACCGATGGCATTACGCATACGCAGTGCTGCCAGAGTGCATTATGCATATGGCATAACGTTAAGCGCTGCATATGTGCCAACTATCTTGAGGCTTATGAATTGGGTCAAAGTGGATACATATAAGGGAATCTGTTGAAATCCCAGGAATATTCAGAGTCGCTAAGCTTTCAATAAATTTAATAAAAATGCTACATACTTTGACTTTGTTGGCATTTTACCTCGTTTTGAATGTCTACAATAAATGTTTACATTCTTTTTTCTTTCCCCCATTTCTTTATCTCTTTAACTTTTTGTTTGTTTAAATGTATTCCTTGATATTCAGAACGTGCTTCAGACAATACTACGTCCAGTACTTTTACATGTTTTTCCTGTCGGCTTAATATACCGCCGCTGCGTCTACGTGCAGATTTCGCATATTAAGTAGCCGCCACCGGGACGCATACTCAATGTACGTATGTATGTATATCTAAAAAAATAAAAGAATACTGGCGCATATGAGACCAGCCAGCGCTTGCTTTATACATTTATCTTTATTCAGCGCCGACTGGCACGCTGACAGTGTGTCCATGTCAAATTTATGCAAACAAACAACGATCCATGCCAAATGAGAGCCGCAGAAGACAAATGCAATGCGAGTGCAGCTGGCAGGCACTATGAATTTCCAACTGGGTGTGAACGTTGACAACAAGTTGCTCGTTCAACTTGGCGACACGTACCGGCACTCAGCACACTTCAGCTGCTCATTAGAAGAGTTTACTGTGAGATAGGAAATTTCTATAATATACTATATATGTATGTCAGTACGATCCGATTGGACCAAACGTTTCAAACAAAATTTTGCATTGCAAAGACTTTTGTTTATTGCATAGCCAGCGTTTGAAATTTATGCATTGGTTTATTTTTAGAGGAAAGTAAAACAATATATTCAGTTTGTAACGTTTCCAAAGCCAGTGTGTTAAGACTTGTGATTAGAAATAGTTTCAAAAGTTTGGTTAAACTTATTTCCCAAGCGGAAATTATGAACTTGCCAGCGACAATATACGTAGTACTACATAATTGAAGTTCCTTTGACCCAACTTGCAAAAGCACGCAAGAAAATACTTCAACTGGTTACCATATCTTTGTGCATCTCAAGGCAAAAGTGCAAACTGTTGTCAAGACAATGACAAAACTTTCAGAGTTGCCTTTAATGAGCTACTGAGAAACTTGATAGGCAAAATAGTTGTCAACCATGTTGCTTAATTAATTGGCTGCAGTGTCTCTTTTGAATTGACAGCACTGAGAAATAAACAGACGCACTTCAAACATATTTGTGCTACTCAATAATAGTGATATAGTTGAGCTTGTAATAATCGACTTGTAAAAAATATGTACTATCCAAAAAGTATTGCAACTCGAAAATAAATTCAATCAAGAATTTTTACTCCCTGTTCCCATTAAAAATGGGAAAAGGGAGTTATAAAGTACTACAAATGTCTGTAACAGACAGAAGGAGGCATTTCCGACTATATAAACTATATATATTATACAGCCGAGACAAACTAGCCATGTCCGTCTGTCCGTCTGTCTGTCTGTCCGTCTGTCCGTCAGCCACAATTTTTAAGATAAAGCTTTGATTTTTGGTACACAAGTATGTTTAATCAATGTCTTTCGGATGCGTAAATTCCATTACGATCCGATCAATAGCACCAAAGTTATGGAAGAATCTATTTCCAATGTCTCAGCAGGCAGAAAAAACAGTTTGACATGCACTGTGCAAGTTAAGTACGCTGCTTGCTTGTGTTGCCGCTAAACTGCTTGAAATGCAAGTTGGGAGCAGGGAGTCTCGTAGTCGGGCACAGTCAACTAGAGTATTCTTACTTGTTTCCTTATGCAGAATGTAGAATTAAAGATTGATATAACATAATTAGTATTTTCATGTTCATGATTATGTTTTGGCTTGCTTTAACTATTGGTTAATATCGATTTCGTTTTCTTATATTCAGGATATATGAATTTCCTATGCAAACATAAGTATTTACAACTATTGGTCAGAATCAACCGCCGAGTCATGTCCGTCTGTCTGTCTGTTTGTCCGTCTGTTGTGCATATGCGTTTTTCAAGACTTTGTTCTAGAGCTTTCTTGATGAAACTTGGCACAGATGATTCTTCTTATTGCATGTAGAACCTATAGTTGAATTGGCCAGATCGGACCACTATAACATATAGCTGCCATAGGAACGATCGGTAGAAAAGTTAGTTTTTGTATGAAAAACTTTTTTGTTTTTCAAGATAACTCAACCAAACTCTATAAATCTAAGTTTAAGGACAGTTTATACATTATGACAAAATTTCATCGAATTCGGCCCACTATATCTTATAGCTGCCATAGGAACAATCGGTTGAAATTAAGTTTCTGTATGAAAAACTTTTGTGCTTTTCAAAATATCTAGACCAAACTCACTACATCTAAATTAAAGCACGTTCTACACATGTCTTTTAAATTTTACTAAAATCGAATCACTATATCTGATAGCTGTTGATAGATTCGTCAACAACTTTGGTGCTTACTATCCGATCGCAACGAAATTTACGTAACAGATAAAAGGAATAAAATTGTGTCGGAGGTTTTTTCGATTTGAGGGGGTTCGGCGGGGTGTATCCGAAATTTGAAATAAACTTGATCTGCGTATGGTATATAGAAACCTACATGCCAAGTTTGGTGTCTCTAGCTCTCCAGACGGAAGGACGGACGAACGGACGGACAGACAGACGGATATGGCTAGTTCGACTCGGCTGTTGATGCTGATCAAGAATATATATAGTTTATATTAGGAAATGTCTCCTTCTGCCTGTAATTTTATTGGGAACAGGGAGTAAAAACCATTTTCTGGTTAAGTTTTGAATCCCTTGTAACAAATTAATTTCAAGTTTCTTACATTTTGCAATACAATAATCTTCTTATACATATATATATATATATATATATATATATATATATATATATATATATATTTAAATTACTTGGCTTTGTTATTAATTTCAAGTTTCTTAATATACCTATTTAATTTATTTCATTTTGCAATAGAATAATCTTCTTATAGCATAATATATTAAAATTACTTGGCTTTGTTATTGTGTTTGCTTATGCTGTTTGAGTTGCTTTTTGTAAATGTCGCGTAATTGTGACATTCGGTAATTCGCACATTAATAATTAGGATGTTCGTCATTTGAGAAAAGATTACAATACAATATTAACATGCTCGGCTGGAGATAATGCAAATTCTCATTGTAATTAGCTGGGTGATAAGCGGATTTCGACAGAATGCGGTTTTTGCTCTTTGTCTTGGCAAATGACATTAGTTGAATTATAAATGTGGATTGTTGTCGCAATTTGCTTGTCTGTAAAGTTTTGTAAAGTAGATTTGCTGTTGCGGCTAAAAAGCGTTCATCAATCATTATGGATGAGGTTTCATGAGAATTCGATTAGAGCACACTTTGCGGCGAGGTGAAACCGGCAAGAAGTTGAAAAGTTGGTCCAGTCAATTGAATGCTTAAAGGTCACGTAGAAACTAAAGGAACGCCTCCATCTGTATGGTTTTTATGCTGACCATGAAAAATGACTACAAATTTGCTTATAGAGAACGAGCGTGGGCGCGTGTTTTCCGACTGAGCTGAAGAAGTTGATTAAATTAGAAATTTAATGCGAGTTGGGCAAAAACAAAAATGGCAAAGTTTTTACAACTGGTTCGGACAACCTTGAAAAGTTGATAAATTGTTGCAAAAAAGTAGCAGACAGCCAACACAAAAACGCAGCCAAGCAACAGCCATAAAACGAAATCTTTAATCATTTGAGTGACACAGACACGCCGAAGCTGGGCCAACAACAAAACGCTGATGGAACATCGAAACACCCTTTTTCAGTCCGTATCAAGTTTTCAGTTTCAGAGCAATACTCCAACAACTACAATGACTGCATAATGTCAAAAGTTTGTGGGCGGGTGTGTCATAAACAGGAAACAACTCGAGTGAATTTCATTAGAAGCTGCCACTAAACCGCACTAAACTCTTCCAGTTCCAATCCCAATCCCAATCCCAATCCCAATGCCAATCTCCCAGTCCGCAACTGAACCATAATGGAATTTTGTTGTTGTTTTTGCTCTCTTACTCTCTTTGTTGCTGTTGCTGTGGTCGTGTTGGTGTTAGTTGGCCAAAGTGTTGGATCGTAAAGCGAAATGTAAACCAAAAACTTTTCACGGCTAACGTAAAAACAATTAATTCAAATTAATTTGCAACAAAGTTTTGGGGTAGTAAAGTGTTTTGATTGAGCAAATGCATTGGATAAATAAACGAAATTAAATTTCAGTTAGACATTGTAAGGCCAGAAAATACAATTACTAAACTCTAAACTTAAGACTTACATAAATAACTACTAAATAACTAAGCCTCTTAAAATGATTACAAAACCCATTTATTAACAAATAACTGCTTTGCTTGCAAAATTTTATCCTCAGCTTGGGACCTACATCAGTTTGTTAAATAAATTTCAGCTTAGACAATATAGTCAAAACAAATATAAAGTTCTATGCTGTGCATAAGCTACGATAATATTAAAAATAAATGCTTAAAGTGCAGCGTAGAATAACAAATAAAATACTTTACTCTTAAGTTGAAGCTTTAAATAGAAAATGTCATGAAAACTTAAATTCTGTCTAAATTCCAAAAAAAATAAGATAACGAGGAGATTGACTTAACAAAAAATGCTTCGCTATCATATCATACTCGTAATTAAGGACTCACTTCAGTTTTCAAATATGCAAATCTTTTTGTGTTTCGCATATTTTTCCCAACTAAATCTTTGAACCTATTTCAGAGCTGGCCCTTTTTTTTGTGTCTGCCACGAGTTGGCACTTTTATTCCAACTTACTGCCGTTTGCCGGTTCAAACAACTGTGAGAATTGCTCCCCCACGTCCCCATGTCTCCACTGCTCTGTCCCCTATTTGATGGCGTGAGTTTCGTGTACGTTTCGAAACAAATAGAAACTTTAAGCCGACGGCGCCATGTGTTTATGTTTTGTGATTTGGGTAGCTAACAGTGCCAGAGGAGCTGACCTCAGCCCAAGGCAGTGGTCAGTGCGCTGACCTCTTTCTGTTTCTGTTTCTGTTTTAGTTTCAGTTTCTATGTTGTCTCTGTGCAGGACTCTCAGCTATTTATGCAAATGACAGCAAGCATGCGAAACATGGGGCCAGCAAGCGGTTAGACTAGAGCATTGGGTTTACTTTTGCTGGATTTAAGAAATCGCTGCATTTTACATTTAAATAAACTGACTGCACATATATATTTCTAGGCCCCCTACAAATTGAAATACATAATGCAAGAAAAAAAAAAAACAATGAAGAAAAGTTATATTCGTCGTGCCGAATATATATACTCTTGCAGAAAAGTTGTTTACTACTGCAATGTTTTTTTTTTAAATATCTGTGTAAAAAAAAAGTTGTTCATACAAAAGCTCATTTCACAGATTGTTGCTGTGGCAACCATTAGATATAGCCAAACGATTTTAATAAAATTTAGTCAGCATGTCAAGAGATAATAACACACAGAATAAGTGTGTTCTTTTAAAATAGCTTGAGAAAAAATAAAGTTTTTCAAACGAAAACTAAGTTTTTAACTGATTTTTCGTATGGCAGTTATTGGATATAGCAATCCGATTTTAAAGAAAATTTGTCAAAATTTGTAAAATATGATTGAACTGAGATACAGAGAATTTGGTTGAGTTATCTCAAAAAGAAAAACTGGTTTCTTACACAAACTTATTTATCAACTGAACGTTCCTATGAAAGCTATATATTTAAGGTGTTCAATCTGGCCAATTCTGATATAGGTTACAGCTGCAAAAATAAGAAGCAAGTTTCATCAAGACAGCTCTAAAACTGAGAACTAAGAAACGCATATAAGCAGACACTTGCGGAAAAAAAAACTTGATCTACGTATGTTATACAGTTCATACGGACATGATTTGTTCGATTCGATTGTTGATGCTGATCAAGAATATATACACTTTATGGGATCGAAGATTCTTCTACAGTGCGTTTCACATTCCTGACAAAATTATAATACCTTCTGCAAGTGTATGAAAAGAATTGTTTGCGTTTTCAAAATCTAAACAGAGGCGAGATACAAATTCCGGGCACGTTCAACGAAACATGATTGTAAAACTGAACAAACTGAATTAATCTGACTGGCAGACATTGCGTAAAATTACATTTCATTTGCAATAATTGCATCTGTATATTCAAATATTTGTGTACTCGTTTTTCTCTACTACATTGAATGTTGAATATAATTAGCTTAGCGAGAGTGTACGAGGGCTTTACATATTTGCATACGGAAGAGCAGCCTGAAAGTAAATTAAATTAATTTAAACTAAAAGTGAAGCCATTTTGCGCAAAATGCCATGATTATAAGATGAAATTTTGCGGAAACAATATTTCCTTTCTTTCGATATTGTAGTAGCTGATACAGATTACAAAACTTTTCTTTTGTTTACTTACTTTAATCAGCTTTGTTCAATGATCGCACGTTTTTCAACTCTGTTTTCTAGAGATGGTGAATAGCTATTTGGAAGCTAGTGATGGGCCAATAGTTTTACGGCCCTGGTTCTATCGGCCTGCTTCAAAGTAGAGGTGGTGTCACAGATATTTGTCACACATGTTTCAAAAAGGAGAAATAAGAATGGCAAAATATCTGTGACAAAATAAATGAGAAATAATATCTTTGAAAAAATATGGTAGAAAAAAACCCTGGGAATAATATCGACAAAATCCTTTGCTGATAAATTTTTTTATGCTATTTTACCAAAACGTTGTTTTATGCTCTGTTTTAAAAATCGGTTGAAAATAAGTTTTTGTATGAAAAACTTTTTTGTTTTTCAAGACAAACTAACTTTACCTAAGTTTAAGGACAGTTTATAAGTATATAAGTACACTTCACAAAAGTTAAATTTAATAAACGTACAGAAAACACAGTAAAACAGAGATCGCAGTCGGAAGATTCTGACTGCAACGTCCTTACTTGTTTTTAAATGTTTTTTGTTTATATTTTAAGATAAAAGAAAAAACTAAATAAATTGATTTTATTTTACATCAAATTTTAATAAACAAAATTTAAATTCCATTCAAAAATCATTGAGACCGATATTTGTCACGGTAATTTCTTTGTCACATTCGCAGTTGTCACTGTGACAGCACAATAGCAGTACTGCTCATCTCTACATCAATGTGTTGAAGAAATATCGATATATGGAAGACGAAGTTAATTCAATACAAGCTTATTTTATATCGATTCCAGCTCTTTCGTCCCGTTTGATGTGCTGCTGATCAGCTGATCTAGTTAACAGAGTTTAACGATTTCGAAATTTTTGATGGATTTTGCAGTAGTTATGGTGTGGGGGTTGGTTTTAAAATAAAAAAAAATAAATGTACGAACAAGAAAATTTTACCATCTAATATTGAGTTTTGTCCAAAAACTTAAAAGCGCTTTCGTTACGCTTTAAATTTGGTGATTGTGGGTGCATGTCCTTCAGTTACTTCAGTTTTTGCTTATTTGCCTCTAGAACAGTGCCATTTTACGCTATTTCGAATCGAACTGCATCAAAAATAACAATTATTAGAAAAAATTGCAAAAATTGGAATTTTCTGCCGCGATTTTGTTTTTGTATTTAACATTTGTCTAACAGAGGCTTAACATTTGTCTGTATAAAACCCGATTTGTGAAAATATTAATTATCTGTTAAATATTACATTTTCTGTAAAATCAGGTGTTTTGCAAAAAACCGATAAAAATAAATTTAAAAAGTGCCGGTTTGTGCGATTTGGGAACACCTTTTGCAAAAAAAAGTCAACCAACTTCGACGACGGATTTTGAATCTGATTTGAATCCATCTTTATTGTTTGCAACTTGTTTAATTCGAAATTGTTTCGAGCTCTCTCTGCAAGACATTTATTTCTGCATAATTAAATTCACAGACAAAGCGAAATTTGCAAACCTTTAAAGATGTTAATATCGAATTTACATTCCAAGCTTTGAGAAGCCACAATACGCCGTGGCTCTAACTAATCTTGTTTTGTCGCAAAGCAACCGTATTTTGGTGACTCTTCTTTGGCTGAAACCCTGTCGTCTGTTTGTCTGTATGTGTTAAGTAGCACTCAGTCAACGCCAAGGTTGCTAATTAATGTACGAAATAGTTTTGGGGCCAGTTATATTGGCGCTAACTATATTGCCTTTGACAAGCAGTTAACTAGTTCACCTTGCGATGGCAGTTGGCCTTTTTGGCTCGCTAATTGCATGCGATTTGGTTGGGAAGCAAAAGTTGCCTCGAAGGGCAACCAAGGAGCAGATGCAGATGCAGATTCTGTTGCAGTTGCACCAATGAAATTTGAATTTCTCCTCCAGCCTGGCTAACGTGCTGTGACCAACCAGATAATTAATAACTTTTTAGTTCTCGGCAATGTGCAATTATTTAATGGCCCTGCGCTTGGAACACGCGTCTTAATTCACGCTAACTATAATTATAACTATAATTTGTGGGGGTGTATCACAGCCATGGGTACGTCCCTAGAGCATCATTAGCATCATGACTTGGCTATTATGATTATTAACAGGCGACACGGTCAAACTTTTTCCACGTTGGCCAAAAAAAGTTTGGCGTGCAACTCCCGCCATGTTTCAGTTACAGATACATCTGCATGATAGTTATATGTGTGTGTGTGTGTGTGTGTGTGTATGTGTGTGGTGCAATGGTTTGTGTGCAAGTGTGACTTTGTGGGTGTGTGTGCTTGTGGGTATTTGTGTGTGCTTGCGGGTGTTTGTGTTTGCTTAACGACCGCAAACGTGGCAGCCACTGTTCAAATATAGCAGCTAGTTTTATTTTATTTTACCTGTTTTTACCCTATACATATGAAATCTGTAGAAGGGGTATAACAATATGTTACAGCTAGATGAAGTTATCTTTGAGTTTTTAAAGAATTAATATATAGTCGAGCCCCTCAAACTCAAGCCACTATCTGCCTTAAAAAAATTAATTTATAGAAAATTCGAGATAGAGAGAGTTAAAAAAAATTTGAAGAAAAAGCTTATATTTATATATTTTTTCAAACAGTTACTTAGTATATACAAAAATTTGTAGATTTTACTGTTAGTTTATATTATTTTTAACAAAATAAATTTAAATCTTCAAAAGCTCTTCATTATTAGCTGGCTTTAAGATGTGAATGGTCTTCTACCGCATACCTATCCTCACTTAAACCTATATTTCAGTTTACAGAATATGAATTATGAAATGAACTCGAAAATTTTTAGTTCGTGTCTTGGAAGTTCAAGATATAGTGTCCAAATTGTACTAAAAAGCTTAAAGCTATATAAGCGGAGTTCGATTTAAAAAAGTTCGAAAGATGAATTTAGAAGTTTACTTTAAAATAAAATCTGAAAACTAAAAGTTAAATTAGACAATGATCGCAAGGTACGACAAGTAAGAACGTTGTCATCGGGTTCTCCTGACTGCGATATACTTTGTTTTCTGTACGTTTAGTAAATTAAATTTTTGTAAAGACTACTTATATACTTACAAACTGTCCTTAAACTTAGGTAAAGTGAGTTTGGTTGAGTTATTTAAAAAAAAAATAAATAGTTTTTCATATAAAAACTTATTTTCAACCAATCGTTCCGATTTCGATGAAATGTTGTCAGCCTGAATAAACGGTCCTTTAACTTAGGCAAAGTGAGTTTGGATGAGTTATCTTAAAAAACAAAAAGTTTTTCATACAAAAACTTATTTTTCAACCGAACGTTTCTATTGCAGCTATATCTTATAGTGGTCTGACCTGGTCGATCTTAACAGTTGTGTGACAGGGTAATTTAGACCTGAACACAGGGTATCTTCTAGTCATACACAGTTGACAAAAACAGTGATTTGCCTTGGGCTGCCTTTGTTATTTGGTCGCAGAGGGCGTGGTTAAATTGCTGACCACTGAATACAAACTGTTTTCTTGTCATATTCTCTCTTGGGTTTGAGAATTGAGCTGATTTTGTTCAGGTTGGACAATGCAAGAGCAAAATAATTACAGTTAACATGTAGATGTTAGATTGTTTATGATGTTTTACAAATTGTGAGCAAAAAGATACAAATTGAGAGCATTATGTTCAATTTTCATAGCATTCAAGCAGGTACAAATAAGAATATACATATATGGAAAGTTAATGGACTGATGTACTAAATTTGAGTTATAATATATTACTTTAATGTACTGCGTTGATTCTCTGCGCTTAGAACATAAAAATGTATACTTTAAAGCTTTTTATTTGTGCTTTATGTGCATCCTTTGCTATCAGACCCATTCAAAAGGCTCTGCGCTATGTGCTGTGGCTTTGTGGCATTGTGGCATTCATGGCCACATTGTGTCCATTCTTAGGCGGAAACGTATTCGGATCGTTGAGCAATGAGTTCGTAAATAGTGCAATCTTCAATTGTAAATCATATCATGATTCAGTGATGTTTGTCAAAATGTAATTTCGCATAGAGCGAGATTCAATAGCCTTGAAGCAAGCAATAAAGTTCATACAACTACAACTACAGCGTGCAGTTTATTTATAGCATGCTTTTGTGCGCATTGCCAATTACAATGGCAACCAAAAAAACACCTGCCTTCAGATAGAAATGGAAATGTTGTGAAATGTGCTGCTGGGGTCAGTTCAAGTCGCCGACTGGCAATGTCCGAGTTCAGTTTGATGTTCATGTCTGTATCTGTGTCTGTGTCTGTGTCTGTGTTTACTTGTCCGCTGCTGTCATCAGCGTAATTATGCTGTCAACAAAAAGCACATCACGGATGGGCAGTTGAGAGCCGTGTCGAGTCGAGTTGAGTCGAGGCGAGTCGAGAATCGAGAACAGGCTGTAGTTATCATCAGCTGCTTGTCGTGCTCTTAAGTTCTTGTACTTGGCATCGACGTGCAAAAGTATTTAACACCGTGCACGTCCTTAACGTTGTCCTTCCTACCTCTGCCTGACTGCCCGTCTACTCCACTGTCCACTGTCTGTTTGTCTGCCTTTCTGTCAGTCTCTGAGTCTGTATCTCTGGCACGCCTTGGGCAAATATTTATTTAATGTTTATTGGCACGCACTTTACCTAGGCTGCCTGCTTAATTGCGCGTTAAGCATTTAACTTTTCTCTTCACATTTTTTATGCTATTCAATTTGCAGCTGAAAAGTGAAAATTGTAAGCGAAAATGTGTAATGGAAAAATAATTATTAAGGTCATTCAGTGATTCAGAATTGTGCATTAAGTACTTATGTATATGTTTTAAGGCCATTTCAAAGAACACGAATTTCCAGAATTAGAAAACATTTAGCTACTCAAATGAAAATTCACAATTGTGAACAACATAATTATGTGTTAATGGCTTTTGAACAGCTTTTTAGTAAAGTTCAAAGTATAATTTGCTGCTATTTTCGCATGTGTGCAAAAATTTTGTTTTTGCATTTTAATTAAAACATGCAGTGCTCAGATCTGTGTATGAAGCCAAAATCTGTTGCTGCAAGCTTAGCGGAAAATGCACTTAAGGCTCTTAGCATTTCACAGCAAAAGGCTTAAAAAATTGTGGCTGCCAGTTGGATTTTCCACAGAATAAAAACTTGTGGTTAATTTTTTCTCAAAAGGCTTAACACATGCAACTCTGAGCTTATACGCTGCTCGTTATTTACTTGGAATTTTCGAAATAAAAGTGTATTTGAGAAAATATATAAAACATAAATTGTGTGCTTTATGTGCCAGTTTAAAAACAGTTCATGGCGAAAACAGCCTCTGTGATTTCATTCTGCCAGCTGCCAGCAATTGGACACTTAAGACTCGATAACTTTGCCAAGTGTGTTGGTTAAATTTGCACAGCATACGCATTTGATTTATTTGGAAGCAAACTAAGAAAAAAAAGTTGCTATGATGCTGCCGACAAGGTTACACTTACATATGTACTTTTTTATGCATGCCAACACTTAGGCTGGCATAAAAGTTTACGGTTCGGAATGATGAATGGTTCGCACGAAAACGATGTTGATTCCGATCCCATCAATTATGTTTGTGCTAATCTTTTGTCAGGCTGTTAAAGTTATCAGCTTTGCAGTTTAATTTTCTGGCATTGAAATACTCGTACATGCTTACACAAAGTGCTTGGGCTTGCCACAGCAATGTCTTTATGGATAACATGCTGCGTATGCGTAATGTGCGGTACACCATGGGGAATCTGTAAGTCGCAGCGAGCAGCACAAGATGCTCTGTAAAAAGCTGAAAATATGCTGCTGCATCTGCAATAAATTGTTAGAAATGAACCCATGACTAAAAACATATTTCGCTTAATACTCTACTGGTAACTATACAATTGGGTATGCTCCTATTGTAACAGACAAATGAGAGAATTTCATGGATTATAAATACGTTACATTTTGCTTATAGTGAACCCATTGAATACGAACATTCGCCTCAAACGAACCAATTTCAAAAGAACGCGCTTTTTTCTCATATGTAATCTTTTCGCTTCTAACAAACCCGTTTAAACAGAATTTTCGGATATGTTGAACTTTATTTGCATGCAAAACGGGTTTATTTTTCGGTTATAACGATACAAACCAAAAGATTCATTGTGAACATAAAGTTTTATTTTTTAGAACCTATCGAAATCAATGTCGATTTGATTGGTGGAGTTTAAGTTTTAATACTCTGTTTTTAATTTTTTTAAGAAAAAAAGAGTATGTTGGGCTTGTGAAATGTTGTCTGTCCGTCTTTCCGTCCGTCTGTATGAATGCAGTATTTTTCCACAGTTTTGAAGTTAGAGCAAACATATTCAGACAAACCGTCAAGATCTCCTCTCTGTTTATGAAAATATTAAAAAAAAAAAATCAACCAAGAAGCTAAAATGTTTTGTTCAGGCATATTTTTAAGCCGAATTTTGTTTAAAACTAACATTGTTGCTAGGTCCAATGAAGTTCCTGCAGTCAAAAAAGGGATTGTTAAGACACCATAAACAACTAATTAAATAATTCCGCATGGAAATCAGTTTAATTTTCCACAAATTTATGTTATTTGGAAACCTAGGATGAAGGTTTTCTTAGAAATTGGGAGTCAAAACAGTTTGTCTAATCAGTTGAAACAAAACTAGTCATGTGAGTATTGCTATAACGGTCCCAAATTGCCCAAAAACCCCAAATTATTTGGCATATCACTCCCGCATCAATTTGTTTTCCTGCAGGACATGCTGAACATAACGCTTTAACAGCTCAATGTTACAGAATACTGATAAGCGAGCGCTGTTAAAATATCCCAAAACAAGAGCTAACAGCATCACGACAGAGATGAATACAGTTCGCTTTATCTAACAGACGCACGACAGTCTCAAACGCGATTTCAAGTCGAACTGAACGGTGCTGCGGATGCTGGCGGTTAACTGCGAAAGAATTTCTTCCAACTCTATCGAATTCAATAAATTTGAATTCTTGATTAATACAAAAAGAAAGACTTTCGGAAATTTTTATTCAAAAAAATGAAGAGTGCTTCTATTATTATTGAGTCTGACACAACCGTAATAAACAGTCTGGATACAAATTCCGAGTATAAACTGAGAAGTCAATAAAAATATATGAATAAGAATGTGAAAAAACCGCAATAGCATTGCCTTAAAAATTTGAAAAAAATATCAGAAACACACATAAAAGGTGATAATTAATTGAAAAGCACAAAATGGCACCAAAGCAATTATAAATTGAATTAAAGTGTGTGCATTGTGAATAAATGTGTTTAAATGATGTGCAAATAAAAATAAAACAACATTGTAATAGTCGCCCATTGAAATACGACAAGCGTGACAATTAATAAAAAGTTTTATATTTAATTAAAAATGTTGGTGAGTGTAGGATTTTTAAATAGTATATACATATATATATTTTATGCTTATTATTATTTATTTATTATAACAATTAGTGGAAACAAATTGAATATCTCAATCAAATCGAATTTAACAGCATTAATCTTTTGAGTCTTTGTCAGGAGACAATTTTCACAGACAATTACTTCTAACAGCAAAGCATAAACATAATATATGTAAATCTATTAATTTCAACTTACAAACTGTAAGCTTTGTTCTTCTTGATGTTGCTGTTGGTGTTGGTCTTGGCGTCAATGCCATCTATTTACTTTTGCAAATGCAGCAAAACTGATTTATGGCAAATTGTGCTCAATGCGAAAGCCAATTATGGAATGACAAGGAAAAAGGGCTTTTGTGAAAACTCATAGAATAATCTATGAGTCTTTAAAGAAATGCTTTGTTTTTTGCGGCGTTAAATATAAATAATTTATTGGCGAGCTGTTGAAATGAATTGGAAGAGCCGTTCTATAAATGTGATTACAATTTTAATGAAATATGTGTTGGATGTGCTTGCAATTGTTGTTAAATTTGAATTTGTAGGTCGCTTGAATAATGCAAGCTTTCAAAATGCTCTTCAAATTACAAGTTATATTTTCTAGACTAGATCATTAAGTGCGCCTTTGTCAGTATAATGCAAGAAATGTGATTTGCTTTTTGGGTTAACGAGGCTCTTACCCTACTCCTCTTTAAACGCTTTGTCAGTTCTAATGAGTTGCCACGAGCAAGATACTAAAATTTATTACAAGCCATTTTCACACTAAACTTTAAGCCCAAGCATTTCCACATCACTGAATGTCATCCCACTGCATTTGGCAATTTTTCACTGGATTCAGCGTTAGTTCCTTTTTTGTTCAGTTATCAGCTTATATGTTACAGCAGTCACCCTGTGCATTGACAGCCCATTAGTTTTGGGCCATTGGCCTGGCCAGTTGAGATTCATGAAAGGAATGGGCATCAATGGGCAGTGCTAAGTGCGGCCGCAGTTAAAAGAAAAAAGAAGGTGAACAAAATCTAGCTTGAAAATGTTGCTTTGCGCTTTTGACCTTTATTTTTCTCACATGCACGCACACTTTAACGATATTTTGAAATGGCTTAAGCATAATTAAAGCAAAAAGGTAAAACTCTTGTTAATAACTTTCGGCTCACTTTGGCTGCTGCTGCAGAAGTTAATGTCACAACTTGAAGCGAATGTGTGTGTATGTGTGTGTGTGTTGGTGTGGACCAAGTTTGGAGCATGACCAGCAACTAATGTTGGTGTAAATAGCTGTGAAAATGAGTTTAAAGTGGTTGCCCTTACTTTATATGGCCATGTTTGGGTCAACTAAGAGAGAGAATAGTTTGTTAAAACTTGCTGCATAATTTCAGGGACACTCGAAAATGTTTGTGAAAATATTTATAAATATTATCGTGTGAGTCTGAAATTTGTAGTTTCAGTTAACTGTTATTCTGATAGAAACTGTCCGTCAGTTGCTTTAAGGTATTTCACTTTATTTTTACATAAAATGTGATCGCAACAAACAATGTATTTTTTGCTCTAAAAATTCAAATTTTTCAGAGAATTTTGCATAGAGCTGGACAGTAAAAATACAAAAATATAATACTGTTTCTTTGGTCAGGGTCGTTTTTAAAGTAAATGGACAGCAGCGCCTGTTTTTTACTAAAGGTTTTTACTTTTTACTGTTTTTACTACAGCAATTGTGTTTATCATTAATTAATTATTTTACTTAATTAACATTAAAAGTAATTACTACTTTCACTTGTTTTCTCTGCTTTATACAAGCAACGAATACATTTTATTTTGTTGAAATATCTTTAAAACTGAATTCTGTAAAACAGTGCAATTCGAGTTGTGCCAATAAACTTTTCGTAATGCAAATCAATTAAGTTTTTAAAGCTCTCAATAATATTGACTACTCAGTGAAGTCGTTTGCTAAATGAATTTTAATTGCAGTCAATCTAAATGAGCTTGTTATTGATTAAAAATATGTTTTGTGTAATGTCAAGAGCTACTTTAAAAGTCCTTGAAAGTTAAATTAATTCAAAGAGAAAATGTTGAGCTTGTTTGCTTGTTGTAAGCTCATGTTTTAAATCCTTTCATTGCCAAATTGCAGCCTAGTTAAATATATTGTGGTATTCTGGTAGAAAAAAATTTACTGACCGACCGCTATAAGATATAGTCGTCCAATTTTCATAAAAATTTGTTAAGCATGACTAGAACATACTGAAACAAAGAATAAGTAGAAGAACCTTAAAAACTATTCATACCTCTCAATTTTTAACCGATTAAGTCGATTTTATGGCAGATATAAAATACAAAGCGATTTTTATGAAATTTGGTGATAATACTAAAACTCAGAATTGATAAGTTTGGTCGAGTTATTTTGAAAAACGTAATGTTCGACCGATGTTTTCTATGATAGCTTATGGCCAATTCCAACCTAAGTTCTACATGCAGAAATAAGAAGCAACTGCTCCAAGTTTCAACCAGATAAAACTAATAGCTGAAGTAAAAACTCTACTTTGCTGATCAAGAATATATATAGTTTATATAGTTGGCGACGTCTCTCACATTTCGTGACACAATTATAATACCCTAGGCAAGGGTATAAATATTAAATTTTAATCAGCCAGCCGAATATCAAGTTATAAAAGGTATTCCTGGCACGCCTAACGCTTTTGGGGATTCTGTGTTGAAATCACTTTCGTTGCCTTTTTGCCAAGGATATACAGATTGTGCCAAAATGTTATGAAGTACTTATTTAAATTGAGGCAAAAAAATACAAAAATCCTTTTAGTTTCGCCCAGTTGCTCAACAAGGCGTGTTTTTTTTCGCAGCACTCGGTCACACCTTGTGCACTTTTAGGCTTGACTGATGCGGGCCGTCAGCAATCAGGCATGGTGAAAACGGAAGAAGGATTTGAGTTATGGCAGCCCATCGCCTTAATTAAATTCTCAATGCCAATGCTAAAAATTAACAACAATGGAAGTGTTTGAATGCAAATGATGCCCCTGGCGCCCGTTTTGTTTGCTACGCAAATAAATAAATATTTGACGGTAAATGTATACAAATAGGAAAAGCAAAGGCAAAAGCAAAATGCTTTTCCCCGCTGAGGTTTACCATTGCCTTTGTCTTGGGACCTGCGGGGTGGCCTTTGAGACCGGAAGCGGAAGCGCCCATTTGGCCTATACGCCGGAATGCGAATGCGAATGCGGCAGTTAGTTTATCCAACCGGTCGACGCGTCGACATTAATATTTATTATGGCATCCGTTTTTATGGCACTTTAAAGCTGCTCGCTATTCTCACAATCCCACCGTGCCACGTTCCCCTTAAACGGCAACTTGTGTCAGATTAACGCGCCACGCGTCTGCCATATTTTAATGAGCTGTAAAGCTGCTTTCAAGGTTTTTTTTTTCAGTAATCAGGAGTGCTCAAATATTCGTAGGAGCGAAAAAAACTGAATGTGTTGCGTCTTTGTTATTGAACACTTAACCAAATATTAATTAAATTTTTCATGGCATATTTTCAGTAATAATTCGAATTTAATTTTGTGTCACGTGGTATTCCAACTTTTATAATAATTCAATTTGAATTACAATGAAACAATTAAATAACAGTTATTGGTTTTAATATAAGCAAATCTATTTGCGCTATTGAGATTTATTTAAATCTTTTAATTTTACAATTAATTCTTAACCAATTAATTACACGATTCATATTTCAATACAAATTCAACTTTTTCAATAATGTTTTGTTCCTCATGTTAAATTCTTTCCTTCTTGCTGCTGCGCAGAAATTGAAAAGTTTATGCATTTTAAACAAGCTACTTTCGTGCAATTTTATGTTTATATTCAGTTGCCAAAACATGCTAAAAGTTGCACTTAACTACACTCTAAATATGCTAAAAGATTACACAATCAGACTTAACAATTTCCCTTACAAATTGTACAAAAATGTCTTGAGTTTGCTCTGTACTTACCATATATTTACTATATATATACCATATAGCAAATGACAGAAGTAGAAGCCAAAATTAAGCAAATGGCGTTACCAGATCGTGCGCTTAAGTCCTGTTTAAGCCAAGTGCCAGCCAACTGGGCTTAAAGTAGCTGCATTTGCATTTAAATGTAATTGAATTAGTTGCGCTTAGTTTCTGCGTGGGTTTGCTTTGACTTTTACTTTCTCCTCTTTCTCCTCTTTACAAAAAAAGATTGAAAAATAAGTAGCTGATGTTAGTTGAATGAGCTTCTGGGTAAATGAGGATAATTTGCATTGCGTTTTGCGGTTTCTTAGAACGCCTACAAATTGCACCATGTGCGTATTAACATATTCAATTGTGTGTACAAATAATGCTATGGTTTCCTGCAAACAACTTTATATAAATAGAAACAAACATAAAAAAATTAAATTTGGCACCCAGGTGCTCTCAGCTCGAGTGTCCTTATAGGCAACATAAAAAGAACAACAACAACAAAACTGGCTAGGAACATTTCCTGTGCCCAATCTGTATGAAGTGTTTGTAGAAGCTGAACAATGTTCAAATAAAAGTGACCTAGGCACTTTAGAACTGAAATTCATATTAAATGCGAATAACATAAATCATAAAAATGATAGGAAAATCGATAACCCAAACGTAATTGAAACTCCAACTATTATAAGACTCGTTTAATTTATTAAACATATACTTATACACTTATGAATATTATTGCTGATTTATGGGCAGCTCCCATTATACATGTTTTTGCCATAAAATGCATATTTATATAGAAAGCCATACATACGAGTATATTTAGCCGCCTTAGCCAGGTCGTTAATAGATCATTCGCCTAAGCCTATGCAAAGGAAGTAACCAAAGTGCTCCACTCAACTGGATTATGCCTCATGCTGGTTCTAATATTTGTTTTCTGCTCATATATTGAACGTGTTTGTTTGCCAGAGGCAAGCCTGAAAAATGACTGAGTTTGTTATTCGAATTACACTTGATAGACTTGAATAATGTGGTTAATTATAGAGCTGGCGAATATGCTTGTGGCATAGCAAACAAGTCTTAAGAAGATTACAAATGAATTTGTGTGCATATAAACATATATGTATATGTGTGAGTTTGGCAATGTAAAAGGTCAAAGGTCGGTCACACAGGCACTTGCTCAGTTAATTATCAGACCACAGAACTTAAGTGGTGGCAAAACCAATAATATTACTTGGCCTTGAAAAATATAATGGATTGGGAAATTGTTGATTGCTAGCCAAGTCTGTAGAGAAAACGCGAGAAGCACAAGCAAATTGGAAAGCAAGACAACACTCACTATAGATTCTATACTATAGTAGTTAGTTTATACAATGGCTTTTATCGAAACATGTTGTTTCAATGCTTTATTGAAATGTATATGAGCAAATATTTAAAATGTTACTATTTGTTGTAAATATATATATACTATTCGGAGTTTCATTTTCAACTCAATTTCACCGAAATGTGTGTAGCATACCTTTTGAAGCCAATTCTTTTTTTTTTTTGTAATATTATTTATTTAACGCGGTCATCGCCAATTGGCAACAGAAATCGCTGAGCTCAGTCAAACATTGACATTGATATATGCACAAAGCAATTCATGAATGGGAATCGATCCGAGGGTTTTGTGTGTCAGAGCCAAACTACAGTTGTACATCATAAATTGAAATAAAATATATGTGCTTGACACAATGCTAAAAGTAAGCTTTACGTATTTTGGTCAAATTGATTCCGAAGTGCAACTCAAAACAGGTGTAATGAAATACATTTGTAATCCGTTTTGCTGATATGCTTATAAGATTATTGACAGCATCAGTCAAGAAAGAGCCTGTGCGCATAAGTTGTAGATGATTTTGATGATATGCCATACAAGTGCTAAGCACAGCCACAGGTGTGTGCTGTCGCATTTAGCGACTGTCTTAAGAGTGTTATGGGACTTCTGAGTGCTAACCACCTTAACATAATCAACAGCAACAGCAACAGCAACAACAACAACAAAAGTAATAACAACAGCAACATTACCACAAGAATGTTGCCAGTCAGCCTCAGTTTGCAAAGTTTGCTTCCGAATTTATTATAACACGGCAATGTGGCAAGCTGGTTGGGTAAAAAGCATATCAGCAATTACAGGAACTGGCACGCTCATACAAACATACTTAGGTACATATATACATACGAACCACCCAATTTCAAGCGCAATCAACTTTGGCCTCCATTTGAAGTTGGAAAGGCAAAGCAAACAGCAAACGCCGTCGACAAACCCGCCGACGACAGAGACAAAGACGGTGACATAGGCAGAGAAAGAGACGCAGTCGGAGACAACACACAAGACAAATAAAAATGACTCCCGCGTGTGTAATCCACGTTGCGAAGCACTGAAGCTGCGTCTTTAATGTGCCAATGTTGGTGGAAGAGCTAGGGGTGGGGGTAGGGGCTTTGGAAAATAGGGGGCTGGGATAACCTTAAGAATGAGGAATGTTGCAGCTATCAGCTGTACGCATCATTTACCAGCCATACGTATGAGTGACAACATTAAATAATCCATTTAATGTGGCGTGTATATCATTTCAATGTTATCACTAGAAATCTACATGTAAGTACTCCTACATTGAATTCTGAATATTGCGAAAAGCAGGGTATAAGCAAACCAAACAAAGTACAAAGTATTCACAGAAACCGAAATTAAAAACATGTATCGTTCTTTACACTTATCGATTTTGGAAAACAACAGAGCCTTTTTGGCTAATTAATTTCGCCTTTACAGAAGCTGCTCAAGCACATGAAACAATAATTACAAGTTTTTATCTAAACAGCGGCTTTTATATCAATTAGTTTTTCAATTTTTGTTAATTAGCTGCAATTTTTGTTGGTACATTTCAGTAAATTGAATAAAGAGCTTAAGCAACTGTAAGTATTGTAGACTCTTTCAGAATCAATTCTCTTATTATATCGAAGGAAATAAATGAAGATAACAAAAACAATTACTTAAATTAAATCGAAGTGTCATACGTCAGACTATCCAGCAAATTTAGAAAAAAATTGTACAAAAAACAGCCACTATAATAATTATTATATTGTAGCATAATATAATAACTAAAAGAAAAATATTTTCGTTTTACATATTATATTTTACATATTTCGTTATATATATGATATATGATACATATTATAATATAATATAATATTTAAAACAAAAATATTTCTAACGAGGCCGTTATTTTAAATATTGCCTTCCTTTTCGAGTTCATCGGTCGATTGTCTTTTAAATTTTCATGACCCGAGCATTTTGAAAAGTTTTTCTTCCCTCCCTTCTGTTGAACTCATTGGCTTCTAAATAGGACGTGTCATACTTAAAATGAATGTTCTGACACCTTTTTACTCCCTGTTCCCTGAAAAAGGGAGTTATAAAGTACTGCAAATGTGTGTAGCAGACAGAAGGAGGCATTTCCGACTATATAAACTATATATATTCTAGATCAGGATCAACAGCCGAGACGAACTAGCCATGTCCGTCTGTCTGTCCGACTGTCCGTCTGTCCGTCTGTGTGAACGCACAGATCTCAGAGACTATAAGAGCTAGAGACACCAAACTTGGCATGCAGGTTCCTGTATACCATACGCAGATCAAGTTTACTTCAAGTACTTCGTACTTTAGTTCAAAACTAAATAGCGCCAGAGCAAGTAAAACTATTGAGAGTTAATATAAAGGTGATTTTTAAAATATTATATAACGTTTTAAAAAAAAGAAGGTTTTTAAAACCCAAAATCTGTTTTCAGAGGATTTTAAAAATTTTGTTAGTGTACCTTTTTGAAAAGTCTTAAATCAAATTTTCTTCGTTTATGTTAAAAACGGTATCGTAACAATTTTTTGGAAAATTTTTATCGGACTCAGTGGGCGGTTTTACAAAAAAAAAAATATAAAATCCTGTCTTTGGTTTGCATGGAAAAATTAACTTAAAATGAGGATGCAAAGCTCGAAATTATTCAAATAGGTTCTGTTTTCGGGCTCAAACCTTTAGGAAAATTTAAGGTTCGGTTATAAGACCGGTTTTTGGTTTCATTGAAATTTAAAAATATTAATATAATTTTAAATATGAATATGACAAACTAAATTTTATCAAATGAAACTCACTTAGTTTGTGGTATTCAGTACAATGTTCGAACTTAGCATTGTTATTGAGCCAAATGGTCTATAGTAGATTTTAATCTTAGCTAGTGCGAAGGTCGGAAGGAACAAATAAGATTGTTGAAAATGCACCTTCTACTAAAACGTGTGTTTCAAAAATGTCTAAAAAATAAAAACATTTTTATGACTTTGCTTTAATGAGTATTCTAAAATTTTAATTTTTGGTGATGTCGCTTTCTTAGATGTTTATTAAATGAATCTTTTAAGTCAATTATTAATTTTGTATTTGAATTTTGTCGTTACAATTAATATATTTCTTAAAATTTTCTTCATCGCAATCAGGATTTTAATCATTTAATGATCAATTTTATGTTCATTGCATTTTCCGCTTTGTACTGCATATAATTCACAAAAACTTGAAAAAATTGCAGTGTTTGTGGAAAAATATCTTCATTCAACGGAACACTTTTTGATTAAAAATTGTTCCGGTTCGGGTTCAGGTTCAGGCGCACAAAAAATGGTAAGGTTCCGTTCATGGTCCGATTCGGACGATTCCTAGGAACTCGAACTGAACCAGTTTCAGAGGGGTTCAGCTCGGCACCGTTTTGCAACCTTGCTTAAAAGTTAAAATCTGATTGATTGGGTATTCGAGATAAGCTCTCGTAATGAATCAGGTGTTTTCTGAATATTGGGTACGTGAATGTGATGGTCAAATAAAACTTAAAGGTAAAGCATATGCTGATCAAAAATGAATTGCAAGACCAAATCGTGATGTTGAAGAAGGGGATGATGTGAATGTGGAGTGACAATTTGTAACAAACATATTAGGAACAAACTTTTAGTCGACAGTTTAGAAATTATTCAAGTGAATATTGAGAATACAGATACAGCATCAGACTGAGTACGTAACGTGTCTCATGTTAAGATTAAACAAAATATCCATATAAATGATCAATTTTACCACTGTGCGTTGTCAGCATCATTTGGCCAAGCAATCATTCAGTCACTGCCTTTGTCTGGCAGTCTGTTGTCTGTCCTCTGACGTATCCATGTGTGTGAGAGGAGGTATGTGAACCATCATCCTTGATACCACAATATCGTGTACAGATTGCCCATCTGTTTGCTCGCTTTCGTTCGTCATCTTGCCAGGCACTAATTGCCAGGAACGAGCCAAGCTGCCTGTTTTCGGAGACTTGGGGGAATGTTTGTTTATTTATTTAGCGCCAGCATTGGAGCTCACTTCAATAAGCATATCATTTGCGTGGAGGCGTTCGTTTTGCCCATTCTACTCTTTTGCAGGACCTACAGACTGTGCTGTGTAAAGTAATTTCCGTAATGAGTTCTGTGCTCTATCTCTCTCTCTCGCAGTCTCTCACTCTCTCTTTCGATCTTTTTTTGTACGTAGTCAGCATCCACTTAAAAGTGTTTGAAATTGCATTTCAGTTCGTGCCAGGGCAAAAAGCAATCAAACGACATGTGCATATGTCAAGTTAAGAAAACGTAAATTGCTTTTGTGTTTTTTGCCTGGCGTAGCTTTTTTTTATACCACGTAATGAGGGAATGGGTATTTTAGTTTCTTGCAATAATGTTGCTAACAGCATTAGCTGCCAACTTGCTCACAAGCAATGTTTTTTCGAAATCAATAATTTTTGAAAAAGTATTTTGTTCACAAAATTCCAAAGTTTCTATCTCTATGTCATCTTCATTAAAGTTTATTTCTAACGTTTTTTTAAATGGTAACACATAGCTGAGTCCTTGGTCTTTGTCCTTTGTCTGTTTATTTAAGGCGATTAATTTTGATTAATTTTTACTCTTACTTTTTTCAGTCGCTTGAACCTTTTTTTAGGTCTTTTTCTTTGGCTTGCCTTTAATCCATTTATGAAATTTTAATGCATTTAAGTTTGTTGCCAAAGTTTTGAGACACATTTGATGTTTATAAACAAATCAATGAAGCGACATGTGCTTTAACAAAAATTCCATGGCTATGGTTAGAAATCAAATCAAGACAGCAAAACAACAATTTAATTAGTTAAATATGCGCACTTAAGCACTAAATAAACGCTTTGACACAGCATCAATTAACAATGTGGCTAAATAGACATCAGTACCGGTCCCGTTTCCATTCCCGTTCCTGGTCTTCCCTAATTTAATTACTTAATTTATGCCTGAAGCGAATTGCCCTAGGCTTGTTCTCAGTTCCAGTCTCAGTCAAGACTCAGTCGCTGAATTGGATTAATTTGTTTATTACGAAAGCCAAGTGGAGGCAGCCAGCAACTGCTCCCAAAATGCCTACACTGTCAGTTTGGGCCACTTTATGGACTGTAGTCCATAAAGACGAGTCAAGAAGTCTGTGTGTCGCATTTTTTGGCAGCATTCTCAGCTGGCATTTAAAATGAAATTGCTGGAAATTTACAATATAACCATGACTCAAAGTAAAATATCACAAATTTTGGTGTCAGCGACTGTCAAGGGCCAAGACTGAAAGTGCACTCAATGGCACTTGGCATCGTTTTGTGGCTAGCTACTTCAGAATTGTACAGAAGCCAAAGAAATTGTAAAAATTGCTGCCAACTGTGTGGGAGCAAAGCGGTTATCAATCTAACGGCAAAGTTACTTTTTAAAAGTTACGCAAAATATACAATATACAAAAGCTTACGTAAAAGAGTATTAAGATGTTCTCTTGATGTTGCAGCGTTGCAACTTTGCCAGCTCTTCCAAAAACAACAACAACCTAGAACTCTGACTACAAAAAGTCTTGCAGCATCAAAACATGCAATTTTAATACCTTTGCAGAGTGTATTATAACTTTGTAACAGAATAAGGAACGCATTGATGAAGAAGACGTCTCCGAAAAACAGGATTATATCGGGAGTGTCATGGAAATTTCTAGAGATTTTCGGTTGGTTTGAATTTTCATTCGCTCATAAAAACAGTCGGTGCTCAAATGCTTTGAGATATTTAGTTTATTGACTTATGGTAGAGTCACTGAAACTATTTAAATTTTATTTGGATGCATCTGACTGCGTTATACTCTTTTTTTAGCCTCTTTGCGGATCCAGAAGTGGGCGTGGCAATTGTATTCTGCCATTGTTCAATTTTTTTTGTAAAATCAAATACTCTTGAGATTTCTTTCTATGTAAGAGTTGGAATTCGGTTGGAATTTGGTTGAAAGAGATTTCACCCCCATATATTCGTGATATGCGTCAACAGCTGAGTCGAAATAGCCAGGAGCATCTGTCCGTCTGCTTAGATGCGAACTAGTCCCTCATCATGTAGTATATATGACATAGTCGGCCAGATCGAGCCATTATAACATATAGATACCGTGGGAGCAATCGGTGTAGCAATAAGTTTTTGTGTGAAAAAACTTTTTGTTTTTCAAAATAACTCAACCACATTTACTTGCAAACCGAAATGGCCAGAAATGGTTGCTGACAGGACAAAGCGATCGACATGACAACACTGCATGAGTATTCAAACAAAAGAGCGGAGTACTCATGGATTATTTCGTTAAGTAGAAGGTTTTTGGTGGAAACCGTTGTTGGATTAACTAGGTTGAATGGTAGAAGCGTGGCTTACCACTTGCATAGTTCTGCTTTTTATGTTCTACAAGATCCGACAAGATCCGACCAGATTATATTTGTTGGATCATTTCGGCAGAAATGGCAGATCAAGAAACTGATAATACGCTGAGATATCGCTAATAAACAAAAATAAAATAAGATACAAGAAATTAGATGATATTTTAAGAACGGGTTTCATCTAGGCACTACACCCAGTGCTTGCTTAAACCGTTTGAGAATTATTAGTGACAATCGTAAAAAACATTAACTCTTTGTGATATCTATTAAGTTTGATTGGCTTTGATGTTAAAAGTTGTTTTTTTTTAAATCTTTTTTCTTTCGCTTTGCTTAGCAGGTGACGTAAGCCTATATTTAGAGTACAAAGTAAACTTAATTCAAACCAATTCTTGAAGTAAATTGGAATATTTGGTCAGCACTCTGCTACAATTTGTATTTTGGCTGTTAAGATTTCTTAAGCTGAGGTGATCTTTTGAAGAAATTGCTTTCAAAGATCTTACAATGTTAAGAACTCGGGTGCTGCATTAATTGAGGGCTGCGTTAAGCGAAAGCGTACTGTACTATATTTTATAGCTGCTTTGAATATCCTTTCTTATGTGTGTGTACAATGATAATAATTTACTCGATACAATTTTTTGCCTGCTTAGGTCTGAAAGGGCTGTAGCGTATATTTAGGTCGTGTTCAATACTGAACAAGCTGTCATAGGAACAATTTGTTAAAAATTAACTTCCGCTAGTTAACAAATAAATATATTAAATCATTTTAAGTTTTAAATGTATATCAAAAACGTTCAAAAACACATAAAAACTTTAAAGTTTTAACAAAATAAACTGTAACAGTCCAGGTCTAATCCTTGAACAACAAAAAAGCGACTTAATTTTAATGTAGATTCCTTCTATTACTATTTACTCCCTGTTCCCATTAAAAATGGGAAAAAGGGAGTTATAAAGTACTGCAAATGTGTGTAACAGGCAGAAGGAGGCATTTCCGACTATATAAACTATATATATTCTTGATCAGGATCAACAGCCGAGACGAACTAGCCATGTCCGTCTGTCTGTCTGTCTGTCCGTCTGTCCGTCTGTATGAACGCGTCGATCTCAGAGACTATAAGAGCTAGAGACACCAAACTTGTCATGCAGGTTCCTGTATACCATACGCAGATCAAGTTTATTTCAAATTTCGGATGCACCCCCCCGCACCCCCGCAAATCGCAAAAGACTCCCACAGCCACAATTTTAAAGAAAAAACTTTAATTTTTGGTACACATGTATGTTTAATTAATGTCTTTCGGATGTGTAAATTTCAACACGATCGGATAAATAGCACAAAAGTTATAGAAGAATCTATTACGCCCGTCTCAGTTGGCAGCAACAACAGTTTGACAAGCACTTTACGAGTTAAGTGCACTGCTTGCTTGTGTTACACCCGTATCAGATGGCAGCAACAACAGTTTGACAAGCAGTTTACGAGTTTAGTGCACTGCTTGCTTGTGTTGTCGCTGAACTGCTTGAAATGCTAGTTGGGAGCAGGGAGTCTCGTAGTCGGGCACACTCGACTAGAGTATTCTTACTTGTTTTTATTTATACGCAGTTAAAAATATAATTTTAAAGTAAAATCATTAAGGTTTTGATATTATATTTTATGGAGTTATTATTCAAATTTTATATCAAAGTAGCTTACTCTTAAAAACAATGGAATTTATTTTAAGCCAAAGTAGAGTGAACAAGTATAACTCTCTCAATTAAGATTTTGGGTTTAAAAATGCAACCAAAATGGGAGTGATAAAATATTACTCTCTAAATTCTTAGAGTTTTGAGAATTTTCTCTCATTTCCTAGCATAGCCTAGTGTTAACTTAATCTGCACTTCTTCAACATTATACATTATTTTGTGTGCTGAGAATCTAATTTGAATTTATCACACTTAAAATAGTCTAAAACTCACCTAGTTTTAATAGTAGGTGAGTTACGACTCAGACAAATGCAGCATCTCGGGAAAACGGCCTTAAAGCTATTAAGTACTATTCGCACTCATGTTGCAGTCATCTAAGCAGTAGCTTAAGTTATCTAAAGCCACATCGAGTCCACTGCCTAAATTGATCTATTAAACTGCAATGGAAAACCGGTTTACTTCCCACACAGCTGTCAACACAAACCCCAACTAGGCGAAACTTTCATTAGCATGGGAAAACTTTGAAAGCACTTGCACCACATGCATCTTTCTCACACTCTCTCCATCTCGCTTACGCACCCCATTTCGTGAAGCACACTTCCTGTCTGACATTTTCATTATTTCTATGCATTGAAAATGGAGCTTACTTTCGAGCAGGTGTTATCTCACTCATTGCGCTATAATTTTGCGTTTTTGGCACAATTTCCCTTGGTGATTTTCGCTTAGCGCTTTTGAATATTGTTGTTTTTCCTCAGTTGGTCGTTGCTAATTAAAAGTTTTTGTACAACTTTTTTGACGCGCGCTGTGTCGCCATTTTGTCCAGGGACTGTCCTTAAATTTGATGCGAATCTGAGTAGCTTAAATTTTAGAAAATGAAAAGAAAAACAGATGAGAATAAGAGAATAAAAATCAAATACTAAAACTTTTTAATTGACAAAACAATAAAAACGGCTAATAAATGAAATTAAATTACAGAACCAAAAACAAAAAAGTTTGTCGAAAAACAAAAAGCTTTAACATTGTGTAAACAAAATTTGACACAGCTGAAAGCTTAAAAACAAAATTAAATATATAAATTCTTGCCTTAGAATGCTTAGTTAAATATTTCATTGATATGGCGCCATAAATAATTTAATATTTATTAGTGTGATGAAATATATTTGACCCAACTACGTGAAAATTTTGATTTATGGGCTTGCTTTTCTTTAAATTTTCAACATTCCAGGCCTTTTCACGCTCTCAGCTCATCCCCTATCAATGTGAAAATGACAAATTACCGCACTATAGATATATTTTATGTGCATTTTATTACTTTGAGCCACAAAACAGAGAAAAAAAAACCGAGTGTTTTTATGCGCATTTCATATTCATTAGAGATAATCATGGATTAAGTGGTCAACGCCCCCAACCAACTAGCTGCTCTACATTCATTCATATATATATATATATATATATATACATATACATATACATATATTCAGGCATATTCCCAGGTCACGTGCCACGCATTACGCTGCCTATGCGTCATATCCACTGACCATGGGGCAAACCTTTTTTTTTTGCCGACTGTCCGGAAAGTGGGCTGATTTGGGCTGTGCGGCTTCTAAATAATATTTCAATAATTGAGCGCGTTGCAAAATGAGCTTGCCCCCTGTGCGTTGTGCGATGTGCGATGTTGTGAGGTTATGATAATGTTTGTGTTGCTTGTTTTATGCCACACGGAGCGCTAACTTTAATGGCTGAGACGCATTAATTTTGCATTTGTTGCAACCATTCTAACGGCGCAACGGCACCGAGCGCCAACTTCTGGTTATGGTTCATGTTCATGTTCAGGTTCAGGTTCAGGTTCAGGTTCAGGTTCAGGTTCTGGTCCAGATCCTTTTTTATGCTCAGTGAACTTCTTGCATAATTTGCTCATAAAAAAACATGACCAAAACTGTAACGACTGCATTACCTGGTTATGTCTGTGTATCTTTTCATAACTTTACAACATTTAGAGCAAGACTGGGCTCAAGGTATGTACCATATTATTTTGAGAGTTGCACCTTAAAGGATTGTCGTTGGGACAGAATTCAATAAAGCATTCCTTAGTTGGCTGTATTATCTAACCTCAAGGATAATTGAAAATTATAGCATTGTCATTTATTTAGCTTGGACTTATAATACTACATTCAATTTTTAATAGAAGTTTAAAGCTTTATTAAGGGATGTCCTTTTCGATGCTGAAACAGTGTTGAGTTATAGAATCTATTTAGTGGTAGAATGTAATAATACATAAATATATTCAAATATTTGATAATGAACATTCCTAAAAAGTATTGCGAAATCAGTTATATCGGTTACTTCAATGATGCACAAACCACATTATTTAGCAGTTATTGAGTTGGTGCAAAATTGCTGGTTTATTATCGAAATTTATGCAGCAATGGGTTAAACACAGCCAGCATATGCACAAGGACATTTAATAATCATTTCATAAAGTGCGTATTATTATCAGAAATTGTGGCTGCCTCAAAACTTTGCTCTGCCAGATATTTACGCTTGAATGACAACAGAGCTTCTGGCTGCAGGCATTGTTCGCCATATGCCACACAGTACAGTCTATAATAAATCATATATGGTATGTATATATGAACATACCATACACACACGCACATGCATACATATGTATGTATGTGGTCCGGCTTGGACAATGGACAATGGACAACAGCTGTCAATTGTTTGACTTGCGGCTGACGCACAGCACAGCGTTGAATTGATAAGTTTAATTAAATTTACATGGACGATAAGCAACATTCATGACAGGCAAAGCTTTCATTAGTTTGTTCCAGAAACATTTCATGTTCAAATTGATGTGCACGTTCTTGCAATTTGCAATTGGCAGCATACATGATACAGTTGACGCCTACACCTACACGACCTTGTCTTCCGACCTTCCCAATATCGTTTCAATATAAAAATGAAATAAAAACGAAATACTGGAAATGCTGTTTAGCTGCTGGCTATTTTCATTACCTCTGTGTGTGTGTGTGTGTGTGTGTGTGTGTGTGTGTGTGTGCAAAACAAATAAACAAAAAAATGGGCAAAAGGGCAATCCCGGCATTTCAGGTATTTTGGAGATAAGCGAATATTCATTGGGGCTTGTGACTGCCGTTGGCCATATTAAAGATTATGTCGCAGGCAGCCAAAAATATGCTACGCTAGACCCATGGTATTTTTATATTATGTGCCCAAATATTTAGAGCCGATTGTTAAAAAAGCGAGGGGAGCGCTAAAGGCAAGTCCAAAATGCGCATACTTTATTGGGATATTAAAGAACAGGCTATGCTTTGATATCAGCCCATCGATTAATGCCTATATAAAGCTTTAAAACTTTATCGTTGGGTTTAAGTGCCAATAACAATAAATTGCAGACCTACAAGGGCTATCGAAAACCTATTTACGTGCCATTATAGCCAGCTAATTAAATGGCTGCTAAGCAGGCGAAAATGTTGGCCAATAACACAAAAGCCCGCCTGGCGACCTAAGCGACCTAAGCGTCTAATTGGTTTTTATACAGAGCTTTACCGGAAAATCCTTTGCACTGACGCCTGTTAATTAATTAGTTGGCTATGTGTTAATATTTACTGAGCATAACGTGCTCCAATAGCCATGTAACTCAATTTCCGGTACAGCAACAACAACAACAAAACAGTCGCAACGATGCAAATACTTAAAGCATTGGCTTATTAGCAGCTCACACTCCTCCCTCCTCTCCTCCAACAAAGCATTGTTTTTAGTCCTGCCGTCCCCGACCTACTTTAAATGTTGCCAGGATCAACATTTTGCTGCTGGCTTTATGGCATTTCCGGTGAGCTGTCAGGACCAGCAAAATAGTTATTGTTGTTGCTTTGCCCTCTGGCAGTCCATTAAAGTCTCGTGCCATTTTCTATTAGTGTTTATTTGCCAAGCATAGAGGATATTCTCATTTGCCTATGAATCCAGTCACAGCTACCTCCTAATACTGAGAATCCAGAGCCCATAGCACCGACTTATGTCAACAGTCAGCACTTTTGTTAACTAGTGTATAGTATATATATATTTATTCGACATACTCGTAATGTGGCAACATTAATCTAAACTGTCTGTCAACAGTTGACGCAACTGTAATAAAGCCAAATTGCAGCAATTTGAAATTGAGTTTCTGGGAAATTTTGTCAAATTGCGGTGTTTTCTTGCCCTTTATGTCATACGCTCTCGTTCCAACGCCATTTGTGGTTCTTAATAAAAAGTTAATATAAACTTAACTTAATTTGCATTCATAAGGAGTTAGTAGTTAGTTCAGATAAGTTTATATATACGATACCAGTATGAGCTGATCATAGTTTTTAACATGTGCATAGAAATTGATTTCGAAACTTAAATAAAAATGACTTTTGTGATACATTGTCTTTTCCTGGCTTAAATTAAATAAACATAAACATACATACCACAGCCTGACACTTCTTGATTTGTGTGAAAACTATTTAAAAAAAAAAAAACACATATTCAAAAGTTTTTAGCAACTTTAGCAAAGATTTCTCTTTTTTTTAATATTTCATGTTCAACAAATGGCAAAATTGCAGTTGATATGCTTATGCAAACTTGACTTAGTCTAAATGGTGTTTTAGTAGGTATGCTTAACAAAGATTTCGGTTAATTAAAAATAAACAAAAAGCAGGTAAGAAAACTTAAAAGGAAATGATAAGAAAAAAAAACTCAGCTTCTTGACGTTAAATAGTTAAATTCGTAGTTTTGAAAACGGAGCACGTTCTTAAAGTTGACAACAAAAATGTCTACCAACTTTTGCAGTGGTTTGTTTGAACAGCACAAACAGTTTCAGGCTCTCAGTTTATAGCTTTAAACAGCTGACATATGATGATATGATGTGACATATTTTGAAAACAAAACGCTATTTTAATGGTCCATTTTGTTTATTATGTTAACCGTATTGCATTGCCAACTAAACGAAAAGAAATATAAGTAAAACAACTGTCATAAAAAACGTATGATAAAGTTTTGGCCATTTAAAGATCAACGTTCAACATAGTTGTGCTAAGCTTTTGAAGCGTGCAAATTTAGAAACAACCACAAGAATGTGCTCCACGTTTGGCAAAGGATTCTGTCCGTGCCGTCGACAAGTTCATGTTGAACTTTGTAGTTTTAATTGCCAGCCATTTATGTGAGATTGTGAGAAAAGGGGTGAAATTGGCCTGGCAAACCATATTTTTATGTTCTTATCACATTCTAACCACCAGTTGAACAGGTTCACATTGCTCCTGAGAGTAGGCAACGCAAAAGTCAATTGAAACTCAGACAACATGCAAAATATGTAGCATACTTTTTGGAGCCAAAATAAATAAATGCTCTGTTGTGTATGTTGATTTAATTTTAAGTCGCTTTTAAAAGAATACTCTACACTTTGTACAGTTTTTGGCAATTGGAATTTGAAAGATTCCTGCATATTTATATTTATAAGCTTTTACTTATTTTGTGGCATATTGTGGCGCTTTTTAACAAGTTTCACTTGCGTTTTATTTGCAGTGGCCGACAGCAGCAACAAAATGAGACGCATGAAAATGCTGCCCCACAACAACAGCCACAACAATAGGCACAACAATAACAACAACAATAACAACAACAAAAAGTGGTATTAACAGGCACATCAATTTCCGCTGACAAGCAACTTAATTAAAACGCGTTGGACAGCAACAATTTTAAGCCGTTGTTTGTTGAAATTAATTGAAATTTATTTGGTTGCTCGCCGAAAACAAATTCGGTCACATTTCTTGTTAATGCTGTCACACTGAGCACTGAGCACTGAGCACTGAGCACTGAGCACTTGGCACACAAACATACACACAGCTACACTCACAAAAAACGGACTCTACGAAATGCTATTCAGTGGTGCAAAAGGCGTGTCCGTATGGCTGTTGTTGCTCCTGCGCCTGCTGAGCTGGCAGCGGTGCGTTGCCCAGCAGCAACAGACACAACAGCAGCCACAACAGCAACAGCAACAACATCAGCAGCGAGAATTCCAAGAAACATTGATAGACAGCCAAAAAAGCGCACGGCAGCAATTATCCATTTTGCCAGCTAAAAGCACTAGCACGACGACAACACAAAGGTCCGAGTTGGCTGCAATCGCTTTAAACGGCAATTTAATTGCAGCGACTGCAGAAATACCAATGACAGCACCAACAAAAATGACAACAATAGACATAAAACACGTTGAGCGTCAGGCAATAGCAGCAGAAGCTGCAGGAATCAAAAATTTTAAATTGCCAGCAACAATTTTGAGAGCAACAGCAGCAGCAACATGGCATCCTTTGACAACAGCAGCGACACATGCAAAACATATGTCAAACACAATAACATCGACAGCAATTCCAATAAAAACTAAGCGCATTGCGCCCACAGAAACTACAGCAGAAAGAATAGCAAGAACAGCAACAGCAGAAACAACAGCAACAATATTGCAAAATTTGAATAGAACAGAAGTCAAATTGAACATAATACAAAATGATACAACAGAAACAACATTGGTGGAGTCACGGCCAGTAATAAATGCAAATAATAAGAGCATTTGGCCAACAGCTACAGCAGCGGGTGCGACAGCAGCAACTGTTGCAAACACAGCAGCAATAGGTAAAATACTGCCCACGTTGCGCCTGCTGGGTGCCACAAACATGCCGCAATTGAAAGTCAATACATTAAGCAATGCGATGGATACTAGCAGCAGCATACTATCAACAGCAACAGCATCAACAACAACAACAGCATCCGTAACAGCAACAACAACATCGGCAACTGCTGCCGCTGGGTGGCCCGTTAAGCATGCCGCAGTGCTCGAGGGCGATGTTATACTTGGCGGCCTGATGATGGTGCATTCGCGCGAGGATAGCATCACCTGCGGCCAGATCATGCCACAGGGTGGCATTCAAGCACTGGAGGCCATGCTCTATACTTTGGATCAGGTTAACAAGCAGCAATTGCTGCCGAATGTGACTCTTGGCGCACATTTGTTGGATGACTGCGACAAGGATACCTATGGACTGGAGATGGCTGTTGACTTTATAAAGGGTAAGTTTAACTGCATATTTGTATCCATGCATAAGCTAGATATATACATATATCTGAGATCTTATTACTCATCCGCGCCATTCAATTACACTAAAGTGTAATTGTGCGTGATAATTTAGCTGCAATTGTGAATAAAGCTTGAAGCTTGACTCGGCGAGCGCATTAATCTATTGTTATTGTTATGTAATTTTGCATAGCACGCTAGACAATGTTGTCCATTAAGCAGGCACAAAAGCAATAACCATTCCAAATGAATGGAATTTGTGCCACAGTTCCACAGTGGACAAAATGCTAATTTTCATAGAAATTAAAATTTTAATTTACATGCAATTCTTAGTTAGAAAACAAGTAAGAGTGCTCTACTCCAGTGTGCCCGACTATGAGACTCCCTGTTCCCAACTTGCATTTCGAGCAGTTCCGCGGCAACGTTAGCAAGCAACGCACTTGTCCAGTGCATGTCAAACTGTTGTTTCTGCCTGCTGAGACGGGAGTAATAGATATTCCATAACTTTGTTGCTATTTAACCGATCGTATTGAAATTTACGCAACCGATTATCATTGATTAAACATATATGTGCACTAAAAATCAACGCTTTAACTTTTAAATTGTGGCTGTGGGAGTTTTTTGCGATTTGCCAGGGTGCTTGGGTTGCTTCCGAAATTTGAAATAAACGTGGTATTCGTATGGTATACAGGAATCTGCATACTTTTGATTCAATTATACTAAACAGGAGAAGGGTCTCAAAAAAGTAAGTTCTTTTGCGTTTTATTACTTTGTTTTAATGAGAAAAGATCACTGGCAAAGCTATATATATACGCAGCCAGCTAGTCATTTAGTCCCATTGTAATTTGTGTGGCTTTGCATTTAATTAGTATGCATCAACACGAACTTTGCTGCTGATCCTGGCTTTGCTTAGTTGTTAACTGTGCTGCAATTCAACCATAAAGGGCGCCATTCATGGAAACGTTTTTTGACGAGTCATTTGCGCTCTTTGAACACGCAACTTTGTCTCTGTTGAAATTTATTGTAAACATTCGAGTTTTGACACGAAATTGGATTGAAAGACTTATTTCAAATACAGCTGAATAGAGCAAATGGACAATAGTGTTAATTAAGAGGGTCTTTGCACTTATCGGGCTTAGCATAATAAAAACTCTTTTGATTAAAGTCATTAATCTGTGAGTCAATTTAAGTTTGGAACATTACATTTAATTTTAATTTTTACTTGATATTCGTGCAAATGTGAGCATGGTTTATATGCTCCCAAACAAATGAAGAAGTTGTATGAATTTTAATATAAATTTTTAGTCTGAAATGATTTTAATGCGTTTCCTTTTTGGCACTTTAAGTGTCAAACATTATACAAAAAATGAAATAAATAATAAAAAAGTCTGCTGCCAACTTCCGTATAAACGCATAAAAAGTTGACATAATGAAAAACTCAGTTTGGTTTTTTAAATGTTGGAATATGAAGCATCAAATACAAATAGAACTCAGTTAAAACGTCAGGCGTGCAAATATTTTTATGACAGTGCCATTTTATTTACTACGACATGAGAGATTCTCCAAATATATAAATATGTTTGATTGAGATGTGGCATAAAACGTATAAATCAAAATAATTCGTCAGCGCAGTGCAGTAAATTATGCAAATATAAGTTTAATTTAATTTTAAATTTAATATAAAAATTGCTGAATAAATGCTTAAATTGATTCAATAACAGCTTCAATACATAGTCATTCGAATTCGGTTGGTTATATATGAACCAAAGAAATGAATTGCAATAGATTTCTAAGTTTGGTTAAGATATCTGTTAGTAAAAAATAAGATATAGTCCTTTGATTAAAATCCAAATTAGTCAACATGCTGAGTTTGCTCAACAGTTTTGAGTCAAAATTCAGAATTAGTTGTTTTGATTGACCTTTTAAGGTAATGAAAATTCGACTGGTCATTCCTATAACAGCTTTATTTTAATTCTTTTGTGATTTGATTCGAGCTGTGCCAAGATTCATCAAAATGAGTTCGAGACTTAAAGTCAATGAAAGACTACGGGGCTACCCAAATCCTTTAACCAGAGATCTCCGAGTCTCAGCAGCAACTAGCACACTGAAGATAGTCCACCTTTTGGACTATGATTTGAAGCTTATAAAGATTTTAAATTTGTATATCATAAACACGCTATGTTATAAGAGCACTCACTATTATCGTAAAAATTCGTGGTAAATGCGGAAAGCTCCGACTACAGTCAAGAATTAAAATTAATTTTAAAAAATAAATAAAAAAGAAATGTTATCTTCAGCGTGCCGAAGATATATACCCTTTTAGACAAGATTTGCATAAGATAACTAATATTTCAACTGATTGTTCCTATGGCAGCCATAAGCCATAGTGATCCGATTTTGATAAAATTTGGTCAACATGTGTAGAACGTGCTTTAATTTAAATATAGTGAGTTTGGTCGGGTTATTTTGAAAAACAAAAAAGTTTTTCATACAAAAACTTATTTTTCAACCGATCGTTGTGGTCCGACCTTTCCTATTCTGACATATGTACTGCTTGTAGAAAAAAAAGCATCTGTGCCAAGTTTCTTCAAGATAGCTCTAAAACTGAAGGACAAGTTCGCATATAAACAGACATACCGACGGACAGGCGGACAGATCGGCTGTTGATGCTGATCAAGAATATACAAATTTCTTTTCCTGAGACGTCTCCTTCAATGCGTTACACATTTCCTTACAAAATTATAGCACCCTCTGCAAGGGTATAAAAATACAACAATATTATAGTACCCACTACAAGAAAATGTACAAATAACATTTAACAGCTTGCGCCTAAAAGATGCAACGTTTTTTTAAACGTGTTTGCAGGCAGCAATCATTTGAACACATACACAATGTGTATTACACACACACACGCAGACACACATCTGCTGCTCAATTACACACATTACATTTCCGTTAACAATTTTGAGATGTGTTTACATATGGTCAGGTCAATTGTCTGCTGTTAAACCACAGGCCTATTGTACATAAACCGTGAATAACAATTACTATAAAATCGCAAATATATGTAAATGCGTTAAAAAGTGCTTGTATTAACAGCTGACATCAGCTGCTGGCATGGCACATTTTTTAGTTGAGGGGTTCAGAACATAGCTTTGGCATTGCTTAAAGCCATTTTAAGAGACATTGGAAGAGACATGCCTTTGACAACTAACAGTTGCCCAGCTCTGTGAATAACTTGATTACAATGCAATTTGTGAATTCGCCAGAATCAGAATCCAAAGCCGTTGTAATGTTCGTCCATGTCTAGTTCTCACAATTACATTATATTGCAGACTTTTGTTGGGTAGTCACAATCACACACACACACACACACACACACACACACACACACACACACACACACACACACACACACACACACACACACACACACACACACACACACACACACACACACACACACACAGTGCGTTTGTGTGTGTCTGTCAATAACAATGCATGCAAATTGTTGTTCCCTTTGCAATGCCGCACGTGTCATTTGTGCCCCACAATTTTCTTTGGCAGGACATCACATTTTTTACAAGCTGCAGGTCAGAAAGGCGTTCTAGGCTCTACAGAATATTGGCCATAATTATTACTGTGTTTGTCAATCTGAGCAGCTGTTTGCCTTTTCCATATACAACTAATTGGGCTAAGCAAAATGCATTTGTTTGCATTTTCTTTATATTCACTTGTCCTTTTTCCTTGCACGTGTCCTTAACAGTTTAACGAACCTTTCAGCTACAGCTTCGGATTCTCTGTTACTTAACAGTCTTGTGGATGCTGATTAAGTAAAAGACTGAAAGCTTTTGTCCTTGGTTCTTGTCCTGGCTAACATTGCAATGTTAATATTCAGCTGGGACAAACATCAGTTAACAGAAGACTGGTTTGATTTTGGGACAAGGGTTTCTTTTACATTTGCATTATTTTTGTTGGTCTACATTTAAACTCAGTTCCAAAATCTTATAAGTGAGTTCATTTTATATATTATTTTTAAAATTTGCTTTCTATGTGTGTTAAGAAAAAAACTTTTGGAACTTAAGGCACTTGCCTATAAATTAAAAACTTACTTCATACATAAATGCAGATTATTAACTAAATTTTTAATTTTAATAATTCAGCAAAATATGAAATTTTTCATTGAAATGTTGACTTATGGCATAGAGTTTGCTTGGAAATGTTGCGGCCATAATTGAAATGCATTTATAGTTTAACAGTTAAACTGATTTCAAATGCAGCTATAATAGTGCAAATGTAATTCTGAATTAATGTGCATATATCATGAGTGTGACCGTAAATCGATAAATATAAATTGTTTATGATGTCTTTAAAAAACAAACTAAAAAATACAGGGAACGATCTGGCGACTAGAACGAGGCAAATTCAAAATCAAAATCAGAAACAGAATCTGTGGCCTGACCCAGTTATACTTGTAAATTGAAATTTTATTTTCTCGTTCCACATACGCATACATACAGGCACATACGAACGCACACATACGCGCACACATGCACGCACATACGTACGCACACTCGCACGCCCTCATCAAAAGGCATATAAAAAAGTTTATTTGCCATGACGCAGCGGCAACTCTGGCAACGCTCTGTTCATATCATTTTAATTCGCCCCTTGCCCAAACGCACATCCCCCAGAACCAGGACCAACCTCCCTTCTTATATGTATATCCTGCTGGTTACTGGTTGTTGTTGTTGTATTTGTTGTTGCTGCTTTCCTGCTTGCCACTTAATGGAATTTGCCGCTTATGCGTTACGCATGCCGGGCATTATCCTTTCTACGGCTGCCTTCCGTTTCCTGTGATATTTCAGGCTTGTCTTTCGCCTTTCGTCTCTGCTTCTCACTGACTTTCTCCTAGCGCACTTTTCTCGTAAGTTGACATGCTGCCTGTTTGGTTAAAAGTTTTAGCCACTTGCCTTTTGTTTTCCGCTCTTCGATTCTGGCTGCAACTTAGTGCGTATGTTAAGGATGTTTGCGTGTGAGCCTTTATCCTGTTTTGACGCTGACTGCTAACATGCTTTTATTGGCCAGCGCTTAGCTAAGTATAAAACTATTTTACAACAGGTCCTTTTACTTTTCCTATTCGTTGCCTTGATTTTTAAAGCATTATTTATACTTGCAAATCGTCTACTCTGACAGCAAAGCTTTAAGCAGCTTAGGCAATTTAAAGCCGACTACTTCAACGATTTAATGCGCATTTTTGTTGTTTTATTATTCAGGTGTGTTTTACAAAGCAGTTTCTTGTAATACATGTTTAGGCATATATAGATATACATATATGTTTGTTTGTTCCGGCTTAAGATTTATTACTCTCGAGCAGGAGCAGGCATTTTCCAATTGCCAATATCAATTTCAATTTGCAATACGAAACTTAACGCCGTTGCCTTGTTTATTTTCTTTTTGCCTATAAATGCTTTTCCGCCTTGGCATAGTATTTCTCAGTTGCTTTTATTGTTGTTCCTCTTCGAATAACTTGAACACTCTTACAAAATGTTGTTTTGTGCTCTGCTCTGCTCTGCTGTGCTCTGCTGTGCTCTGCTGTGCTTTGCTTGAGGCACTAGGAAACCAGATAACAATAACAGAAGCAGCAACTGCAGCAATAATGTGAGCAATCGCCTGACAATGTAGCCTAGCATCCTGTCTGTTGCCTGCTGGCAGTGCTTTTGCATACCCTGTAATGCCTAAACAGGATGTACCAAGTTTCAATTGCATACAAAATCAAACCAAATCTTATTATATTTGTCAAATTCAAAAACGATATTTATAAAAAACTAAATATAGTCATGATCCCATTGATCATTTTACGATATTCGACACGATATTGACTAAAGCGCTTACAGCAATATTTCTAGCTCGTATTTAGTAACCTGCTGTCTGCTGACAATGCGCTAATTATACCCTATAAATATATATTTGAGCTACCAATTCGACTTGCATTTAACAAATTCTTGATTCTAGTTATTTACTGCATATATGATAGTTTATCATTATGCCGAAATATGTTCCTATTCCATTGTTGCTATTGCTGTTCCTGAAACTTGAATACTTTATTGCTGTTGATCACTGACATTTAACCTGAATACGATGGATTGCTTGATTCTGAAATGTCCGCTGGCACTTGACTGTTGGCTCATCTCAGTTTACAGAATGGCTGCTGGGGCTGGCTTGATACCCTGCAATGCCTTTTGTGTGCCACATTGTTGCACGTTGCTTAGCTACGCTAGCGACTCTGTTTGCCTCATTGTTTACATTGTGCTGAGTTAGCCTTGAGTTAACTTGACTGCTTCTGTCGATTGGAACAACAATTTGATGGCTTGTGCATTTTGGTCTTAGTTTTGGGATATTGACAAGTGCTGACGTTGTAATTGATGGAATGAAGCTAAATGAATTGCTAAGAAAGTTATTTTTACTGAAAGGCCACATAAGATAGTAGCAATGTGCTTGCTTAAGTTCCTATTTAATTGTCTCAATATATTACATACTTTATAAACATAAATAAATTTACTATTTACATTCCTTTTTTACATTATAAGTATTCATTTACGTTATGCCATTTCCCTGTTTGACTGCAGCGCTCTCATTTTTGCATCCCCAGCGAATAAAAGAACCAACCAACCATCGTAACATATCCTGCATTGTCCTGGCATACGTTTCACGGTCCGTGGTTTCATTCGTTGGTAAACCATAAGCTGTAATCGGCTGTTGGCACAGTCAGTTGCACAAGGATAATTCTCGATTCGATTACATAACAATGTGCCGGTTCACGTCATATCATCCTTTCAATTAATTACCACTCGTATTGTTAGTTTTACATTTGTTGTCGTTGTCCGCTTGTCTACAACATTTCGTAATTAAACGTCTGGTGTCCGAAAGGCATTGCTTGTTTTGTTTTTCTTTTTCTTTTTTGGAGTTTACTATAAATAAATGAATATTGTTGAGTGCTTAAAAGTGCTTATTTACTAAAAGAACTGATGGTTTTTTGGGAGTGTTGTTTACTGGAAGAATAAAAAAGTAAAATGCAACAGATATGCATAACTTATAAAGTGCATGCTTTAAGGAGTAAATATTGAAGATTTTTAAGAATCGTTTTGGTATTCGACTGTGGTAAGTTTGGGTGCAGAAAATATTGATAAACTGTGAAAAATTGAACAGATGAGAATGATTTTTGTTTAAGTATTTATTTTTAAAGTTGAAAAAATATTGAACATAAAGAAATGAATTTTATTTAAGTATTTCATTAAAAATGGGAAAAAGGGAGTTATAAAGTACTGCAAATGTATGTAACAGGCAAAAGGAGGTATTTCCGAATATAAAAGCCATATATATTCTTGATCAGCATCAATAGCCGAGTCGATATAGCCATGTCCGTCTGTGCGTCTGTCCGTATGAACACACAGATCTCGGAGACGATAAGAGCTAGAGACACCAAACTTTGCATGTAGGTTCCTTTATACCATACGCAGATCAAGTTTATCAAATTTCGGATGCACCCCCCCGCACCCTTGCAAATCGAAAAAAACTCCCACAGCCACAATTTTAAAGATAAAGCTTTGATTTTTTGTACACATATATGTTTAATCAATGTTGATCAGTTTCGTAAATTTCATTACGATCGGATAACAAAAACCAAAAGTCTCAGCAGGCAGAAACAACAGTTTGACAAGCACTGGGCAAGTTAAGTGTTCTCCTTGCTTGCGTTGTCGCTTGAAATGCAAGTTGGGAGCAGGGAGTCTCTTAGTCGGTCACACTCGACTAGAGCATTCTTACTTGCTTAAGAATCATTTTGGTATTCGACTGTGGTACAGAAAACATTGAAAAATCGTGAAAAATTGAACACAAGAAAATGATTTTTATTTAAGTATTTATTTTAAAAGTTGAAATAATATTGAACATAAAGAAATGAATTTTATTTAAGTATTTCTTTTAATAGCTTAAAAATATGCTTCAATCATAATTCTGTATAGTTTTAAACAAAATCATTTTGCCATACTAAACAAAATTGGTTTAAGTCGAACAATTTCAAGCTTATTAAGCTGTTTAAACTTGTCAAAATGAAACTGATTTCCAAGTAAATAACTTGAACGTCTCAGCATGATCTGAATTGACGTCATTTGTATCAGGAATACTTTCATTAAATGGAAATAGGGTATTTGCTAGTTTGTGTTAACGTGAACGCATAAAATGCTGATATAGTATTACACAGCAATGTTTAGAAAAGTGTTCTAAAAATACTTGCTTACTTAACTTCAGCTTTTATTATGAAAGTTGAGTGGTATAACAGTTTCATAATTGTCATACAACTTCCCCATGCGCACGCTAACAAGTGTTTGTTCCATTCATAAATTGCCGCTTTGCCAACTAACCCACTGCCCTCGATAAAAGACTAAACTTGAGTCAAAACTGTGCTACTTGTGCTACGTTTTTAGTACACATTCCCCACAGCGACTCGTACAAAGTACGAAGATGAATGACCACCCGATCCCTTCATTCGTGCGATAAGACTGCTTTGTCGCGTTGAAATGTCCTCTGCTTCTATCAGTTGCACGCCGGCCTTACAACGATGCGGACGCGCTTTGGGCAGCTTGCAAAAAGTTATCAGTTAACTTAAATGTGAACGCCCGAACATAAGCGCGATTGTTATTGCGTTGATTAAGTTTAATGATTAAAGGTTAACGTTTAAAGTGCGTATCAAAAAATTTCGCATAAGTTTTGTGTTGAAATGTGTTAAATTGTTTAGAAAACAATAAAAATTATTGATGTAATAAGAAAATAAAATTATAATAATAAAAATAAAACATACAAAACATTAAACATGAATGAATTGTTAAGAATTAAATTATAATAAACTAAATTTTCTAAAAATTCATTTTGACTGTTTATACTTAAAAAAAATCTTTAAAAATATAATTGTGTGATTTCTACATTAAATTTAGAATAATATTTTGATATACATAAACATTTTAAAACACCTCATTTATAAATTTATGAAATTTATTGAAATATAGTTTTAGTGTTACGGGCGAACTTATAAAAACAGCTAATATCAATATAAAAAACATAAAACAATAAAAACTTACTGTTTTGAATAAATTACAACTAACTTTTATCTATTTAGTATTAAACATTTCCTTGTTTGGAAGCCCAATTAAGCTGTCATAAGCAAATTTACATATATAAGAAGTGTATATATCTGGAAGTCGTATCTAGAGCAAAACTAACTCAATTATCTTAATATACATATATATGACGCGCAGAAAGCTTTTAATTTCATTTTAATTTCAAATTTTGTTGTCAAGTGACGACAACAGGATAACGCTGCAGCAGTTTTGCTTGACAAGTCGCTGGCGTCTCACCAAAAAGGACAAAACAAATATTAATTAATATAAATCTAAATAATTCTGTGCGCTTCTGCTGAGAAAGAGCCGCAGAAAGAAAAACTGTTAAAAAATGAGCGAATCAAAAGTCAAACAAAGTTTGCGCTTTACTTTATGTTCTACCTTTAATTATAAGTTGTTTTTAAATATTTTTTTTTTTTGCCTGTATTTTTGTATTTTGTTTTTGAGTTGGGTGAGAGTTGATGATGCTGTTTTTTGTTGGGGTGAGGCAGGCACTTTCTTGTTGTTTGAAATTGAAAATAGAAAAACTTTATTGGCTGAGAGTGAAGCGTTGAAGTATTTTAATTAAAGTGCTGACAGGACAACAGGACTACGAGCAATCTACTTTTGCGTTGAGGTGGCAACCAGCTTTACGTGTTCACAAATTTGTTTCTATTTTAGTAAACTTGAAGTGTCATCCATGTTTTTTTTGCGTAATTCGCAGATAAAATTTGAAAATTTAAGAATTTTCTTTAACTTTTAAGACATTTTTATTATTACTTGTTATTACTTTTTATTAGCATATTCACTTTAATCTTAGCCCTAGTTATTTCTTCTCATCATAAGTCAAAAATACACTAAAAAATGCTGTATAAACTGCCAAACGGGCACACATTATGCAAAGCCGTTGCTCATACGTCACGTAGGCGCCAGGTGTGTTTCAGCCGCCGTTCTGATAAACTTTGTTGCAAGCCGAAGCTCTCTCTCAAGCAATTAAAACCATTTAAAACTAATTACAAAATTATGCTGAAATTACTTGCTGCATGTGTGCAAAATGTAGTGTATATCAAAAATTACAGGCCAAGCGGAGCCCAGATAAGAGTCGAGTCGAGTAGAGTCGGGTAGAGTCGGGTAGAGTCGAGTCAGCAAATGAAAATTTGAATAAAAATACCAAAATACGCAAAGTGTGTCTGTTGACTGCAAAATGCCTTAAACGCATGTCCTGCTCTACATTCGCCCTACCCTAAGCATACACAGGATATTTAATTTCCTTGCTGGGACAACAATCACCTGCTCTTTCAACAATTTTATTTCCAGCTTAAGCGCATTAGCAACAGCTCTCAACTGACTCAAAAGCAGGACGCAGCAACAGTCTGGACTTATTTTCATCTGAGTCCTGCCTAATTATTTCAAAAGCCTCGAGCTTTTGTGGGTTTTTGAGATAGTTTTGTTTGCAGCCCTGGTCACGTACTACTCGCTGTGATAAATGCGACGCAGTCTCCATTCCAGGGGCTTGTCATTGACACATTGTTGTCTATGTTTGAGCTGACCTTTGTTTAATTATAAAAGGGTCTATTAATGAACTGGCAAACTTACATCCTTTTTGTCATATTAGCTGCTGTCCCTTTGGGTGCTCAAACAATTACCTTTGTTTCATGCTTCAAGTTCATTTTGCAATTGCTAAAAAGCAAAGCCATGTGCTTTGTCCTTAATAATGCTCAATATTGTAAAAAATCGTTAGTATATTGTAGTTTAAAACCGAGCAAAAAGTTGTCTTCGAGTAATAAAAACTTATTATAACGCAGCATAAATATTAAAATAGTATTTCGGTATGCATGGCATATAAAATATTTTACACAAAACTGCAGCAGATACAACTTGGTAGCAACTGAACGTCTACGTCTACGTTCAAATGATAAATGGCTTGTGTAATAAATTTCAGGCAGATAGTAAATTCTCTCTGAACTTTTGGGCATTGCCTCAAGGCTCATGCACCATGGTATATGTTATAAATTGATATAGTTTATATATGATATAAATTGTTTTTATTTATATGATTTTATTAAGCCAAATAGTTTTTAGCTAGGCTGGAATTTGACCAGACAGTTTCTAGCATTTACTTGCATAATAATTTAAGTAAATTTACCTAAAGTACTTGCGTAATAGCCCATTGTACGCGTTGAAGTTCTTTCGTTGTAACTGGCTATAATTGCCATTTCATGAACGGTAATTAATAACAAATGACGCTGGAAACTTTTCAAAAACTACGCCCATCTGTCGCGTCTCCCATTAAATATGCATTCAACTTAATGCTGCAAAAATTGTTCATTTTTTGGTTGGCTGTTGGGTTTCGGTTTAAAAATGGGTAGCAGATGATTTTAAGTAGCTAATTAGCAATAAATGCCAAAGCAGCTGTCAAATGCACACACATTCAAGCATTCCATGAATTTCTTTGGGTACTATTTTGCAAAAAATGAAGTGCACTCAACCGCAAATTCATTTGAAATGTGTGAATTTCATTCGGGTACTCGTATCGCATGTTGTCAAATTAGTTGGAATTTGCTCATAAAAATCAAATATCAAACATTGACTGCGGAGCTAATTAATTATGCCACATGCAACATTTGGGGGCAATAAGTAAAATAAATAAATGCGCTTAATGAGCCTGCGAGCCATTGACCATACAAAAACTCACACACATGCAACGGAAACCGTTAATTTATTTATTGCCCAGCAGAAGCCCTGTAAACCCATTTACAATTTGTGCCTTGTGGTTACCTGTTGCCCCAGACATGCCATAAATTCTCATGAGTAAAGTAATTAGAAAATCAAATAGTTGCCAGGCCAGAGGCAAATAGGGTGAGCAAGCAGAGCACAAGTGCAGATGGCAATGTGGTGTCAAAATGGCGCACAGCGGAAACGGAAATGGCGCAACTGCCTTAGACTTTAACTCAAGCGTGAGAGGCAAAGTTAAGCGCAGCAAAAGTTGCGCTGTCGCAAGCAGGCTGTGAACAAAGAGAGAGTCAGGGGGAAATGGGAAATAGTTCGGGCTGTTCCAGCACATGAAATCTCCAGTTTTTAAGAGATTTCCATACTTTTAACCATACAAACTCAAAATGAGCTGAGCAGAAACTGTAGTCTGGAACATGCACTAGTTAAATATGTATAAATGAGAAAACTATTCAAACTCAGCTATTTGAGTTGATGGCAGACAAAACTTGGCAGTGCGTGGGCGTCATTCACGCCTCGCTACTTTATACTTTTACCTTTATAAACATACATATGTACATATATATGTCGCTAAAGTGTGTCTGTGTGCAAGTTTTGTGCGTGCAAAAAGAAAAATCATGCAAAAGTTGTGCATACTTTTCGGCGGCAGAAACTTTCATGATTAAGTCAATTTGATGTTTCAGACATGAAGCTGGCATTGGTTAACCAGTCAACAAAACTTTTGTGGCATCCCAATATTTGTGTGAATGTAATTATATTAATTTGTTATAAATTGAAGACAGCCAAAACCTGCACATTAAAATATATATAAAACTACCAGATATATATCTCTGCCAGATAAATGCCACTAATTATGCAATTAATTTTTGCAGTTGCCTGCTTTTTTTTTTGCTTTTCATCCCCCAGTTTAACGACGCTTTTTATGAACTCGGCCCAACTTTTCTTTTAATATTGCGTCGAGCAGCGATTAAATTTAAATTGTTTTTAGATAAGGCTTAATTGAGGTGCTGTGAGTAAAATTAAAAAAGTAACAAAACTTGCAGAAGTAATTTAAAAAACCTGTAAAATTTATTATGCTACTTTTATTATTGTTTTTTCTGCAGTCGCTTTTATTACCAATTTATTAAAAATGTTACTCAAATTATGCTTCAGACATATATTTACAATACGTATTAAGAGCTCACTCAGACACACTTCAATATCATATATCGTATTCCCAAATCTGAAGAGTTCGAGTGTGGTCACTCAAATCATATCAAATTGAATACCTGTCGCTCACTGTCATCAAATATAATGAAAACAATAAAAAACAGTTATCTTTGTGGGTCGAAGCTAGACAGAAACACTTGCAGAGTAATTTTTGATACAAGTAACCATTTTTTCTGCAATTGTCCCCATGATAGATGTGTGATATAGATTTTGATTAAATTTGATTAAACTAATATCTGAATTATACAGACTTGTTCCGAATTCTTTTCCACATCAATTTTAATACATTTTCAAAACTTACTTTTAGGATCTCCTGAATATTAAATAAACTCAGGTTCAAAAACGTTGCTAAACACTTTCGCATGGAATTGATGTGAAAGTGAATTGAGAACAAGGCTGATAATCGGGGGTGTAACGGAAATGTCTAGAGATTTTCGGTTTGTTTGCATTTTCATACGCTCTTAGAAACAGCCGGTGTTGAAATGTTTTAAGATATTTAGTTTTTTAACTTATAGAAGAGCCACAGAAGCAATTTCAATTTAATTGCAACTAATTTATAGCCAAATTAAATATCATAGCTGTCAAAAAACCATCATTCGGTTGGTTTCAAAGCTCCTGCAAAATTACTAGAAATTCGGTTGAAAACACCACCAAAATCAATTTTAAAAACAAAATAAATATTTGTAGTGGAAACAGAAATGTTTTTCTGAACTATCTGCAATACATATTATAAACATTTAACTTGTTTAGGTCATTAATTTTAGATTTCAAAAAATATCCATTGAAAAAATGCAGTCAACCAAACCAACCGTACGTGGGAGTTGCCAACTTGCTCTAAATTGATAGCGACAAAAAAGAGTTGCCATACAAAATGTTAAATTTTGAAAGTGTTTTGTTTAAAAGTTCAAAATATTAATTGCAAAAATAATAATAATAATACAATCCTTATAATTTTTTCTTATCAAAAAGAATAACCAAAGTGCCAATAAACTTAAACAAAACAATTCCGACACCTGCCTGTATCTACAAACCCATCAGTCGAAAAAAATATAATTTGTTATGAGTTAGTCCGCCATGAAATTAAGTCACTTCCAATGGAGTTTAATATGAGTGAAGGATATGATAATTAAGTTAAAATACTAAATACATTTTAAACGTTCAAAAGTCACTTAAAGTGCTCGCAGTAAACTTCGTGTGGTAGCATATTTGGCAGGGAGAAATAACTATGCATTTCCTGAACAAAAAATTCATGGAAAATCCTAGCGGAATTACCCCACTCTACCCAATGTTATGCATTATAAAACTTATATATACCTATATATAACAATATATTTAGTTAAGTTGTGGTATCTAAAAATTGAATAGTTTTCGTGTTTAGTTTTCTAATCCGTCAGATTGCAATATAAACTAGTCCGCATAACAACATACGGACAGTCAGGTAGACATGGCTAGTTCAAATCGACTGTTGCTGCTGATTATGAACATATACAGAACTAGAATACCCTCTGCTTAAGCAAAAAATACATACATGTCTTAAATGTTTAACACAAATCGTGAGAGAATTGAATACCCGCCGCAAGGCACAATTGATGGCTATTCAAATTAAAGCACACTTTAGGGCGCAATATTAATTTTGGAATGTGTATGTGTGTGCATATTTACAACCATATATGCTGTACATACATATTTTTCTTTGTTGTGTTGGCAGCTACATCAGTAAACATGCCACGCTGCCAGTTATTAGCTAGTTGCCTGTCTGCTGCACAGCCAAAAAAAAATAATAAAAATAAAAAGCCATAAAATATTTAGTACTTAGTTTTGTGCAGCGCTGCTTATGACTGTGTGTGTGTGTGTGTGTGTGTGTGAGTGCGACTGCCACAAACAAATAAAAGCCTGGGAAAATGCTAAGCATTCCAAAAACTGCCAGACAATAGACACCGTCGTAATGATATTTTTGTTGCTTATGTTTGGGGGCAACCCGAAAAAATACACTCGAAAAACGTACACAAGAAAATAAGAGCAAACAAACAAAAGCAGTCGCATACACATACAAAAATATACTCGCTGCTTTGCACACAGCCAAACACACACACACACACACACACACACGCATAGACAATCACACACGCATGCCTTGTTTTTGTTGTGTTTGTCATGACTTTGCGCTTTTGGATGCCACAGCAACGGCAAACAACAACAAAGAGGGCACATTTTTTAGGGTCTTTGAGGGGTAGCCCCCCTCAAGTTAGGCAGATTATTATTTTGTTGCGTGAATCAACATTTCTGCAGAAAATAGCCGAATCGGCTAATTTAAATCCGCATAGTTTTGGCAAACATTTTTCCTTTTTTCAAAAACATGATCATAATGTTAATGCTAATTTGTTGCTGCCACGTGCTGCGTGTTTCTACCTTTATTTATTATTGTGGTAATTGGAATTATCCAAAATAAAACTGAAATTGTTGTGTGTGCTGAGATTTTAGCGCAGTTTCTAATGAATTTGAAAAGTCTTAATTTAAGATTTAAGAGATTTAAGAATTTGTTTGTCGTTGCCACAAGAACATTACAAATGCTGCCCACTGCTTGTAAGTAGGCAATGAATTTGTGTTTTTTTCAATTTGCGTTACTTTGAGAATTGTTAGGCAAGTCACGTGCCAAAATAAAGCAGCCCCTACTCACGTACATAATATGTATATAGAATATTATATATATATATTATAAGTCTCAGCCAACCAATATGTCATGCCATATGTCTAGGGGCAGCGCAGGAAGGTAGCTACAAAATCTTGAATACTGTAGCAATGAGCAATGAGCTATTTGAACCAAAAACCAGAAACAGGGGGCTCTACTTCTATGTACACATATGCTAGATCTTGTGATTTATGCGACATTCCCATACACGCATTCGCCTGACATTAACATTTTGCTTTGTTTCTCTCTTTCCCTCTTTTAACAGACTTGTTGTTATTGTTCTCGATGTTGTTCTCTGTAGCTAATGCCTTCTTTTTGACTATTTGACTATTTGCCCTGTCAGCAGTTAGAAAACGTGAGTTCATTTTCATATCACAATCTGCGGGTATTCTAGATGTTGACTCATTTAGGTACTACCAGTTTCTACAGATGTAATTTACTTACTTTATTTATTTCTGTCAATTGCTCCGAAATAAGCTGTCAACTTCCGGCCATTGTTTATTATAGTTGCACATGTAAATCAGCTAAAAAAACAAATTCAATGAATGTAAGAGGCCTGCAGGGTATAGTTGATATGGCATAAAAGTTAGCTGTTCAGCTTGAAAAAGTGAAAAACTATTTGAATAGAACATCAAAGAAGGATAACTACATTTGATAAACTGGTAAAAAGTACTCTTATATTAAATAAAAGCTGTGTATTTTATTTGAAAACCCATTTAAGACAATTTAATCAATCTTTTGACAGACTCACCCTTTTATATCACATTTTAATTTATAAATTATATTATAATATTGTTTAATTATTATTTCATTATTGCTTTATTTTATTTATTTTTCATTTTCAGCTGCTAATATGACGCTACTTTTTCTTAAGGTAAACACTTTTTCATAATATCAAATCGACACTAAGCAGAACAAGTCTGCAAAATACAATTATAAAGACTTTCAATTTATAAATGCCAAAAAGAAGAGATTAAACAAATAGAATATGTTAAATATGCAAATAAGTATTATGGCGATTTGACAGCTAGTCACGGTGTCAGTCACATAAAACCACTTCCAAACAAACACTCGGACATTAATGGCTAATTAAATAATAATTAAAAAGTTTGACTGCAGGTGAGCAGAGGAAATTCTAAATTTACATCGAATTCTGCTGGCTTCACTCGCTGCAAATTCAATCGAAATGAAAGGTTGTTTAAGCAGACATTTTGCCAGAAATTGCATAAGTTTTCGGATAAACATTTTGTTGGGCCATGGCTGGCCTTAAAGTGTGTCGTAAGTGTGGGACATCTTCCGGCAGCTTTAATAGAACCTAAACGAAGGTCAACGCATGGGTCGAGCCAAGCACGCAATTAAGCCCAGTCATCTATAAAATATCAAAATATCTGGCTGATGTTGCAGCAGCTATAGAGAAAACTTGGGCATATCATTGTGTGTCATACCTTATGCCAGAAATCAGTTGGAATATTTCAAATTCCACTTTTGAGTCGAAATAGATACATTTTGCGTTTGTCTAGAAGGACAAGCAAAGTACAGGACAACTTTAATTTAACTCTGATGAAATAGATTTGAAATTCGAAATAAGAACACTCTTAAGCAAGCATGCTCCCATTTTTTCCAAATTTTGCATTACTTCGTAACTCAAAGTAGTTAAACATCATTTCGCCTGAACACACAACGCTTTTGTGTCAAAAACAATTTGCTTCAACTCAAACTCGTTTGAAATTCATGTTATAAGCTTCATATAAAAATGAATCAAAGAATAGTTAACCTATTTTACAAACTCCAAACTTCATGTGCACAAGAAATGAGCAAAGAGGGCGTTTTTAACGTAAAAGGATAGAACTTGAGAACAAAAACCTTGGTCTCACATCAGCGCCTTTTTATATAAAAGTATGTACTTCTTAAACAGCGTAACTCAGCCAGCTGCTACTCCTAATTATAACCTGTTCTGACTTCATGCGTATATAAGTGTATACGGGCTTGTGGCATATGAAAATGTCTGTTTTTGTGTGTAAGGAGCTGTCTAAGTGGGTGCCAGTCTACGTGTGTATTGCCTCAAGGATGCCAGGCCGTTGCCCATTTACCAACAATATTTACACAGTCTGCTTTTGCTGACTGAAACTACAAGTCTCAAGTCTAAGCTACTACATCAAAGACCCCTCACCCAGCCTAGCTATGCAGTCAACCAACAGAAATGGAAAGCCTGCTCCAAAAAGGGCGCTCCCTAGAAAGAGAGACCATTTGGCCAGGTCTCATCAGGCTAGATTGAGACGAGACTTGCGGCGGGTCGATGTTCCCAAAAAAGAAAAAAAAAGAGACGAAGAAATTGAAATTTATATTTATGCACCACATAAATTTCAACTTTTCGGCTCGGGCTGATGTTTGTGCTAGTGTTCATAGTGCGTACGTGTGCGTGTGGTTGTGCGTGTTGGCCTTATAAAATATGCATGTAACAATGTGTGGAAGTACATGTGTATGTGTGTGTGATGGCAGCTGACATAGCTGGGGCACGTCATATTCCATACTTTTTGGCATGTGAGACACGTGAGTGTGTGTGTGTGCGTTGTGAGCTTGCGTGTCTGTGGCATGTAATCAAATTAAAAGTTGTACGTAGCAAGCAAGAAATTGCTTTTAAAACCATTAAAATATCACAAGCAACACTCAACACTTGGCCGAATGTGTCAAGTAGCTCGCAATGTGGCGTCAATCAAAGGTGTTGGCCCATTCAAGCTCATTAAATGCATTGCCCAAATGTCTTTATTACAACTTTGCAATTTTGCGCTTATTGACAGCGCTCAAAAGTATGCTACAAATGCTGCGTGATATGCCGTGTCCTAGAAATGCGACGCTGACACGCAATCAGCCAGCTGCCAAAAACTAAAACAACACTTATGCCTATGTTTGAGAGGGGGTTGCAGAGTAATTTTGCCAAAACTGTGGCAGCTGCGATAATAACTTAATTACATTTTTGTGTATGTTCGTGTATTTAACAAGTTTTCGTTGTGCTCTTCCCTTTTTTTTTTTTTTTTTTGGCAATTACGCTGCATGCTGAGCACCTGTCGAAAGCAGCCAGCCAGTCATCCTGCCAACCTACCTAACCGGCTAGCTAGCCAGCGACCCAGAAACATGCGTATTATCAAATGCCAGTCATTAGAGTCCCCCCACTCCAATCCAGTTCACATCACAACACTCTCTCTATAGAGACACAGACCTAGCCCCATTTAGACGTCGTTATTTATCTTAAATGTTGTGTGGTCTACACGTGTACACACAGACACTCAAGCCACATAGACTCTAAGCGAAAATAATTAAACGCCGTTATGCGAAAGACAAGCCCAACCCCTTTTAGCTTTATGCTAAACTAGAGATGGCAACATTATAGTAATTAACACATTTTAATAGCAGGTAAAAGTTCAATCAATTTTATTGCGTTGGAAATTGAAAGCTGTCGAAATGATGTTATGCTGATAACTAGACAAACGTTTATTGATATTGTAATAAAATTATATTTAACATTTGTATTAATTGTATACCACTCTTAATGGCTGCTTTTGAGTTGGCTATGTCAGCGTAATTATCTATAATTCATATACTTTTCTTTTTAAAGTTATTAATTATGTTGCTGCATTATTCATCAATATATACTTGTTTTTCCAGCAAAATCTGAAAGTTTTAGATTTTAGCATATGGGCATTTCCAGGAAAATTAAACCAGCACCGAAAATTTCAAAGTTATTTTTATTACCTATGTCTTCTGAATTTTATTCTTTAATCGATCTAAACTATTAGAAAATGGTAAAATCTAACAATTTACAAACCAGTTCAGTAATTATCATGAGCGAACCGACTGGAATCTACAAAAATGGCTTATTGCACTTATTTTGTTCATTTTAAGACCATTTTCTCTTTAACATTTACATTTTCAAATGAGATGATACTTGATGTAAGTTATTTTATAAGACTTCAATAACAAAAAGCACTAACTAATATTAATATAAAGAGATCAATTTAACCTAGCTTAACTATAAATAATTAAGTGCAAGGTTAATGGAAATCTTGTAATGTCCGCAACGTAACGTCCGCAACAGACAAAAAACTAAGATTTTTTTAACGGGACTACTTATCATTCTTTTTACACCCTGTTCCCATTAAAAATGGGAAAAAGGGAGCTATAAAGTACTGCAAATGTGTGTAACAGACATAAGGAGGCATTTCCAACTATATAAACTATATATATTCTTGATCAGCATCAACAGCCGAGACGAAGTTTTTTATCAAGTTTATTTCAAATATCGGATGCACCCCTCCCCTAGAGCATTCTTACTTGTTAAAGCTGGATTGATATGGTCACTTCCATTTTGAGTAACGTAGCGCAACTTTAAACAAGCACAACTTTTTATCAAAAACAGTTAATCTCTTATTTTAAAATTGGGTTTAAAAGTACTCTTAAAGAAATGAATTTTGCAAAAAATTGCATTCAAATATACTAATGTGAACGCTAGCTGTGTCAATATTAACGTAGCGTTCGCAACGCAGGATTAGCCCATTTATGTATATTTTTGTCCAAATATTGACAAATTATGGAATAATCAATATTTTTCTTACTTTTAGCGGACAGTTAGCTGCCTTTCTGACCACTTAATGATACAATTTGAAATTATTTCACTATTACAAAAGACACTTTTAACTAAAATTGATCAAATTGATATTGTTCCAGCTATTTTTCTGCGACTCACTTGTTTATTCATACACATCTATAAAGAAAAAAGTGTCATCTCTAGCGTGCAGCAAGGTACTCTCGAGGCGACACCTGTCGAGCTTTAATTGCCACTCGAGCGTCACGTTTATAGCTCTGCTTGGCTTGCACTTTCTCCTGACGCCATTAAAGAACAGTTGACTGAATGTTGCCTGCTTTCTATCCTCATTTACTTTCTTCTCCTGGCCTTGGCAGTTTACTTCGTGTGGTTTACTTAGCCAGTTTTCTGCTCCCGCAACGCAACGCATTGCTTTTCTTTTTTCCTTTTGCCATTTATGCTTAGACAAATAAATTATGATTAGTATGCATATTTAGGAGCGTCTAATTGAATACATTCCAGTCTGGCTGGCTTGCGTGACGAGAACTGAACGGGAATAAAACAGAACAAGGAAGGATTTCGCACTGAAACAGCATTTAATTAATTAGCTTTTGAATGAGCTGATATACTGCGAATGAGCTGTTTAATAAGTACTTACGAAATTATCTGGAAAGATTTGAATAAAATATCTGGTAAGATGAAATATAAACCGATTCAAACTGAATTTGAAATTCATTTGAAATGAAATATATAAGCCAAAAGACCACTATACAATGCCAACTGGAATCATGCTTACCACATTCAGTATTTAACTAGGTAGTGCGTTGGTCTAACACAAACACAATAGGGCTCCATTGTCAGAGGGACCTCATGTGGTAGCAATGTTGCATAGAATTTGCATAAGCCAAGTTAACGCTTGCAGACAGTGGTTGCAGCTGCGATTTGACTTGACAATGTTATCAATCATAGTTATCTGGATATATTTAACATGCCATGTAGTTATCAAGAATGCACAACAAATAGCATCAACAAAATATTAGTTTTGTTGTTAGTTCAGCAAATATGGAAATAACTTTACAAATCCAAAATATTTGAAAGTCCAAATACTGAAAAGCGTGTTTAATTGTTCAAACAAGTGAATATTTTAAATGCTGGTTTTATTTATACAGTGCAAATATGTTGCTCACTTTATGTGCAAACTTTATTTTTAAATAAAAATAAACAAAAATACCCAATAGCTATATCAATGTTCGCATTTACTGCAAATACAGAAAGCAAGAAATAAAACGTTATTTGAATTGTTTTGAGCGTGTCGACCTAACAAATAAGCTATAAAATGTATAAATTGAGTGCAATAAATATGAAAAATTTTCATTTGCCTAATCTGCAGAAAGGACACAACTCAGTTAAACGTACCTAAATTCATCTAATTAGTCCGCTTGAAATTCAACAAAGCGCATTTGCTTTACGCTTTTTAAGCCTCTTTGGGACTTACATATTTGACCTTTAATTAACGAAAACTTGTACATGATGCGAGTCGGCTGGTTCCATTTTTATACTCTTTTTTAATTTTTTTGAAAAAAATGAAAAAAGAGTATATTGGTTTTGTGAAATGTCTTTCCGTCTGTCCGTCTGTATGAACGCAAGTTTTTTCCACAGTTTTGACGCTAGAGCAACCAAACTTGGTGTATATGATGATATATACCATATGCATACAAAGTGTCAAAATTATATCTCCCCCACCTGTAAAACTGGCCCAAACAAATTCAAATTGATGTCAAAACTTGTGGAGTCACTTCTGACTCCACAAAGAGGCGAATAAAAGAGTATATCGCAGTCGGGTGAATACGACTACAACGTTCTTACTTGTTTTTTTTGGTTTCAGTTGCCATTGTATAAGCAAGCAGCGTATTTAATCCATAAAGTACAATTTGGTGAAACACGCAGAAAGTGGAGAAAAGCAAAAAAGTAAAAGAAAATGGCAACAACTCAAAATACAGCCAAAATATCACAACGGAAGCGAACAACAAACATGTATGTAACACATTTGACCCTTTTTTTTTGCATAATATCAATTTGTGCACGCACATGCCAGCAGCTGTCCTGCTCTACTTAGTTCGCCCATCTCTGTCTGTGATGTTCTGTTCGACTCTGTCTTGCCATTGGTTATATATTAAAATGGCTGTCAAACGGCGTGAAAACGGAAACTGTCGCTTTGTCTTTTTATTGCCTTTTGCTTCGCTCTGTCTCGCTTTCTCTTGAATTTAACAAGCTTTTATGTTGCATACTTTTAAGTGCACAATCAAATTTAAAAGGCAAACTTGTGGTTTTTCAAGTGTGTGTGTGTGTGTGTGTGTGTGTGTATAGCTCAAATTTTATAAAATAATGTATCTTATAGAATTTTTTAATATTTATACATTTTTGGAATTTTATTTAGTTTGCTTTGTATTTTGTTTGGGCTGCACAAAAATGTCGTTTCGTTTATTTAAGAATTTAATGGGCTTAAAGCATTTCGACACAATTTTCAGAATCAAATCGAATGCTGTGTGACCCAATGTTGACCCTTTTTACTTTTTGACCCGGCATTGTGCGCCTTGAGCGTCAAATGCGTAGCTTAGTAGCAGCTTGAGCGCATTTTCGATGGGTTCTATGTCCTGGGTTTGCCGGAACACGCCACAGGACACACGCCTGCGGCTGCTGCCGGTGCTACTCCTGTTGTTGCTCCAACAATTATACAAGTTTTGGGTATACATAAGCTGCGCTCAAAATTGCTCCATGGTTACTTTTTGTTTTTTCTGACAGAGCTGCGAGCTGCGTGCTTTTATGGCCGCCCATTAACGACTTCAACTATTTGCAGCTGTGCATAAAAAACACCAAAAATCATAGCCCAGGACTTTGTTTGCTTCTTTTCTTACGGCTTTTGTTCTTTTTTTTTGTATTTTGGATTGCTTATATTTTTGTTTTTTGTTTTTTTTGTGTGTTCTTGTTATCTGAGCGCGCGGCATCGTAAAAATAGAAATAAAAATAAAAATATTTATGCAGCTCTACGGTTTCGGTTGGCGTTTTATGTGCACGCTCACCATTCCGGCGGCATTGGCTATTAAAGGGCGGACGCAACAACAAAAACAGCAACAAAATTATTTGAAAATTGGCTGCCAAGCACAAGATTTTACCACCCAAGGTCGGACACACAGATTTCAGGCAGCGCACGCACCGTCCTCTCAGCAGCAGTATGAGCAGGTGCAGCAGGAGCAGAAGCAGGATCAGGAGCAAAAGCCGCACCTCTCTGTCCCTTTATTAATTCCAATACATTGAATTTTGTATAGACAATGGGATGTTTTGCATGGAAATCCGATTAAAATGCCGCACACGTGCCTTCCTCTGCGCGGCCATTACAAAACTTAAAGCCCGCTAAAAAAAGAATCCAAATTTAAAGCCTTTAACGGCTCAAAAGCTGTTGCCACTGACATTGTTTCTTTATACAAAATTCATCAGGCTATGTAGATGAAAAAGGCAGAATTGCCTTTGACAGAGAAATGTATGCGGATTAATTGTAAAAATCCTTTTTTTTTCAATAAAATCAACTAACAGATTTAATACGAAACATTTCTTGTTTAAATTTTGAACAATTTCAATTAAAGTCACGAGTACTTTAATACAACGAACGACGTAAAGTAGCTTTAGTTATATCTAAGCTTAAAGTTAACACCAGAAACATTACCCTTTTATGTAAAATATCATAAAGAAGCTATTTGCTGCACACACAATCCATTAACTGTGAGCTTTGTTTCAGAAACAAAAGAGCCACACAGAACTGCTAATGAATAAAATATCCAAGAAGCAGCAATTGCGAATAATTTGCCTAACAAAGTGACAGCAATTAATGTTCTGTCTAATTTCCAGCAGGTTCGCCAAGGTTTTGAATATGTTTGAAACTTCTAAATTGCGACTGGGCTGTGCATATTCATTAATGAGCTGACAAATGATTCGGCATCAAAGACTAACATTTAGACGCAAAATTTCTGGATTACCTATATTTGTTTGACTTATAAAAAACACAAGAAAGAAATGTTATCTTAGGCGTGCCGAAGATATATAACCTTGCAGAAAAGATGTGCATAAGAAAACTTATTTATCAACTGATTAATCCTATGACAGCTATAAGTTTTAGTGATGTGATTGGTCAAAATGTGTAGATCATGGCTTAATTTAGATATAGTGAGTATGGTCGAGATATTTTGAAAAACATAAAAGTTTTTCACATAGAAACTTATTTTCAACCGATCGTTTCTATGGCAGCTGTATAAGATATAGAATTTCGATGAAATTTTGTCAAAATGTATAAGCTGTCCTTTAACATAGATAAAGAGAGTTTGGTTGAGTTAAATTGAGAAACAAAAAAGTTTTTCATACAAAAACTTATTTTTCAACCGATCGATCCTATATATCAACTGTAGGTACTACCTGCATAAGTTTCATTATGATAGCTCTAGAACAAAGTCCTGAAAAATGCATATAAGCTGACAGACACACGGACAGACAGTCATGACCGACATGACTCGGCTGTTAATGATGATCACGAATGTACAAATTTTTTTCTGAGACGTCTCCTTCAATGCGTTACATATTACGTGACAAAATTAAAATAACCGCTGCAAGGGCATAAAAAGTTGTTGTATATGCTGACATAGTACTTACATACATAGTACCAATAGCAGTTCAGTGTGCCGCAGTGATTTCAATAGATTTTTGGCATATTGAAGTCAAAACAACTCGGCATGGAATAGAATTAACGATTGGAAATATATCCGTTGCTCTTCTTAATCACACTTTTATTTAAAGCTGTATCAAACATAGTATTCATTGAGAGTATTATTAAAGTATGTAGTGTTAATATTAATTACATTTTATAAATATAGATTTTAGATGTTGCTTATTGTAAACAATCTACACAATACATAATTGTATAAATTTTATAAATTTTCAATAAATTTATTGATTTTGTTTTGAAATATAATATTGCTGTAATTTAAATATTTATTTATCGGATAATGTTTTCAAGCGGTTAAATTAATTTTTGTTTACCAACTTTTTTTTTAAATATTGGGCTTTTGTTTGTTTTCCTTATGGTTGCTTTACGGCTTTATTTACTGATGAGGTGAGAACAGAGAAAAGGATGGAAAAAAATGTTGTTGGCGCTACGTGACCATTTTATTTATTTTGTAAATTTTGTGGTAATTTTGGTCTGGGGTGCAAAAAAATTGGATTGAATCAAAAAGTCTCACAAAGGATTTTTTTTTGTAGTCATAAAAAGCTGATTTATAACTTACGATATTTCTTTAAAATATTAAATAAAGGGCATTCATACATAAGAACTAAGGCAAAGTCATTTGTGCCATCCGCAAACTGTTCCCAACTATTTGCCTTTAAAAGTTTTATAAAAACTTTGTTTAAACTTTCTGTGGTACAGCAGCATCACAGGACCTAACGTTAAGTAACTGCCATATCCTTTGCATTCAAAAATCCTTGATGATGCAGTAAATTCAATGCTGACAGCAACAGCAATTTGCAAACATGCGTGAGCTGCTCATAAAAACCAAAAACCAAAATGGCGTCAGGACACTGTCAGGACGTTTCATTGCACATTTGCCGGAAGTGTCAAAGTGATGTCAGCTATGCGGCGAAAGTATGCGATTGTCGTTAAGTCATTAGAAATTGCCAAACACAAAGCGGAAAATGTGTTTGATTGCAAATTTTGATGGACATTCTGAAGTTTTAACAGGTGGTTGTTTTTTGTTGTTGTGAACTACAGGAAAATAAAGTGAGGAAGGACTCGCAATAGGTTCAGTTCAATATTGTTCACATTTTATTATTACATTTTCCAACTGTCAGCACTTTGAGCTGCCTGCCTGTCAGCCTTGTGCAGTGACATTATCAGTATGACTTTAGCGCTTTTTCAAACATTCATCCACTCTGCCTGCTATTGTCCTTTAACATAAACACATACTTACATGCAACGTCTGATATCCTGACTGTTTGTCATAATAATAAAAATGTCAATTTGTTTTATAGCTGACAAGCCGAGCTTTGCTTTCATTTGCAGCCTTTGATGTTGATTTTTATATCGTAAACTTGTTGTTTGTGTTCCTTTTGCTTTTGCTTTTGCTGCTTCTGTTGTTTTCTCATTCTCTTTATTCTTGTTTATTTGCCTGTGAGCTGGCCATATAAATCGTATCTGTTTCATGTGTGCCTGGCACCAGACAAAGACACGCGTGGCCGCATACTTAAGCGCTTATATTGTACTCGTACATATGCGTATTCAATAGGGTTGCAGGATACTCAATTCTGCCATTTCGCACAATTAATGAGTATAAAAAAGAATCGACAAGCTCAGAAATAAATCAAAGCAATTCTATGAGTTATAAGTAAGATGTGTGTCTGACTACGACAAATCCTGTGTCCTGCATTTTCAAATTAAATTGTTTCTGGAATAGCTTGAGTGCTTATCATCGGATCAATGTAAAATATATAAAATAATTTTATTGATTTGAAGCGCAAAGCTCAGCAATCTTCTTGCCAAATTAGCCGATTTTAAACTCAGTTATTACAGCCAGATGCACCCGCGTGCTGATGCTGATCAAGGATATACAAAAGTTATAGAGTCGAAAAGGCTTTTACTGAATGTTAGAAACTCCTTAAGTTATAACAATTGATTTTGCTTGAAAGATGCCGATTAGAAGTATTTGTAACTATTAAAGTTAAAGGGAAATACGCTCTTAAAACTGCAAAAAATCACAGTTTAAGAACCGAAAAGGGTTAACTGGGCTAAGCAATAAAAAGAAAAAAAAACCAATAATAAAACAGAGCTAGCAAAACCCACAATATGTTAATTTTGCATTCGCATAGTAAAGCAGAAGGCGGTAACACGAAGAAACCCCTACAATATGGCTCGTAGTAGGTATTTTTGTGAACAATTTTGAGCTTATATTTAAGCCATAAATCAACATTTGGCCAGACATCACAGCAAAATTTGGTTCACAGTTTGAATTCTTTTTACATTGCACATTTTTGTTGGTAGTGATTTATGAGTCAGAGTTTTGCGGGAAACCTTGACGAGGTGGGTGCATAGCTGTTTATTGTGGCTTTTTAAGTGATTGCATAATTTATTGTTTATTTTTATATTGCATATTTGATTTGTTTGCACTTTGCCTTGTTAGTTCTTATTATTTTTTCATAACTTACAAATACAAATGTTTGTATTATTGTTGGTAACAAAAGTTTATTGCTGCTGTGAGCATTCTTTCTACAAAACTGACCACAAGTTTACTTTTTTTTATGCTTCTACGCCTCTTGAATAGGCCAGTGGAAAGTTTTCATTATTCTTTACAAGTTTCATGAATTTATTAAAGTTCTCTTAGGCTTTTTTATAAAAAAAAAACATAAATCAATTGTTTGCAGCGCATACACATCACAATAAGTGCAACTTGTTGATGTCCAGTTTCCAAGACACTTCAACACTAATGTAAAGATGTACAATTAAATCCAAAATTAGCCAACATTTAACTTATGCTTACAAAGAACACTCTGAATTTAAGACAAATTTAGTAAAGTTTTGAAGCGATAATAGACGTTGATGTCTTTATGTAGTTATGCATAATATTATAAACAAAAATACAACAAAAACACAAGTGAGAACGTTGCAGTGGGGTTCTCCCGACTGCGATATACTCTGTTTTGTGTACGTTTAATGAATTCAATTTTTGTAAAGACTATTTTTATGCTTATAAACTGTCCTTAAACTTAGGTAAAGTGAGTTTGGTTGAGTTATCTTGAAAATCAAAAAAGTTTTTCATACAAAAATTTATTTTCAACCGATTGTTCCTATGGCAGCTATAAGATAAAGTCATCCGATTTTCATGAAATCTTGTCAGCATGTATAAGCTGTTCTTAAGATTAGGTAAAGTGAATTTGGCTGAGTTATCTTGAAAAAATGTATTTTTTAACCGATCGTCCCTATAGCAGCTATATGTTATGGTGGTCCTACCTGGCCGATCCAACATGTATACCAAGTTTGGTTGCTCTAGCATAAAAACTGTGGAAAAAGCCTGCGTTCATACAGACGGACAGACGGACGGACGAACATTTCACAAACCCAACATACTCTATTTTTCCAGTTTGGAAAACAGAGTATAATAAACAAAAAACTTCTGCATCAATTACGAAAGGCAGGCAGAAGAGAAAAGTTTCCGTTTGTAAAGTAAACAAAAATATGTATTGCTTCAAAAATGTCAAGTGACAAGTTCAAGTTTATTTTGCGCGGCATGCAAATTAATGCGTCGCTTTGTTTCGCGGCAAATAGTCCCCTCTCCCGCCACCAAGCACAACACCCCTCTTGAGTCGCACAAAAACCAAATATAATTTGAATTATTGATTGGCAAAGTAACGAAGCATAGTGCGTTTAGAAAAGGCAACACAAAACAATGTCTAAATTTGTGTCAAGCCGCAAGGATGCCACGCCCACCATGCCACACAAAGTGCCACACCTATTGTGAATGAACTTTATGCAAAAATTGCTTTTCAGCCAATTTCGTTTTATAAAATTTTCGCCTTGTCGCACAAAAAATTGTTTTCCCACCGAGAGTCTGGCCCACGGCTTTGTCTTTTGTGATCTGTTGTTGTTGTTGTAGTTGTTTGTTGTTACTTATTGGTGTTGCTGTTATTGTTGTTGTTGCTGTATTTTGCTTCCGGCTGTTATCAGCAATCGACACTCTACTGCGCTTCCTATGCCTTCATTTGTATACACTGTCTTTCTTTCTTTCTGAACTCTGTACTATGTACTATGTACTATGTACTTTGTACTCTGTACTGTGCTTTGTTCTTTTGTTGCCTGTTATTTTATTTTATATTTATATTTTTATTTATTTTTATTCTTATTTTTTGTTGTTGTCTGTCAGTTATATGTGTTTTTGCTGTGGGTGCGGTGTTAATGTAATTTTTTTGGTGGGGTGCTCTGTTTGAACTTTAACTTTAACTGAGCTGTGAAGCAGGGCTGAGCGACCTGCCACGCCCACTTACTGCTGTCTCTGCTCACTTTCTTGTGTGTGTATAAGTATGCGTGTGTGTGTGTTGACTTTATTGAACCATTTCGCCAAAACTTGATTGACTTATTGTTGCTGCTTGGCACTTTGTTTTATGCTTATTTATCGCAGCCTTGTTCCGTTCAACAAATTTCCCCTTAGAATGGCCAACAGGCAAACACTTAAACCCAGCCAGTCGTTTTTTTCGAGCCAGATATAAGTCAATTTCGAATGTCAATAAAATGGAAATTTTATAATTTTCGCATGAGATTTACACACATAACCATCCAAACTCCATTCCAGACACGCTGTGGCTGCCTCAACTTAATGAGATTTTATTTATTGGCTCTTGATAGCAGCCGCAGTCAAGCTGAGGAGCACAAGGATAACGCCATCTCGATGCCCTCCGACCCCGTCTCGACAGCCCGAGTGCTATATTAATGCTTTTTATGGGCGCTTAGGTAAATGTTGCTGACGTCAGCAGCTATGTATGTATTTATGCGCATAGAGATATCAATCTGACGTGCTTAAGTGCCGCAGTTATTAGATCGTTGACACTTACTTTAAATCAGTTGGTTTCTTAACTTTAAAGCTACTTAACTGAGTATACTTGCTTCAATTAAGTTCTTAAATCACTGCAGCTAATGAAATGGAATGCATTACTTAAAAATAGTTACCTTAGCTGTCATATCACCTATGGCATTAGCTTAGAGGTTTTTATAAAATGATGACTAATTTACAAGATTAAGTTTAAGTAATTGCAATCTACAATATATGAATTAAACAGTTTGAAAGTCTCTCCTAGTTACTCTTTGTGTTTGTTAGAAAACAACCCAAAAGCAGAATGGCCATTTAATCAAACGAATTAACGTGCTGTATGCCTTTGATGTACTTAATGCATCTACTCGAATGTAACAAGATAGGATCAAAAGAGAATGCTCAAAACATGTTTTATTTTACAACATTCATCCTTAGCTGTGCCTTAGACAAAACTTTCTTCATCAGTGCAACTTTCATCAGTAATTGAATCTAGAGTCAAGTTTAAAACAAATGCTGTTTTAATATATTACAATGTGAAAAATGGGATCTGCAATACCGCAAATTGTCCAGCATTATGTGTGTTGTTCATTTTAATTAAAACTAAGTTTGTGGCACGCAAGCTATTTTATCATGCGCTTTTGCCTTGTAATGAGAGGCACACAAAGCGCAGAGCGGCATAGCACACGCTGCGTATACGCAACGTTGTCGTCATGTGCGTTGTACGTGAGTTTTGCTGAAATTAAAACTAAAACACGCACATGTGAATACATACAAATAAAGCTATGAACAAAATGCTATCAAAGCAAAAGTAAGCAGCTGCAATGAGTTGACAAAGTTAGCAGTGAAATAAAAACATGCAAATGCCAAAGAAATACGACTTCTGAGAAATATGTATTAAATTTATGTGAAAGAAAAACTTCAAAGTGTGAGTTCAGGCGTGTTATTACTGCTGTGCTGCTTGCACTGTTTACCATTCTCTACACTGTTTGCCCTTTTTCCTTAGAGCAAATATGTCAAAGTCAAACTAATCGATGCCAAACGGTTTGGTCCCTAACCGATAAGAAAAAAAAATTAATAATGGTAGACTCATAAATAACAATCCGTCAAGAGAAACTTGATAAAAGTTTTGACAGCAACAGCTTCATGTGCTGACTGGTTAGAAATTCAATGAAATTTCCAGACAAGCGAATGGTCGGTCAGTTAAGAAAGATGGGCAATTGTCTATACATAGTCAATCACTGACTCTGGTCACACTGAACCAAAGCAAACAAATATGCATTAATCGATAAACAACTGAGAGCAAACTGACAAAAAGTCAAGGACGTATTTGAGTCTGCTATGAGTTTTTCCAAGTTAAGAGCTCAATGTCCGTTTTTGAAGTACTATTTAGGGTGCGCCCGACTGCGATATACTCTTTTTTTCGCCTCTTTGCGGTGTCAGAAGTGGGCGTTGCAAAACTATTTTAATCGCATCTTTTTAATAGGCAACAGAATTCAAACCTTTGCAAAATTTTGTGATTCTAGCTAAAGGGGTGTGGGAGATTCAGACTGTGTTCATTTGTGGGTGCGGGGGTGATCGTGGTCAAAATTTTGTTTGTCAGATCAACTACTCTAACTGTAAAACTGTGCAAGATATAGATTTTTGCCGTTTGTGGGGGAAGGGATGGGGGCGAGGGAGAGATCTTGACACTGTGTCTGACTATGGTATATACACCAAGTTTGGTTGCTCTAGCTTCAAACTGTGGAAAAAAACTGCATTCATACAGACGGACGGACGGACAGTCGGACATTTCACAACCCCAATATACTCTTTTTTCTTTTTTTTTTTCAAAAAAATTTAAAAAAAAAGAGTATAAATATTACAATATCTTTTCTTATTTTTTAAAATAAGTATCATCATGTCAACCGTCCAAGAAAAAATTTATAAAAATTAAAATAATTAAAAATCACCCAACCAAAGCAAATAAAAATACAATTTTTTGTCAGCTCTTTATATTAAAATGCCATATTATGATAATCTAGGCAATAACTATTTATTGATTTTGGTCAAAATCAACATCTGTCGTTAGTTTAACTGCCATTTTTTGGTAATTTCTGCTTAATCTTCAATTTTTGTTCTGTTAAATTGCAATTTAAAGTACACTTTTTCTCACTAATTGCTTCATTTAACAAAAGTATTCCCATAACTTTGTATGCAGATTTTATTTAAATTGGAAATCACCTTTCATTTTGTATCAATATTCATTTTTTGATTCAGACTTATTTAACTATCTGTTTAATTCCAACGTATCAAGTACTCTTTAACTGTTTAAATAAAGAATGCAGTTATTTTGAAGCCGAAGGGGGATATTATATATACTGTTGTTTAGGGCTCAGGCTTCCATTACAAATGCTTATTTCGAAACAAATTAATAACAATTACTTTTTTTGATTGTTAAGTGATTAACTCCAAATATTTGAATGTTGAACAACGATTGAATTTAAGCAAATAATTCATTCAAGAAATTGAATGTAGATGGCCAGCATTGTTGCAGGGTATCTACTAGTTGACAATACTCATTGCGAGTATTCTCACTTGTTTTCATTGTTTTATTAATGAAGCTTTTTATGGCATACGCACAGCTGGTAATGTTTATTTTTTTACATTTTTCACAACCACGCTTTGCTTTTTTGTGTAATGAAATTTCCGACTCGCGAATTTTGATTCAGCAAAAACAGCATTTGCTTAACTGTATGTGTAACTCTAACAGTAAATGTGAATTTAGCTGTGAGTGGGAATGTAACTGTAAATGAAATTCAATTGGGCAAAAAACGGAAATTGCCACTTGAGTATCTTTGCAATACACATACACATACATGCAAGTACTTTACTAAACATATATGCACAGGGCTCTTTAGGGATTTGATTTTGTCTTAATGGGACACGTCTTTGCCAAACTGCAACAATTATCTACAATTTTCTTTTGAACCAACATCGTGCAGACGATTGAAAAAACTAATTTTCTAAAGCGCTTTCGAATGAGCGGCATTAAAAAGTTTGCTGCACGCATCGACATTTTTTAAAGTTAGCTGCTTAAAAAGTTTTAAGGCAAATTGTTTAACAGTCGAGCTTAAATAACAATTCTAAATTCTGAGTTTGCAGTACTTGAGAATGCTTGTTAAAATTAAAATAAATAAAGTTTTTGAAACAGATGGAAACAATTTAATGATGCTAAGCAATCTTCAAAATACTCACTTCACATGCATGTTACAGTTGGCATCGAACAGCAGTCATATGACAGCAATAAACTTAATTTTATCGTTCCAAATTTTATACAAATCGTAAAATAACGTTGACATGATATAACTTGTCACCTTTTTCTGCAAATACAAATACAAAATACAAATACAAAAGCTGAGCACGCTTTTAACGGCAAATGACTAACAAAAAGCAGCACTAATTATTTACGATCTCAAAAAAAAAAGGTATTACATTGTTATCGTAAAAAGTAAATATGGCATTTTCGTGCCTGCAACCAATGTCTTCGCATTTGGCGTGTGAAATTTATGCCTGCTGGCAACATACAAAGCACATATACATATATACTTAGAGCCGCATTACATTTTATTATTACCAACATTTTCCGGCGCCAACACTTTGCACCTAATTTCATCTGCTTCCGCTGGGAGCATAAGTTGGCAGGGGGAGGCAGTCGAAGGCGACGACCCAACCTCATGCATTACTCAGTCTTTTCATAGTCCACGCAATTATAGAAACCACTGGGGAGCTTTTTAAAAATGTATGCCCATTGATATATGCTACAAATACGAGCGAACAAAAGTCCCAAAGTCCAATCCACAATCCACAATCCAAGCACTCAACTGGTTTTGTGGCTGGTCACTGTCGCATACTTTTAGGCGCGCCGCAATACTCTTGCTAAGAATGTAAAGCCTTAAAGTGCTTCTTGTATGTTTCAGATTTTACGCATTCATGCTGAGTTATAGCAGACAGCACAATTTATATGACGGCATCTTTACCGGAGGTTAGACCAAAACAGCAACAAAATTTATTAAACCATAACAGAAGTACAAAAATGTTTGTCAGCTTTTATAAGTTATTTTTTCACATACTAGCACATGCGCAAGCGACTTCCGCTTCCTGTGGCCTAACTGCCTGCTAAGCTGGTCAGTGAACTGCATTATTTCAAAACTGAGTTGCAGGTGAGCAAGCCAGAGGGTCCTAGTCGTTTGCATGTCAAGAAGCATTAAATTATCCAAGCACAGGTTCAGGCTAAGGCTAAGGCACATGTACATGCATGCACAGGTAATACTTGCGAGTTATGTTAACTGTACAAAATCAGCGCACACGTTGCCTTTAATTATTACCTGGGCAGCCGCTGCAATAGCTATAAAAACAATGATTCAATTTCCGCCGCCGGAACCAACAGCTTTGTGAACAGGTTTCCATATGATTTGCATGTTGTATGTTAGTTAGTAGACCAAATTTACATAGAAATGCTGTAATTCTTGCATACTAACTGGATACTGGCTACTGGCTACTCTAGTTATGGCTATGAAGTATATTTGTTGCCAACATGGCCGCAATGCAAGGCTGTCAGCTTCATAAAAAACTTTATGAAATGCTAACTACAACATATATACATATTACATTCAAGCAGCGCCAAAAGCATAAAACAATTTTGACTTTCCTCTTTGAAAACAATACAAATGTGTGGGCCATGTCAAGCCAAGAGTTAAAAGCAGCCAACAACAAACCTATATCATAACATACTATAACAAATTAAAGCTGAAATTTATATATGAACGAGATATTTGCATGCTGGACACGGCTTACAAAGAGCACAAACTAAATTAAAATATCAAAAGCCAGCAGAAAATTAATTAAATGTTATGCAATGCCTTACACAATAGCTATGAAAATGTAAAAATAATATTCTTAAACGCCTTCAAGTATGTGGAAAATACTCGTTCAGCATTTTTATTGAGATAATAAAAATAAAAAATTTATTTTAAGAAACATTTCTTAGAAGCAAAACATGATGCATTCAATTGTTAGGTTGTGTATTCGTCGTCATCCAAGCCTGCAAATTTCTTATTTAGTTAATTAAAAAAAGCTCTATAAGTTGTTTTTATGTGAGCATGTTGCACGATTGCATAACCATTACAGTTTACTAATTGGAGTGTAGCTTAGATGTGAATATAAAACAAGTAAGAACGTTGCAGTCGAGCTCACCCGACTGCGATATACTCTGTTTTCTGTACGTAAAAATTTTTTTCTCCAGTCTGTTGAAGAGTTCAAATGGAGTCATACTGCAAAATTTGGGGTTTCTAGCTATAAGGGTGTAGGAGATACAGGTTTAGCTCATTTGCGGGGGTGGTAGTGGGCGTGGCATATTTTTTTTTGGCAGGTCGGTCAAGGGTGTGGTCACTAGTCTTTATGTCAAATTTGGTTACTCTAGCTGTAAAACTGTGGAAGATATAGGTTTTTGCGGTTTGTGGGGGAAGGGGTGGGGGTGGGGGGGAGATCTTGACACTTTGTCTGCCTATGGTATATACCAACATGTATACCAAGTTTGGATGCTCTAGCTTCAAAATTGTGGAAAAAACCTGCGTTCATACAGACAGACGGACAGACGGACATTTCACAAACCCAATATACTCTTTTTTTCCATTTTGGAAAACAGAGTATAAAAAAGTACTTTAAATTTTAATTGGGTACGAGGGCAGTTCTAAATACACAAAGCAACAAATTTCGAACGTTTTTAAGCTAAACAAAAAAAGACAGATTTTTGATTTTTCAAAAAGGTACACTCAGAGAATTGTCAATATCTCCGAAACCTGATCTTGGGTTCTTGAGTAACTTATTTTTTTTTAAACGTTATATGGGCATTTCTTTAATGTCGAACGCGACATTTGTACGCATTCAAAATAAGAAAAAACCTCTGCCAAAACATTATTTTTATTTTTAAAAAATGCGACACTTAAAGCTATTGATTAGCGATATAATTGTTGTTAAGGTTGATTTTGGACAATTGTTCGTTTTCAAGATAATTACAATATACCTAGGCATTTTTCTAAGTTATTTGCTGTTGTTATTTAAATTTTGTGAAGTAACTTTCATCAGTTCATCAGCTTATTTGACTAAGTAAATATTAAATACAAAACGGTCTAAAAATGAACAAAATAACAAAAATAAGAGCAAAAAGCCATTTTTCCAGATTGCAGTCGATTTACTTATGATGGTTATTGAACTGTATTGTAAATTGTTAGTTATCATCCATTTCTAACGATTTACATCGATAAAAGCATATATATATAAAGTAATAGGTACCAATAATGACTTTGAAATTTTGAGCCCTGTTTGACTTTTTGGTGGAAATGCCAATATAATATTCTAAAAACTACTTGCATACAAATTTTCAAGTGTTCGGCTAGGCGGTATTTAAGTTTGATCTGAAAATTTTAGAAAATCAACTTTAGCTTAAAAATGGGCCGTTTTTCGGATGTATTCGGCACACTTTGCTGTTTCATGGTGTAAATTCTAGTTTCTAAAGTATGTATGCTTTTCACACCTTATCAAAAAAACTTTAAAAATACTTGCTCTTAATCTGAACTAGCTATTCTGAAACATTGAGAAATTTGTATATTGCGATTTAAAACGAAGTGTAAGAAATAAAACACCTCCTTTGTCTGAGTAATAATACTTGATGACTGAGTACGTTGTCTGCACACAAAGTGTGCAAAGTATCTTCCCCAAAAATATATGAAAATTGAACTGACAGGTGAAGAGCCTGTTTCTAATGTCCTGGTAAAGTTCATGGCCAGTTCTATGTGAATATCAGTACTCATATCTCAATGTCGTGTAAAAATCTTTGGCAACGGTATGTCAATAAGTTAGCATCTCTTTATTGATGAGTTGACATAGCCTTGTTGAATTCTTATTTAACAGAAAATTGCAAGCGTTTCATTTCAACAGCTTGTACGTACTTGTTTCCATTAAAACAAAAAAAAACATGATCGTGTGCAACCAAACTGAAAGTCGAGCCTTAACACGCAGAACTCATGACAAATGAGTGTCAATCGAAAGTGGTTTGGTCTGCAGGTTGGCAAGTTGTCAGGTTGGCAGCTTGGCAGTTTGGCAGTACCATATTGCAGTCAATTCTATTGAATATACTCGTACTGAAGTATGCTTCACATGTGTGTGCACATTTGATTTCAGATCCAATATACCATAATAATTTGTCACACCAGCAGCCAAAGAGGCAGCCAACCAACTGACGCCTTCTATGCTGCTGGCATTTGCCATTTGCCTGATACTAACTGATACACTAACTCATATAGCAGCTGACAGGGTTGCCACCCACACCCACAGCCACACCCAAACATATACACACACATATTGAAACATACATTTTGCGAGTTTGACTCTGCTGGTTAGCTGGCAAGTGGCAAGTAAACATGAAATAGATTATTTACGGCACCATGCACAACATTTTGCGCAAACTGTGCGCCACAGACCCTTCAGCTCCCCACACGCTAAAACAACTCCCGACCTTACCACAGTTAGCTTCATGCTCCAAGCTCATATGGCTATTGCACTGAATCCTGCAAAAAAAAAGTGTAAAAAACTGTGAAGTGTGAACAGGCAATGATAAGAGTGAGCAGCGGCTGTTGTTGCTTGTCGAAAGAAAAAATTGCTTATTGCCTTACACGAATGCACAAATGAAATTGTGCAAGCAAGATTGACGACTGTAGCGGCAAAGTCTAATGTCAACAGCTGCCCAGCTGTCCAACTAGCCAGCTTCAAGCCAGTTACCAACTGACTGAACTGACTTGTAAAATCTGAAAACAGGTGATGTCTGAAGTTTGATTTTACTTGCTTAATAAATAGCTCAAGCTTTCAGCTTGATTCTAATAAGCAGCCTGTTTGCCCAACAAACGTTCAGCGCAGATGTACAAAATCTTGGGGAGTGCTCGGCTATGTGATACCCTGCACTACACTTCAATCAAAATTGAAAATCGACTTGAACTAGCTTTGGATTTTTGTAAGATTTGTTTAAATCAAGCCGACTTCAGCGTGGGCTGAGAATATAGTACTCTTTTTTTATAATTGTTGTTTTATTATAATAACAAGGTATATACACAATAAAAAGCCAGTCCCATTGGTTAGTTCAGGCCTGAATCAATACACTCCTTCAGGCCTGAAAAGTAATGCTCAGGCCTGAGCGTATTCAAAACTACTTGCTCTCCTTTTTGTATGGGATGTCCTACTTACAGAAGGTCTTCTTTTGTAAGATCTGTTCTCTTGCCTAAATATAAAATAATTAAAAAAGCAATCCGGTGGCAGCTAGAATTTGAACGCTAGGCCGCCAAAAGTCAATACTACACACTAAGCTACCAACCATATCAAATATAAAGCAAGAATTACACACATGTATTAAATATATTTCTTTCCCTTTTATTTTCAAATTCCCAATCGGAAATTTTCGGAAAAGTTTGCTTACGATCGTAGACATTGCCTTCTCGCTTCTAAAGTAAGGGCTATTTCCCCGTATCGCTTCCGGTCTCGCTTATATATTCAGAGATTTCTCAGGCCTGCACATTTTCAAGACAGCCATTCTAATTTCCACCGCTGAGATGCTCTAAGAATAAGTTATGTTTAAACAAAATCATTTTATTTAAAGCTTGAAGTTTTGAAATTTGATTGATATTCCTTTTGTTATACAAAAACAATTCTGTGGCTTGTCTTTAAGAGTTATTTTAATTGAAATCAGATACCTTATGAAAATGTTGATTCAGTTTCTGCTTCAATTAACAACATTTTACATCACACTAAAACTTAATCCTCCTACAATAGTTTGTGTGCGCATTATGATTATGATATAATATTTAACAAATTGCCAAAAGATATTAAAATACAAATAAGTCAAGCACTCTACCACAAGAAAACTCAAAGCTATTAAGCACATTTGGTACAACAAAATGAATTGAATAGCATGTTTGCTGCTGTTGAATAATTTTGTGAGATATAGAAAATAATAATTGCTCTGTATGAAAATTGCATCAATTGATATGTTGAAACTGTTCGCCAATGACAGCAGCTAAGACCACAGAATAAGATTAAATTAACTTGTTAGCCAGAGATAACAATATACCAATAATGGCTAGAATATATAGAAATACCAACAAATGATAATTACAACATTTTGCATTTGTTAGTTAAACATTTGGGCCATGTTATAGTTATAAATACACGCATTAAGCCAGCATGCTTAGGAATTCAATTAGCCAAATGGTTTGATACCCTTTGCATATCCAAGTTAAGATGCCATCGACATACTAGTTTCGACAAATACGCACAAAAGTATGCTATGCAAAAATGCCAACTATTTGCTATACAGCTGGGCGAAAAAGCGCTCTCTGGCGGTCGATAGACGCATCAATAATTAAGTAAGCGCCTGTTCGTATGCAACACTTGTTGTTAGTTCGGGCTGTGGCTGCGTGTTAGGCGCGGTATGCTCACAGTGCTGGCTAAAAGTGTGTAGTCTTTCTATTTTGGTCTTCTTTGACGTGCAGGTGTGAGGTTTATGGTGTGGTTCTTGCTATTGTTGTTGTTGTTGTTGTTGTTGTTGTTGGCTTTGGGCAAACAGTCGCCCAAATTGACGCGCCGAAAACTGGACAAATTGCTTGCAAACATGGCAGCCAAAACAGAAAAAGCACTGTGTGTGTTAAGGGGTGGGGGAGCTGAGCTCTGCGAGGGTTGGCTAGTCGCCTTTTTTTGCTGGACAAGCAAACCTAACAACTTGGAGCCCACCAAAATTAATTATGAAAATTTTCACTTTACGTTTGAGTTTTTGGTTACTTGTAACTTTGTTAAGTTAATGCGTTTATTTGGCGTGTAAAATTTAATTATGAAAATGTCTCATATTTCAGTGATGTAAAAAAGCTGCAAGTGTTGTTTTTATACTCTGTACTTAAGCAAGTAAGCAGAAAGCGGGTAGATCAAGATATGATATACTACATTTAACATGACATTAAATCTGTGTTTATGCACTGATAACATGCTATTTAAATTATGATTTCCTTTTGTAAATACTTATTTGTGGAGGTTGGTAGAAACTTCTGTTTTTTTTTTTTAATATTATACGGGGGTGTCACGGAAATCCCGAGAGATTTTGGGTTCGGTTGGTTTGTAAATCTCTTGAAAAAACCGTAGGTGTCACTGGAGTTCGAAAGATTTAATTTTTTCTGACTTCTCGGAAGCAACATGGCTGCCTCCATAGGGTTGTCAGCATACCAAAGTAATTTTGTTAATTTTTTTATGCCACGGAAATATAAAAATTGAATTATTTTTTACTTTCATATAAAACACAAATAAATAAAATATTCAATGAAACAAGAAGGCCGATCATTTTAAATTAACTTGAAGCAAGTAGACAACTCTATGCCCGGTTGGTTTGCACTGTTGAATATTTTACTTGAGATTTTGTAAAATGCAACATTAACAACTTTATCGAATAAAATGTTAATAAAAATAAATGCAGATTACTTAGAAAAATAGTATTCTTTTCATTAAAAAGATAGCCTTTATTTAAAAAAAAATTGTTTGTGGGTGAATTTATCCAAATCTCTTGAGAAAACATGGGAGCTTTGAAACCAACTCAAAGTGATTTCTGCGACACCTAAGAATTGGTATTCGACTCCACAAATCTTTTTGTTTTTAAACAAAGAATAATAAAATCTGTATTAGAAATGATTGTATATTTTATAGGGTATTTAAACTTCAACTACTTCGCTTTAAATGGTTTCAATTCTTTCCCATATCATCTTATTGGAAAATCTCTCTGAAGACTTGACGACGTCTGATATAAAGTGTTTAATGTTTTATGGCTTGATAGTGTGATTGTAAGTTTTATAGGGTATTTAAACTTCAACTACTTCGCCTTAACAGTTTCATTTCTTTCCCATACCAGCATATTTGTAAATCTGTCTGAAGACTTGACGACCTCTGATCTAAATGGGATATGAGGAGCCAAAAACATAGAAATGCATGTTTTTAATTTGTACCGCAATATTGACCAATCACTACACACCACAACACACAACACACAGCACACATGACATATGCTACACTGCGCTACAAGACATTTGATTGAGTTCAGGTTGCCTGCAGCTGTCATGTGAAAGAAAACAATTTGCTGCTAAATTGCTACATGGCAGGGCCTGTCGATTTCCTGTCATGTGCTTTCCTTTTTGGCTCCTGCTCTTACTTTTGCCGAAGGACTTGCTTTGTGCTCTACTCGGCACGTGTCTACGTCTATGTGAAAAAAGTATGTGTAGAATGTGTGCAAATAATAATTGCGTATTTATATGGCACTTCCGTTGCTGCACTTTGCCATTAATGCTGCCTGGTTTTGACATTGCGGATCTTCCGCATTCATTTGATTACTTCCTTCATAAATAGCATTGATTGCTTTTTATTGTTTCACACATTTTTAAATGTTTCTGCATGTGACATATTGTGGTCTATTCATTTACGAGTATATTTTAGTTAAATTGTTTTGACCAAAACCAAAACTGTGAAGTTTTTATGATTTTGATTTAAGATTGGGAAAATACAACAACCAGTTTTTATTATAGCACATGCTTATAATCTATGTTTTATTTGGTGCAAAATAAGAGAAAAGCCCAAAGTTATGTTCACATTACCTCACGCTTGATTTCGCTAGACAAACTTTTACATTCAGCCCAAAGGTTAACAAACATTTCAATGCCAGAACCTGTTGTTGGAGCCATATGCCTAGACGGGATTATTAGACGCATTTTGTAGCCCAAAGGCGGAAAGCGTTAAACACACAAAACCAATTACAATTCACCTATTTTGTATTTTCCCAAGCACATAAATTGCTGGTGGCGAAACACAAAGGAGGGAAGGTTGGAGAGCTCGAGTCGAGTAGAGCCCAAGACTTTCGCCTATATTTAGACTGCCATCACACAAATCTCAGGTATTTTGGTAGCTAATAAAGTTTGCCTTAAAGTATTTGGTTCAGAAGTTTCATCTTGGACTCTGGCTTGGGTTCCAGCATATTTGTTTTAATATAAGTTGGCCTAGAGCATGCATGAAATGCGTATACGCATTGCTAACTTCAACTTCAGCTTAAACTCTCAGATACCGATTCAGATTCAGATTCAGCTTCAGCCAGACACGCGTTGTCTTGAGCAACGCCCACATTGAGTAGCAAATTTTATGCGGCAAATATCAATAATTTTGTAGGTTTTATTGTTATTTGCGCATATTTTTATGTATTTAGTGGATCAGTTCCCCTACAACTCAGTCCTAACTAAGGCAAAAGATAGGCAAAAGTTTCTTTGGAAGAACAAAAGTTTGTACATCGCATAGCTGTGCCTGGGACCGGAAATGAAAGTGAAATGGTTTTTTTGTACATATTTATGTTTGTTGACCTTTATTAAAATGGCTTTTATAGCTTCGCTGTGAACGTTGGCAGGCTGCTCATTAATATGTCCAACGTAATGAAATCAGCAATTATTTTGCATCCGACATAAAACTCGTAGGTATTGCTAAGGAGTGTTTTATCAAGTCAGCAGGGCTTATACCATTTCATTAAAAGAGTTGTTTTTTTTTTGTGTTTTTTTATTTCAAATAGAAATTTAAAAAAAAATATAAAAATTAATCTAGCGAATTTAAGAACTCAAGAACTTGGACATTAATTAATTATACTCTGTTTTCCAAAATGGAAAAAAAGAGTATATTGGGTTTGTGAAATGTCCGTCTGTCCGTCTGTCCGTCTGTCTGTATGAACGCAGGTTTTTTCCACAATTTTGAAGCTAGAGCAACCAAACTTGGTATACGTGTTGGTATATACCATAGGCAGACAAAGTGTCAAGATCTCCCCCCCACCCCCACCCCTTCCCCCACAAACCGCAAAAACCTATATCTTCCACAGTTTTACAGCTAGAGTAACCAAATTTGACATAAAGACTAGTGACCACAACCTTGACCGACCTGCCAAAAAAAAATATGCCACGCCCACTACCGCCCCCGCAAATGAGCTAAGCCTGTATCTCCTACACCCTTATAGCTAGAAACCCCAAATTTTGCAGTATGACTCCATTTGAACTCTTCGATAGATTGGAGAAAAAAATTTTACGTACAGAAAACAGAGTATATCGCAGTCGGGTGAGCCCGACTGCAACGTTCTTACTTGTTTTATTTTGTTTCTTGTTATCTTGAGAGGTCTCACATACAATGTCTGTTCTAGCTAATCAAATTAAAAACGTTATATGCAACTGTCAAACTGCTATGAATTTTAAATGAACATGTCGCCAACGCTGATTGCCTGACACTTAGACATGAGTACGTAGACATTCGCAGACACTGTACAATGTACATACAACAGCTGACAGTTCCAGAAGTCGCCTACAGGTTCCTTCCGCCTGCCACAGGCGTGTGTGTCATACGAAATTTATCACAGACTCGCAGACATTTGTAACTGACACAGACAGTCACACTGAAATACCAAGAGAGAGAGAGAGAGACAGAGAGAAAGAAAGAAAGAGAGAGAGAGTGATAGATTTATAAGGTAGAGCTAAGATGAATTTGCATGTCTCCTCGTACACCTACATCTGTCAAAGTTATTCATATTTGTTTGCCTTCGCGTACTTTTGTGCTTCAGTATTTTGGCATATTTATACCCTGTAAATATTAAATGTCTAAAATGGGCGTGTTTTAATTGTGTTGAATTAATGAGATAATCGAACCAACTAGGTATTTGTTCTAAGGCATATATTGACATACCAATTTGTCACTTTATATAGAACAGATAACGCTTAGTTTTTTTTTTAACTAAGGTGTAGTGAGTTTGTTCAAGATATTGTGAAAAACACAAAAGTTTTTCATACAAAAACTTATTTTCAAACGCCCGTTCATATGGCAGCTATAAGATATACATAGATGTCCGATTTTGATGAAACTTGGTCAACATGTGTAGCACGTGCTTAAACATAGATATAGTGAGTTAACCTGAGATATTTTGAAAAACACAAAAGTCTTTCTCACAGAAACTTATTTTCAAACCATCGTTCCTATGGCAGCTTTATGTTATAGTGGTCCGATCCGGCCAATTCAACTATAGGTACTACCTGCAGTAAGAAGAAGCATCTGTGCCAAGTTTCATCAAGATAGCTGTAGAAAGTCTTGAAAAACGCATATAAACAGACGGACAGACAGACAGGCAGACAGGCAGACAGACAGACGGACATGTATCCCTAATTTTTCAAATCAATGAAAATTGAACACAAAGCTTTTCCAATTATCTATTTTCTTTAAGCATGACTGCATGCTACTTAAGAGTAAGGATACAGGATATTCTTTAGTCAAGCAGTTTCAGCTTAAGAATTCATACTTATTTTCACATGTGTTGCTATTAATTTTTTGCTTCGCCGCGTTGCAAATTGAAGACATCGCGTAATCTGCGCGGCTGGCATTTCTCAGCCGCGTAGATGCTGCCAAGCCATTAGCTGCAGGACCTCGATGTCCTGGCACAGGTGTTAGACTGTAATTGTGTGGGTGTGTACAGGTGAGTGATGGGTGTTTTTAGGGCAGGTGTGTGAAGACTAGCACAAAAGTATGATTGAATGTTATTTGATGTGAATTTTGAAATTTCTTGACGTGCCTGTTGTTTGTTGTCTCGACTTGGCATTTATGTAAATGTTACAATTCGTTGTGCATACTTTACGGCTGTCAGAGAAATGTTAACGTTAAGGCATGAAAAGTGCTCTCAGTTTGAAGTTTCAAGTGTCACCGTTAAAACTTTGTGTTTACTGATGCTGAAATTTATGAGTCGGCTTACAATCAAGCGTAATTTGAATTGCACTCTGCCAATATCGTATGGCTGTCATTATAGAACGAGTCAAGTTAATTGTGTTATATTCAAAGTATTCAAATACTTGGCAACATTATGGTCTGACATTCAATAATCAACAGCGGCTGCTACTTACTTATTCTACTATAAACTCGAGTGTACATTTTGAAAATACTCTTCTCGAATTTAATGCCTGTTACAAACAAACCGCTGTGATTGGCCCTTGGGATGAAAATTAAATGCATAAATTACCGACTTTTGCACATCGTTTTATTTTATTTTTTGCACAGCCAACTTCTCGACACATCGAGTGTCATTTTATGGCATTTTTGTATATAATACGATATTGGCCTTTAAGCGGCCATCGCATCAAGTGTTTGACCTTGCGAGGGCTTAACACAAACACATCAAGTGCCAATTTATGCAACTTTTCGATGCTATCGATGAAAATCAATTTGCACAAGCGGAAAAAAAAGCAGCCAAAGTATACTCGTATACTGACAAAGAAATTGGCCACATTCAATGTTGTCGTTGTTGTCCCTGCCACTCACAAATTATCTTTAAATCCAGGTCCCAGGCATTCACTATCATTTCGATGTGTACATATTTCAATTTCAATGCCAGTCTGAAAATTCAAATACTCGCAAGCGCCAAAAGGGACAACAACTAAAGAGAGCGAAATATTCAATCAAATCAAAGTCCCCACAACACAAATGCAAAATAAGACAAAGGACGAATGGCATGACGAGTCCGGGCAAGTGTCAGCTACAGTCTCGCCATTATGCACAAGACATGGAAACCATGAACTAAGGATAAGCCCAGATAAGGCATCGAAGCATGCATACACTACATGAATTTCAAGGAGCATTGGATTTTTCATTTATATTCACATGCAGATGTCTTAACATTCGTCTTTGTTACAATTCTGAGAGAAGATCTTTCAGAAAATGGTTAAATGAAGACTTGATTTGTTTAAGGGTTGTAAATAGTTCGATCTTTATATAGAAAACCGCAAAATATTCTAAAAAATCTATAAAAAGCGATACATTTTTCAAGATTTTAAAAAATATTCTTTATGTAAGTATGAAATAATAATACAGGCCATATGGTAATACGTTTTGCACATGTTCAATTAATGCAAAAACTGAATCAATTATTACTTGAGCTATTTATATATATGTAAGCCAAACTAAAATACCCTTCACATCCAGTACAAACACACACACACACACACACACACACACACACACACACATTCACAGAAGGGTAGCTGAGCAGAGAGATGAGAGCTGCGGCAGAGCGACAAATGTAATCAAAATAAATTACGAGCGTGTAAGCAGCCTCCGGTGTCTATTAAGGGCAATAAAAGGAAAGCACCATTTGTTTAACGCAATCTCATTATTAGATGCGTCCCAAAGCCGACGGCACAGCTGCTGCAAGTCCTTAAAGAATATCCTGACACTGACCGGCATTGAGGTCAGGGTGTAATCACAACCACTGCTGTAGCTTCCTGCTCTAGCCCTTACTTACAACTTGATAATGCCGCTGATTATGCTGATGATAAGTAATTTTGTAAACTCTGAAACTGCGGACCGAAGATGCCTCTAAAGCGGCGTTAATGCCTACGTTGATTAGTCAAAGTCGAACTTGGATTCGCAGTCCTTGTCTCTGCCTTTGTCTTGTGTCTGAGCTTCCCTGACAAGCCGACATGCCGACAAGCCGACAAGCTCATTATGCCGCCAACAATTTGATTAATTACCCCGCCAGCCTGGTTGTATGCTACACTTTTTTTCGACCCAAAGTAGCAAAGGATTTCTGCATTACCTTTGGACGAGCCTTTTACTTTCGTCTCCGTTCATAAATTGTATGCAAAATCTAATTTACCTTCAGGCAAATTCTGGGTAATAATTTTTATGGAAAAATATCCGCGAGCGTTGCTTTCTCACCGTGCAGCGGGCTTTATGTGGTTGACATTTATAAGCCAGGTTGGCGCTTGTGCTACCTGTAATAATACTTATTAGGACTTCAGTTGCAATGGTCTTAAAATGTTGACAGGCATACAACATTATTTGGTTATTTTATTGACAATGTAATAAACATGAAAAATAAAACAAAAAATGTCTACTTAATACTTTGCCCTTAAGCGAAATGCAATTGAAATGTGCTTAATTAGAAAACAGTCATTTAAGTATTACAATTTTATAAATTGAACAGAAAACAGAAACACACATTTTTCAGCTAAATGCTAGTTTAATTATGTATGCTTATGAAGTTTAATTTAGTTCAATTAATTACTGAGTGCTGAAAGGCAGTAAACATTTACTGAAAGTATAAATCTGTGCTTCCATGAAATGATTTGAGCAAAATGTGAAAAAACCAGTTTTGTGCCAGCCGATTTTTGTGTAATCGAATTTGACAATGTGTCATTGAAATTATCGAACCAAAAACGATATAAAATATATGCATTGATTCTTCGTTTTGGACACAATTTGATTAAGTTACACTTACCCGTGGGAGCGCAGCTTAAAGCATATAATAATGCGTTGCAATCAGAGCCATTCATAGAATGCAATATTTTTTGATTGAGTTATAAACAAAATATAATGAAATGTTAAGAGCGTAAATAAATGCTGTGCCAACAAAACTATTCACATAACGAGTAACAACTATAACACAAAATATACAATAAACAGTGATTCAGATGAATTAATATGAAAAAATAACCTTAATCATAATTTAATGCTTTCCAATTCGTTACTCTTCGATACTTCCATAATCTAGATAGACAAAATATAAACAAATAGCAGGTGCAGATTTGCAAAATGTGCGCATATCATCATCAAATCAACCAAAAACATTGCATATCAAACAAATATCAAATAAATTAGCAAGAAAAACCAACGAATAGCAAAAATATATCAATTAAAAGTTAAAGCAAACATGAAATTAGCATGCTTCAAACAGTTGTTTGTGCAAATTTGTGTTCCTGTTGTTATTCTCGTTCTGTTTGCCGGTCCGGGCGAATCGAGTGGTGTGAATGCAGAGAATGCGGTAATTGGTGACATTCGCGTTAAGTGGACCGATGACAGTGACCAGTCACAGTCACAGGAGAAGGGCCAGCAGCCGGAACAGGAGCAGCAGCAGCAGCAGGAACGGGAACAGAAGCAAAAGCAAGAGCAGGAGCAGCTGCTATTTTACCCAGTTGAGCAGCTTAACAGCTACACGGGCGCAAGGCATCACCATCATTCATCCCACCAGCATCATCGACAGCATCTGCATCATCTGCATGAGCATTATCATCGTGGTCGGGGCCACAGCCGGCGTCATTACAAGGCTCTGAAATTGGAGCAGCGACAGCAACAGCTGGGCAAACACTCGCACTGGATGCACTCAACCACGCCCAAGCCCACATCCACATCCACCCCAACACCCATGCCTGATTATGTTAACGACGAGGAGTTTCTGCAACAACAAGAACAACAGCATAATCACCAGCACCCGCACCCGCACCCACACCAGCAGCATGTGGAAAGCCTTGACTACACCAACAACCACTTTGATTTGGAGAGTTATCAGCGCTACGCGAATATTGAGCTGTCCAACTCCGCTGCCACTCCGCGTTCTGGACGCCATCGAGGACGCCACGCTATACCCTACAGCAACAACAACAACAACAACAATAACAACATGCAGAATGGACTGCTCCCAGTAATATCAGAGCTGGGTGGCAAGTTTCTGCGTTCGCTGCCCGATTCAATGGATTTTCTACAGGATCGACTGCATGCAACACTGTCGCAGCGCCATTGGCCTGTCAAGCGGGAGGCCATTGTCGAGGGAGATGTCATCATAGGTGGGCTTATGATGGTGCATTCACGGGAGGATAGCATTACCTGTGGTCCGATTATGCCACAGGGCGGCATTCAGGCTTTGGAGGCCATGCTCTATACCATCGATCGTATCAATGAGATGGCTCTGCTGCCAAACATAACGCTCGGTGCGCACATCCTTGACGACTGTGACAAGGACTCTTATGGCTTAGAAATGGCTGTGGATTTCATTAAAGGTAAGTGAACCACGGCCAATTATGTGAAGTGTGTTTTCAATTGTTTTGCTAATTGCACATTGAGTTAAGCTAATATTTATTGCAATATTTTCATGGGTACTATCTATCATTCCATGGAAAACCACCGCATTTCCACAGTTTGTAATTTTCGTGCGTGTTTTCCACTTTTGACAAGCTTTGCATAAATATTGTTGTTACACAAATATAATTAGTGTGAGTTGGGTATAACAAAATGTCAGTGGGAGGATTGAAACATGTTTACGTGTTTTAACAATGTTGTGAACGTGAAGGGAATGCATGGAAGGTGACTATGTATGACAAGATGAATAAATATGTTAACACAGTTTCTTTAATATACTATATAATATACATATATATATTTATCAATATCAATATCAATATAAATAAATATAAAAATATGGTAGAATTGAGTTTTTTCATAATGTCATTTTATCAAATTTTGACTTAAAAATATATTGTTTTAATTTTAAAATATTAAGTTGAAGCCAAAATATTTCATTGTGCTATGAAATATTAATTTGAAAATAATTTGTTTTTTATTTTTGTTTTTTTTGTTTTTTTGACAGATTTGGGTTAGTGATTGGCTCGTCATGTGTGTTTACAAAGAGCTTAGATATTTTAAGATACATAATATTTTACAAACATACTTGTCATTAATGAGGGTTCAAGTTAATTGAAGCACCTTTCGATTACAATACATTTCAAGAGCATTTCGGCAATTTGTGTAATCTTTAACTTCGTTCAAAATTTGGAAAATGGATTTTGTAGCTTTTTGTTAAGCTGTCTATTCATTCTTATCAAAGCACTTTATATTGATATATTGATAAATAATATAATTTTAATTTATCTTCTTATAAAATGTATGCTGCACTTGATTAAGCCATGGGTTTTTTGAGTCCTGACGTGATGGATAATAATGCGATTCAAAAACCATATAATCAGTATGGACAGACCCCTAGATTTCGGATAAGATGTATCCTGTATAAATTTGATTATTCACATATTTAAATAAGTCTAGCCAATATTTTGGGGACTTTCACTTTATTTTGGTATTTCTTCGCCAACTAAATGAATTGTTCTTTGAAGCATCAATTCTCTCAACTTTAGCGTTTAATGAATGTTCAAATGAAGTTAAAGTTTTTATTATTTGTCGTTTACAATTCCCAAACAGTTTAAGCAATCGCTGGTTGTAGTGTCCAACATTTCCCTTGTTGAGTCAATACCTGGTTTTTTCTTAATTTATTTTGATTTTTATTCATTTGAACGATGTTATTCTTCTTCTAATTTCTTTAGTGGATCACCCAAATTTCTTATTTATTTCTTTCTTCTCAAGCTTTTGATTTTCACGCCATATTATTTTTCAATGGACGACTTGAGGCAATAACTTCTTATTTTTACTCCCTGTTCCCATTAAAAATGGGAAAAAGGGAGTTATAAAATACTGCAAATGTGTGTAACAGACAGAAAGAGGCATTTCCGACTATATAAACTATATATATTCTTGATCAGGATCAACAGCCGAGACGAACTAGCCATAACCGTCTGTCTGTCTGTATGAACGCATAGATCTCAGAGACTATAAGAGCTAGAGACACCAAACTTGGCATGCAGGTTCCTGTATACCATACGCAGATCAAGTTTATTTCAAATTTCGGATGCACCCCCCCGCACCCCCGCAAATCGCAAAAGACTCCCACAGCCACAATTTTAAAGATAGAGCTTTTTTTGGTACACATGTATGTTTAATCAATGTCTATCGGATGTGTAAATTTCAACACGATCGGATAAATAACACCAAAGCTATGGAAGAATCTGTTACCCCCGTCTCAGCAGGCAGAAACAAAAGTTTGACATGCACTGGACAAGTTAAGTGCGCTGCTTGCTTGTGTTGCCGCTGAACTGCTTGAAATGCAAGTTGGGAGCAGGGAGTCTCGTAGTCGGGCACACTCGACTAGAGTATTCTTACTTGTTTATTTTATATCTTAATTGATGAACATCTTTGTTATTGAACATTTTCCATGTTAATTTTTAACTCTTCATCTATGAAGCAGACTCATCAGTTTCTTACTTTTTCTCTTCCTGCCTTTGATGTCTACTCGATATGTTAGCTCCAAGGACGACTTCAAGCCAGTTTTTCCTTATTTACTTATTTATTAAAACTTGGACAACTTTTCATTGTCAAAAATAAAAAAAAATGTATGGAAAAGACAACAAGCAAAGTCTTCTCAAAACACATCTCATCTGCTAACAACAGACGTTTATTGGGCAATTAGGCCTGTTCTGAATTTCACTTCCGACTCAATTCCATGGAAATATGTGAAGCATAATTCGGGAACGAATACAAATAATATAAATGTACAAGAAAGCAAAGCCTCTTCATTTTATTGTTCTCCAAAAAGTATGCTACACAGTTTTCTGTGAAATTTATGCGGAAATGGAATTCGGAACAGGGTCGAATATCTTCTTTTTTTCTTATTTCATTTTTATATTTTTTGATTTTTATTTAATTTTTTAACGAAACCAGTCTAATTTGTTCAAGTTGAATATGTAACATTAGCCCAGCTTTGGTTTACAGAACAATTTAATATAAAAAAATGAATTCTTACTTTCCAAATTATCACAAATAAACAAAATGAAAAATATTATTTTTTTCTTTATTCAAATTCAAAAAGTTGACGTGTTCAAATGTTAAATTGAAATTAATTATAAAAATCCAAGAATTAAGACAAAAGGTATGTCATTTAACTTTTATTAAATTAGCATTTCTTTGATATGAAAACAGATTAACACCAACATTTAATATTTGATACTGAAACTTGACAATGACAGCTTGATGAAAAATGATTTATTTCATTACCAAGTTTATGTGGAAAGTATTAAGTTAGAACAGTCCCAAAACGTACTTTATTTTGCCACCATAAATCATAGAGCTACAAATCTGAGAAAATAAACAGATTCAATTTTTGGCATGCCGAAATAACAATAAAGTTCCATTGCTGTTTTACATATGTTTTCGTTGCACAATGTACATGCAGAAAAAAAAACAAATCGAAGGACAATGCAACACACGTTTTAGTAATAGAAACTAGTGTTATGGCAAGGTAAATGCAACATTTTTTTGATTTTCAAAAAAGTAGAGAAGAATGGATCCAAAATGTTTTAAAACTTTGACAACATTTTATTATAAAACTCGTTATTTTCTATATCCTATATCCATTGAGCCAATGGCTTTTGTTCAAATTTTAGCAAAAGCCCAGCTATAAATCTTTAAGGCACTTTATGCCAAAGTGCTTATGCAAATTGGAAAGAGTATCAAAGTCTTAACTTATATCAATAGTAAGAGCAAACATATCTTGAGTTAACATATTATTTGAAAAACAATATTTTCTTTTAAGTTAAAGCGCTTGCACACACATTACTTCATGAATATGCAAAATTCTCAGCTTTCAAATGTAAATCTGATATGTAGCAGCTCTGTGCAGCTATTTTTTTTACGGTCGTTTTTTTTGTAATTAAATATAATTCGTTTGGAAAGCAATAAAAAACTAAAGCATTCAGAAAAGAAATTAATTTATTGTTTTTTCTGCAAAATTTATCTCATTTAAATACACTTGGTTAACTTTCAACAATGCTGTCATACGATCTCTTCTGTTTCAGTTCGTTCATTTCGACTCAGTCAATTTATTAATAAACAAATTATGAAAGTTATCAGCGGGCGACCTAACAGCAGGCGAAAATCATTAAGCTCTCTGTGCCAAAACTAATATACATAATACCCCAAAGACAAAACGACGTCGTTTATTGAATTTGCAGAGCACACATAGATACACACACACACACAGATACGCACACACACATGCAGATACACCATGAAGAGAAAAAATGGAAGGCGTCGGTAAATTTTGTGCTGCGAAAATCCCACGTGTCAATTCTAGCGAAAATGAAGTGCGCCGCCAGAGATCAACTCGACCGGAAGCGGGCAAAGTGGGTGGCGCTTGGCGCTTGGTGAATGGCGGTTTGGCGGATGTGGAGGTGTGGCCAGATGTCCACATAAGTTCGCTGGCGTGCGGCAGTTTTGTCTGGCACTTTGCCAAGGCACATAAAAGTGGCGCTTATTATTTTATCTGGCAACAAAGAGGCGCATGAGACAGCCAGAACAATCTAAAATCAATTGCGTGAGGAGGACAAGGATGTGAATGGTGTGGATTGAGGAGGGTTTCAAGTATCGTTATTGCTGTTGCTGTTCTTGTCAATGTGTGTGTGTGTGCAAGGCCTGAACACTTTCTAATCTCCATAATTTCATTATTTATGTGCGCGGCTAGGATTTATTTGAGCGACGTGCCGACAACGACTAACGGCCATGTTTCTCCCAACTGACGTATGAAAAATATAATTTTCCAAGTCACTGAATGATATTGACAGGATTAGGCATGCCGCAAACTATGCGCCTTCTCTTCTGTCTATATGCACACCCAAAACACAATACACAATACACAATACACGACACCCAGCACACAAATCATTATCATTATCATAATCATCATCATCATCATTATCACCAAGGCACCAATTCACTGCGCCGGCAAAGCCAACCGACCCGATAGAGTTAATTAATTTGTATTTAAGTGCAGCTGCCTCAATGTTGCGTGGTATCAATGGTTTGTTCATTTAATAATAATAATAATAGCAGACACCAATTTGAATGATCTGCCAGTTGCCTTTGTGTCTGTGTTTGTGTTTGTGTTTCTGTTTGAGTATGTATGTGTATGGGTGTTTAATTTAAATCGAGATACTTTAATTTAATTGAATCATAGACAGCTCCGCCCAAGGACTAGCATCTGTTTTCTACTCCATTTATTTTATAAAAGTAGCCAAAAATTCTGTTTTTTTGCTAGCAATATTTACAGTAGTTTAAAGGAAGAATTATTTTGCAATTTCGGTCCAAGTAACACGTCAATTGCAATAAACAATTATCTAAAAAGACTGTGTTTGTGATTTTGAAAACAAGATTACAAAGCGATAAATGCTACAAACGTAAATAAGATATATTTTTTCGACTTAATTTTGTAATTCAATGTTTTAACAAATATGAATTCCCCAGTCGAGTTTGCCCGACTACGAAACTCCCAGCTCCCAACACTTAACGTGTGCAGTGCCTGTCCAACTGTTGTTTGCGTTGGTGCGGGGGGCGGGGAAGTGTATTCGAAACTTGAAATAAACTTGATCTGCGTATGGTACACAGGAACCTGCATGCCAAGTTTGGTGTCTCTAGCTCTTATAGTCTCGGAAATTGACGCATTCATACAGACGGACAGATGGACAGACAGACAGACAGACGGACGGATGGACAGACGGACGGACAAACAGACGGACATGGCTAGTTCAACTCGGTTGTTGACGCTGATCCAAAATATATAGTTTATGTAGTCGGAAATGCCTCCTTCTGCCTATTACATACATTTGCAGTACTTTATAACTCCCTTTTTCCCATTCTTAATGGGAATGTTATAAAAATTCTGACATTTATGGCTTGTGTTTCCAGCTTGTAAAGTTACACAATAGTTATATCATACTACATCAAATGAAATATTTACAATATTTACTACTACGAATGGTCAGGCAATAAAAAGTCTCTGCGTTTTAAGCATTACATTTGTGCAAAAAGATTATAATATTGTTCATTTCTTTTTCGCAGAATATGTAGAAAGCAAAGAAGAAAGTAAAATTACATAAAGTATAGTTATAATTACCAAAGGAAAAAAAAGTTTTGGGGTGGAATACTACTTACCTAAAGTTTCGCTCCATTTACTGCCAATAAAGAGCTATTTGATGGTGCATTTAAGTGCAACAAATTGCAGAATAAAAAAACTTTTGTAATTAAAAAATAGAATGCAAAAACAAAAACGTAATATAAAATAAATTCTGAAAACATAAACAAAAATGTGCAAATGAATAATTTACAACTAGGGTCGTACTTCGCGTTTGTGTACTAACAAATAAAATGACCAACTTTGTCTGAGTTTTGCATAGTTGGTTTTGTGATGACTGCACTCTCCAAAAGGGTTGTTGGGCTTTGAGCTTTTTCCACTGGCAAAGTTTGACTATTCATTTATAATTTTGTTTGCGCTTTGAGGCGTTTATAGTTTATTAGTTTATCATAGTAGCTGTGGTGCTGTTTAAAGTTAGCAGCACTTGACTGTACAAATATTTGAAAATTTGTATAGACGGAGCTGTCACAGAAATCTAAAAAGATTTGTGCTTGGATTGGTTTTCAAATGGCCCAAATACTCGTAAGTGTCACAGAAGTTCGAGAGACTTTATTTTTTCAAACTTTATTTTCATTTTAATTTACAGTAATTTGATGGGATGTTGTAAAATTCAAAATAAATAATTTTAAAAAATAAAATGTTAATCAACTTTGATGCAGATTATTAATAAGATTATTTAAAAACAAGTAAGAATACTCTAGTCGAGTGTGCCCGACTACGAGACTCCCTGCTTCCAACTTGCATTTCAAGCAGTTCAGCGGCAACACAAGCAAGCAGCGTACTCAACTTGCACAGTGCATGTCAAACCGTTGTTTCTGCCTGCTGAGACAGGGGAAATAGATTCTTCCATAACTTTGGTGCTATTTATCCGATCGTGTTGAAATGTACACATCCGATAGACATTGATTAAACATACAAAAAATCAAAGCTTCATCTTTAAAATTGTGGCTGTGGGAATCTTTTTTCGATTTGGGGGGGGATGCATCCGAAATTTGAAATAAACTTGATCTGCGTATGGTATACAGGAACCTGCATGCCAAGTTTGGTGTCTCTAGCTCTAATAGTCTCTGAGATCGACGCGTTCATACAGACAGACAGACGGACAGATGGACAGACAGACGGACATGGCTAGTTCGTCTCGGCTGTTGATCCTGATCAAGAAAATATATAGTTTATATAGTCGGAAATGCCTCCTTCTGTCTGTTACACACATTTGCAGTACTTTATAACTCCCATTTTTAATGGGAACAGGGAGTAAAAAGAATTCTGCTGTGTGTATTTACGAAATCTTTCGAGGATCAATCCAAAGAAATTTGAGTAACACCCAAAAATTGAAAGAGATTTCCGTGACAACTGTGATAAAGAGTAGTATTTTAATGAAGATAAAATTGTAATTTTTTGTAGCTTTTGCAGTGAAACTCAAACGTTGACTGCATGAATCAACAATGAAATTAAATGTTATATAATATATTTCCATATAAAGTTAATATTCTGGGAAAATAATCGGAATGCAATATCGTGATTTTCATTGGAAGCTGTGTACAATTTATTAAATAACTTGTGCTTTTTTGTAAATTAATAACAACTTAAGCTGATTACTTTTTGAATAATAAAACTTTAAATAAATGAGAAGAGTGTGCATTTAATTACACATATTTTCAATTTTGTAAATGAATGTAAGCAAATCTGAGATTAAATTGTATAATCTTTGCCACACTGAGTTTGAATATAAAAGTTATAAACGAGTCTGCTGAAGACATATTTCAGAATCTCCTAACTATTTGCATAGTTAAGCTTTTACTAAGCATTTTCTCGCCTTTTGTTTTACAGGTTCCATAAGCAACATAGATGATGCCGAATATCATTGCAACAAAACTCAGGTGCGCAAAGTCATATCCGGCGTGGTTGGAGCTGCATCATCCGTGACATCCATACAGGTGGCCAATTTGCTGAGATTGTTTCGTATACCACAGGTAGGTCAATGCAGCAGATGTCATATTCATATGTACATATGTATGAAACTTTTCTCAGTAGACTATATTTTGGGCACTTTTAGTTTTTTGCCAACTTGCTTTTGCAGCTGAGCTCGACAAAAACATTTTCTGTTTGCCCATCTGCAATTCGTTTGCCTCACATTGGCAGTTAAAACTTTTTGTGGCTGTAATTAAAAAGTGCACAAAAATTGCCGCAGAGTGCTCAACGGGAAATTAGTTTAAGAATTGGCACGTGCGACTAAATTAGTTGGTCCTTAAAAGGCATAGTGCAGCTGCTGCACACGAAAATGTCAAGGGCATTTTCAAGACTCCATTTCCGCCTGCCACCTCAGCTACACCATTCCCTTGTACCCTGCTCTGCTCAGTGTCATTCTCTCTTTAGAGTCGTGTGGCAACACAAAAGTCACGTCGCTGAGGGAGATTGAGTAGCCGCATCGTTGCCACTACGTGAGCAACAGCCAAAAGTCAATATGCGACAATAAGTAGGAACACGGCAGTCGCAACACTGCGCCTGCAAGTATGCCATAAAACGCACACGCAACCAATGTATCCCTCCCTTCGTCCTTTTAACCATTCAAGCATTCAGTGCAGTTCCAAAAACACCAGCTACAAAATGGTCATAAATCAAGCATAAGCATTTGATTGCATTTCAGTTGTAGCTCTGATGGTTCTGTAGCCAGCAGAAACAAATCAAGCTCAGCTACAAGGTACATGGTGAAGCAACAGGACATAAAGGACAGATTTTGGTTTTAAAACCGAGCAGCATTTCAAGTTGACCACTGTAATAAAACATTTTGCATTTGAATGCACTTTATCTTCACATGGAGGAACTCTCATCTAAAGTTTGCAAGCAAATTATAATCTAAGGTCTTAAAAACAGAATAAAACATCACATTCTTTAACAAAAAGCACAAATCATTTAAACTAAAAGAAATTAAAGACAAGTTATAGTTAACGATTGTCAAAGCAAGTTGTTCTTATGAGCTTAAAATACCACCAAAATATACAAAACATTTAAGGAAATGGAAATTAAGGAGTTATATGCCCTTGTACCGCGAAAAAAGATGAAATTTTCTTAATTTTTGTTTGACACCTTAAAAAATATTTAAGCCAAATCTTTTTTGTGCATTCGAAATTTGAAATAAACTTGATCTGCTTATGGCATACAGGAACCTGCATGCCAAGTTTGGTGTCTCTAGCTCTAATAGTCTCTGAGATCTGTGCGTTCATACAGACAGACAGACGGACAGACAGACGGACATGGCTAGTTCGTCTCGGCTGTTGATCCTGATCAAGAATATATATAGTTTGTATAGTCGGAAATGCCTCCTTCTGTCTGTTATACACATTTGCAGTACTTTATAGCTCCCTGTTCCCATTAAAAATGGGAAAAAGGGAGCTATAAGTTGATTGAAAAAGTTAAAGGCGAATTCCAGGAAGTTATTTTTTTTCAAAGTGCCTTGCGGTGGACATCACATCTTCATAACGGTTCATCTCATCAAAAATTCAAAAAGATGCCGTTAGTGTGTTATATTATATTGTCGCTGAACTAAGGATTTGTAAAAATTTTAATTTGAAAAAAAAAATGGCTACGGTTTTAACAAAACAAGTTTTCAAAAAAATTTAAAATCCTTTGTTCAGTGCCAAGCTTTTGTCATTATTAATAAGTGGTATAAATTTAAAGTTGATCGGATAAACAGTTTTTTAGAAATCGAGTCCACCGCAAAGGTCTTTTCGAGAAAATATGATTCTGAGATAATCGCGTTTAAAGTTTCAAGTTTGATTCTATAAACAGCTATAACTTCGGTTCTTGTGGTCCGATCGTTACGAAATTTTATGAGAGTATTCCCAAATGTACATACTTAAAGCATATGCAATTTCATCCATCACAAGTGTATATAACCCCTTAATGGGATGTTAGTCGAAAAATTTGTATGAGATTTATAGATTTATGATACAAAACCAATCTTAATATGCTCTTTTAACATTATTTGGCTTTGACATATTAACATATGTACATAAATGCTGCGAGAAGAATCATCTGTAACAAGAGTCTCAAAGCTTTAAGGAAATGACTGATTGATAGATGGATAATCGATGTTTGATTACCTTCATATTTAATTAATGGAAATTCAATTGAATTAATTTTTAGGTGCATTCCAAGAATGCAGCGTTCTTGTTTATTAATTCGTTGTCAAAGTTAATCAAAATACTTGCTTTGGTTTTGCTTTGAGACAAAGAAACGCTAACAACACCTGCTTATATAAATATACAAAACGCATACATTAACACAACAATTTTCACACCTAATTGCAAATTTAAGCGCTTGAACAAGTTTGCACAAAGCGGTGACAGTTTGCAGAGCATTCTAAGAATTTCATTATCTGTTTAGAAGACTGCACAAACACTTGTCTCGCAAATCGTTGACAGAGGCAGCCGAGCAGAGCAAAGCTGAGCAGAACAGAGCAGAACAGAACAGAACAGAGCATAGCAGCCAAGGAGGTGCACAAACAGCAGAGCACGTCCTGCTGATAATGACACTTAATTAGAAATCAAGTAGTTAGCTAAACACTTGTAACTGCCAAAGCTTCTTATCAGAGTAACAGCGACGCCCTCTTCCCCTTTAAGGATGTGGTGCGGAAAATTTTCGCTGTCTTCAAACGTTTTCCTGCACTTTCGTCTTTCGACTGCAAGTCATTTGGAGTGCAATTGGTTTAATTGTCACGCCTGATGGTCCCACCCACATACATATACACATACACACATACACACATATACATGTACAGCATACATACATGAACTTGCCTCAGTCAGACTCGCAAAGAGCGTTAATTTGTGCGTGAAATTGGATTTTAGTGGCATTGGCTTTACTTTTGCACCGGCAAAACTTTCAAAAACAGGAAACCAATGGCTTTTTGGGTTTTGACTTTGACTTTGGTGCATTGTCTGTGGTTTTTGTGGTTCTTCGGCTCGTTGGTTCGTTGGATTGTTGGTGGCACAGCTTCGCAAAATGAGGCAAACAACGGCTGACAGAGATGACAGCTGTAGTGCGGCAAGTAAATGATATTTTAAAAAAGTTGCCGGGCGAAAAATACGTTGTGGATAATGGTGCGGAAAAGATAAGCTGCAACGATGAACAAAACAAAAATTGAAGAGAAAGCTTAAACTAACATAAGAATATATAAAAGAAACAAATGTGTGCACACATGCATGCAAAATGTTAAAGCTCATCAGAGAAAACAGAAATATGAATGAGAATAACAGATTTGCAATTTTATTCAAATGCAGTAAGATGTACTTGTATACACGTTAAACTAAACCTGACAAAAATTTAAGCTAGAGAAGAGATAAGCTGTAAAGCTGAGCAAAATATATAAACGAAACTCAAGATAATTAAAAATAACAAATGATAGCAAATATGAAAAAACATAATAGAAGTTCTGCAACTTTAGTTAAAAGATGTGAAAAATGCATAAAATAAAAAGTGTCAAATAAATGTTTTTTTATACAGCAATAAGTAATAAGTTGGAAAAGAAACTGACTTGACAGATGACAAAGCTGACTAACAAAATTCTCTTGACTATCTTTGCCACTTCCTAAGTTGTATCTCGACAAAAAGTTAAAATGAAAAGTTACTTTGTGACTATCAAACACTGCTGACCAAGCACTTTTGCTCAATCTTCAATCAACGGCAACGGCAGCTGCACTTCTTTTTTTTTATTGTGCAATCTTGTTGTCGTTATAATGAAATAGTTTTCATCAACATTTTTGAATTTTGCACATCTCTGTCTATCTCTCTTTTGCAGGTGTCATACTTTTCTACCAGCCCAGAGCTAAGCAATAAGCAACGCTTTGAATATTTCTCAAGAACCATTCCCTCGGACCACTACCAAGTGAAGGCTATGGTTGAGATTGTCAAAAGCATGTCCTGGACCTATGTTTCAATTATATACGAGGAGAGTAATTATGGCATCAAGGTGAGTGAGGAGCATTTAATAAATTGCTTTATTGTTGAAATCTTATATTTAATAATGAACATAGAAAGTATTTAGAGATAAGGTTAAATTGCAGTTGCAGGGTCAACTCTTTGTTAATTTCAAATACCTGTGTCAAATATCACAGACTCGGAATAAAGCTAAGGTCCCACATGTAAGCAAAACACAAGCAAATATTTATATTATTTTTTTATGAAAAATATATAATTATTTTGTGTTCCGACAAAGTTGAAACAAAATTCTCAAAAATTTGACAGTGTTTGCCCTTTTTATATGTCTGTGCAACTGTACCTTAAGTTAAACATATTTTGAAAGAAGTGTTATCTTTGGCGTGCCGATGAGAAAAGTTTGCAGAAAAGTTTTGCATGGGATAACTAATTTTTCAACAACTATAAGATATGGTCGTCCGATTTTGATAAAATTTTGTCCACTATATGAAACCAGCTTGAACTTAGGTATAATGAGTTTAGCTGCGTTATTTAAAAAAAAATAAAGTTATTCATTCAGAAATTTATTTTCAACCGATCGTTCCTACAGCAGCTATAAGATATGGAAGTCAGGTTTCGATGAAATTTTGTCATCATGTTGAAATTGTCCTTAAACATAGGTAAAGTGAGTTTGGTTGAGTTATATTTAAAAACAGAAAGGTTGTTCCCACAAAAACTTATTTTTCAACCGATCGTTCCTATGGAAGCTATATGTTTTAGTGGTCGGATCTGGCCAGTTCAACTATAGGAACTACCTGCAAATAGAAGAAGCATCTGTGCCAAGTTTCATCAAGATAGCTCTAGAACAAAGTCTTGAAAAACGCATATAAACCGACAGACGTACTGAAGGGCATGACGGACAGATGAACATGAAGGACAGACGGACATGACGGCTGTTGATGCTCATCACAAATATACAAACTTATTTTTCTGAGACTTCCCCTTCAATGCGTTACACATTTCGTGACAAAATAATAATAACTTCCGCAAGGGTATATAAAGTGTTAATGGAGACTTTTTACTATCAACAGTTACAGGTACAACTTATGTCTAACTGATACATAGTAGCAGAAGCTCTATTATTTAAATTAACAATCCTGACAAGTTTTAGCAACCAAAGACTTGAATTGGCTACTAGAATATCGCATATTTGCCAACAGTCTCTGTTTCCATTTTTTACAGTGAAGCACATATTTGTTTTGTGGATAGCACTATGTTTTTATTGCATTACAGGGGCGCCACTTATGGCTAGGATGTGTCCCAAGTCTGCCTTCGGCTCTCGCATTTTTTCTTCGCCTTTTTCATTGTCATTTTGTATTGCTTTGTGTACTGCGTGTTTTTGCAGGCATTTGAGGAACTAGAGGAGTTGCTGGCACGCCATAACATTTGTATTGCCATTAAGGAGAAACTCGTCAAGGATTCGGGAGTGGCTGAGGATATTGCATACGATAATATTGTGCAGAAGCTGCTGACAAAACCGCGTGCTCGAGGTAAGTGCCTGCAAATGCAATAACAACGGCTTCTCGCACAGCAAAATTTTGCATAAAAAATGCAAATTATAAATTAAATGTCATCGGAAAGAGCCCAAATCGTTGGCACCATGTTTTGTAAAGCTGCATGAAAACTGAAGTTTTCCGTTGCAGCAGACTTGCGCTACGGAAATTGCGCAAATTAAATGGAAATATTTAAGGCAGGAATCGTCTGCTGTTCATTTCAAGTTTCATTTCCTTTTTTATAATATGAGTAAAAGCATGTAAATCATCCACGACCCTATTAATTGTGTTTATAATTTTTCATCAGTATCTGAGTTGAACACCTCTTATAGGTCTCTGTTAACCATACATATAAGGTTTGAATTTAATTTTGTATCACACCTAGAAGACGGTAGCGGCAAAGCCTGCTTAAAGCATCAGAGAAGGAAGATTGTACAGAGTATATCCTAGTCGATCACACTCCATTAGCACTCCAACTTTTTTCTTATTTTTTGCAGCTTTTTCTGTGTTTCCCAGCTCTAGTCTGACAGCGTTTTTCATTGCCCGCACAATTTTCCAGCGCAGGAAATTAAAATGTTACGTCGTGCGACTTTACAAATGACAAAATAAACTACGAAAGGGCAGTGGCAAATTGCTGAACAGGAACTGTGCAGCTAAAACTGTAGGAAAAACAATCAAAATAAATGCAGAAAACAACGAGAATAGTCGTAAAGTGTGAAAATTTATTGGATCCATTTGGCTTATTGTAGTGCTATAGTTGCCTGTTCAATTAGCAAGAATATATGTGTACTTGCATATTTGGATCAAAGAATGTTTTTTTTTCACTGCAAAGGACTTTAATTCACAGAATATCATTGTTTAATTTGAGCATTTCGCATTATATAATTATTTTCCTTAAATTAGAAAATTGTACTTAATAATTTCTGCACAATTCTGCGATAGATCTAGAAATGATCTAGCAAACTCTTATCTACAGATATTGCTTATAGAAGACCAAGTTACGACTTTTGGAGTGGAATCGTTTATTCTTTTGTGCTCTCAGTTGCAAATTCTTATGTCCTGAGTGGTTGAATTTATTGTGCTCGAAAGTTTTTGGACTTTTGTAGGCAAACACACACACTCAAACACACATTCGTTGGAGTTTGTTGATACAGTTGCCCAAATATTTGCATAATAATGCAGGAAGCGAAACTTGCAGAATGACTGACATCATAGAAAACTGAAAATCCGACTTGTGGAATTTTACGACAACTGCTGGAACAGACTATAAAGATTTAAAGATAAAAATGTTTTGACCATTTAAGAATTTTTAGCGGCTTAAAAAATTTAAAATAATTGTACAAGGTAATCAAGTTAATACTTTCGGCTCATGCACACATGTAAATATATTTTTAACAATTAAATACTAATTAATTAAATAACTTCAATTGTGTCGACTTGACTTAATTTGATATGCTTGACAAATCGTTTGAGAAGAATTAATTCAACTGTATAAGTTTCAACTAACCATGCAAATTACAAACTAATTGATATTAGTTATTAATGCAACCGAATATTTGCTTACCCACAACAACATTTAAGGACTGCTTAAAGCTATGTTTTGTTCATTTTCCAAATCGATTACAAGAACGACAATTAAATACAAAATTTAAATTGGCAAACCAATATCAAAACAATATCAAATGCAAATCAAAAGCCACAAAGAGCGACAGTTAATTAATTTAAAACAATAAAAATGCATAGCAACTTTTTGCCGATACCTAATTAAATAAGCAAACTGACTATAAGGGTCCAACAAGCAGACGAGCAACAACAGAAGCAGGATCCAGGACCCTTAGAGAAATACTTTGTTAGGCACTTGAAAGCGTTGGCCAAGTTGTTTTGCCTTGTTGCCAGCAAAGTGTTCGACGTAACTTATCAAAATGCAAACAATAAGCAAGAATTTCTCGCCGTGCTCTCAGCCAGCCACTTAACGGTTGCTGTGTCTGTTCTTCGTTTTAGCCTTAATTTCAGTTTCAGTTTCAGTTTGAGTTTGAGTTTGAGTTTAAGTTGTAGTCTTGTTCTTGAGGCACTGCTGCTAATGATGGGCCAGGACAGATAAACTGTACGTTTTATTGACGCCTGACCCTCGATGGTTAGCCAGGATATACTTCTGAGCTGCTGAGTCTCTTGATGATGTTACTTTCATTGTTATGACTTTCATTGTTATTAACAGACAAACTCATGTGGCCCACCTCCACAACACATCGCCCATCATACTGCTGCTTTTCCACTGACTCAGGTTGGCTCTGTGTCCTGTGTGTCGACGACTGCAGTTGTCACTTCATATCAGTACCGACAGCCTCTTCCACATCCACAGCCACATCCACATGGACAGTCTCATTCCTTATTTCCCATTCACATTTCGCGCCATAATTTTGCCTTACTCGCCTTCTGGCTGCTTTTTCTTGCCCATGCTATGCCAAACTTATCGATTTCTTTTTATCTTCAGCTTGAAGTTAAGCTAAACTTAATCAGACGCAGCAGCTGAGAACATTTTCAACTTGACAACTTTTTTGTGTAGTGCTCTACTATTTTTTCCATTGGATTTACACTCAAGCAGTTGCTTTGTTCTATATGACTAGGCAACTCAGAGAGAGAGCTCTAACTCAAGAGTTGTCGATGGCAAACAAGTATATTATAGTGCAATTGTAGAAAAAGTCTGAAACTTCAATTTTGTGCAATTGAAACGAGCATTCAAACAAACCGTTTCAATATTGGCTTACACGAAAAGATACGAATTTCTCTTTTAACTTATCAATTTACATGCAAGTCGTTGAGTTTCGAAAATTGAAGCATATTTGATTATAATATTTATAGAAAATTTTCTGTACCAATTCAAAATAAAGAAATTATTCTATAATTTTAAACGAAGACAGATTTAAGGAATCTTACAATAATCTATACCAACATATCATGTGACGTGTTATTTTTGATTGACATCTTTCATGGCAAATGCAACTAAATAAAATCGCAACAATAAATTCAAGTGAACATTATAACAGTCAACTTGATGAAATTCAATAAAGTTCAAAAACATGTTAGAGACCTATGCACCCTCAACTTACTCGACACACATGTGGACACACAACACGAGGGGGCATTAGACGCCAAAGTTTGCTCCCTCTTGGCAGTTAGCAGTTAGCTGTTTGAAGTAACAGTTACAGTTACAGTTACAGTTTGAAGCATTACTTTTCACGCAACGACAGTTACTACGAGAAGAAGGAAAACCTAACATATGCAGAATTCCGGAGAAAACTGCTTGTCAGTTTGATAAATCGTCGAATGGAATGGACGATATACAGGAGCTGTGGGAAGGGCCCGTGAATGGGTACCGTTTGGTAAACGGTGTCAAATCAGAAATCACAATAAATAATGATTGTTGGCTAGAACCCTTTTTGTAAAAGGTTTCGATACTCAGTGAGATTTTTAACGACTTCTGATGGCGCATTTATGTAAATCAACAGACGTCAAATAAGAGTCATTGTTATTGGCCTGAGTTACTTTAAAAGGACTCCAGCGGCATGTGCTTTTCATTGGCAGTCGCCGCTGATTAATGGCATGCATAAAACGCCGAGACGATAATTATTTTTAATATATTTCTTGGAAGTCTGTAACTGGCATTTGATTAATATTTGCAAATCAAAGCGATTGCCAAATATATTTATAATACCAAAAGCAATAAAAAGCCACGGAAAATGCTCTTCACGACAGTTTTAACATGTTCGACTAGATGATGCTATTTAGCCAGATCTTGACTTTTCGCGCAGCTCAATAAAATGTTGTAGGGCTCATACATTTAAACAACTTTATTATACCTTTCTTTTTTTAGATACTGGGTATCAAAGACGAATTAAATTGGTTTTTTATTTTTTCTATAAATAATTGTGTACAACTGTGCGTATGATTCATGCAGTTTGCGCTGCTTGAAAAATATATGAAATTGGCGGTTTTTTTTTATTATTTCATTTGTACGTTTGTCATGTCAAATGTCATAAACTTTTGGTAATAAAGCACTCTAACTGTGGACAGTGCTGCTGGGGGTTTCAAAATTCATTTTTTACGCTTTAGCATTGCAAACTGATTGCTTTACATGTTCAGGACTTTAAGAGATGTGGGCGCATAAATCAAATGAAATGAATTTGTTCATGTCGGAAAATCGAAATTGAACTGAGCCGCAAATTAATCAAACTGTTTCGATGTCTAACAATGAGTCTAGATTCTAGAAGAATATGAAAATTAATAAATAACATTGCTCCGACTTCGAATCAAGCTCTAAAAGTCTAACCATAATAAAAAGCCTGTCAAAACAAACAGGCTGCCTACTGTTGCACAATTTGTGTTAAAGGATTAAAAGAATTAAATGTAAATCGAATATTGGCTGCAAAAACTAATAGATTGGAAATTACTATTAAAACTTAATTGCTTAAAACCACAAACTAATATATAATCAGCTCAAACAACGTTGTGAAGCAATTTTTGGCCAGCTTTTATACCCTTACAGAGGGTATTATAGTTTTGTCACGAAATGTTTAAAGCATTGAAGCAGACGTCTTTGACCCTTTAAATGTACATATGTATAAATATATATATTGCCATCTCCGCCTGTCCGCTAATCGGGGGCTTAACGAAAATATCTTTTAACCAAATTCCAACCGAATTGAAGCTCTTAAGTGTCACAGAAATCTCTAGAGATTTTGATTTTAGTGTTGCCAGCACACAGAAATTATTTTTTTTAAAAATTAATTCGCACTTTTGTTATTAATTTTGATAAACACATTTACTCATTGTAATAATTGTTTATTAAAGTATTATTACAGTAACTTATTTTTGCGTTTAACAAATTGTTTGGCAACTCTTTTCTGTCGCAATCAGTTTGAAGCAAGTTGGCAGCTCCCATGATCGTTTGGTTTCGTTTACTGCATTTTTTTTAAAGAAGATTTCTTACAATATAAAATTAATAACCTAAACAAGTCAAATGTTTATAAAATATAACGCAGATATGAACTGTCTAAAACATTTTTGTTTCCATTACAAATATTTCTTTTATTTTTCAAATGGATTTTGGTGGTGTTCTCAAATAAAATCTCTTGAAATTTTGCTGGAGCTTTGAATGAAAAACATTTATTTTGAACAGATATTATCACAAAAGGCTAATTGTTATAGCTGTCACAATCTGTGGAAAGTTAAGTTTTTATTTAAAAAACGTACATATATGCGAAGGTAAATATCTTCAGATCGCTGAAGATAAGTTTTCTTTCATGTTTTTCTTTTAATTGAGTACACATTTTATATTACGAATCGCTGAAAAGTTAATATAATAACATACGCAATTCGTTGTGCATTTCCCCAGACACAATGAAATTTACAATCAATTTGCAACGATAAAGGTCGTCACACAGCCTCGAATCCTATCGTAAAATAAAATAAAATAAAATGAAACAAAATAAAATATGCAATGTGTTATTGAAAACTGGCACAGAGTCTCACAGAGGCAGCCGTTTGTGAATCCGCTTACTTAATATTTAATGCAATTAAAATTAATTTACCCATTTTTTCTTCATTTTTGCGCTCTTTTTGTCATTTTCCATCGATATTCGAATATTGAAAATCTACCCGTTGGCCAGGCGCTATCATATTTGGCTCGGATCAGGAAGTGCGCCAGGTGATGCGAGCGGTGAGACGTGCAAATGCAACAGGCGCCTTCTCTTGGATTGGCTCCGATGGGTGGAGTGCACGGAATCTGGTCTCTGATGACTATGAGCCTGAGGCAAGTACCAGAAAACTACAATACTGTCCGGTTGCTACTTAGATGAAATGGCATGGCGGAAATTATGAGCTTACTTAAATGTGCGGGAAAGTGTGATTAATGAATCGCTTGGCAAGTTGTTGATGTACCAGGCCCATGAACAACTGACGAGTGTCAAGTGAGGAGTGATGAGTGGTGTGGGCGAGCAATGACATGACACCAACTACAAATTTATAAATGATAAAAGCAGACAGAATGTTGGCCCTATGATGAATTATGCTTTAATTGAAATAAATTGTGTAAGCCTGCCAAGGGCGTGGCTCTGGCAAATTAATTTAGCCCTTCAGCGCTTCTTCACAGCACCCATCATTTGGTACTCTTAATGACAGCAGCAGCGACTGAACTTAAATTAATTACGCATACGCAACATACGCCTAGCCGTTAACAATATTTTGTTTTTTGTTTTTTGTTTTTTCTTTTCTGTTTGCTATTTTAGGTGGAGGGCACACTGTCCGTGCAGCCGCAGGCGAATCCCGTGCGTGGTTTTGAGGAATATTTTCTAAACCTTACCGTTGAAAATAACCAGCGCAACCCTTGGTTTGTGGGTAAGCATTTTTGATATTGCCTGCTTTGTAGCCCCAAGCAACGTTTGTTAATTACCTGTACCTGGCATTTGCAGAATTCTGGGAAGACCATTTCCAATGCCGCTATCCCGGCAGCACTAGCACACCCTATAACAACTATACCCGCAGCTGCACCAAGAAGGAGCGCCTGTCCCGCCAGAATACCGACTTTGAGGATCAACTGCAGTTCGTTAGCGATGCAGTAATGGCATTTGCATATGCCTTAAGGTATGCCAACAACACATAACGCCAAAACGTTGCTTTAATTGGACCAATCTTCACAGGGACATGCATCGCGATTTGTGCGGTGGTCGTCCTTCGCTCTGTGATGCCATGAAGCCAACCAAGGGAGCTGATTTGCTCAAATATTTACGAAAAGTTGAATTTAAGGGTAAGTTGACTTAGCTGACCTCAACTGCTTGTTTGCACAAAATGTGTGTGTATAAGGGGTATTCGTAGTATATTGACGTTGAATGCAATGAAGCTCATTCGATTTAGATCCTAAGTAAATTCAATTAAGTTTGCTACGATACATGTTCAATAGCATTAGAAGAAAACGATTCTAATGCTCTACTGTTATGTCAATGTTTTGATAAAATATAAAAGTTTGACTTATGTTTTATAATCTTAATTTTTACATTAATTGAATTCTCAATTCTTATTTCTGAGTGAAATTGGAAAATTCCAGTAAACGATTTTGAAACAATTTTTTTGAAATTTAAAATAGAATTTTGTATGTAAATTGTAAATTCTAACTTTAAAATATAAACGACAAAACAATTTAAATATTATTTGAGCAGATTCAAAAGACTTAAAACTTACTAATTAACAAATAAGTTAAACATGTGCTTAAAGTTTTAAAGTATAAGTTGACAAACGGATTACCGCATTTTATTTAAGAGAATGAGTGCATGTGTCGATGTCGCAAGTGTTGCGCAAATAATTTAAGTGGTTATATCTAAGGGAGGAGAGTTGGAAGAGTAAAGAAGTGAAAATGGGGCTTGTAGTCATAGTCACACTCATAGCAGTGCCCACAATGCGCATTGGCCATGCTTTCGAGTGGAAAATTGACTTGCTTGTCATCGTCATTGAACTCAATTTGAAATTCAATAAATTATACAAGAAAGCCCAGACCAGAACAGGCCAAGACAGGCCAACAGGCCAACAAGCCAACAGCAGGCAAAAAGCAGAGACAACTAACGCAAAACGCGCAAATTGTCAATTTTCTGATAAGCAGAAGCCCGTTTCAGCCTTGTTGTTTGGCAAGGAACAGCCCCAGGACCTGGGCGTCAGGCCGTAAACCGTAAACCGTAAACCGTAAACGTATTTAACCCCAAGTATTTATTATTGTGCAGGCCTCAGCGGTGATGATTTTCGGTTCGATGGGAATGGCGATGGACCCGCACGCTACAATATCATTCACTTCAAGCAATCCTTGGAGGGTGAGTATCGTTGGGTCAAGGTAGGCGAGTATTACGAGGGGGAGCTGCGCCTTAACATGTCCGGTAAGTAGTCAGCAAACTAACACAAGCACACTTTGCAACAGGTGTTACTCACACCTTTACAATCTGTCTACATTGTAGAGGTAAAGTTCAAACGGTTGCATCCAACGCCACCGGAATCCGTTTGCAGTTTGCCCTGTGATGTTGGCCAGGCCAAGAGATATGTTGAGGGTGAGAGCTGCTGTTGGCACTGCTTCAATTGTACAACTTATCAAGTAAGTGAAACTTCTTTGTACCATACTCATATATATATATATATATGTATATAGTACTTATAAACTGTATACAATACGACAGCAGTCAACTCAAATGCATTGCATTCAGCTGGTTGCCTGATTTGAGGCTAAGTGGAACAAGGCACAGCAAAGGGGTGCACAAAAAGGGGGCGAGGAGGGGGCAGACCACAAGAAAGTGGCACAAGTTTTGTAATTTATTTGCAAGGCTTTTGTCCTGATTGAAATGTAATGTACTGAATTATTGTGGAAATGTACAGAATGAAAAGGTTTTATGCTCAATGTTCAGGATTGTGAAGAAATGCGTGGAATTACTGAAAGCGTCAAAATGGAATTGACAAACAAGTTGTGTCATTAAAAATAAGTGAATCATGTTGGGAATTCCATGCATTTTTAAAATATATCTTTCAATGATGTCAAAAGCTTAAACGATTACATTTTTTAATTATTTTTATTGGATGTCACGGAAATCTCTAGAGATTTTGTCACGGGTGGTTTTGCAAAGCCATAGGGTTACCAGCCTGCACAAATAATATTGTCTTATATTTTTTCTCAATTTTGTTATACTTTTTGATGAACAATTTTATTTAGAACATTTATTATTCCATTTTGAGTCAGCTTATTTATTTTTCCAACCGAGTTGCACAAAATTTATGGCAACTCTTAAATTTCCAAGCCAGTTGGCAAGCCCATGACTTTTATGTGAAACAAGTTGGCATCACTTATGTTTCCTTGGTTTGGGCTGCTGAAAATTAGTGCATTTTTATACTCTTTTTTTAATTTTTTTTTTTAATATGTATTTTGGGCTTTCGAAGAGCAACCATACTTGGTATACATGTTCATATATACCATAGGCAGACAAAGTGTCAAGATCTCAATCACAACCCAAAACAAGTAAGAACGTTGCAGTCGGATGCACCCAACTGTGATATACTCTTTTTTTCGGTTCTTTGCAGAGTCAGAAGTGGGCGTGGTAATTGTATTTTTGCTCAAATCTTTCAAGTTTTCAACTTAAATTTGGTTGGGGCCGTTCTACAGGTTTGGGATAAACAAACACTACTCGATTGCAAGGGCGGGGGGTAATTTCAAAAAAATTAAAAAGAGATTATAATAAGGTTTTCTGACATCTATAATTTGGCTATAAGCTGGTGTCAGTACAATTGAAATAGCTTCAGTAACTATTCCATAAGTCAAAAAACAAAATTGAGCGAATTAAATGTAAAGTTTCGCTGGTCTTGAGTATGAAAACCTTTAAGTACTGCTGCATTTTAAATTTATTGTCATATTAAGTAACTTTTAATAGTAGGAACATGCTGGCCTCTCAAAATTATTATTATCTTAATTTTTTCCATTTCATACTTTTAAGCACTTAAGCTTCTTATGACTTCTGCTCATTTACCCTTCATTTGCTTCAGGCTCCAGTTCTTACTTAATTAACAATTTCATTTCATTTAATATTCGTTTGATTTCAACTTTCGCTGTGCACTTTATTGTTCATTATAGATTCGCCATCCGGACGATGAGACCCAATGTCTTGTCTGCCAGCTGGGCACTCTACCCGATGCTCACAAGCAGTACTGTCGTGCTATACCTGAGGTTTACCTGAGACCCGAGTCAGCGTGGGCCATTGGTGCCATGGCGTTCAGTTCGACAGGAATATTGATAACGCTCTTTGTCATCGGTGTCTTTGTAAGGTGAGTGAGTTCCAAAAACCCCGTGTATTGTGTGAGTGTGTGTGTGTATGAATATGCTTGTTGTTCTTTGAGTATTTTGTATTCACTTTCAGCTTTATATGACCAAATGGCTGTCATACCGTGCAAAGTTATTCACTGACTATGTGTGTCTGTGGCAATTAAAAAGTTTTATATCTTTGCACAAGTTGCAAGAGCTCTTTGCAAAATAAGTTCATTTAATTGGAATTGCATTGGTATTTATGATGATTTTATGCTCTAATGACGATTCTAACTATCATACTTTCTGCCCTCTCTCACTTTCTCTCTCTGTCTGTCTTTTTGCATTACATGTCCAACTTCATATCAGGCACAATGAGACGCCCATTGTGCGTGCTTCTGGCCGAGAGCTGAGCTACATTTTGCTAGCTGGAATTTTCATGTGCTATGGCGTGACCTTTGCCCTTGTGCTTAAGCCAACGAACATTGTCTGTGCCATTCAACGGTAAGTTGGTATACTATAAATCATTACACTGTGAGAAACTTGACCCCAGAGTCCAGAACCTTAACAGTCGAAACTGAATGAGTGTCCATGCGGATTGTGTATTTGCTTATTTTTTTAATTATTTATTAAATTCACATTTCAAAATATTTATGTTTTGTTGTATTTATTTCTACTTTTTATAACATTCAAAAAACACACTGAAACAATTAAAATCTTCAAATTGTACTCTTCTTTTCCAAGGTAAATCTTTTTCTAATTAAAAGTCACTTTCATATCTCGATATTGCTGGCTTGTGATGATTCCTACTTAATGTGAAATACTGTCCACTGATTTCTGCCTCTTATATTTTGGTCAAAACTATACCAAGTTCAATGTGAACTATTATTTCACAAATCATGTTGTTTCTTTTAATACTCATTCATCTTATATATTTATAATTTTGTAAGCACACTGCTGACGTGTTTTTTGTGTAATTTCGAGCATATCTCTCAATGTTAAATTTGTATGTCATTATTTATGTGGTCTGCATCGTTGCAGTTTTGGCGTTGGCTTCTGCTTTACGGTCGTCTACGCCGCATTGCTAACCAAAACAAATCGCATAGCGCGCATCTTTAAAGCTGGCAAACAGTCGGCCAAAAGGCCCTCATTCATTAGCCCCAAATCGCAACTGGTGATTTGCACGTTCCTGGTCAGTGTACAGGTATGTAAACAATGAATGATGGTATAGCCATTGCCACGCAGCAGACATTTTGTTTAACTATGCGAATCTGTTGTGTTCTTTTTCTGGAATATGCTCTCATTGCAGATACTCATTAATGCCGTTTGGATGGTAATTGCCCCATCACATGCTATGCATCATTATCCGACACGCGAAGATAATTTGTTGGTATGCGACTCGTACATCGATGCCTCCTACATGATTGCGTTCTTTTATCCCATTCTCATGATTGTGGTATGCACCGTTTATGCGGTGCTTACCCGTAAGATACCAGAAGCTTTTAATGAATCGAAGCATATCGGTGAGTTACGACTATAATTATACTATCTTTTTATGTAAATGTTGCCAACAAATGTGCATATAAAAGTAGAAATTTAGGATCTGATGAGACAGTCTAGGGTCCTTTTTCCATGCTTACGACACCATTACCGTTCACTTTATTTTATGAAGCAGCTAATTCTTGTTTTTTATGTTCATGAATTTTCTTTTCAATGGTATGCAATAGTTTGCACATTAAAATCAGCTTGGAAAAGCTCGTAAATATGAATTCGAGCAACGATTTCAGACTCCTTTTACCATATCTTACAAATACAACAAGTAAGAACGATGCAGTCGGATGGACCCGACTGCGATATACTCTTTTTTTCGCCACTTTGCGGAGTCGAATGTTTCAAGTTTTGCCATCAATTTAAATTTGGCTGGGCCAGTTCTACAAGTTTGGGAAAAACAATCATTGCTCTATTGCAAGGACGGGGGTGGGCGTGTCAAAAATTTTTGAATCCAATCTATTTAATATGTCAATAGAATTCAACTTGCAAAATTTGGTGCTTCTAACTGAAGGGGGCGGAGGTTGGCATATCCACATTTTTTTAGTCAGATCAATCAAGGATGTGATAGGTAGGTCTTGTGTATAAATTTGGTTACTCTAGCTATAAAACTGTGGAAGATATAGGTTTCACTATGTCTGACTATGGTATATATCAACATGTACACCAAGTTTGGTTGCTCAAGCTTCAAAACTTTGAAAAAAAACTGCGTTCATACAGTCAGACGGACGGACAGACGGAGAGACGGACATTTCACAAACTCAATATACTCTTTTTATACTCTTTTTTTAACTTTTTTGAAAAAAAAGGAAAAAAGAGTATATTGGGTTTGTGAAATGTCCGTCTGTCCGTCTGTCCGTCTGTCCGTCTGTCCGTCCGTCTGTCCGTCTGTCCGTATGAACGCAGGTTTTTTCCACAGTTTTGAAGCTAGAGCAACCAAACTTGGTATACATGTTGGTATATACCATAGGCAGACAAAGTGTCAAGATCTCCCCCCACCCCCACCCCTTCCCCCACAAACCGCAAAAACCTATATCTTCCACAGTTTTATAGCTAGAGTAACCAAATTTGGCACAAGGGCTACTTATCACATCCTTCATTGATCTGGCAAAAAAAAATTCGGCCACGCCCACCCCCGCCCCCACAAATAGGCAAAGTCTGTATCTCCCCCACCCCTTTAGCTAGAATCACCAAATTTTGCAGGTTGAATTCTGTTGCCCTATTTAATAGATTGGATAAAAATATTTTTGCCACGCCCACCCCCGCCCTTGCAATCAAGCAATGTTTGTTTCTCCCAAACCTGTAGAACAGGCCCAACCAAATTTTTATTGATGGCAAAACTTTAAAGATTTGAGCAGAAATTCAATTGCCACGCCCACTGACTCCGCAAAGAGGCGAAAAAAAGAGTATATCGCAGTCGGGTGCATCCGACTGCAACGTTCTTACTTGTTACTCCCTGTTCCCATTAAAAATGGGAAAAAGGGAGTTATAAAGTACTGCAAATGTGTGTAACAGGCAGAAGGAGGCATTTCCGACTATATAAACTATATATATTCTTGATCAGGATCAACAGCCGAGACGAACTAGCCATGTCCGTCTGTCTGTCTGTCTGTCCGTCTGTCCGTCTGTCCGTCTGTATGAACGCGTCGATCTCAGAGACTATAAGAGCTAGAGACACCAAACTTGGCATGTAGGTTCCTGTATACCATACGCAGATCAAGTTTATTTCAAATTTCGGATGCACCCCCCCGCACCCCCGCAAATCGCAAAAGACTCCTACAGCCACAATTTTAAATATAAAGCTTTAATTTTTGGTACACATGTAAGTTTAAACAATGTCTTTCGGATGTGTAAACTTCAACACGATCGGATAAATAGCACCAAAGTTATGGAAGAATCTATTACGCCCGTCTCAGCTAGCAGCAACAACAGTTTGACAAGCAGTTTACGAGTTAAGTGCACTGCTTGCTTGTGTTGCCGCTGAACTGCTTGAAATGCAAGTTGGGAGCAGGGAGTCTCGTAGTCGGGCACACTCGACTAGAGTATTCTTACTGGTTTCTTTTTTTTTTTTCAAAAAAATTAAAAAAAGAGTATAGCAACTAAGAACGTTGCTGTCAGGGTCTCCCTACTGCGACTTACTCGGTTTTCTGTACGTTTAAAAATTAAATTTTTATAAAGACTACTTGGTATACTTATTAAATGTCCTTAAACTAAGGTTTAGTGAGTTTGGTGGAGTTATCTTAAAAAACCAAAATTTTTTCATACAACAACTAATTTTACAACCGATCGTTCCTATGGCAGCTATAGGTACTTCTTGCAATAAGAAGAAGCATCTGTGCCAAGTTTCAGCAAGATTGCTCTAACAAAGTCTTTGAAAAATGCATATAAACAGACGGAGAGACATACGGACAGACGGACATAACGGACATGACTCGGCTGTTGATGCTGGTCACGAATATACAAATTTTTTCCTTCAATACGTTACACATTTCTTGACAAAACTATAATACCGTCTGCAAGGGTATAAAAATGGCTAAATGGAAAATTTACTCCTGCAATATACTCGTATTATTTAAACATAAGGAACTAATTCAATTTTCAATTTCAATTCTGAATCGATGCCCGAGTAAAAATCACTCAAAGCTTTGCATTATATAAAAATTGTTACAGTTGAAAAATGTTAATATTTGCATATTGGAAATATTAGTGTTGTCCTGAAGAGTCAAAACTCACCTATGCAAATAAATTTGATGATAACATGCATTAGTTTTATAATCACCATGAGAACACGTGCCAATTATTTACGTATTACCAACAAAATAATATTTCTAAATACCATACTTACATTTTAAATTTGTGATTTGAATTTGTGTCGTAATGGCATTCTAATTGAATAAATACTTGAATAGAAGGTTGTGATTATTTATTCATGTATTAATTGGATCATTGCAGGATTCACCATGTACACCACCTGTGTCATCTGGCTGGCCTTTGTGCCATTGTACTTTGGAACTGCCAATCACGTGCCACTGAGAATAACGAGCATGTCGGTGACCATTAGTCTCTCCGCCAGCGTGACGATTGCGTGTCTGTTCTCACCAAAGGTAAGTAAGATGAACTTGGGAATATTAAGAATTTATGAAAGGTGTGGAAAGAACTCGTGAACTGATTGCACGTAAGATGCTGTTAATTGCTTCTGTTATTAATTATTGAGCATTTTGTTTTCACTGGTAATCTGATTTGATACTGATTACATTTTGTGATACTCTACAGTCTTGCCTTCAAAAACATGCAGTGACTAATTACGCGCCTCGAAATGTATGCTATATTTATGTTACGCGCACAAACATTGTTGTATTATTAAAGTGTAAGGTCGGGATGGCAATTAAGAAGCTTTAAGTTTCAATAAGCGAAAAGTCAGCAGTCAAGTTGTGCAAATGTTTGCGCACTGAATTGCAACAGCTTCCACAACATTTTTAATAATGCTTCATTATTAGCCATTAAGTTCCGGCAAAACTGCAAGTCAAGCTTAATATCTGCAGAAATTTATGGACATAGTGTGGGTCTTCCTAGTGTGCTGGGGATTACTGAGAGCTCAGTTTAGTGTGAAGCACTGTGTGCATTAAAGTTCACCAAGGGTTTAGTTGGACGGTTTTGAGACTTACAACTTGGTCGAAAGTCACAGTTCTTTTACAGTACAGTTGCCATCAAATATTCAAACTTGAATTTAAATTTGGGTACTTGAAAATGCACTCAAAGTTCAAATTGAATAGTCTTAAAGATGTTTTTATAAGATATGCAAAATAATTTGTTTGCCATCTAGTTGATATGCTAAATTTATTATAATTGAATGCCAACATTTGTGTACTTTATTGCAACAACTCTTTCACTGGGCAGCAACTCCCCACAGGTTATCATAAAATGTGTTTTCATGCTACAATTGCTATAAATACTAAACAGAGATGTTCTTATTAACCAACAAATGGAACCTTCACTGCTGTTGGGAATGCCTGGAAAAGCCCACATTGCTATCAGTTGTCACAAGGCACACACACTTTTCTAAAGACACATACACACACACATGCATACACCTGCCGGCCATAAACACCTCAAGCCATAAAAATGCAATTTACTATTTGCTGTTTTGCCAACTACAAAAGGGGACGACAACAAATAGCGAAGCACAAAGCAACTGGGATCACTGAACTACGGCTACAAACTACGATTCAAGACACCGAGCTGGTTTGCCTGACACGTTCCCAACCTCCCCTTAACACCACAAAATAGAGCTTGGCACACGGGTGCACAGGTAAACAGTATTCAACTTCCGAGCTCCATGTCCACGAGTCGGTGCTGCCTTTTATATAGTATCTCTATGCCAGCAGCTGCCTTCTCCGTGTACGTATCCTTGTCCATGTCCGTGTCCGCGTCCGCGTCCGAGTCCATGTCCGGCTAACCTTCTTCCTGTGTTTTCGCCGTGTTCCGTTGCTTGTTTGTGTAAGAAAAACAATAATAAACGGCGGCAAATGGCAGCCAAACAATGTCACGCTAAGACGGAAATGGAAAATTACGTAACGCAAAAGCTTTGCGTTACGCTCAGACCTGGCCTTACGTAAAGAGCGTTGACAATTTAATGACCTGGAATTGTTCCACGTATCCTTGGTGTCAGTGGCCTTTGTTAATAATTACCGCAGCTGCTAAACGGAAATTTCTAATGGCTTACTTGGTACTGCCAACTAGAGTTGAGAGAGATATTTGTTTCTGGCAGTCACAGTTTTGACGATGACTGTTACCATCAAATAACTGGGACTTTGTGATACAGAAGTGAAAAATGCTTATGTTTTAAAATTTCTATATATAAATCTATGCGCTATAATAAATATATTAGGTTTTAAAACTTTTGGCCTGCAAATTACATTCTATGATCTGATACAATTTTACAAAAATGGCTTTAATTATCTGCCAATGAAACATGTTGAAGGGTACTTATAAACAAATATTTAGAGTATATTTTTCTGCAGAGTATTTTATCAGAAGCTTAATATTAATGCAGTAAAATTTGCACATGTGAATAACTATCACTCGGATGAATGAATTTGATAATCTTAGTAGTGTATTTTGAAGAGAATTAAACAAAAAATTATTGTTACCATTCTGAAAAAAGGAAAGAAAAATTGTTTTCCCCTTCAAATTCGTCTGAAGCTTTAAAGAACTTTGCATTCCCAAAATGAAATTTGGACAGAGAAAAGCTTAGGAAATAAGACACACTTTTAGGTAGCTCTAAGAAAACTAGAATTATTGAAAAATAAAGCATTTTTAAGAACACATTTTTGTTGTTTTTGTTTTGGACAAATACTCGTATATATATTTGGATAATGATAAATAATAACTTTTGAAAGTTTAGGAAAAATAAACATTGGAAAGATTTTGAAATCCATTGATCCGGAAAAAAGCTATTGCCATTTGGGCTACTTTTTTCTCAGACAACTCCCCATATACAAATACTGCTTATTTCGCATGACTTTGCTTCTAAAGCTTTGTTTATCTTAAAACTTTCTGAGGCTGTAACGGCTAAGAAGTGGACCAGGGCAGATAGCATCATGACTTTATGTGTGTTTCGTGAAAGTTATTGGAACAGTAACGATAATCAGGACAGCTATCAGGACAGTGCCTTTTTACCAGCACTCGAGCTGTTAATGTCAATTACTGCGTTTGCAGACCTGTTGCTCTCGATATGCAGTCACACTGTGTCTCAAGATGTTTGTCAGTCATATCCACACATTCAAGATGCTCCTTTGTATTACAACACAGCATGAGGGAGCTTTGCAGTATGAAATGTAAATAGGGAACACAAGTTGCTGCCAGCACACAATGGGGAGCATGAGTAATGCATTGGCTGCATTTTTTCTTGGCTTGGTGGTTTAATACGATCAAAACGTTTGCAAGTCTAACAGTTCCTGTTTTTGCTCCGTAGCTCTACATAATACTGATTCGTCCAGAGCGTAATGTGCGACAGAGCATGATGCCTCCACGTTGTGGCAACATGCATCGTACTGCCGGCACAGGACCATCGTCAATGATGGCCGCAGCAGTTGTTACGGCTGCCACTTGCGCACAGGAGGAGAAAATACAAAAACATATCACGCCCACAGATACAGGTAGGTCTAGCTGGACTGCAGCAAATAAACTTGCGCTGCCAGCGATCATATATGAATGGAATTCTTTTTTGCAGAGCACTCAGTAAAGACGAAAAAGCTATGCGAGATGGCCACACAGACGATAGCATTGTCTAGCATATTCACATCTCTAGATAACAATACCTTCAATCAGATACCATACGCTGATCAATATGTGCCAAATAATACAACAACGGCCACGCCCACTAACGCCGCCCTTGGCACTGAGGCCTGTGATGAGCAGGTGGTTGTCAATAACAACAAAATCAATCAGCAGCAGCATGGCCAGGCCAATGTTGTTGTTGTTGTGGCAGCAGGCGTCAATCATTTGTCCAGCAGCCCAGCAGCTGCAATCACAGCAACAACAGCAGCAGCAAACCTGGTCAATGCAACGGATGCAGTTGCTCTGTCTGAATTAATACCCACGGCCACATCAAACGGCAGCAGGCGAGCGCCGGTGTTGCAGACAAATTTATAGCTAAATGCGCAGCAACTGCAGCAACAGCTGCTAAAGGAGCAGCAACGTCAACAGCAGCAGCAGCAGCAACAACAACAACAATCGCAGCAGCAGCCAGAGTTTGCACATCCTCTGCAGCAGGATCAAGCGCAGCCGACAGCAAGCGAAGGCGCAGCCAGCGACGTTGCAAGCACGGGCAGCGGCAGCGGAAGTGCAACAACGATCGGCAACGGAAGCAACAAGAAACGAGCCGCGATACCAGTTTAAAAATGTGGTCTAAAGAGGATGTAAAAGTATGTATAGATAGAAATGCTTATGTATATGTATATATATATATATATATATATATATATATATATACATATACAAACATATGTCGGCAGTGAGGTTAACAGAACAGGGAAAATAAGGAAATTTCAATTTATTTGCGTTCTTTAAATAGTTACAGCTTAATATAATAAATATTCAAGTTATGTTTTTCTGACATATTATATTTTATTTGTATAGTATTTGCTACACTTACATTCAATATTGATTAAACCTCCCTGCTTCCATTTGTTGCCACTTCAAGATATATAGGTATCTATTGTAATATTTGTAGCACAAACTTTGAAAACAAAACAATTTTACAATAAGCCCAACGAAATGTTTAAATAATTGTCAGCCACATTTAATAAATAATAATAATAATAATTGCGAAACGTTTTAAATGTTTTATCATTAAGCTTAACTAAGTACTACAATATAAAAAAACAAAAAGAAAACATGTGGTTTGGTTGCAATCGCAGCACAAAAGTTACCAAAATGAAAAATATGTGATATAATTTCAAAAATGTGTGTTTTTTTCTAAAACGAAAACTAATCTCGTACTTACTAACTGTTAGCATAAGTTGTAAACATTTTAGCTTTAAGTTAACTAAGTACATCAGCGCACTCGAGTTTATGTTACAAAGGGGTTGCATGCAACAAACGCAACGGCCGCAACCCCCTTGCAACGTAGCGGCAAATGAAGGCGTCTTAACAATTGCATTTATTGTGTTGTTTGAGCCCAGCAACATGGTAGATTTAATTGTCAAATGAATATACTTACACTGGCATCAAAGGTCTGCATTTTAATTATAAGCAAATTGTATATAATTCAAATAGTTGCATGCATGTTCTTCTTGTGTATTCATAAATATGTATGTATGTTCTACTCGTATATTAAATGTACTGCAGTTAAGCATTTCTGCTCTCAATATGGGTAAAAATTAAGTATAAGATGGTTTAATTTAAGGTCTTGTGAAGCGGTGATAAAAACACGCAACTAAAATTAATTCAAAATATAAAAAGTCTAGCCAAATTATAAAAGTTTAATTGTTAGCTAAATACATTGTACATGTATATTATTATCTGTGTGTATTCAATGTACATAAGTAAAAAACAAAGAATAATACCAAATATTAAAAGCCATATTTATAAAACTGAATGTCTCTGAATATTAAAAATAAATAAATAATTCTTGAAACTATATAGAATACTATATATAAATGCTGTATTACCATTGATAAACAAAAAACTGCTAAATGTTGTTAGGTGGCATATATTTACGAGAACTTACAAGAAATTGAACAAACAACCAAGTATCAATAAAACACTAACTAATTCCATTCAATTGTGTTTTATTCCGTGCTAAGAACCAAAGCCTCTCCAGCCAACAAATCCAACTCTTGGATGTCATAGCGGTTACTTTAAAAAACAGATATAAAGCATTCAAATATAATTTATATATGCAGTTCAGACAAGTCTGCTTACCCCTCAGTTTTGTTGGAGTCCAAGCTGCGTATAAGCAACCGCAAAGTAGATGGCAAAGTTTTGTCAAACTCTGTCAAATTGAGTTTGACAGTTGCTGTGCCAAAGTTGGACACGTACAGAATGCTGGCAGCGCCAGAGAGTGACCTGAAGTTACCAAACAGAGTAAGTAATTTAAAAGGCAGACTCATCAATAAGCGCAAAACCCACCGCTTCACCACGAATATATCCTTAGAAAGCGCCTTATATTTGGTAGCACCATTTTGTAGAGTATTTGAGCTTCTACGCAACGCAACCAACGACTTGTAGATCTTCAAATGGGAGTGCGCTGATCCAGACTCAGTAGCCACATTGGTTGTCTTATAATCTGTAGCCAAAGGTAACCAAGTCTTTGGGCCACTTGAAAAGCCCGCATTTGTGCCACTTGTCCAGTGAAAAGGTGTACGTTCGGGATCTCTGGTATACTGTTCGTAGATTTGAGCATTTGAATTGCAGGCCCAGGGATCAACCGTGTCCTCCCAGCTAAGTTCGCCATCAGTCATGCCCAGTTCCTCACCCTGATAGGTGACACTGGCGCCTGGCAGTACCATGACCAGCATATTCATGGCATCAATATGCTTTTCGCCATATCGACTGGCAGCTCGTCGTTTGTCATGATTGCCCAACTAAAAGAAAGTATTTATTATATCATTTATCGTTATCATCAGTTAAGATTATTCATGACTATTCGATACTTACCACCCAATTGGCTGTCCTTCCCGCTGGCATATTTTGAAGCCACAGATCAATGGCCTCCTGGACAGTGCTAGCACTCAATCCACTTTTCTCTATCACACTAATAAAATTGAAATTAAATGGCAAGTGAGCGCCATTAACCGATTGGTTGCCATAAAACTGCATGGTGAACCAAGCAGGCGAATATGTCTCAATAAGCAAAACGCTCGAATTTCCACCGAAAATACGCTGATGATCATCAAGTACTTCGCGCCACTGGTAAACCATATCTATGGTCTCTGGCTGATTTTCAATGTACGTCGTTGTCAAATACTCACGATCCTCTGCATCCTGCGTAGCACCAGTCACCAACTCATCGGGAAACTGACCCTGCCCATCCTTTTGTGTCTCGAACAATGGCGGCAGTGCATCACATCGAAAGCCAGCGACGCCCTCATTGAGCCAATAACGCAGCACGCGTTTCATCTGAGCAACCACATCAGGATTGCGATAGTTCAGATCCGGTTGCTGCACTGCAAACTGATGCAAATAGTACTGCTGCCGCTCCTCATTCCATTCCCAGGCGCTGCCTCGGAAATATTGTAGCCAATTGGAAGGAGGCTCCCGTTTTCCAGTTGCAGCATTCACTTTTCCATCATGCCACACATAGTAGTCCGTGTAGCCTCTCTCCCGCTTCACGGACTTCTTGAACCAATCATTCTCATCACTCGAATGGTTTGGCACAAAGTCCAGTATAATCTTCAGATCTAGCTCCTTGGCTTTCTTGATAAGTGTACGAAAATCATCAAGAGTGCCATACTCTGGCTGTATGTCATAGAAGTCGGAGATATCGTAGCCAAAATCCACCATGGGTGACTTAAAAATGGGTGAGAGCCAAGCAGCTGTCACACCCAATTCCTTAAGATACTGCAGTTTGCTGGTAATGCCATTCAGATCACCTATGCCATCGCCATCAGAGTCCATAAACGAACGTGGATAGATTTGATAAAACTGTGCAGTTTCCCACCAGTCCTTGGTGCTGCTCACTTTTGTTGTTGTTGTGTCCTGACATGCCTGTCCAAGTGTAACCAACAAAAGTAAGCTGAGCAGCGATATAAAAGTGTTTTTCCCAAACAATGTCATCATTATGATAGCCTGCATAACAGTCAGGTGGTCTTTTATACTAGTTTCAAGGAGGGTTAGATAAGAGCCGATAAGCTTGAAACAGTGGAAACTTACAATGCATTGTACCTTTTGAAATGTAATATATAGTACTAAGTGATAATGGCACATGGGTAATATGAAGTGAGCACAAATATATATAATCATTTGAGTGGCGTGCAAATCGCAGATAAAAACTATGATAAATTCTTCTAATTTTAAAGTTATCCTGTTCAACAGGACCTGTTGACTTGACAATCGGATATAAAATAAATAAAAATATTTGTATTATTATTAAAAAATTTTAAATATTTTTGACTGACTATCGGATATAAAATAAATAAAAATATTTGGATTATTATTATTAAAAATTTTTAAACATTTTTTGAAGTTTAATTTTTTAAATAAATTTTATCTGATTCTTCCCACTTATATTTCAATGGTGCAACATTTGTCATGCCGAAATCAATTACTGATTTGTTTTGCACGATCCCGAAAACACATTATAATTGTATTTTTTCATGTTGAAAGGCGAATATAAGTTACATGTGGTAACAAAAATTAAAATGTAATAACATGTACGGATTACAGTCAATGGAAAAAGATTGATTACAATTATTTACAGTATTCAGAGCCCTTAGAACAAGAATCTCAAAATGATTCAAATATTTTAAATCGCTAAATTAAATATATGTATTTCCATGTGCGATAACTTTTCATTCCAAATAGGTTTTTATACTCTTTTTTAATTTAAAAAAAAAAAACAAGTAAGAATGCTCTAGTCGAGTGTGCCCGACTACGAGACTCCCTGCTCCCACTTTGCATTTCAAGTAGTTCAGCGACAACTCAAGCAAGCAGTGCACTTAACTCGTAAAGTGCCTGTCAAACTGTTGTTTCTGCCAGTTGAGACGGGGGTAATAGATTCTTCCGTAACTTTGGTGCTATTTATCCAATCGTGTTGAAATTTACACAGCAGATCAACATTGATGCAACATATATGTGTACCAAAAATCAAAGCTCTATCTTTTAAATTGTGGCTGTGGGAGTCTTTTGCGATTTGCAGTGGTGCGGGGGGGTGCATCCGAAATTTGAAATAAACTTGATCTGCGTATGGTATACAAGAACCTGCATTCCAAGTTTGGTGTCTCTAGCTCTTATAATTTCCGAGATCTGTGTGTTCATACGGACAGACGGACAGACAGACAGACGGACAGACAGACGGACATGGCTAGTTCGTCTTGGCTGTTGATCCTGATCAAGAATATATACAGTTTATATAGTCGGAAATGTCTCCTTCTGCCTGTTACACACATTTGCAGTACTTTATAACTCCCTTTTTCCCATTTTTAATGGGAGCAGGGAGTAAAAAATACATGTTATATATAGGCATAGGCACACAAAGTGTCAACATCTTAGGAACAGCCAAAAATATCGATTCCGAATGTTTTGATTAGATTTGGAAATGTGAACATATTTTTTCAATATATTTAAACACCAAAAATGACTTTCTTGTCTTGGCAAGAGGTTATGCTATCAGACCAAAAAAAGGCAAAAAAGATTTGTATATGTACATTTAAATTTCAAACACCAAACATCAATAAATATTAGGCTGATTTAATAATAACCAGGTTTAAAGGGTATTAAATATTCGTCCTAAGTAGGCAATTTAACCTGTATTGCTCTTTCTCAAGATGCACTTGAGATTCAATGTTGGCCGCTGAAGTGCTTAGAATATTACTCAGCTACTTGAGAAACGTTTATCATTTAATCCTAGTTGAGCAGGTCAGCTTGTTGCTGGCTGGCTGTATAAAAGGCCAGACGATGACCATTCAATGGATAATCAAGAAAATGCAACCTTTGCAACTGCTAATTTCAGTGCTTAGCCTGGCAGTCCTTGGCAAGGCATGCCAGGACACAACAACAACAAAAGTGAGCAGCACCAAGGACTGGTGGGAAACTGCACAGTTTTATCAAATCTATCCACGTTCGTTTATGGACTCTGATGGCGATGGCATAGGTGATCTGAATGGCATTACCAGCAAACTGCAGTATCTTAAGGATTTGGGTGTGACAGCTGCTTGGCTCTCACCCATTTTCAAGTCACCCATGGTGGACTTTGGCTACGACATCTCTGACTTCTATGACATTCAGCCAGAGTATGGCACTCTTGATGATTTTCGTGCTCTTATCAAGAAAGCCAAGGAGTTGGATCTGAAGATTATACTGGACTTTGTGCCAAACCATTCGAGTGATGAGAATGATTGGTTCAAGAAGTCCGTTAAGCGGGAGAAGGGATACGAGGACTACTATGTGTGGCATGATGGAAAGGTGAATGCAGCAAGTGGAAAACGGGAACCGCCTTCTAATTGGCTGCAGGCATTCAGAGGCAGCGCCTGGGAATGGATCGAGGAACGTCAGCAGTACTATTTGCATCAGTTTGCAGTGCAGCAACCGGATCTGAACTATCGCAATCCTGATGTGGTTGCTCAGATGAAACGCGTTCTGCGTTATTGGCTCAATGAGGGCGTTGCTGGCTTTCGATGTGATGCGGTTCCGGTGCTGTTCGAGGTGGAGGTCGATGAGCATGGACAGTATCCTGATGAGGGGCTGAGCGGAGCGACTGATGATGTGGACAATCGCGCCTACTTGAAGAATGAACTTATTGAAAACCTACCCGAAACTATTGACATGTCCTATCAATGGCGCACAGTCATGGATGACCATCAACGCATTTATGGCGGGGATTCAAGGGTGTTGCTTATTGAGACTTATGCTGCACCTGCGTATACCATGCAGTTCTATGGCAATCGCTCCGTGGAGGGCGCTCACCTGCCCTTTAATTTCAATCTGATTACAACGCTAGCAAGCAGCGGCGTCTCCGCGAGCTCCATTAAGAAGGCAGTTGACAACTGGCTGCTGAATATGCCACCCGGACGCACGGCCAATTGGGTGATTGGCAATCATGATCAGCGTCGGGCGGCCAGTCGCTATGGTGTGGCCAATACGGATGCCATGAATATGCTGGTTATGATACTGCCAGGTGCCAGCGTGACCTATCAGGGCGAAGAGCTGGGCATGACAGACGGCTACATTAGCTGGGCAGATACTCAGGATCCTGCCGCTTGTAACTCCAATCAGGATATCTACGAAAAGTTTACGCGTGATCCATCACGCACACCCTTCCAGTGGACAAGTGGCACCAATGCTGGCTTCTCCACAGCCACCAAGACTTGGCTGCCTCTTGCTGCGGATTATAAAACTAGCAATGTGGAGACGGAGTCGGCAGCCACTCGCTCGCATCTGAAGATCTACAAAGCGCTGGTGGCACTACGCAAAAGTTCCAAGACTCTACAGAATGGTGCTACCAAATATGCAGTTCTCAATGACAATGTTTTTGTGGTCAAGCGGTGAGTGAAGTGCATAATGAATATGATCTCTTTCAGAATTCAATACATATTAATTCAATGAAAACTATCTCTGTTTTTCTTAACAGCTCTGTGTCCGGCTTTCCCAGCATTGTTTTTGTGGGCAATTTTGGCAGTAACGGCGTCACCATTGATCTGAGCCAGTTTGACAAGACACTGCCAAATCATATGACCCTTTTTATACGCAGCCTGAGTTCTACGAAGGCAGAGGGGTGAGTCATCTGGTTGTCTATGTATTTTATGAACACATTTTGACTTGTCTATCTTTTTACAGTGCGCTTTTTGAAAGCAATGGTCTTAGTTTGGCGGCTGGAGAGGCCTTGGTTTTAAGCTCTAGCTAAATGCAACAATGTTCTTACACACTTGCGTTTATTTAAGTCTAACCAATTAAATTTTGAATCACACACACTTTATACAAGTCAGGCATTGGGCGTCTTGCTTTAGCTCAAAGCAAATGTGGCGAGGCCTGTATAAATAAATAAACAAAGTAACAAATCCACAAACAAACCACTCAGCCCACATACTCGTAGACTGGCAAAGGTACGAGTACGGGTACGAGTATATCCGTATACGCTCTCAGTTAGGCTCAAGTGCCCAGCATACTCATGTAATTCCCTGCAAGACGCGGGCTGTGGTCGGGGCTCGTCATTTAAAGTGTTTACACACAAATTAAAGTCAAGCTGCGAACACTTGCGTATTTTGTATTATGTATTCTGTGAGCTCAAAGAGAAACACAGCAGCCCAAAAGCAAAGTATGCGTTACACACAAAAGTAAATACAGATACAGGACAGGCTGGGGCCTAGATATACGAAAAAGTCGACCTTACCCGTAGTCAAAGTCTCCTTTGAAACCAACAGCTACGAGGGATGCTTGAAACTTTGTTTAATCGTATTAGTAAAGCACACAAAACGAAAACGCAATTCAAATTTAATATTTGTTCTATACGTTCTCTATTCAGTGCACTAATCAACATACCCTCGCATAGTTCATTTTCCCATAAGTAAATTTGAATTACGCTAAAGGTAATTAAATTGCGTTTACACATGTTGATTTGTAGACGACAGCATTTTACCCAAAACCCTATATATAAGTGTCTAATCTCTGTCATGTTACGCATTCGACATGTTGACAACAAAACAACAAACAAAAATCTATTTGCCACAACTCTGGCTGAAGTTCCGTTAGACATTTATAAATGAGAATTTTGCACTTTCTTAGAACTCAAACAGCTGCCACAAGTCTCACTACAATCAAGTCATTTACATGTATCCGGACGAAGGCTTGTCAAGCACCTGAACAGATTTCTTTGTCAGATTGCCGAGCATAAGAGTCCTGCTAGAATGCTTCAGAAAAACATAAAATAACAATAATAATTGTCTTGTTGTTGTCAAGTGTTTTTCTGCATGAAGTGGCTCAAATTATGCTAAGTGGACTGTTTGAAACAAGACATTTTAAATTTCCCAGAATTTTAGTAAAATCATATAAAGTTACTGAATATAAGGACATGTGAAGTGACAAATAAGTTTTAAATATATTCTGAAAATGTTTTAAAAAACAAAACATAATAACAACAAAATATGTACATATTAAATTGAATGTAGCACTCATGTCTAGTTTTCTAAACAAAAACAAACAATTTATATTTCAAAGAATTTTGGTAAAATCATATAAAATTACTAATAATAAGTGGAAATAAATTGCAATGAATAAAATATAGCTTACTTTTCCAGGAAACATGTAAAATAACCACATTCTGCAAGTATGAACAAAAACATATAATAATTAAAACACATACCAAATTTCCAAGAATTTTGTTTAAATTATATATAGTTACTAATAATCAGTAGAAATAAATAACTACTAATGAAAAAGAGGAATCACCTTCTCGTGGACAAGTAAAGCAGCCAATGAATTTTAAAAATATTCTGCAAATATTCTGAAAAATATGTAATTATAACTAACGCAGCCGGCGAACTTCGTAAAGAGGGATAATAAAATACAGATAGCTCATATTTTAATAGAGAAAATATCTCTTAGGCTCGCCCCTTCAGAAAACATGTTCACATGAAAACTTTGTTTTCGATAGATTGTTCCTATATCCTAGATATAATCGCCCGATTTTTTTTAATAAGACAAGAAAATATTAATGCCAATGCGTAGAAAAGGTAAACTTAGTTAAATAACTTCAGATAAAATTGCCACGCCCACTTCTGACTCCGCAAAGATGCTAAAAAATGAGTATATCGCAGTCGGATGTATACGAAAGAGTTCGATGCGGCAATTGGCATTTAAAAAGATTTACCAATATATTAACAACGATAAGGTACAAAAAGTAGTAGGAGTAGTTATTATTTCTTCTTCTAAATGTTTATAAATTAAGACATCCTTGTCTTTCAATAGATGACTATAGGTATGTTCGCCACGTAATGTTTGTAGATTAATTTTTACAGAATAGGTATGTGTTTGTCTTATTTTGTTTTGTTTAAAGTAAGGTTTAAGTTTTCATTCCTTTCACCAACTTTTAGCTTGGTAATTACTTAGGAACCACTGAAAATTCCAAAAGTTTGCTATCCAAGTTGGCCTTAGACTGAAACGGCAGTGACGAGCATTTTAGAGCAATGGCTGGAGTTGAAGCTTCTTTTGGCATTGCTGCTGGACGGGAAAAATGTCATAAGACATGTTTGTTTACGCTGTTAATATTATTATTAATATTATTTGTTATTATTAAAACCTTTTTTTCAGAGATATGCAAAGGCTCAACAAATGCTTCGAAAGCAATAATACGACTGCTACAAATTTATTGAGGGACTTAATTTGAACTATAAACTCACTTAACGCCAATGTAATAGATACCAATAATGATTTTGATATAATCAACGAAGATTTTAGAAAAGTAGTTAATATAGAGCTATATCTAAGATCAAATAAAAAACACCTCTATGCGATGTTAAATCTTCTGATATCTAATTTTGTCCCGAAGTATTTTCTTATTAATATGAGAACTATTTTAAATAATAAAATTAATTAAGCATTCCGCACGTTGCTTCTTTCACTGCCAAGTTATGCTTAAAAGCTCTTAAAAATACCTTTTCAATGAAATGTATAACATGTCTGTGGCTTCTTTGGCTTGGAAACTGTGGGCGTGCCAATTAAAGCAGTTTCTAGCGGTTTTCCAGAAAAGTGGTAGAGCAAACGTTTCTTGGGCAATGATGGGGAACAAGTCCACAAAATTCTAGACATCTACGTCAAAGCGTTCGTACAAACAAACAAACAGACAGTCTAATTTTAAAATGTTCATAGCTTTTGAACTAATTGTCAGATTAGAATGAACAAGTTGTCAATCGACGCGTATTCAAAATTCAAATATTTGTGCGCTTAAAAAAAATTCCAAAAAGCCCCAACAGCCCCATAAGCTCCAATTCTTTACATTTTTCCCTTCTCAACTGCTCGCCTGTATCTCATGAACCAGGTGAGTAACTAAAAGTTTTAGTATGCACCTTTCTTAGTTAAAGTAATACCTTTCGATCAGTACACAGTTCGATATGATCGAACACTCACAGCAAATATTTCATTCATGCTATTTATAATGCTAATCGCAGTTTGCACACTTCGTGCTGCTTCGTCACTAGCGTACACTGTGATACAGAAAGTAGGTACATACCAAATATCTTAAAAATAGCTCTCAATTTCCAAGAACTTTGGCAAAATCATATGAAACAACTGAAAATAAGTGTAAATCAAATTTCGATGAAAAAAAACCTAACTCGAGAACATGAATAATACCCAAGAAAATGATAAAAAACATTACCAATTTTCTTAAATATAGCTTCCAAGTCATTAACTTTTAGTTTCTGCCCCTAACCTTCTACTTGGTATCCTAAAGGTATGCTGTCAATTTTAAGACTTGTGAGTGTGACATTCTTATGGATTTTATTTATCTGGTATTTTGCAATTTTAAATTTTGCCAAGCTATCGCAAAATATATTTGTCGCGAAATAATCGGTTATACTTCTTATCAGAAGCAAACTATGAATCATCATTGGAATATTAGCCACCATTGCACAAATCTAATCTGGTCTAGCAAAATATATTAACGGGGTTCCCGTGATAGAAGTCAGGTAGTCCAAAAACTTGACAATTTTTTTCTGGCAACTTTAGTAACTTTGCAATGTTGTTTCTGATCAGTATATTTGCAAGCATTTTGCTAAGCGTTAAAGTCTTCGTCGAATAGATGGGATACCTTAGTGGACTATTGAACGACTATGTTAACCGAAACCCATTAAGTATTGAATGCTTCCGCTTAGCTCTAAGAATAGCAGAGCCCATGTTCCAGATGCGGACACCCAAGGCACTGATTATGGATACACCAGTTATAGAAGCGGACGCCCAATGGACAACCAATGCAAAGATGCAGGAAACACCTGTTATGGAAGCTCCGATGCCTGGCAAAGGCAGAAAATTGAAAGATTGAATTCCGTTTTAAAAATACTTAAATTAAATTCTGCAAACTTGCAATGATGTCTTTATAAAAACGTGTTAAATTATAAATTATAATCAACTTATCCAAGCTTCAACCAACCAGTTTAAAATAACAAAAAAATACATTGTAAATATATATATATAAAATATATATCGATGTATTCGATATTTCGTTTTCCCTGCGACATTGTGTGGACATCGGAAAATTAGCAGTCCGGGCCAAAGCGGCTTACAAAATATATAAAAATCGTGTAAATGTCCACGTGACCTGCCAACCCATTAAAAGGGTCCCAGACACAATCTGAGTCTCAGACCGAGGCACTTTGTGCTTGTGCACGTGACCTGAAACCAAAAAATATATATGTACATATGTACATACTATATATGTATATTTAAGCGTGTTTATATGTATTTGTAAGCCACAGGATTGAGCGCCACCTGACTGTGGTAGGCGTTTTCATTTTGTGAAGATAATGAAGTTAATTTCCCGAAGAGCGGGTGCTTAAAAAATCAACGCATTATGCCTAAGATGGTTTTCGAAGATTTGCGGTAAGGCAAGCCGAAAAACTTTTACCTCGTCCTCGACAGAAAAGTTTGTAATACATTAAGTTGGTAATCTGTAGTAACTCAGGTAGGCAGGCAGGTTGCCAGAGAGGCAGGGAGGTAGTCAGGTAGTCAGGAAGCAACGGTACATTTACTAAAGGTAATCCAGCTCCAACAAGGTTTGCATATTAATTTTGTTTGCACACGTAGCGTATGCGTAATATTTGAGTGCGCCACACTTGTGTTTGGCTTTTCTAATTTTCCGGCTGTTTCTACACTGGTGTCTAGTTGTTGCTATCATTAAGTTGTTAACGAGTCTCGTTTTTTGCTTTTTGATCTGCCCAATGCTGGGCACGTACGGGTTGGGGTTGGTCAGGTGAACTAACAAAAGTTTTCTTAACCTTTAAATGAATCGTTCATTTGGATTATTCATTCACAACAACAAATTGCAACTATTAAATCAACCAACACTCACGGTAACTTTTAATGAAAAATTTCATCATGTACTTTGTTTTTTAGCTGTAATTTAAGATAGAAATTGTAACTCAATTGAAGCATGTATTTAACTGTTGCAATCAATAACTGATTTCAAAGTTAATTTAACTACAAATATTGCACGTGAGCAAATTTTGCTACTTTAATTAGGAACTGTGATAACAGTTGTGACCACAGAAAATCGAACTATTTTGTTGTTGTATTGGTCAACTATTCCCACAGTAAATCCAAATGCTAACATTGTATAACAATTGTATTGTTCATATAGTTTGTATGGAATTGTTGTCGTTATTTCGATTTCATCCTTTATTGACCTGAATAAGAGGACCGACTGATTGTTGTTGCATGGGGATCTGCTGTTCAAATCTTAACGATGATGGGAGCATATTTGTTAAAAAAAAAAAACATACAAATGTTAATAATTCTTTATGTTATTTTAAAAATGTACTAAAGTTATTGTACTATGTTAAGAGTAACTTTTTCATTTGTTTCATTTGAATTTTTTTAGAATTTAATTTTTAGCGAAAAAGCTAAAATTTATTTAAAAGACGAGAAGACCTTATAAACCTTTTCAAAACGACAATTTTGCTTAGTCCCACAGATGTTTTTGTGCGTTAAAAAGTTCTGTTAAAAGTCTGTTAATCATTAAATAAGTTAGTAATTCATTCTTATCTCAATTCATAAAAAATATTGCACTCATAAAATAGTAAATTAAATTAACTTTTTTATTTTCAAGTGAAAATACACATAACCAAATCGAAATATTAGAACTGTTTAGCTCATAAAAGTCTTACATTTAATAAAAAAGAATAATAACAAAAAATCAATTTGTCGAGTTCCCAATAAGTACTTCAAATTTCTCTGTCACTTAAGGGTTAATCACTGCCCAGTCGACCGCGACAGTCACTCAACTCTGAATGTCCAGACAGCCTCGTACTAATTGCACCACAAACATAGCTCATAACCGGCGGGCAACTGTATCAAAGGATTGAGGATGGGAGCGTGTTGTGGTTCTCCCTGCTAATTTAAACGCCCCTCACGTATTTGCCACCAAAACGATGACAGTTAATGCCAACGAAAGGGCGCTGATGAACGACCAATTCCCGCCGGTGTTTCTTTTTTTGGCTAGGGTATTGGGTTAGGTGGAATTACAGGCATTTGAAGCGCATCAGTTAAAAGTAATTCGATCGATTGGCCAAACGATTTACTGTGGCTTGAAATTATTAAGTTCCTTTGCTTCTGTACTATTTTCAATAAAAATATTGCCAAAAGAAGAATTTAAAGAATATAGAATGTTTGGAAGTATGCTTAGTAATACAAAATAGCATATGTAAAACAACTAAAAAGAAAAAACTAGAAAGAAATGTTATATATACCTTTTCAGAAAAGTTTTGCACAAGAAAACTTATTTTTCAACAATTTGTTCCTATGCCCCAATTTTTTCGATTTTGATAAAACTTTGTCAACATAAGTGGAAAGTACTTAAACAAAGTTTGGTCGAGTTATTTTGAAAAAAAAAAGTTTATCATACAAAAACTTATTTTCAACCGATTCAGCTATTGGTCCTACCTGCAATAAGAAGAAGCATCTGTGCCAAGTTTCATAAAAAATGGATCTAGAACTAAGTCCTGAAAAACGCATATGAGAGACAGACGGACATGACTCGTCTGTTGACACTGATCACGAATGTACAATCCTCTTTTCTCTGAGACGTCTCTTTCAATGCGTTACACATTTCGTGACAAAATTATAACACCCTCTGCAAGGGTATAGTAATAGCAAAATACTAACAGATATAATAACACATTTACTTATACATATATTCCATTGTAACACTTTTTATTTTTCTCTTTATGATCTTTTTTTATTTTTTTGAAGGAAATGTGAAATGTCCGTCTGTCCGTTCGTCTGTCCGTCCGTCTGTTCGTATGAACGCAGGTTTTTTCAACAATTTTGAAGCTAGAGCAACCAAACTTGGTATGCATGTTGGTATATACGATAGGCAGACAAAGTGTCAAGGTAAATCTGAAAAAAGAAGTAAGAATGCTCTAGTCGAGTGTGCCCGACTACGAGACTCGCTGGTCCCAACTTGCATTTCAGTTTCAGTTTCATTTCAACAGTTCAGCGGCAACACAAGCAAGTAGCGCACTTAACTCGTAAAGTGCCTGTCAAACTGTTGTTTCTGCCAGCTGAGACGGGGGTAATAGATTCTTCCGTAACTTTGGTGCTATTTATCCGAAATTTGAAAAAAACTTTATCTGCGTATGGTATACAGGAACCTGCATGCAAAGTTTGGGTTCTCTAGCTCTTATATTCTCCGAGATCTGTGTGTTCATACGGACAGACGGACAGACAGATGGACATGTCTAACTCGTCTCGGCTGTTGATCCTGATCAAGAATATATATAGTTTATACAGTCGGAAATGCCTCCTTCTGTCTGTTACACACATTTGCATTACTTTATAACTCCCGTTTACCCATTTTTAATGGGAACAGGATGTAAAAAGTAATCACGGTGGAGGGCAGTCCACGCTAGTGACGAAACAACACGAAAAGTGTGAAAGCCGACTAGCATTATATACAGCAAATATACAAGATTTTATAAAACAGTTCAAACTTGAAATCTTAATTTAAAACAAGAAAGAGATGTCTTCACATTTTGTGGCCTTCTGCCAATTCTGCATTGTACGTTCATCATTCATTGAATTGAAATTTGACAAAGTACAGTAAATACCCCTTTTATAGCTTTTACTTTAAACTTTAAAGTTTTAAGTTAAAAGCAAGCATTAAATAGCTCTTATTTATGTGCCATAAATTAATTATATTTGAAAAAGCTGCAATTTATTATTCAGCAAACTATTCATTTCTTGCATGCAGTCAATTTTTTAGCCACGGCTTTAGCGTAAAATACCCTGCTTACACGCATTTCATCCTTAGTTTTTTACCGCAATTTATTCGCAGCAGGAACACCTGCATAATTTGTAGCTACCGGGTAATTCTGGAGTTTTTGAGTGCGGGGCATGTTTTTGATGTTTTGTGGTAGGAAAAACTGCACATAAATTTGAAGCACATCATGAGAATCGCCCAAAGGTGAAAACTCATAATAATTTCACTTCATTTTTTATGAGTAAATTAAAAAGCTAACCCCAGTCGTTGCCTGGCTGTCGCTTGCCATTCTGCTCATGTCTACCCACGCTCCACTCCACTCCACACCACTCCACTTCATACCCAAACAGCTAATGTGGGATGGGGAGTTGCTGCCAGGAACAGGGGCAAAGTCAACATTAACATCAACGATGTTACGGCAACTTTACAGTCATAGAGACTGGTGAGGTGTTCAGTGTTCGGTTTTTGGTGGTCTGCTGCAACGTTGCGTATGCGTGATTTGTGTGTCTTATCAATCACGTCTAATGGAATTTCTTTTTGTGTAAGGCCATACTTGAGGCAGACAAAGTTCCCTTATAATTTATAATAAGTTGCCGGGCCCGCGACCTCAAATTGAAAAGTTTTCCAATGTCGTTCAGCAATGACTTTTATATATAAAATATATATAAGTACAAGTACATACATATGTATACATATTTTCTTGATAACTTATGACAATGTAGGCCATCTAAACAGATTCCACAATCAGAGCCGCATATGGCTCCAACGACAGACTGCTCAATGTGACGCTCGTCCTGCAGAAAATAATATTAAAGTCAAACATGATCCCAGCTATTGATTAGCTTCAAAACTTACCCCACACTTGCCTTTGCCTGCGGATTAAGCAGCTTAATCTTATAGCTACCACTGGCATACAGCACACTGGCCACATCCACGCCACTGACACTAGTATCCAGCACATTGGCCACCAGCACATAGCTCGGCTCCCCACTCAACGACCGCTTGATGGCCACCACATTATCCTTAACTGCTGCATATCTTGTGGCTCCATGCTGCAACGTCTTGGTCTTACGCAGTTCCACCAGCTGCTTATACAGCTTGAGGTGGCTGGAATCAGCAGCATTCTCAGTCTGTGCATTGATTGTCACATAATTGGGATTAATGGGTAGCCAGGTTGTGCTGTTGCTGGAGAAGCCTGCATTTTGCTCACTGCTCCAATGGAATGGCGTTCTGGCGGGATCTCGTGTAAACTGCTCGTAGATGTTCTCATTGGAATTGCAAGCAGATGGATCGCGTGTATCTGACCAGCTTATATCCAGATCCGTCATGCCCAGCTCCTCGCCTTGGTAGGTAATACTCACACCTGGCAAAAACATTTGCAGCATGTTCATCAAATCAATACGCTGCTCTCCATAGCGACTGCCCACGCGACGCTGATCATGGTTACCCATCTAAAAAGAAAATACATTTTGGAATATTAGACAAGAAGAAGCAACTACGCTTAGGTGTTTTTTTTGTAATGCAAAAAAAAACTAATACAGCCTTATTTATGCAAATTGTTTAAAACTCTTTGAAATAAAAAAACTTAGAAAACATTTTGCCGAATGTGGAGAACTGATAATGTATATTGGATTGTTGTGGTTACATTGGTAAAAAAACACCGCAAATTTGTTGAAAATTCAAACGATTTTTCAGTCCGAAAAAATAAAATTGAATAAGATAAGTATTTCTATAAACTAGATTCTACAATCTTAACACTTACCACCCAATTTGCTGTCTGCCCCGCTGGCATTTGGCTCAACCAGCTATTAATGATCTTCACAAATCCGACAGCATTCAGTTGAGTGTTATTCTTATCGCCCTCTCCGCCAACTATGAATTGAAAATTGAAAGGAATCTGCGCACCCTTTGTAGTGCGATTACCATAGAGTTGCATGACATAGTCCAAACCCGAATATGTCTCCACCATGAGGATGCGAGTATCGCCGCCATGTATGCGTGTGTAATCATCGAGCAGCTGACGCCATTGATAAACCATGTCCACAGTTTCGGGCTGATCCTGTGTATAGATGTGCTTAAGGTAGGATGTATCAGCTGGATCATCTGTGTAGCCGCTGAGCGGTTCATCCGGATAGCGACCCTGTGCATCGGGCAGCACCTCAAAGCACCAGGGTACGGCATCAATGCGAAAACCAGCGACACCACGATCCAACCAATAGGTGAGTACTCGCTTCATCTGTGCTACGACAGCGGGATTGCGATAGTTGAGATCTGGTTGTTGCACTGCAAACTGATGCAGATAATATTGGCCACGTTGTTCATTCCATTCCCAGGCGCTGCCTCGCCAGGCCTGCAGCCAATTCGAGGGTGGCTCTCGTTTGCCTGTGGCGGCATTTAGATATCCATCATGCCATACATAGTAATCCTCGAAGCCCTTCTCACGATTTACTGACTTTTTAAACCAAATGTTCTCATCACTGGAATGATTGGGCACAAAGTCGAGTATTATCTTGAGTCCTCGCTCTTTGGCTGCTGCAATAAGCTCATCAAAGTCCTTGAGAGTGCCATATTCCGGTTGAATGTCAAAGAAATCTGCAATGTCGTAGCCAAAGTCAACCATGGGTGAGGTAAATATTGGCGATAGCCAAGTGGCCGTTACGCCAATATCCTTCAGATGGTCCAATTTGGATATGATGCCTTGCAAATCACCAACACCATCACCATCAGAGTCCTTAAAGGAGCGCGGATAGATTTGATAAAACTGTGCCACTTGCCACCAGTCTTTGCTGGCTTGACTACTGCTGGCTCTCTCCACTTCCACAGCAGCTGCCTGCCCAAGGCAGCTCTGCAGGCCCAGGATTAGCAGCGTTACTAGCAACTTGTTAAAATGCGCCATAGTTGACAAACTATTGAATGTTATAGTGCCTTATATATTACTTTAGAAGACGATCCCACATTAGTGTTCAAGTACTTTTGTAGTGTTTATTTATTTTATTACAAGTATTTATATTTATTTACAAACTGCATTTGAGTGTGAGGACTTGACGATAGCTCAAATAGAGCACTACTTGAGCCAGTACCAGATAGAAACCTAAAACAGGCAAGTGACGTTGTTCTCCATTGGTATAGTAAGTAAAGTAAGTGGTCGTGGTTCTCAGAATGAGTGACTCCTTAGGAAGCAGTTGTATAGAGCTGACATTGACAAGATCGCTAAGGGTAAAACAAAGTAGAGTTAAAAATGAGTCATCTGATTGTCTATGGTTAAATAATATTATATTCGATGGGAATAACCTTTTTGTTATCAAACGGAACTTAAATTAGTTTTTCTAGAAGTCTTATGGCAAATAACTAAAATAAAATCTAGATATAATTAACATAAGACCAACACAATGTGCAGAAAAATTAAATTTTTAATTAAGTATATGAAGCAATGTTAGTTAAATAATAACTAAACTAAATATTATTTTACCCTTGCAGAGGGTATTATAATTTTGACACGAAATGTGTAACGCATCGCATCCCAACTTGCACTTCGAGCAGTTCAACGGCAACACAAACAAGCAACGTCCTTAACTTGTCCAGTGCTTGTCAAACTGTTGATTCTGCCTGCTGCGACAGGGGAAAATAGATTCGTCAACAACTTTGATGCTTGTTATCCGCTACATCGAAAATACGCAACTTATTATCATTGATAAAAGAAATATGTGTGCCAAAAATCAAAGTTTTATCTTTAAAATTGTGACTGTGGGAGTTTTTTTTTATTTGCGCGGGTGTGGGTGGCTTGTACCCGAAATTTGAAATAAAGTTGATCTGCGTATAATACATATACAGACACCTGCATGCCAAGTTTGGTGTCTCTACCTCTTATAGTCTCTGAGATCGACGCGTTCATACGGACAGACAGACTAACGGCCATACAGACATGGCTACATCGTTTTGGCTGTTGTTGCTGATCAAGAATATATATAGTTTATATACTCGGGAATGCCTCCTTCTGCCTGTTAAATTTGTCCGTCTGTATTAACGCAGTTTTTTTTCACAGTTTTGAAGCTAGAGCAACCAAACTTGGTATACATGTTGGTATATACCATAGTCAAAGTATCAAGATGAATTCTGTTGCCCTATTAAATAGATTGGATTAAAATAATTTTGCCACGCCCACCCCCGCTCTTGCAATCGAGCAATGTTTGTTTCTCCCAAACCTGTAGAACGGGCCCAACCAAACTAAAATTGATGGCAAAACTTGAACGATTTTTCCAAAAATACAATTGTCACGCCTACTTCCGACTCCGCAAAGAGGCTAAAAAAGAGTATATCGCAGTCGGGTCCATCCGACGAAAACGTTCTTACTTGTTAAGACTAGACTTTGTTCTAGAGCTATCTTGATGAAACTTGCGACAGATGCAGATAGTACCTATAGTTGATTTGGCCAGGTCGGACCACTATAACATATTGCTTACATAGGAACGATCGGTTGAAAAATTATTTTTTTATGAAAAGCTTTTTTGGTTATCAAGATAACTCAACATAACTCGCTAAACCTAAGTTTAAAGACAGGTTATACATGATGATACAATTTCATCGAAATCGGTCCACTATGTCTTATAGCTGCCATAGGAACAGTCCGTTGAAAAATAAGTTTTCTTATGGAAATCTTTTCTGAAAGGGTATATATCTTCGGAACGCCGAAGATAACATTTCTTTTTTGTTTTTAATTTGAAATTTAGAATTTTAATTTTAGTTTTGTATACATGTGAAAGAATTTTATTTATCACAACTTACCCCACTTTTAGTTTTGATTTATTTGATACCAGCACCACTTCCATTTGATCGGACAAATCGGTAAAGACTTCACTTGGATTGACAGTCTCAATGTTACCGAAGATGTTCAGCAGTGTTAAATATGTAAAATCATGCTGATAAAAGCTAAGTATATATGAATAAGTCATTAGTTTTCATTTATGTATTTGAAAAGCAAAGTTCACCCACCGTTTAACGCCTAGTACAGCATCACTCAAGGCCTTTACTTCCGTTTCACCCTGTTGCAGTGTTGTTGTTTGTCGTCGGAGCTGCAACAGCTGTTTGTAGACATTTAGGTGACTTAGGGGCTGTTGACGCTGTTGCTCCACATTAACCAGCCTATAATCCTGAGCAATGGGCAGCCAGGTCTTGCTGGAATTGCTGAAACCCGCATCTGTATCGCTGTTCCACTGAAAGGGTGTGCGTTCGGGATCACGGGAGAAGTGCTCGTAGATGCTGGCATTTGTATTACAGGCGGAGGGATCAACAGTATCCTGCCAGGATATCCATACATCTGTCATGCCCAGTTCCTCACCCATGTAGGTAACACTGGCGCCCGGCAATGTGGCAATCAGCATATTCAACATATCCACACGGTCAGTGCCCAGGCGTGAACCCACACGTGACTTGTCGTGATTACCCAGCTGACCAAACCGATAAAAATGAGTGTTTGATAAAAAGATGTGACCTCAAACTTACCACCCAGTTGGCTGTGCGTCCTGGCGGCATATGTTGCAGCCACTTTTGCACCGTCTTAGCATAATCCTGTGCATTGGATTGATTTGTCAGCTCGCTTATCAACAGAAAGTTGAATGGCAGCTGAGCACCCTCAGCCGTTGCATTGCCATAGTACTGCATCACAATATCGATGGGTGAATAGGTCTCGGCCAACAAAATACGCTCTCCACCTTCGTGGAACTCATCTAGCACCGCACGCCATTCGTAGACCAGTGCTATTGTCTCCGGCTGATCAACTGTATAGATGTGTTGCAGATAGCCGTAGTCATCGGGATCATTGTCCCAATCATTCCGCGGTTCATCACGATACTGACCCGCAGCATCGGGCGCTATCTCGAAGACATGGGGCACCGCATCGATACGAAAGCCGGCAACGCCCTTAGACAGCCAAAAGCGTAGCACATTCTGTATTTAAAAAATTAAGAAAACAATGATAATAATAAGCAAGCTATCTTTGGCTTATCGTAGACTCCTTGCTAAGCTCCTAGCACATTTGATATATAAAAGAATTATTCATGATTCTTTAACTTACCTTCATGGCTTCTCGCACTTTAGGATTTCGATAGTTAAGATCCGGTTGCTTTTTGACAAATTGATGCAGGTAATACTCCTTGCGAGTGTCATGCCATTGCCAGGCGGAGCCACGGAACACGCTCACCCAATTGCTCGGCGGATGTCGAGTGCCGTTTATCATGCGCCCAGGATGCCAAACATAGAATTCCTTAAAGTCCTCCTCACCCGCCGCCGAACGTTTGAACCAGTCGCACTCATCGCTCGAGTGATTGGGCACAAAGTCTAAAATGATCTTTATGTCCAGTTGTTTAGCTGCAGCCATAAGACGATCGAAATCTGTCATGTTGCCAAATATGGGTGCTATATCGGTAAAATTGGCAATGTCGTAGCCAAAGTCTGCCATAGGTGAACTGAAAATGGGCGAAAGCCAAGTGGCTGTAATTCCCAATTCCTTCAGATAAGGCAGATTAACCGTTATGCCTAAAAAATTTCAATAACTTTTAGAGTCTTCTTTTATTCGTTGATTTGTTGATTTGTTCTTTTGTATTTGGCTCACCATTCAAATCGCCCACGCCGTCGCCATTGCTATCTTTAAATGACCTTGGATAGATTTGATAGAATGCGCCTGTTTGCCACCACTTTGACGCATTCTTTTGCTTATCGATGGGCACAAAGTCCGCATGATAGTTTGGATACGGCTGACTCAGCGCCCATCCAAGACACTGCAGCAGCAGCAGCAACAACAACGGCAACAAACCTCCCACGAGGCTCTGCATTTTTATCAAACTTCTCCAAACCGCAATTTGAAGCTGCTTTAAAATTTAAACTGGACGCAACAAACAATCAAAGACTACTGACATTCAAATACGAATTCAGAGAACTTTTCTATATTGCAGCTCTCTCACTTTGCACAGATTTTATATATATGATATTGGATGCTGTATTTTTAGTGTGGAGTGTGCTCAGATAGATGGCGAGAGAAAAGAAGAGAGCGAATGAAATTAAAAGAGCGTGTGAGGGCGATGGAGCGAGAGAGAGTGCGACGGGGAGCACTTGGACAGTGGGTAATACAGTATATTATCAATAATCAAACAATATTTTATTCAAATTCTTTTCTTCTTCTGGCTGGTATATTAATTAAGATACTTAATAACATTGTAAAATATTATTATTTTTAGTTGTAAAGTTAAGTTGTCGATTAATAAAAGTATTTCGTTATCTTTATACCCTGTTTTTCCAAATAGAAAAAAAGAGTATATTGGGTTTGTGAAGAGTCCGTCCGTCCGTCTGTCCGTCTGTATGAATGCAGGTTTCTCCCACAGTTTTAAAGCTAGAGCAACTAAACTTGGTATACATGTTGGTATATACCATAGGCAAACAAAGTGCTAAGATCGGCCACATCGGAACACTATAAGATAACTCAGCCAAACTCACTTTACTTAAGCTTAAGAACAGTTTACACATGGTGATACAATTTCATGGAAATTGGACGACTATATCTTATATCTGCCATAGGAACAATCGGTTGAAAATAACTTTTTGGATGAAAAACTATTTTGTTTTTTAAAATAGCTCAACCAAACTCACTTTACCTAAGTTTAAGGACAGTTTATAAGTATATGAGTTGTCTTTTAAAAAATGTAATTTATTAAAGATACAGAAAACCGAGTATATCGTAGTCGGGAGAACCCGCCTGCAACGTTATTACCTGCTTTTTATTATTTTGTTGGTAGGCAAGTAATTATTAGCTTATTACTGTAATTTCTTATTTCTAACGTATTTAAAAAAAATATTTGTATATTTTTAGCACACACTGTGCCTACAAATGCAAAACTCGCGTTTATTTTTGTCGTTAATCTGATCAGATATCGCTCTCAATATGCTCTCTCAGCCTGCACAACAGGCAGACTATTAACCGTTCAACTGTTTCATGCATTATTTCGTTTACCCTGTACTTAGCTCATGTGAATAGAGTTTATCCTTTTTTTTGATCCAACATATTGTGTACAATACTGAAATTTTATTCATTAAAGTTATTCTTTTGTTTTAAGAAAGACACAGAGTATTTCATAGCCAGTTTTAAATTAAATATAATTCCTTCGCTGATTGAGCGAAAATTGTGGTTGCTCATAAGTAAGTATTATATATTTTATGGCTTCAGTGACGGCCACAGCAACAACTAAATAGTATGTGACTCAAATCTGCATAGCTACTATATATGTATGTATGTATATATATACTCCACTTCCCATTTCTGATACGCACAATCAATTGAAATTAAATCCACCACGAGATGGATAAAAAGTTATTATACTCTTTTTTTAACTTTTTTGAAAAAAAAGGAAAAAAGAGTATATTGGGTTTGTGAAATGTCCGTCTGTCCGTCTGTCCGTCTGTCCGTCCGTCTGTCCGTCTGTCCGTCTGTCCGTATGAACGCAGGTTTTTTCCACAGTTTTGAAGCTAGAGCAACCAAACTTGGTATACATGTTGGTATATACCATAGGCAGACAAAGTGTCAAGATCTCCCCCCCACCCCCACCCCTTCCCCCACAAACCGCAAAAACCTATATCTTCCACAGTTTTATAGCTAGAGTAACCAAATTTGGCATAAGGGCTACTTATCACATCCTTCATTGATCTGGCAAAAAAAAATTCGGCCACGCCCACCCCCGCCCCCACAAATAGGCAAAGTCTGTATCTCCCCCACCCCTTTAGCTAGAATCACCAAATTTTGCAGGTTGAATTCTGTTGCCCTATTTAATAGATTGGATAAAAATATTTTTGCCACGCCCACCCCCGCCCTTGCAATCAAGCAATGTTTGTTTCTCCCAAACCTGTAGAACAGGCCCAACCAAATTTTTATTGATGGCAAAACTTTAAAGATTTGAGCAGAAATTCAATTGCCACGCCCACTGACTCCGCAAAGAGGCGAAAAAAAGAGTATATCGCAGTCGGGTGCATCCGACTGCAACGTTCTTACTTGTTTATTTATTTTTTTGTATTCTGCTTTTGTCCAGATTCTAGATGGTTGTTGTAGAACGCAACACAATGGACTCGTGTGGCATAAGTGTAACACTTCCAGCGGAGACCTGATCTCCCAGCTGTTTAATGGACTTGCTGGTGATTAGGGTATATTGGAAATTAGCGGGCAGCCCGCTGAACACCTTATGCAAGTTGACATTCTCAATGGAATCAAATATGTTGAATAGTGAAATGTAAACATAATTGCCACTCATGTAACTGAAAACAAAATATTTATATATAGTCATATATAAAGCGTTATCTAAAATCCAAAACTTACCGCTTAACTGCCAATACGTATTTGCTGACAGCCTTGACTTCAGCGGCGCCCTGCTCGATGGTCGGCTCCTGACGAAGCTGCTGCAGACGCTTATAGATGTTCAGATGGCTGAGGGAGACGCCTCGCTCCTTTTGGACATTGCGATCAACATAATCCTTGGCAACTGGCAGCCATGTGCTATCGCCGCTAGTGAAACCTGCTAGCTTACCATCTGTCCAATGCATAGGAGTTCTGGCTGGATCGCGAGACATCCATTTATAGTTTTCTTCATGTCCATTGCAGGCCTGAGGATCAACAGTATCCTTCCACGAGATATCGGCATCTAGCATGCCCAGTTCCTCACCCTGATAAGTGATACTGCAACCAGGTAGTGTGAGCAGCAAAATGTTAAACAGATCAACACGATCAGCACCGAAACGGGAGCCCACGCGATTCTTATCATGATTACCAATCTACAATCGATTGAAAAGGTGATTTGTTCACGTGATTTACAGCTGACAATCTTTGTAGTACACTTACCACCCAGTTGGCACTTTTGCCTGCAGGCATTAGCGATAGCCAGTTATTGATCAGGTACTCGTAGTGATAGGCATCTGAATCGATGTTCAGATTGGTTATCAGCTGGAAATTGAAGGGTATCTGTGCGCCCTCGGCGGTTTCGTTGCCATAATATTGCATTACAACCTCAATGGGCGACCAGGTCTCTACCATGAGTATGCTGTGTGTAGATAATAACTATAGATAATACTCTTTAATATCATTTGGACTACTTACCGCTCCTCACCACCGTTGTCCTGCTGGAACTGTTCCAAAATCTGACGCCATTCGTAAACCAAATGCGGTGTCTCGGGCTGATCGACTGTGTAGATTTTGTGTGTGTAGCCGTATTCCTCGGGATCATTAGTCCAATCATTGCGTGGTTCATCTGGATAGTTGCCATTCTGGTCAGCCTCAACCTCAAAGGCATGATAGATGGCATCCACACGGAAGCCATCGACACCCTTTTCCAGCCAAAAGCGCAGCACATCGTTCATTTCTTCGCGCACAACGGGATTGCGAAAGTTAAAGTCTGGCTGCTTCTTGTGGAACTGATGAAGATAGTACTCCTGGCGACCCTCGTGCCACTCCCAGGCAGAGCCACGGAACACGCTCACCCAGTTGGTAGGTGGCTTACGTTGCCCATTCTCCAAAAAACCCGGATGCCAAATATAATAATCCTTGTACTTGGGCTCGCCAGCAGCGGAACGCACAAACCAGTCACATTCATCGCTCGAATGATTGGGCACAAAGTCCAAAATGATTTTCACATTCAGCTGCTTGGCACGTTTCACCATATTCTCAAAGTCCGACATCGTGCCAAAGAGAGGATCTACTTCCTTAAAGTCCGATATATCGTATCCAAAGTCAGCCATAGGTGAGCGCAGAAAAGGCGATAGCCAAGTAGCTGTCACTCCAATTTCCTTTAAGTATTCCAATTTCTCAGTAACGCCATTCAGATCACCAATGCCATCTCCATCGCTATCCTTAAAGGATCGTGGATAGATCTGATAGAAGGAGGCCGTTTGCCACCAGGGTGCAGCCGCATCCACGGCCAGCAGGCCCAAGCCCACCAAAAATACAATGTTAGACCAAGTGCGCATTGTTAACTAACGAAGACCTGAGGTCCATCGACCTCTTATATGCTTTCAGTGGTAATCGATAATGCCAGAATCTAAATTAACAATTACCAATCAAATGGCATTAGTGCTTATCATTCTTTTTTATATTCAAAACGCCTGCGCAAAATTCAGCTGGGGGTGATTTTACAAGTGTTCGCATAATTTATGGATCGATTAAAATAGAAATGTTATAACAACAAAAAACATTGCGCTTGATTTATTTAAACAGGCTTATTAGGAAAATATTACAAAATATTGAAAAGGTGTGGTGAAGTATTTCTTACAATACGCTAACAGAATATTGAAAAGTTTGTAATTATAAAAGTGATTATATCGTGATCATCCCTATTTTCCATTTGCAGTCAAAATACAAATAAATATTATTATTAAAGTTATTTATCTATAACCGAAACATTTTGAAAATAATTACAATAAGTTGAATAAGTATGGTTCTTTCTGGAAACTTTTTAAGTTCAAAGATCAATTAAAAAGTAAATAGAAAAATGGTTCATTTTGAAACGGTTCGAAACATTCGATAAGTTGTTAATAAATCAATAATAATTCAGGTTGGGACAACAGAATTGGTTTAACAACAACATTTGGAACCATTGTTTATTTAATTCAATACTCAAGCAAACTATTGAAAATGTTTTCCATTTTCAGTCAATTTACAAATAAATATTATTATTATAGGTACATCTTGAATCGAAACCTTTTGAAAATTATCATAAGAAATTAAGAAGTTCGAAAAGAGAAAGTAGAAAGAAAATGAAGTTTATTTCAAAACCGCTCTATAGATTTCATTTAAAAAGTAGTTAATAGATTAACTATTTTTTGACCTATATATTGAAATGTTGATAAGGTTTGTATGCCAACAAATCTATTAAATTTTTCGAAATTTATTGTCTTGTTTGATATTTCAGACATTATAGTGGATATACCATATATCATATGCCTGTCCGCCATTAGTTTGTATACTATCTGACTAGCCATGATATTCACTAATTGCTCTACCTTTATATATATGACAATTAATATTGTTAAAAATACATACTCAGCAGAAGTGTGCTCATAAATAATCCCAGCAGGGGCATCGATTAGATTTAGGCAGGGTCATAACTTTTATGCAACAACGAGCGCTTATCATAAACACACAATCTCTTAAAGTTGAACCAGAAGAGCAACAACAAGTAGCAACCATAAATACCTATGCCTGATTTCATGTGAACAGGCAAAGAGTTTCAAGCTGTATACGCCTTGATCATAAAAATTGTCAACATCAACACTGTGTTAACCAGATCTAATCAATGGCCAATAGTTGGCAATATATTGGGCTTATCGCGACCTTAGCTTATCATTCGCTGATTGGTATACCGCTCACAGTTGATAAATAGAGGCAACCAACTAATCCATAGTCGCAATCGGCGTTGAGACAACATGTTGACTAAGACACTGGCTCTATGCTGCTGCCTGTTGGCCTTGGCTTTGCCCACTTTGGCGGAGGTGGGTTGGTGGCGCTCGGCGCAGTTCTATCAGATCTATCCACGATCCTACAAGGATAGCGATGGCAATGGCGTTGGTGACTTGAATGGTAAGTGAGCATATATAGTATTGCGGCAACGCGGAGCTTATTCTTTCAACATTTTATGCAGGCATTACGCAACAGCTGTCTTATCTGAAGGAGATTGGCATTACAGCCACTTGGCTGTCGCCTATATTCACTTCTCCCATGGCGGATTTCGGCTATGATGTGGCGGATTTCTACGAAATTGATAAACTTTTTGGCAGCATGGAGGACTTTGAGAAGCTGCTGACACGCGCCAAGGAGCTGAATATTAAAATCATTTTGGATTTTGTGCCAAATCACTCGAGTGATGAGTGCGATTGGTTTAAACGGTCGGCAGCAGGTGAGCCAGAGTACAAGGACTACTATGTTTGGCATACGGGCAAGGTAGTCAATGGCATCAGGCAGCCGCCAACGAACTGGATTAGCGTATTCCGTGGCTCAATGTGGACCTGGCATGAGGGTCGCCAGGCATACTATTTGCATCAGTTTCTGGCCAAGCAGCCGGATCTGAACTACCGCAATCCCAAGGTTGTGGAGGCCATGAAGGATGTGCTACGCTTCTGGTTGCGCAAGGGCGTCTATGGCTTCCGCATCGATGCAGTGCCGCATGTCTTCGAGATCGCAGCTGATGCGAATGGCAACTGGCCCGATGAGCCACGCAATGAGCACGTGAACGATCCCGAGGATTACACTTATTTGCAACACATTCATACCACAAATCAGCCGGAAACAATTGAGTTGGTCTACGAATTCCGCAAGGTCTTGGAAGAGATTGACCAGGAGCTGGGCGGTGACGATCGCATTCTCTTAACCGAGGCATATGCACCTTTGGATGTGCTAATGCAATACTATGGCAATGGCACCCACAATGGCTCCCAGATTCCCTTCAACTTTGAGCTGCTCGCCAACATTAACTTCAACTCTGATGCGTATCATTATTCGACGCTATTGCACAACTGGCTGGACAATATGCCCGCTGGACAGGTGGCCAACTGGGTGCTGGGCAATCATGACAGTAGCCGCATTGGCTCCAGGTTGGGAGCCGATCGCATCGATGCCACCAATATGTTGCTGCTGACGCTGCCCGGCATTAGTGTGAACTACCAGGGTGAGGAGATTGGCATGACAGATGTTTTTATCAGTTGGGAGGACACTGTCGATCCACAGGCGTGTCAGTCCAATCCAGAGAATTTTGAGCGCCTTACACGCGATCCTGTACGCACGCCCTTCCAATGGAGCGATGAAGTCAACGCTGGTTTCTCCAATGGTTCCAGCACTTGGCTGCCCCTCGCAAAGGACTTCAAGCTAGTGAATGTGAAGAAGGAGCGTGGCATTGCTCTGAGTCATCTGAATGTGTACAAGCAGCTGCGTGCTCTGCGAGATGAGCCCACAATGAAGCTGGGCGATGTCACCATCAATGCTATTGGACCTAATGTTCTGGCCTACAAGCGGTTAGTTATAGTTTAAGTTTAAGTAAAATCTTAACTAATATTCTTTCTTAAACAGCTCACTTCCTGGCCACAAATCGTTCATTACTGTTCTCAATATCAACGATGATGTCGAATCAGTTAATCTCGACTCTGTCTTCACCGAGCTCTCCACTCAGCTGCGTTACATTGTGGTCAATGACAAGAGTTCGCGACGCAAGAAGTAAGTGAAATTTTATAGAATTTTATAACGGTTTAATTGATTGTATTATCATCTTTTTTTAGTGATGTGACCTATGCCAATTCGGTGCTGTTGATGCCCAAAGAAGCTATCGTGCTGAGCACCTTATAAATTTATATATGATTGCATCATTTCATATATCGCCAAGTTCATTATATTTTTGAAAGATTTTGCTACGAAAATATGTTTTTTAATTTCAATATAAATAAAGTTCATATACATCATATAAAAGCCAACTTAATCTTTCACTCTTTTGCAATTTTATGATAATACCTTATCTACCGATTAAATTTGGCAATATAAAACAACGTTAGAAATAAACAAATTTTTTTTTTTTTTTTTTTTTTAAATATTTGGCTTTTGCTTGCACTTGTTTATCAAAAGAAAAACCCAAAAAGTTGTGAATTTACAATACTTTCAAGTAATTGCCACTCAAGTTACCTAGTTACGAAAGTCATGCGTCAAGCAGCTGATTGGATAGACCAGCACATGCTTCTATGAATATTATGAGGTTCATAAAATAATCATAGATTATGCTAAATATAGTCCAATGATTCAAGCCAGCCATCGCAACACAATGGCTTCGTAAGGCATAAGCACCAGAAATTCATTTAGATCAACAGTATCCCTAAATGGAAAGTTGAAAAATGTTAAAATACAAACTTGAAATGATTGTAAACATGACAAACTTACCCAGGTCGCTGTCGAGAGTAGGCAGTAACCAGCACATACTCAAAGACTTTATCCGAGAGACCTTCCAACCTTTCAATCTTGTTGCCCATGTTGACGATAATGCGATATTCCTCATTGTGCTTATTGGTGCTGTATTAAATCGATTTTCAAATTATAATTATATTCATCAATAAACTCCAATAGACTTACCGCACAATTTGCAGCACCTGCTCCGTGACAGCTTCATAGGAGAAGGCACCTGGCTGCTTGAAAGCCCTGAAAGCGGAGCTGTTCTTCAGCTGCTGCAGACCCTTGAATACTTGCAATGTGGAACGTGCCACGCCCCTTTCTGTGCGTACATTATAACGCTCAAAGTCAGCACTAAGTGGAAGCCAGGTTTTGTCAGACGTAGAGAAGTCGCCATTCTTAACTGGTGCCCATTGCATAGGCGTACGCTCTCCATCTCGTCCATCGCAGGACATTTCCGTGCACTCCGTCTCCACATTCGACATGCCAATCTCTTCACCATAGTAGGTAACCGAGGCACCTGGCAGCGCATTCACAATCACATTCAACAGATCCACTTTATGTGCACCCATGCGATTGGCAACGCGTGGTGTATCGTGATTGCCCACCACCCAATTGGCTGTCTGATGCTTCGTCCACATTGTCTGCATCCAGTAGTCAATGGAGCCAACCACATCCCGTGCAGTTGAGAAGCCGCTCAGATACATTAGCTGAAAGTTCATGGGAAGCTGTGTCCCCAGCCGTGTGCCATTGCCGAAATAGGCGCTCAGCGTTTCCACAGGACTGTATGCCTCGGCGAGCAGGACGCGAGTCTGGCCACCATGCTTGGACTGATAATCCAGCAGATAATCTCGCCACTCGTACATTAGCTCCACAGTATCCGGTTGATCCTTGGTGTAGATATGATTGTGATAGTCGTAGGTCTCGGGATTGTTACCCCAGCCGCTGACGGGCTCATCCGGATAGCTGCCATCCTTATTACGCCGTTCATAGATGTGTGGCACAGCATCAATGCGAAAGCCATCGACACCACGATCTAGCCAAAAGCCAAGCACATCCAGCATATGCTCACGCACCATGGGATTGCTAAAATTGAGATCAGGCTGTTTTACCTGAAATTGGTGCAGATAGTACTGCTGCCGAGTCTCGTGCCAGGTCCACTGTGGACCACCAAAGACGCTTATCCAATTACTTGGTGGCTCATGTTCACCCGTTTGGGCATTCAGCTTGCCATCGTGCCAGACATAGAAGTCATCGTAGCCCTCCTCACGATTCACCGACTTTTGGAACCATGCGCACTCATCGCTGGAATGATTGGGCACAAAGTCTAGTATGATCTTTAGGCCCAGCGACTTTGCCTGCACAATCATGGCATCAAAATCTTCAATAGTGCCAAAGATCTTATCAATTTCGGTAAAGTTTGATATATCATATCCAAAATCAGACATGGGTGAGCTGAATATCGGCGATAGCCAAGTGGCTGTGATGCCAATTTCCTTCAGATACACCAGACGCTTCGTTATACCATTCAGATCACCCACGCCATCACCATTGCTGTCCTGAAAGGAGCGTGGGTATATCTGATACAGCGCTGCATTCTCCCACCAATCGATATCCGCTGAGGCCGCAGCAACCTTGCCACCCACCAACAGCCCCGCGAGCAGGCAGAGTAGTAATCGCGTCGACATGTCGCTCGCGTTTGAGTGTCGGAAAATCAATTTACTAATAACAATTGCGTTTGCCATGTTTTTGATAGGGGATTGAGATGATAAGGCCAAATAAACAACCCCACCTGGTATTCCTATGCCCCAGAAAACGCATGGGTAATCTGCCCACTTTTAATGACATATTGTTAGATTACACAAGTTGCGCTCGTGCTCTTTTATACCCTCTAGCCATAAATGAATTTAAAATGGTATCAGCCATGTCGAATTAGCCATTTTTTTTATCCGTCTGGCTGTTCATAAAAGTGGCAAGGGTTTTAAAGCTAGAAATAGATACTAAATAGGGTAGGCACTGTCTCTCAAGGCTTTTTGCAATACGGAAAAAATCTATAATTTTTAAAAATATTATATTGATTTTTTGTTGGATCGTAAATATTCTTCTTTTGCAATCAAAATAGCGTCGCTTTTTTAGTAGGGAAGATATCGATTATTATCGATTAATCGACATAATTTTGCAGAACTATCTTTTTTAAATACGTCCACTTTGTCATCCAAATTACTTGTTCTAAGAAAACTAATCAATATTCCATGGCATGAACATTTCTAATGAAAATGAATGAAATAAAAGAATGCAACATTTCTACTAAAAAATTAATGAAATTCACGTAGAACAAGTAAAAACGTTTCAGTCGGGCTCTCCCTACTGTGACTTACTCTGTTTTCTGTAAGTGCAATAAATTAAACTTAGGTTAAGTGAGTTTAGTTGAGTTATTTTAAAAATCAAAATAGTTTTTAATGCAAAAACTTATTTTTCAACCGATTGTTCCTATGGCAGCTATATGTTATAGTGGTCCGATCTAGCCGATCTTAACACTTTGCCTGCCTATGGTATATACCAACATGAATACCAAGTTTGGTTGCGCTATCTTCAAAACTGTGGAAAAAGCCTGTGTTCATACAGACGGACAGACAGACGGACGGACGAACAATTCAAAAACCCACTAAACTCTTTTCTTCCATTTTAGAAAACATAGTATAACAAGTAAATAGAAATTCAAAAAATTCAACTTTAGAATAATTAAAATCCGTTTACAGGGTCTCTTGTAGTCAAGCACTATCGAATTGAGCGTTCGTACTTGTTTTGTCATGAATACATTCGTACGAGTTGATGTCGCCGTCAATACACTGTCCAACATGTTGGGTTTCCTTTGAAATCACAACAGCTGCCATAAAATTGCTTTATGTGACCCGAACATTCAGATATCAAACGACATTAGCTGTGATATGACGATGATATGATTACGAAGGTTGATTGATAAGTTTTCAGTACAACTAAGACATATTTTAAAATAAATGAAATTAAAACAAAACAATATAATTTCAAAAATGTTATAGAATTTGAGTTGAGACTTATTAGGCGGATGACTCTAGCCGAGCGAAAAAACGAACAAATACAGGGTTCGATTCGCAATCAAGAGTTCGTTGTTATATTTAAAATTATATATATGTAAAACAGGCAAAACCTTAAAAACTTGGAGGATTATTAAACATTCTGAGCGCTGATTGCTACTTTGCAATGATTTAAAGGAAGCAAAATCAATCAATCTTTGACATTTAACTATAGTGACCTTTTTAACCGAGGAATTTACCAGGCAATTAAAATAATAGCCGATTAGTTTTAATAGTGTTATGAGTGTCTTACATTTTGTAATAATAACAAAAAGAAACATTTATCTTACAATATAAAAGTAAGGAAGTAAATAAATTGTTTTAAAAATTAATCTTTTAAAATTTGTTGAAAAATCAATCATACATTTGAGGAATATACCGAATCATTACTCTCCAACAGTTAATATGCCAAATTACCCTCGAATGCTGCATGAAAACCAATCGCATAAAGAACCTCAGTGGCTTTAGCCATGACGCAATAAAATCCAGAGGTCTGAAGTTCATATACGTGTCCTTCTGGCTTCTTGACAGCTGTCAACTGTGACCAACCGTTCACTTGACATTTTACAAAAAAAAAAAAAAAGCTTGAGTTTATTTTGACAAATTTTTTGGCATCCGCCCTTTGGTCATTAATAATTTGATGTGCTTTTAAATAAATTACATTGCTTTAAATTTGATTACGTTAATTAATGGAGGAATTGTACCCACAGCAACTGCAGAAACCAAATGCCTTTATCGCAAATTAAATTTTACACGTTAGCCACAAAGAGTGCAACACATTTGGATAACTTTGCGGGCTTTGCGGAGTCAGCGCTTTAGAAAATACTTAGTTAAAGGCCATAGGCGATTTGGTTTCATTTGTTTTATTTCAATTAAAACATTTGCTTGCATTTTAGCAACTTTTAATTATTGTGCTGTTGGCTATTGTTTATTTTATGGTAATGAAGTCACTTGAAACTGAACCAGTTAGCTTTGTGCAATTGAAATGTGATTATTCTAAGAAATACAAAATGGTTTCGAATATACCATGCAGTTATATTGTGTTAAATATAAAGCAAAGACAAATTACTTTTAAATTTGAAACCATTTTGTTGTTGTTTCTGAATCATATTTTAAGCTAATTTTATTGCTCAAAATTGAAATTGAATTGAAATCGGATTATATTTTAATTTTATGACACACATCATCAAAACCACAAACATACAGCTTGCAGTTTGGGGACTACCTACTTATAATACCTATAAATTGTTTGGTCATGTTTAGCAAGGGGGCTTGTGGCACTGATGCTCTGTTGATTTGAGCTGGAAACAAGTTTTGGAACAATCGAACCCGTTTGAATAGAACAATATCAATGCACTTTAGTAATGATATTAATTTTAAGTTTATAGCCGTACTCTGTTGTGTTGTTCTGTTTCTAAGCAGAATGTTTTTTGGGAGTGTGCCCGCTGACTAAACCCATAACTTAGGGCAATAACTGCTAGATGTGAACAAGTCATAAGATGTACACGATTTATATTGCTCATCATCCCATGAAGTTGTATAAAAGCTAGCGCCTGACCAGAACTAAGTATCAGTTAATTTTTGTTCTCTTCGTTCAACAACTGCAAAACATTCAACTCAAAATGTTCAAAGCCGTAAGTAACTTGGCTTAAATCTCAAAGACAAAGCCTGACTTAACTTAAACTTTTTTTAGCTGATGATCTGCGCTATTTTCGGCCTGGCTGTCGCTGTGTCGCCGCCACATCATCCAGTGCCACATCCTGCCGAACATCATTCAGCTGGCCACTCTGACGATGTGCACGCTGATGTCCTTTCCCGCAAGGATGACATCCGTGCCGATGGCTTCGACTCTACCCTAGAGACCAGCAATCACATTACACGCTCCGATCATGGCGATGAGCACGGCAATGCCCATGGCAGCTTTGGTTGGATCTCTCCCGAGGGCGAGCACATTGACATCACCTATGTTGCCGATGAGCATGGCTACCAGGCATCGGGAGCTGCCGTTCCCGCCATTCCCGACTACATTGTGCGCTCTCTTGCCTGGAATGCAGCTCATCCTAATGCTCCCGAGCTCCACAACCATCATCATTAAGCCAATAAAAGGTTTTGCGCCGATCTAGGAACGTACAATGGACTAGTCTCAGAAATATCTCGATAGTCTTTAAGTTTATCAAACACAAAAAAAATGTTTTTCAACAAGTACAATAAATACTTATTTGCAACAAAAAATATTTCGTACTTTCATTCTTATCTAAATCAAGTGTTATAAAAGCCTAACGAACATTTTTATTCGATAAGAAAGCTTACAATTCACTTTTTATCACAAAAACAACAAGTAAGAATGCTCTAGTCGAGTGTGCCCGACTACGAGACTCCCTGCTCCTACTTTGCATTTCAAGCAAATCAGCGACAACTCAAGCAAGCAGTGCACTTAACTCGTAAAGTGCTTGTCAAACTGTTGTTTCTGCCAGCTGATATGGGCGTAACACAAGCCAGCAGTGCACTTAACTCGTAAACTGCTTGTCAAACTGTTGTTTCTGCCAGCTGATACGGGCGTAATAGATTCTTCCGTAACTTTGGTGCTATTTATCCAATCGTGTTGAAATTTACACATCCGAAACACATTGATTAAACATACATGTGTACCAAAAATTAAAGCTTTATCTTTAAAATTGTGGCTGTGGGAGTCTTTTGCGATTTGCGGGGGTGCGGGGGGGTGCATCCGAAATTTGAAATAAACTTGATCTGCGTATGGTATACACGAACTGCATGCCAAGTTTGGTGTCTCTAGCTCTTATAGTCTCTGAGATCGACGCATTCATACAGACGGACAGACGGACAAACAGACAGACATGGCTAGTTCGTCTCGGCGGTTGATCCTGATCAAGAATATATATAGTTTATATAGTCGGAAATGCCTCCTTCTGTCTGTTACACACATTTGCAGTACTTTATAATTCCCTTTTTCCCATTTTTAATGGGAACAGGGAGTAATAACATGTAAGAAAGTTAAAGTTAAATGCTCTCGACTCCAATATACTCTTTTTATACTCTATTTGCTCTAACTGATTTTTACACTTTGTCTGCCTATGGTATGTATCAGCACATATTGTCATAGCTTCGAAGCTGTGGAAAAAAACTGCGTTCATACAGACGGACGGACATTTCATAAGTCAGCTAAAACTTAAACTTAAAACAAGTAAGAATTCACTAGTCGAGCGTGCCCGACTACGAGACTCCCTGCTACCGACTTGCATTTCAAGCAGTTTAGCGCAACACAAGCAAGCAGCGCAATTAACTTGTCCAGTGCATGTCAAACGGTTGTTATAACTTTGGTGTTTGTTATCCGATCATAATGAAATTTACGCAACTGTTCAACATTGATTTAACATACATGTGTACCAAAAATCAAAGTGGTGTGACGGACATGGCTAGATCGAATCGGCAGTTGATGCTGATCAAGAATATACATACTTTATTGCAGTACTTTATAGCTCCAATTTTAAAGGGAACAGGCAGTAAATAGAAAATACAAACTCAGTTAAAGCACAAAATAAATTTGAAAATATTTATAATTGATGAAATATTACAGCTGTGAATTATATTTATTATTTAAAAATTGCTAAAATATATTTGTTTGCTAACTGATTTAACTAACCATCTCAAAAGTGTTGAGAATGGAAATTCTTGCAAGTTTTAAACATTTCTTTGAAAATCTTTGCTTAAATGACATTTTAGAAGGTTACTTTTAAGCTATTACAAATTACTATCTGATTCGAATAACATGTTTATAAACTATTAGCTAGCTCCTTCTATTACCTGTTAATAAGCCTCTTACAGATAAACCGTTTGGGTTGAGTATGTTGACAAATCTTCATTACTTCCTATCAAATGATTATTAAGTACCAGCTGACTAATGCGAAAATACTAAAGAAATACAAATTTTCCGCTATCGAAAATCGTTGTTGGGTAATACAAAATTGCATTGTCTTACTTGTCATAGCGAAGTGCTATGATGATTAGAAAAGCACTGACATTCAAACGGTATTTTTGATGTTTGTCTAGCAATTGAAATGACCACTCCAACATCGTTGGGTACTTATAAACCTTATAAAAACACTGTGTTTATTCACAATTTGAACAAATTCATTCAACATGCAATTGACAGCAGTCGCTGCAGTCCTGTCCCTGGTGCTGGGCATCGGTAGCGCCACAGAGTGGTGGGAGAGTGGAAACTATTATCAGATCTATCCACGCTCGTTTCGTGACTCTAATGGTGATGGTATTGGAGATCTCAATGGTGTTACTGAGAAGCTACAGTACCTTAAGGACATTGGCTTCAATGCCGCTTGGCTGTCGCCCATTTTCAAATCACCCATGGTGGACTTTGGATATGATATTGCGGACTTCTATCAAATACATCCAGAGTATGGAACCATGGAGGATTTTGAGCGTATGATTGCACGCGCTAAGGAAGTGGGCATAAAAATAATATTGGATCTGGTGCCCAATCATTCAAGTGACAAGAGTGAATGGTTTATCAAATCGGTGAATGGTGATCCTGCTTACAAGGACTTTTTTGTTTGGCACGATGGCAAAATTAATGAGGAAACCGGGGAACGTGAGCCACCAAACAATTGGAACTCGGAGTTCCGATACAGTGCCTGGGAATGGAACGAGGTCCGGCAACAGTATTACCTGCATCAGTTCGCCATTGCCCAGCCGGATTTGAACTATCGCAATCCTGCCGTGGTTAATGAGATGAAGAACATCATCAGGTTTTGGCTGGCCAAGGGTGTTGCTGGTTTTCGCATTGATGCGGTTCCCTACTTGTTTGAAGTCGAATTAGATCGCTATAATCAGTATCCTGATGAGCCGCTCTCAGGAGATACCGATTGTCCCGGTCCTGACGACCATTGCTACACGCAACATATTTACACCCAGGATCAGCCCGAGACCTTTGACATGGCCTACCAATGGCGTGAAGTGGTCGATGACTTCCGCAAAGAGCATGGTGGAGATCAGCGTTTACTCATGACTGAGGCATATACCAGCTTCGAGAACATAATGAAATTTTATGGTGATGGTATCCGGAATGGCTCGCATATACCCTTCAACTTTGACTTCCTTTCCTCCGTTAACAATGCCTCAAAGGCAACGGACTACGTGGAGCATATTGAAAAGTGGATGAATGCTATGCCCGAAGGAGTCTATGCCAACTGGGTGTTAGGCAACCATGACAACAAGCGCGTGGCTTCTCGTTTTGGCGTTCAGCGTACGGACTTAATAAATATTCTGTTGCAGACATTGCCCGGACATGCTGTCACCTACAATGGTGAAGAACTGGGCATGACCGATGTGTTCATTAGCTGGGAGGATACGGTAGATCCTAACGCATGTAACTCTGATCCAGAGCACTACTATGCGCGATCTCGTGATCCTGCACGCACACCCTACCAATGGGATGCCTCGTCCATGGCGGGTAAGCAATGCCCCTTTATTATGCTATTTGTGGATTGTAATTGTTATTTGTTTAATTGCTCAGGTTTCACCAGCGGCGATTATACCTGGCTGCCTGTATCTGAAGAATATAAGACAACCAATGCCTTGCAACAGTTGCGTGCCCCACAGTCGCATCTTCAAATTTTCAAGACGCTAGTGCGTCTCAGGCAGGAACCCTCATTGCGTACTGGGGCACTCAAGATTAAAGCTTTGGATGACGATATTATTGTCTACTCACGGTATTTATCTTATCACCTTTATAAGCAGACACACTTTAATACATTCCAATCTTGATTTTAGCCAAAAGGAAAATAGCGACCTTTACATCATTGTGCTGAACTTGGGTGGTACCGACAAGACGGTCGACCTCACGAAACACTTTACACTGGGAGCTGAGGCGGAGGTCATCACCAGTTCATTAGCATCGCAATACGTCAATGGGGATACCGTGAAGACCTCAAGTTTTGTGGCCAATGGCTATGTGGGCACAGTTTTGGTAGCCATCATCTAAACGTCAAGTTAGCATTTAAATTGTAAATTCCAAATCTTTTTATTACTTTATGTATAAATTGCCTATTCCATAATAATGCCTAAGAAACTATTTTCTTTCACGCAAACGCAAATGTAAACCATTCTCTGATTTTAAGGTCAGCACCGCCGACAAGATGGGATCGTATTTATGACCCTGCTGCTCCTTTAACTTCTTCTCTGCCGGGGGTAGCCCCAGATAGGTATTCAAGGTGCCATCCTTGGAAATGAGTTCATCCATGGCGGGTAGCACCTCAAAGGTGCGCACAATTTTAGACACCACTGTCTTGATCTCCAGCAATGCAAACTTCTGTCCAATGCAGTTGCGTGGACCAGCACTAAAGGGCAAGTACTCAAAGGGTCCGGGTTTTTCCAGCTCGAAACGCTCGGGATTGAAGAGATTTGGCTCCTTGAATATGCGCTGATCATAGCCCAGAATGATGAGTGCTAGGTTAAGAGTGGTACCCTTGGGTACAATGGTGCCATCTATGAAAAGGGTAGAGATTGTTAGAAAACTGACAAACCCTTCTTTGTATATCTACCAACTTACGTATATCATACTCCTTTTCCGTGTAGCGTCCAATGAACGGCACACTGGGATATACTCTTTGCGCCTCTTTGATAAATAAGTCCAAGTACTTCATCTCTGCGATTTCTTGAAAGGTGGCATCTCGGTGCAGATCATTGCCCATCACTTCCCTCTGTTCTTCAAATATCTTGCGCTTTGTTTTAAAAAAAAAAAACTTATGTCAACTTTATTGCAACTTTTCAACTCATCAGCGACTCACCTGTTCTTCTGGAAACCGAGACAGCAAGTAAACAGCAAAGGCTACGCCTGAAGTCGTGGTATCATGGCCCTCAAACATAAAGGTGGAAACCTCTTCGTAAACTTCCTGCTGATTCAAAGGACGTCCGTCAATTGTAGAGGATAGCAGCGTATCCAGAAAAGCCATCTTCTTTCGAGAGAACTCGTTGTACTCGTCCTGTTTCTTGGCGGTACCATCGCGATGAGCCTCAATTCTCTTTTCGATGATATTGTTGGTAAAGTCTTGTAGAATTTTAAGAGTTCTCGCATATGCGGGATATTCTGGAGCAAAGCGGAAAAACAGTTCCGAACGCTTGAGGGGATTAAATGCTCGCATGTTTAAGCTATAGCACATGCTGTAAATATGAATTGGAACTTAGAAAAAGAAAACGGTTATACAAAATGGAACTCACTCTTTGAAGGCCTTAACAATGGTAGAGTCATGATGTTCCATTGCATTTATGGGCACACCCATCGCTGTATCACAAATAACATCCAGCGTGAAATAATGTGTTTCATTTTGAAAATCAAAGATAGAATCGCCTTCAGACACTTTCTTGAGCTTCTTAATGAATCTCGTCGAGTTTTCATTCATTACTTGGTGAAAGTCTTGTAGGATATTAAAGTGAAATGCTGGAGTTATCATCTTGCGATGTTTGTGCCACTTGATGCCAGTGCTCGTGAGGAGTCCATGGCCCAGCCAAGGATGCAACAATTCATAAATATCCGATTTTTGTATTAAGGTGTTGCTGTTCAGTATAAACTGAAAAAAGGTTTTTATTTAAAGCAGTGCTTTTAATAATTGATTGTTTTTTAAAACTACCTCCAAATGTTTAGGATTGGTAACCAGAATGTTAGAATAGTACCCAATCCAGAACCTAAAGTTTTCCTTGTCATACTGATGCCACCATCTAAAAAGTGTGTTGAGAATTTCTGTGTGGAATAATTAAAAATCTTTTGTTAGGTTTATGTGAAAAGGAATTTCATACTATGAGTCTAATTGTCGCGAAAAAATAAAAAATCAATAATTGACATTATAGATTTAACGATAAGGCATGTTCTTTCCGACCTTTGCATTTTTGACCGATTGTTCCTATGCCTTATCTTATAGTGAATCGTTGTGTCGGCTTACGACATATGTACTACCTGCAGTTCAACGAATGCCAAGTTATGCTATAAAGACTAGACAAACGGACACACAGACAGAAAGAATTACGGACAGGGCTAGTTGGACTCGGCTGTTGATGCTTATCAAGAACATTGATCATAAAAATTGTTCTTCAACTTTAATTTTTAAAATCGAAAATAAGAGATGTTCCACAATTTTTAATAAAAATTTGAAATGTCACTATTACATACAAAATATATTTTTTAAGTCGAAAAATAAGAGCTAAACTTAATTTATTTAAATTAATTGATAATAAATGTGCTTTTTAAATTTTATTTTTACAAGAAAGAAATGTTATCTTTGGCGTACCGAAGATATATAACCTTGAAGAAAAGATTTGCATTAGAAAACTTATATTTCAACCGATCGTTCCTATGGCAGCTATAAGATATAGTGGTCCGATTTCGCTGAAATTTTGTCAACATTTGTGAAAAGTGCTAAAACTTAGACATAGTGAGTTTGGTTGAGTTATTTTGAAAAACAAATAAGTTTTTCATTAAAAAAACTTATTATTCAACCGATTGTTCCTATGGCAGCTATAAGATATAGTATTTTGATTTCTATGAAACTTTGCCAACATATGTTGATGGTGTTTAAACTGATCCATAGTGAGTTTGGTTAAGTTATCTTGAGAAACAAAAAAGTTTTTCATACAAAAACTTATTTGCAACCGATCGTTCCTATGACAAGGTTTATCACGATAGCTCTAAAACTGAGGGACTAGTTCGACAGTGGATGGTGTTTAAACTGATCCATAGTGAGTTTGGTTGAGTTATCTTGAGAAACAAAAAAGTTTTTCATACAAAAACTTATTTGCAACCGATCGTTCCTATGGCAAGGTTTATCACGATAGCTCTAAAACTAATGGACTAGTTCGACATGACGGACATGACTTGGCTGTTGATGCTGATCACGAATATACAATTTTTTGTTTGAGACGTCTCCTTCCATGCGATACACAGTTCGTGACAAAATTATAATAAGGGTATATACAAATAAGAATAGTTCCACAATTATTAATACAAATTGTAATTAAATTGTTATATAACACTTTTATTTGTTAAGTCAAAAAATAATAGTAAATACTGAACTTATTTAAATCAATTAAAAATAGAAATTTACTTTTTGATTTGGATACCCAACTTTGATTTTCTTTTCACTATATGCGATCCCTGGTCTCCATCTTTGCGTTACAAACCTTGTAACAAAATCATAATACTATTTGCAAGTCTACAAAAAGCTTGCATTTATGTATTTTAGTATTGCTTTTGCCTTCATGTTTGACGATTGCAGCAAACGCCCAATTCAAAGTCTAATAACATACAATGAAAGTCTATTGTCCAATAGAAATATTATTATCCCAGAACCGGCAATAATTATTTGAGATAATTGCACAATCACAAAGTTTGGGCAGTAACACACACATATTCATTTTATTTCTACACTAATCTCTTGCCAAAAACAAGTTGCACGCAAAAGTTATTTTTATGTCTCTGCCATATCAGCTGTGGCAAAGACTTAAGTAGAAACTTAACTTAAGATTTTACTTGGCAAACATTAAAAACGCTTCGTTGCCAATACATAAATGCCTTAGCCCGAATGGCATTTCAGCTGATGGAGTATTAAAATTGTCATCAGCTTTAATGCAATTCGAGAAAAGGCAATTAGTCATATTAATATTACATTTTTGGCATTTTGGTTAAGGTTTTTTTTACCCGTCAGATTGTTGCCCATTTGATGTGCATTCCCAATAACTGGCAATGTAGGCGGCCCTTTCAGTTTATTCAGCACTCGTTTCTTATGAGCAACTTTCAGTTCAAAGTATGCCAACGAAAGCAATGGCAACGCCAAAATGCCAAGCAAAATGAGCCACATTTTCAGACACAATTACGAACCCAAAACACACAACACTCAACACTAAAACTTTAACCAAAAACTCGAACCGACCTCACCGGGCAGACAAATTCAAATGCGACTAGTTTGAGAGAGCAGACAGCTTAAATGCGGCATCGTGAACAACTTTTCAGATTAGAGACGACTCTTTAAAAAACTCGGGTTATTCGTCTTATCACAATGAGTAGACAGAAAAACATAAAATAGCATACATATGTATGTATTACAAACTAATTAAGATATAGCCATTTCGTAAATTATAAATATTATACAATTTTATTTTTATTTTAAGTTAAAATTACTCAGTATATTTTAAATTAGAGAGAATTGAGTGAAATCGACTTCAGAACTGCATTCAATATTTGAACATCAATTGATATTTACGTTGTCTGCATTACAATTACGTACACGTGAGCAGAATTGTTTGAATTACAGTCGCAATTTGTTATTTTTAATGTCATAAACGATAAAATAACAGATAAAGCGCTGTTTGTTTTACATTTGACCGATTTTAGAGTAAATATTAAGTGCGACAGTACTAACAGATAAAGCAAACAAACATAAACAAAGTCGTTTCTTAAAACTCTTAAACAAGCTTTGATACCAAACCGGTGCTCTTAAGAATTAATTATCAGCTCTTTTTTTGATTGCTGAGCGAGCTGAGAAACTGAATTTAAAATGTTTAAGGAAATTCATTGTGGTCTGCACTTGAATAGCAGATACACTATAATAAGTTATTAAAGTTGGTTGAATAAAATTAAACCGCTTGTTTATAAAATCAGGGCAAATCATGTTAAAGATGAGATTTTGCATTTATCAAAAATATAGATGTTGAAAATCTGGAAAGAGCATTTCCTATGAAATATATATTTCTGTGTAATTGTTGAACTATCTTAAAAAAAAAAAAATAAATAAAAATACGTTTTATTCTGGTTTTGATGTTTGCATTCAATTTAAAGTGCATTTTGAGATTTTAATTTGGGATAAAAAACGAGAATTTTCGCAAAACAATTATTATGTAAAATTAATTAATTCAATGCAAAAGCATGCTTGATGATGCATTGAAAGTTTAATTATAGTATTTTATATGAAGTTGGTAGCTATGTATCGATTTACAATATACGCACTTTAGTTGCTGAACAAAAAATATTCCTGCTTTTAACAAATTAATTTGCACATTTTGTCGTACTAAAACCTGTTTCAAATACATACAAGTTTTAAAAGAAATGCGTTAACAGCATTTAACATAAGTACATTCAAAATGTCTCTTAAGACAGTTAAAAAAAAATCAAAACATCTGCTTTTGGATTCGCTCTCTTAAAACTCTTTAGAAGAGCTTGTAATTTTTATGACGCTCAATATGAAGAGCTATTTTTGAAGGCAACCTAAAAGTATACAATGATGTCTTGAAAAGATATTATTAAGTTATATGATCTATTATAAACATAAATGTATTTTACTTTATTTGCTTATACTTGTATTCATATATATAATTCTACTAATTAGTTATGTTATCGACTGTCTATTTATATTATATTTTTAATATATGGCCAAGATCCTTTCAATCTTCAGTCTGCAATCGCCTCCAAACAAACTGATTAACATTATCAGCGAATGAACATATGTTTCACAGTACTCTTTGGACTTACACGTCATATTCTCGATTTGCGAGTGAGTCAATTTGACAAGTTATTAAGCAGTTATTATTGGCAGCTATATATTTATCAGAAGCCATAATTGAACTGCTCTAACTAAACAAGCAATTAAAAACTATTGTAATTAAGCGATTATAGTAATTATGGGTGTTGCCGTTTATTAGATGTTTACAGGCTAAAATTAGAGTAATTAGTGTATGTTTATACCTGAACATTATATGTATAGATAATATATAGCTTTAGCTATAGCTAGATAAGTTATCGATTATGTTATCGCTCAGACGACCACAAAATTTGGCGAAGACCTTTTCGTGTAGGTTTGATCAGTTATTAAAGCATTCGCTAATTGAACGGAACAAACGAATTGTGCAATACTTAAAAAAAAATATATATATATATTTAAAACTAATAGACTTTAAAATGTTTCTGCTGGCAGCGGCCATACTTTTGGCCACCATTTTGGTGTTTAAGGGTGTTAAAATATTCAATTATTTGGATCACATGGCTGGGATAATGGAAATGATACCGGGACCAACGCCGTATCCCTTTGTTGGTAACCTCTTTCAGTTTGGACTTAAGCCAGCTGGTAAGAAGATAGCCGACTGCCTATATTTATGCACTATTCTGGCAAAGTGAACAACTAAACAATTTATTTAAGTGATTGACTAAAAAATATTTATATAAATGATAGTTAAGTATAAAATATTTTGATGAATATATTGTTTGCAATTCCACTTATCAGATTGAGATATAAATGTAAGCAATCTTCATTTCGTATCTCAGATAGAAATGACAAAATAGATTTTAGCAACATTTTCTTATTTTTTTTGCAATATTTCTTGCAATTTTCATCAGATTTTGTTTTGCTGCACATTTCCCCCGAGTATGCCCCACAATCTGTTGAATAATTTTGGTGTTGTTTTCCTGGCAAGCACATGCCAAGTAACCATTCCAAATGCACAATAGCCAGAATACAAAACGCAGTACAACAATTGATAGTTTTGCCATGCTTGGCTGGCAGGGGAGCTGTCCCGATGGATGCCTTTGGATGAGTCAGGCTGGCTGATTGTTGTATGTTGCAAATATCCTTGCTGAATCTGTCCGTGCCATTTTCATCGTCCTTGTTTGATTTCAATTTCACTGCTTTGAAATAGATACTTGATGCAGGCATTGTTGATGGCTGCTTATGCTCATTTGTGGTTTTGGCAAGAGCAGTGTAAATTGATATACTTTTTTGCAACAAATCAATCAAGTTAAATTTATAGATGTTTTAGAAACATGGTTGCACCAATTATGATCAGCCGAAAGTACATTAAGATTGTTTCGTAACACAAAAATACGCCCCGAATCAATTGTTGGAAGTAATGAGTAGCATCTTCAAGCTAACAGGGCTCTGCAATTTAACAGTTCAATAAACAAAACTGCATTCAGCGGCTTCAGTGAGAAGGCAAACGGAAATTGCAAATTGAAAACCGTCTGCTGCTAGTCATAGTCGGTAAAAGGATTACTGGGAACAACGAGCGCCTTGCAATATACCATGTGTATCTCAAACTCGCCTGAAAGTCCGCATAGACAAAAAAATACAGTGTGGGTACCATAATGCATCACGAAGAATATTTTTTAGGCCTTACAACCAGCTGCAGATCTAGAATAGAGTTTATGGGTACTCTTTATACCCTTTTTGTTAAATTTTTTAAAAATAAAAAAAGCAAGTAAGAACGTTGCAGTCGGATGGACCCGACTGCGATATACTCTTTTTTAGCCTCTTTGCGGAGTCAGAAGTGGGCGTGACAATTGTATTTTTGGTAAAATCTTTCAAGTTTTGCCATCAATTTAAGTTTGGTTGGGCCCGTTCTACAGGTTTGGGAGAAACAAACATTGCTCGATTGCAAGGGCGGGGGTGGGCGTTGCAAAATTATTTTTATGCAATCTATTTAATAGGACAATAGAAGTCAACCTGCAAAATTTGGGGACTCTAGCCAAAGAGGTGGGGGAGATACAGACTTTGCTTATCTGTGGGGGCGGGAGTGGGCGTATTCAATTTTTTTTGTCAGATCAATCAAGCAAGTGATTAGTAGCCCTTGTGCTAAATTTGGCATGAACGCAGGTTTTTTCCACAGTTTTGAAGCTAGAGCAACCAAACTTGGTTTACATGTTGGTATATACCATAGGCAGACAAAGTGTTATTATTATTATTATTATTATTATTATTATTATTATTATTATTATTATTATTATTATTATTATTATTATAATTATTATTATTATTATTATTATTATTATTATTATTATTATTATTATTATTATTATTATTATAATTATTATTATTATTATTATTATTATTATTATTATTATTATTATT